>CM054819.1:1200000-1868000 GCA_028984105.1 Lavandula angustifolia
GAGAACCAACAGGCTTTGCAGCAATAAATTCCAAGCAATTGGAATGAATAGAAAGACGACGGGACGTATCTACTGCGGATGCTTGGGGTACAAAAACACCGTCATGAAACTTGACTTCTTGGAGAAAATTTTCCTCTGCAGCCTCTTTTCGACAGTAATCACGCAAGGCATCATGAATCCGAAATGTTTTAACCTTACCATCAGGTTTAAGCGTCTCGACTATGACCAAATTTCGGTTGATAAGATCCGCCAAATACTCCTGTCCAGTTTCTTCCAAGGTAGAATCATCACTTCGTTGTATGAATCCTTCAGCAATCCACATGGGGATCAATTTTGATGCTGGAATCTCAAAAGCTTCCGGAAACATCCCTAGATAGAGGAAGCAAACCCGCAAGTGGTGAGGTAATATATCGTAACTCAAATCTATAAATTTCTTCATGCGATCTGCCGGGTCGTCTTTAAGGTACTTTCCCACTTGGACAGACACTTTCTTCCATTCTCTTTCTTTTGCACTTAAATCTAAGGCCGAATACTTTGCAGCAAGGAAGCCTCCTATGACTACTATTGCAAGTGGTAGTCCTTTACAACCGCTTGCAATTAGATTCCCAACAACTTCTAATTCTTTAGGGCAGTCCAGCGTGCGGAGTGCCTCCAGCCGCAGCAGCTCCCAACTTTCATCTTGTCTAAATAAACGCAGCTTGTGGGGAAATCTTGGGTTGCAAACATAATTGCCAACGTCGTCAATCCGACTGGTGATCAAGACTTTCCCCTTCTTATTGTCATTCGGCATAGCATTTTTGAGTATGTCCCAATCGGCAGTACTCCAGACATCGTCCATGACAATTAGGAAACTTCTTGTCTCCAGATAGGCAGAAACAATTTGGGCTAGGTCCTTTGTATCTTTCTCAAGTATATCATTGGTTATAGTGGTGAACTCTTTGAGAATGGTTAGGAAGATATCCCTATCTGAGAACTCTTTTGAAATAGGAAGCCATATACGAACAGGAAACTGGTAGAGTATTTTAGGATCATTGAAAATCTTCCATGCCAACGTCGTTTTGCCCAACCCAAACATACCAATCAGACTAACCACATCAAAATAGTCAGTCTCTTCAGTCAGACGGTCTATCAATTTGTTCGTCTCATCTTCAAAGCCCACGACATCTTTCACTCTTGGCTGTCGAACCTGATCAGAAAAATATTCAGGACATTAGAAAATTATTAATATGCACTCTGAAAATGCCAACTGAAAAAAATGAGGATTCACAATTTATGCGTTTGAAGATCCTTATATATATTGGTATAAATCTCCTATATCCATCAACCTAGTATCTTTGTTATTCTCTAGTGTTATTCTTCATTTGTCTTCAATATTTAAAGGTACTCCTGCAAATATATACTCCCTCCATCCTAGTATTGTGGCTCTCTTCTTTTCGGCATGGGACTTTAGGAAGTTGTGTTATGTAGTGTTAGATTGTTTGATTTTTTGGTAGTCTAATTTGATCCTCACAATCTTTGCAATTTTTAGAATGAACCACATATATTGGGACGTCTCAAATGGTGAACCGCAAATAGCCTGTAGAGAAATGGGATCGGTAATGGTTCGATAATGGTTCTTTGGTTTGCCCATCTATCAACTGCACGAAAAGATTTAGCTACTCCGTCAAGGTGCCATGAGTATTATAAGAAACTCGAGATGCTTTGGAATGAGTTGGAGCATTATGTTCCTCTTCTGCCTTGTAGCGACAAGGAAATATCAAGTTGATTGAACGTCAGTGACAGGATGAGCGTGTTAATTTCTACTCGGTCTCATTTCTTGTTTTGGTATAATGTGAAGCTAGCAACTGAGCATCGATCCACTTCCTCCCATGGATAAGGTTTTCAAGGCGGCGATACGTGAAGAAATAAATCTCATTTTGTCTCAGAAATAGATAATTCAGCCATTGAAGGTTCGGCTTTTAATTCTTTCTCCAATTTGAAATTTAATGGTGTTACTTGTGAGCACTGTGGCAAGGTTGGGCATGAAAAGGACTGTTACAACCTTCATAGGAGGCCGAACAAAGGTGAAGGAGGTCTCCACAGTCGAGGCAGAGGACGTGGTGGTTGATGTTCATGTTCAACATATCTAATTGCAGAATCCAATTACGTCCGACGGAGAGAAAGTCGTAATTTTGAAGTCCAGACAGATGAAAAAGCCACTACGTCTTTGGACAAAACACAACTACATGAGATAGCTGTGGTAGTGGTTGGGATTCTCTAGGAGAGTCGAACAACTGCCCTACTCAACCACCGGTAAAACTGTTTCATTTCCTTCTTTACCTTGGATCATCGAGGGCAGAGCCTGTCATCATATCTCTTGTGAAAGAGAGAAATTTGAGAGTTAGGAAAATCTCATTAATTCTATAAGCATGATTTTGCTTGATAGGAAAAATATTTGGGCCAGTCAGTTTGGTCCAATCACTTTAAATTATGGGTTTCATGTTACTATAGTTCTTTATATGCCCCACTTGGTCTACAATGTTATTTCTATGTCTTAATTAACACGAGAGTTAAAGTGTTCTATGACCTTCTTTGAAAAGTGTTATATTATATGACTTAAATCCTAATCCTTTAAGGAAATTGAGTCTTATCCCACATCGGATAATTAATGAAGTTTATCATTAATTTTTCCCTATAAATAGATAGGTTCTCTCATTATTTTAGATACACATATCTAAGAATTAGTCTTTAGGTCACGGAACATATCCCGGAGACCCGAATTTGTATTCTCCTCCTTCATAGTGAATTTTCTTCCCTCCGTCCGTGGACGTAGGTCTATTGACCGAACCACGTAAATTCTTGTGTTCTTGTTTTATTTATTTTCTCGTATTTTGTTTACTCGTATTCTATAACAAATGGTATCAGAGCCTAGGTTATGACCTTGGATATAGGATGGCGAGTATGAAGTACGATATTCCGCTGCTGGATCGGAACACCAGATTTTCGTTATGGCAAGTGAAGATGCGTGCAGTTCTTGCTCATATAGATTTGGACGAGACTTTGTTGGGATTTGAAAAAATGCCCAATTCGTGGACATATGAGAAGAAAAATAAGGATCGTAAGCTCTCTCCCACATACACCTTCATCTATCAAATCAAATTCTCAGAATGTCCTGAAAGAGATAACCGCTGTTGGACTATGGCTAGAGCTGGAACAATTGTGCATGACCAAGAGTCTCAAAGTAAGCTACATCAAAGCAACGTCTATACTCTCATCATATGGTAGAAGGTACGTCTCTACAAGAGCATATTTCAACATTTAACGAAAACTGTTGCTGATTTAGAAGCTTTGGAAGTTACATATGATGATTAGGATTTGGCTTTGATGTTATTGTGTTCACTACTTTCATCCTATAGTACGTTTCGTGATACTATTTTGTATAGTCGTGATACTCTGACGCTTGATGAAGTTTTTGATGCCTTATTCTCGAAAGAGAAGATGAAGCAACTTGTTAGTAATTCTGAGGATTCGGGAGATGGTTATTGTTCGAGGAAGGCCACAAGAAAGAGGTTTTGGTGGTGAAAGGAAAGGGAGATCGAAATCAAGGAACCCTCACATTAAGTGTAATTATTGCCACAAGCTCGTTCACATCAAATCTGAATGCTGGAAATTAGAGAGAAAGAACCAGAAGAATCCAAATGACAAGGCTGGTAGTGATACATCTGGAAAACACAAACAAAAAGAAAAGGAACAAGAAATTGGTGAGACCGAAGTAGCTGAGAAGATTCGAGTGACGGCGATCTTCTCGTTGCTGCCAACTTGGTTCGTGAGCATCGTAATGAATGTATTCTAGATTCTGGTTGCACATATCATATGAGTCTCAATCGGGACTGGTTTTCAACATATAAGTTAGTCACAAAAGGAGTTGTGCTTATGGGAAATGATGCACCTTGCAAGGTTACAGGGATTGAAACCATCAAAGTTAAGATATTCGATGGAGTAGTCCGAACACTTGGATGTCAGACACCTACCTGACTTAAAGAGGAATCTCATCTCACTCAATACCTTTGAGGCTAAAGGGTACATATATGTTGGTGAAAGTGGAGTTTTGAAAGTTAGCAAAGGCTCTCTTATAATGATGAAGGGAAATAGAAAAACTGGAAATTTGCATGTCTTGCAAGGCTCCACAGTCACGGGAGATGTTGCAGTTGCTACCACCTCACTGACTGACAGCGAGGTCACTACATTGTGGCACTTGCGTCTTGGCCACATGAGTGAAAATGGAATGATTAAACTAAGCAAAGGAGTTCTTGATGAACAGGGCATCAGCAAACTGAAGTTTTGTGAATATTATATTCTGGGTAAGCAGAAAAAAAGTTAAGTTCTCTAAAGGAACACACAATACAACAGGTATTTTTTATTATATTCACTCTGACATTTGGGGTCTGTCTAGGGTGCCCTCCAATACAGATGCACGTTATATGCTGACTATTATCGATGATTACTCAAGAAAAGTTTGGGCTTTCTTCCTGAAGCAGAAGAGTGAAGTGTTTTCCACTTTCAAGGAGTGGAAAGTTATGATAGAAAAGCAGACGGGGAGGTTTGTGAAACGTCTTCATATAGACAATGGTCTAGAGTTCTGTTCTGATGAATTTAATTCTCTATGCAATGCTGAAGGAATTGTGAGACATCACACCGTTCTTCATACTCCACAGCAGAATGGTGTAGCCGAACAGATGAACTGAACGTTGATGGAGAAGGTGCTTTGCATGCTTCTTAATCTGGTCTACCGAAGAGTTTTTGGGCTAAAGGAGAAAATTTGGCTTGTCATCTTGTCAATCTATCTCCTTCTACTTCACTTGACAAGAAGACTGGACAAGAGGTATGGTCTGGTACTCCACCAAACTATTCTGATTTGAGAATTTTTGATTGTCCCGCTTATGTGCATGATGTGCATGGAAAATTTGATCCTTGTTCAAAAAAGTGCATTTTTCTAGGCTATAAGCATGGCGTGAAGGGTTACAAACTTTGGTGTCCAAAAACAAAAAAGGTTATCAGCAGTCGGGATATTTTTGCTGAAAGTTCAAAGATACATGTTGCAGCACCTAAAGACACTTGCATGACGCTCCGCAGTAATATAGTTCACAAGTTGAGGTGGAGATCGAATCAAAATCTGCATCAACTTCTCAAGAATATTCGATTTCAGATCAAGAACCACCACCTGAAGCTCCACAACACTATATTGCAAAAGATAGAGGAAGACATGTGATAAAGCGTCCTGAAAAACTCAGTGAAAGTAATTTGGTTGCTTTTGCTTTGAATGTGGCTGAGGAAGTTGAGTCTTATGAGGAACCCTCCACATACAAGGAGGCAATTACTTCTAAGGATTCTGAAAAATGGATTGGTGCTATGCAAGAAGAGTTGGAATCGCTTCACAAGAATGGTACATGGGACCTAGTGAAGCTACCTAAAGGCAAGAAAGTCATTCGCTGCAAATGGGTATTTAAGAAAAAGGAAGGCACACCAGGAGTTGAAGATGTAAGATACAAGGGGCAATTGATAGCTAAATGCTACAACGAGATTCCCGGTGTAGACTTCAATGATATATTCTCTCCGGTGGTGAAGCATACTTCAATACGGACTTTACTTGGTATTGTTGTTATGCATGATTTGGAGCTTAAGAATCTTGATGTGAAGACCGCATATTTTCTTGGAGATCTACAAGAAGACATCTACATGCAACAACCCGAGGGACACACAGTTGTTGGAAAGGAAGATTATATATGCTTCTTGAAGAAATCTCTCTACGGTCTGAAGCAGTCACCGAGGTAGTGGTATAAGACGTTTGATCATTTTATGAAGACACGTGCCTTTTGAAGAAGTGCTTCAGATAGTTGTGTCTACTACAGAGTTGACAAAGATAGGTCATTTGTGTATCTCCTATTATATGTTGATGACAGGTTGATAGCTGCAAACAGTCAAGAGGAGATTAAGAATGTGAAGATCCAACTCAATGCTGAGTTTGATATGAAGGATCTAGGAGCTGCAACGAAGATACTTGGTATGGAGATTATTAGAGATAGAAAAACAAGTACATTATGCCTAAGTCAGAAAGGGTAGATTGAAAAATTTCTCCATCGGTTCAACATGCATAATGCAAAGCCGGTTGTTACTCCGTTAGCAGCTCATTTCAGACTCTCATCTGCTTTGTCGCCACAATCAAATGAAGAGGTTGACTACATATCACGAGTTCCATATTCTAGTGTTGTTGGGTCACTCATGTATGCTATGGTATATTCAAGTCCGGATTTAGCACATGATGTGAGTGTTGTTAACAGATACCTCGTAAATCCTAGAAAAGAACATTAGAAAGTAGTTCAATAGATTTTTCGTTATTTGAGAGGTTCTAGTGACGTTTGTCTGAAGTTTGGAAAGACTAGTAATGGAGTTGTTGGATATGTAGATTGATGTGCGTTATCACATTGATGTGCGTTATCACTTTATACCTGAAGTTGTTGCTCGTGGTAATATAGTTGTGAGTAAAAAATTAGTACTGATGACAATCCTGCTGATATGATGACAAAGGTGTTTCCCTTTGCTAAGTTCAAGCATTGCTTGGATTTAGTTAGCCTTACCTGAGTAGTAATGCCCTTAGGTGTTTTGTGGAGGAGATGGAATTTTTCCTATCATGATTGGAGTTTGTTCGTTTTTGAAGGATTTTTCGCAAATGTGGAGATTTGTTATATTAAATGGCTCAAATCATAATCCTTTAAGAAAATTGAGTCTTATCCCACATCGGATAATTAATGAAGTTTATCATTAATTTTTCCCAATAAATAGATAAGTTCCCTCATTATTGTTTTATTTAACCCAAAAATATTTAATCAATAACACCAATTACATTTCAACATTTCATTTGTGATATAAATAAAACAATAGATTTAGACTGAAGATATTGAAGAGATATATCGTTAGGAATAACGAACATAGTAACGCCAAATATTACATACATTCAATAGAGATGTCAGTAGATCTTGAACTCAATCCAGATCCGTAGATTTGGATCCATTTTTCAGATCATGATCTTCAAAATTTTGCATCTAATGGGTCCAGATCAATTCTAGATCTAAATTTGGATTTTACCTTTTGATATTTGGACAAATCATATTTCCTAGTGTTTATCTAAAAAAATGTTATTGGGCTGATAAAAATATTATTGAGTTAAAAGTTTGAGTTGTTTAATAATAATTAAAAAACAAGCAATTGAGAATTTGAGAAATTAATTACGAATTTGGCGTCTTCCCAAAAAGAAGAAAGAGTTTTTTCAAAAAATAGCACAGTGCTATTGTTGAATTAGTTAAATTGACTAAATTTTAGTTGATTTAAGATTTAATTAGTTTCACTTAAAAAACATTCACACTGCACTAGAATAACGCTATTCCACTCTAATGAAAGGGTATTTAGTTATTTAAGCCGAATACATTGAGTTGAGTTTAAACATAGGATAAAACATGGACCGACACTACCCTATGTGTTCATAAGAAAAATACTCGTATTTGTTTGACTATAAGTTACTAATAATCTTAGGGGTGTTTGTAAGAGCATATTTTAAGCATTTATCTTCTTTTTTACCGTATAAGCAATTTTTTAATATTTGCAAAACTTATTTTCTGTTTTTGCTTCTATAAAATTAAGCAGTTATTTTTTTTAAATAAACAGTTTCTTTTAAGCATCTATTGAGATGCTTTTGGTGCTTAAAACGCCATAATTTTTAGATTTACCAAAAATATCTGCTTTTTAAAATCAATTCCAAAAACTCTTTTCAACTTTAGGGGGTGTTGCAAATACTTATAATAAACACTTGTTATTTGTTTCTGCTTAAAGTTGATAATTGTTTTTAAGCAAAAGCATGAGGTTTTTTGTATCAACTTTAGGGGGTGTTGCAAATACTTATCATAAACACTTGTTATTTGTTTTTACTTAAAATTGATAATTATTTTTAAGCAAAAGCATGAGGTTTTTTGTATCAATAATATAAAGCAGATATACTTGATAGTTTTAGAAATCACCAAAAGCATAAATGCTTAAAAAAAATTGTTTAATTAAGCAGTTTAGTTGCTTAATTTGTGAGAAATTGTTGTAGTAATCAAATTTTTCAATCACAAAAAACAAATATATAAAAAAACTGTTTATGCTCTCAATAAGCATATAAGTGATTAAAATAAGCATTTGCAAACACCCTTAAATAAAAGCAAATAAAAAGTGCTTATAATAAGTAGTGTCAAACACACCCTTAGTAATTAAGAAAAAAATATAGAGATTGCATTTTCTAATATAAAATATTTCCTCGGTCCCATTATTAGCGGCTCATTTCTTTTCGACACGGTAATTAAGAGAGTAGAGAAATTATAAGATAGAAATAGAAGATAAAGTGGGGTAGATAAGATGAGTGAGATAATGAGTGAGTAGATCTCATTTCTTTTCAACACGATAATTAAAAGAGTAGAGAAATTATGAGAGAGAAATAAATAATAAAGTGGGATAGATCAGATGAGTGAGATAATGAGTGAGTAGATAATAAAGTAGAAGAGAGAAGATGAGAAAGATAATGAAAAAGTAAATGATAAAGTATGAGTGAGAATATGATAAAGTAGGAGATAGCGTGTTAAATTTTGGTAAATCTGGACTAAAGCCACTTATATTCGAGCGTTTCAATTAGGAAAATGAGTCACTTTTAATGGAACGGAAGGAGTAAAATAGTTAAGATGAAAAGGATTAAAGAAATACGACCTCGGGTACTCCAGATTTGTCTTCAGCATCGTCTTTGAGGTTTTGCAAGTCACCCTTTGCACGCTCGACCATCTGCTTGACGTCCTCGACCTTTTGCCCTATGATGTTGAGATCGACCAAACGCTTCCCAAATATCTTCTTTGGGGCTTGGGCCTGGGTAACAAAGGTGTCAATTACATCTTCCACATCATAAACAACCTCACGAATGTTCCGATCCACGGCTTTGATAAGCCCTTTATTTCTCCGACTCTTAAGCGAGTCTTTCAGAAACCCGTTGAAGATGCGGAGATCCTTTTCCAGAATCTCAATATTTTTCCTGGTGTTGGAGCTCAGATTGATCTGGGAAATCAGTACGTCCTTGAGATTGTTGAGCAGGAACTCCACCGCAGCATCCGCCATCTCTCTCTGGGTTTTCTCTCTCCCACTATCTTTTCCTCTCTCTGTCTCTCGCTCTCAAGTGGCAAACAACATTATATCCCTTTGTAAATGATTTGTAGACACGAGAAGCAGGAGAATTAATACTCCAATGTAAATATATGATCGGGTCAATATCATTGAATCTAGGGGAGGATTTTTGTGTCTAATTTAATATTCGGTAAATTGATAATCTCTTTAAAATAATAATTTTTTCAATCCCTATTGTAATAAATTATCAAATTTGATAAGATAATAAAATAATAATTTTCGGATAACTCTAATGTAAATATATGATCTAGTCAATATCATAAATTAATAATCATTGAAAATTATCAATAACACTATGGAAATTTTGTGAAATATGATTATAGTGTTACTTACTTTTTCTTAAAATTTAAATATTCTAATTGAATTTTATCTCTAACTTTTCTAATAGCATAAAAAAGCCTCGGTGTTGTTTTCTCGAACTGCAATTTTTATGAAGAGTTATAGACGCAATAAGTGTTTCCTTGCGCGTAATTGGTTTCAAAGAATTTGTAGTATCTTTAGTATATTTTATTGTTCATTGTATTTATTTTTAAATGAATAAAATCATTATTTATTAACAAATTAATATAATTCATTATTTATAGATAATAAATAGTAAAATGACATTAAATATAATATATAAATATACTTATAACTCCAAAAAAATCAAATTAAAATTCAATTTCGTTGAAGTTGGAAAAATCTCTTTAATAAAATCTTACGGTCCCGACTTTATTAATTTAGAGATGTTTAATTGTATACTAAAGGTCTCAACATGTTTAATTTAGAGATGTTTAAGTGTATACTAAAAACCTCCATACATTAATAATACTTTGGGCAACATGATATTTTATTATTATAATGAGTACTCCTTTCATCTCACAGAAAGTGTATCCTTTCTTTTCAGCACGATTATTTAGGAAAGTTGTTAGTTGTAAGAAATGTTATGAGACCTTCGAATAAAGTGTGTGTAATTAATATTTTATCAAAATAAGAAACAATACACTTTTCATGGGACGGAAAGAATATTAGTTAAAAAGTTAAACATTCATGAAGGGTTTCATTGTAATAAATTCACGTACAATAGTTAATTTGCAAATTTAATAAAAAATTTAGACTTTAGCAAATTAATGCATCAAATTTCTAATTTTTGAATGCTACAATCCTCAATTTTTTCCGCAGTGAGAAAAAATTGAAATGACTTCATTTCGCTGGGGTGCATGCTGAATTTTTCTATCCTAGACCGGGTCTACAACTTAAGTTATAGACCCGGTGGTTAAAAATCATGACACATCACATGTTTGTTTAAAAAAAAATTAATAAAAAACACAACTTCTATCCTAGACCACAAGGTCTTGTAGACCCGGTCTAGGATAGAAAAATTCGTGCATGCTTAGTTGGACCCGATTGTCGTGTCATTAAATCAATATGACCCAATTTTGATGTCACTTTAGCAAAATTGCCACATAAATGAAAAAAAAAAAAACGACTACAGCTGTAAATTTAAATAAAGTGGCATTAGAACGACATCATATTCATTTAGTAATGTGACAATCTAGTCTATTTAAACGTCAAACTCAACAAAACGACGTCGTTTTAATTTTTATCGGCCATCAGAAAATTAGGGGTAAGAGCTTGTGTTCAACTGTACAAATTAAAAAGCTTGTGCACTAATTAGCAAATGTTTAAAGTTTCTGTTAAATTTGCAAATTAGCTACGATTCTAGCTTATTTTTGCCAATTAATATAAGTAGAATTACAATGAATATCTAATTCCTAAAAAACAATAAATAAAGTTCGTTGTTTTTTAAGAAAACGACACCTATTCTTTTTAAGGATGATAGTTTGTTAATCAATGGTTTTTTGGTGCAGCTGGAGAAAAAATCACCATAACTTTTTAATGGAATTAGAAATGTTAAAGATGTAGATGAATTAGATGTAAGTTTTTAAATAATATGCAACATTAAATCAATTATTCATAAAAATGTCTTAATTATATTTGTAATTTAAAGAATTATTATTACTTTATAATAACTGATGAACCATTTATTTCATAAAAGAAAAATATTATCTTATAGTTTTATTTATGAAAGTTTCACTTAGTATATTATAATATGCTCTTTAATTCAACAAGAAAGAAATTTTCTTACAATAAACATTTGCAAACACCCTTAATAGATGGAGTGATTAATCCCATAATTTCAAGGTTAGGAACTTGATATGCCAATTTCTTTTATGTCGTATTATCTTGTCATGTGGTAGTAGACTAGTAGTTGTACAAATTAAAATTTTATAAAAAAAAAAAAAACCTTATAATAGATTTGTAACAAAACTTGTGAAATTTTTCTTTAACATTTAAGGGGCGTCAACGTCATCAAATGTTTTAATAACCTGTCCAATAGCGACGTCTGAACAAACAAATTGAAATCATTAATGAAAATATACATTTTTAATTGTGATTACTTTAACCATTCTTTCTTCGATAAGTCTCAAAATAAATAAATAAAGATTCTAAGATGGTGGTTGACATTTTAGATAGAGAAGTATGTGATTGAGAAAACTTATTATAATTTGTCTAGCTTTATTGATGTAATTATATTAAAATAAGAAGACTTTGATTTTTTTACGTCTACCTGTATACGATTTTAGTATAAGTTGAAGACAAAATTAATTAATAGCAAATGGGAAAGAGTAGGTCGTTAGGAAATTAATTAAAGATTATACGGTCGAATGATATCAATACTACCGCAGTTTAAACATGTAGCAGATGATTAGTATAAGGAGTGATGAACCAAATAAAGCACGAACTTTTTTATTTTATAATTTTAACACGAACTTATAAACTTGGCGAATTAATGTACGAAGCTTAAATTTTTTGCAATTCGAGACTCACTCCGAACCCAAATTTCTGCAGACGGAAAGCTGAGGTGGATGCCTACATGAAAAATATCATACGAGAGCGCGAATAAGAAGGTGAAGATAACAAGGTTTTCTATTGAAGATTGTATCCAAGCTAGACGACCACGTGTGCAAAGCGATGCCGTTTTCGTATTTTCCGACAGCCGAAAAAATTTGAGGAAGCGTTCACTAATTGCAATAAGTTGAAACTTCGTGTTTTAATTCGCTAAATTTACAAGTTTATGTCAAAATTCTAAAATTGAAAAAGTTTGTACTATATTAGCCCTTACCATATTTCACTTTGTTTGTTAAATGAGTTTCCATGCGCTATTACACATTTACAAGTATATTCAGACCAAATAGCAATTTTTATTCGAAGTCGGTGGTTGATAGGGTTGTCTTTACTGCTCAGATTCGTTGCAATTTTCAAATAATATATAAAAATTTTCAACGAAAATTTAAAAACTAAAAGATTCCTCGATGGTTGTTATACAAACGACATTAATTACAATGTTTCATTAAAATAAAAATTGATTGTGTGCTCACGTACTATTTGTTAAATCAGCATGACATCGGATATTATTTTATGATTACTATACCTACTGTTAAGAAATTTATGCCCAGTGATAATTAAACAAACCGAACTTGATGCGGAGCTAATTTTGAGAATAAATTATTGTTGGACTTTTGGATTTATGAATTTTACTTTTGGGCATTTAGGGTTTTAGAAGTAGTTTTCTATATATTGGACTCCTATGAATTGTAATAGTTAGATGTGAAGATTGTAGAAATCTACGGTGCGTCTGTTCGTCTCCCATTCCCCATTGTTAAGCGGACCGGTTTTGGATGAAGTTATCCTAGGTAGTCGTGTGTCGAATTAATGGGTTAACGAAGATCAACTTCCGGCATTCGTGCTCGAATCAACGGATTTTCGACTTTGGATGCCGTTATTCTAGGTATCCGTGTGTCGAATTAATGGGTTAATGAATATAACTTCCGGCATTTGTGCTCGAATCAACGGATTTTGATTAATGTTTGTAAATCGTCTCTGGCATTCCTACGAATCAATGGATTCGATTGGTATCACTTTATCATATTTATCCATTTTGTTTTTTCTTTAATCTTCCGCTGCATCAGAACTGCTTCTTAGTACATACTCCCTCCGTTTCACTAATCAAGTTTCATTGTTTTTGGGTACGGGAATTTAGAAAGTGAATGGAAAAGAAAATGTATGGTGTAAAAGTATAAAGTGGTAGAGTTGTTATGGTCCACTCATTTCTTAACATTTATGGAATAGAACTTGTTTAATGAGACAACCTGAAATAGATAATGAGATTTAATTAGTGAAACAGATGGAGTATCAAACAGCATTTACAACAAAGAAAACGGAAAGAGAAAAAACAAAATAAAAGCATTAATTAGTACGAGGAATCAAAGAATTATTTTATGCATCATTCCATTCCCCCGTTCGTCTAGCAATTAATGGTGTTAAATTAATCGACGAATATTATTTTTCCTCACCCAAATTAAAATGATGATTCTCTCTCAATTTTATCAAACTAACATGCTGCTAAACTGTACGGATCCAGCAACATTTTTCCTTCACAATTAAGCTTAGGGGCGTCATCATATATTTTTAATAAGCAATCCAACGTATGAAATCATACATATATAAAAAATAGTATATATATTGGTTATTACTTTTATTATCGTTGGACGTATATGAATATGATGTCCTCTCAATAAAATAAAAATAATAAGATTCTAATATGGTGTATATTTTATTTGTAACAACTGCTACCGAGGTTGATGGAACATTTTTCTCGAGCTGTATTCCACCTGATGTGATTATTATTGATGCATTAATAAAATATGGTTGGATATTGTTAAACTGATGTAAGTGGTGACGTGATATATTGTTAACAATAACTAGTTGACCCACTTAATTGGCGCCACTGCTGTGGAAAGTTATTATGTACTCCTTCCATCCTACCAATCTTGTAACATATCTTTTTCGGGATGTCCCATCAATCTTGTAATATTACATAAAATAGAAAAAAATGAGTGAACTACATTTACTTAGACAAGTGGACTCCGCTATTTTTTTTATTTTACATAACTATTTTATATTTTTACACCAGTATCTTAAAATCTGTGTCAAGACTCAATGTTGAAAGATTGGTGGAACGGAGAGAGTATTAGATAAAGATAACGTAAGTTGTCATCAGTTTTTGGTGCTGGCGCTTGATTAGAAGCTGAGGGTTGATGAGTTTGTCTTTACGACTTAGATCCTTCATAACTTTCATTTTATATGTTTGTTTTTCTTAGGCATAGGATTTCTCAGTGGAAGGGTTGTCAGACGGACGACCATTACAAAGGAAGAAAGTAAAGTATATATAATTAAACCTCTTTAAAATAATATATTTGGGATCGGGAAAAAAAATATTCGGTTAGCAAAGTTATTTAATTATTAATACATGAATAAATCATTAGTTTATCAATAAATATTCATTTATTACTTTAGAGATAAATTTTAGATATAAAATAAGTTAAATATTTTTATTAGACTTAATCTTTTTAATTATTTAATTAATGTAAAAATTAAAAAAAATTAGTGTTTGCTATAGTAAAAACATTTTTAAAAATGTAGATTGAATATGTACGTACTAATTGCAAAACTAGTCAAATAATTCAATTTTAAAAAAAAAATCAATAGTTTGATAAAAGAACAACACTCATATACGTTTAAAAAAATGAAAAGTTTATTTTTGCTTTTATATAAAATCTTAGAAGTATGTTTTCGGTTGTTCGAGATTCTTTCAACAGAAATTGGTCTACCTGAAACTGAAGTCGTTGAATTAGATAAAGATCTTCAAACATTAGGTAATGTCATCTTTAACTTACGCTGCAAAAATGTTATGAATATTCAAGATCTTTTAGTTATTCTAGCGAGAATATGGAACTATGAAATTATGGATGAATGAATAAATTATTCAAACTTTTACGAAAAGTAATGATGATGGAGAGAATGATCCTAAACAAGATGATAGTACATTTATTCCAATTGTGTCATTAAAATAAGTATTTCAAGCAATAGTTACCTTAAATAATTAAAATGGGTATTCCAATTGTGTCATTAAAATGAAATTATCGATCAATGAATAAATTATTCAAACTTTTATGAACATTTCCTTCTAGATTACATTAGCACTAAATGCCTTGATTTGCTCCACTAACACACATCCTACTAACTACCATAACTACTCCTACACGATCTCATAATATCATCACACTTTCTTTCAGAACAACTTCCCCATATCACAGTCATAGTCCTTCAATTTCTTGGGCTGTTTCTTAGTGCGCTGCGGACGGGTATTGGGCTCATCTATTTTAGGCTCGTCGTCTTCTACATCTCCCAAGTCCTCTATCTGACCATCTCTCAAGTTCTCATCTTGGCCCACTTCTTTCTGGTCCAATTCTTCATTCATGAAAGTATCAACTACAAAACACGCAAAAATCTTCAGAAGGCATCTACACTTTGCAGAAAGTTAAAGATGACGTTAATTTTTGTTTAGCTGGGAAGAAAAAATAACTATGGAAGCATATATTCATAAGAAATTATTATTGTATTATTGTACTATGGTAATTATTTATAGATTTTTTTTTGAAATCAGTAATTATTACTTTATATTTTTATTAGATCTTTAAGGATTAAAATTTTTTTATTACTTAATGCATTTAGCAAAATTATTACTTTATTATACTGGCTAAGTCAGGAACAGAATAAATTATTATCTAAACGAGATAATTACTTCGTCGAAGTTTAACTGTATTAATTATCTGCTGATGCTAACATTTTTTTTTTTGGAATATATTATATGTTTGTTTTCTTAAAAAGATAAAGAAAATGAAGATTCCTCAGTGTGATAGAGGGTAGCTAGACACGGCCGCTCATTATAAATAATTAAATTGTCCTCTGCTCTCTGCTTAGAATCATCATGACATGCCATAGTACATTACGATTAATGTTTTACCTACCTTTGAGAATTTTGTCATAAAAATAACGGTTGATAGTTATACTGCCTCCCTTCCATTGTGTTTCAGCACCTAATTTAAGATAAAGTGGATCTAAACGTACAAATATTTGGGTAAAACTATAAAATAGTGTGGTCGACTTATTTAAATGATTATGATGTACTCATTTCATTTTAGGCATAAAACAAGATAACTAGGACACTCATTACAAGAAATAGGACAAGATCAATAGGATGAGGGAGTATATAGCACAAACTAATGAATTAATTTATGATTATTTTACAATTTCGTCAATAAATGCCTACACTTAGTATCTGGGTTTCTAAAGTTAACGGATAGACTCGATAATAATGGTATGTCAGCTATTTTGTATGTTTATTATTAAAAAAACTAATTCTTAACAACTATGATACATAGTAATCATCTATGTATATAATGGACAAAACAATTCCCTGGAGTACAAAAATATCGGACTTATATATAAGCAATCGAATCTTGAACAACCAATTTGCAAGCATAAATGAAAATATATAATGGTAACTCTAATGGAGCTTTTTGGAGAATTTTTTATTAAATAAAAAGTTGGTGTCTTAACTTTTTACCATTGGAACTAGTTAATACAACTTTTTATGCAACAAACCAATTTTTTCTTCAACAAGGCAACTTTTTATCATGTGAACTACTTTTTTTTTTTTTTTTTTTTTTTTTTTGACGAGGAACCCGCAGCCGCTACCTTTGGTGCGCACAGGGTAAACCTCGCTCCTGTGCAATAGCCTGCAAACCACACAAAAGAGTTAAATCACCCTTAATGTGACAGGGTGACAGGCTCACACATAGCGTGTCCGGTGGGAATTGAACCCATGACCTATCGGTCCCGGGCCACCCACATGTGAACTACTATTCTTATATATAGATATAGTTGTGTGTATGAATTGGTGAGACCCATAAAAATGTTAGGTTCATAGATACATGATTGTAGTGAAAAATGTTAAAAAGTTTGTGGGTTTTTAAAGCTGACGTGATGAGTAAAAAGTTATTTGTTTTTCAACCATTGAAGTTAATCTTATTTATTATGATTATTACACTTAAAATGTAAAAAAGGTATAAAAACCATTAACAAATGAAAACTGATTTAGAGTGCACCTAAGCGATAGTCTCGTCCGTTGATTCGACGCACGAATACCCTTTGAAAACTCCACTAAGTCCGTTGATTCATGAAGAATACCGGCATTAGGCTTCCAAATCGTCACTCAACAGAGGAAGAATTGGACAAAATAAGAAAAAAAACTTCATTCAAGATTCAAAAACCCACCGTCAACGAGCACAAATGAGGTCTTAAATACCCCACAATACAAAACGCTAGCCAACTAATAAATTAATTAGGATAAAATATTAAGACTAATATATAATTGATAAATTAGCTACTTAAGATTAGTTGAATGAAAAGATCTTATAATATTTTTTCTAGTTGTATTCACCACTTTATGTCACTATATATATTGAGTTTTGAGAATAAAAAAGACGATGGTTTTTATGTGCCGAAAGTTGGAAAAAGAAAATTAGCAAACCGGCATATTTGAGGAAAATAGTCTGGATCCGCTCCTTGTCATTCTGTGTGATCTACTTGGTATATGAATAGGCCTACAAATAAAGAAGAAAAGCATTTTCTTTGGATCAAACCAGACGGCACATCATTAATTATATAGGCGGAGAGAAGACTAGATTTCAAATCAAATTGTATAAGATTTAAATTAATCTCTATCATCCCTCAAAGATAGAGTTGTAATATATAGGAAATATATATATCCTTAGCGAGTAACTGTTGACAAAGATAGACAGATATGACAATAATTCTTCCTTAAACGAAGAGAAAATAAAATAGAGAAGAAGAACAACAACAACAGATTAACAGATCCATAATGAACTGGCTATGTCTCCATCTTGTTCTTCGTCTTTGCTGCACGATTTGATTCAAGGCCTCATCGATCAGAGGGCATGCCATGTCACCTTCTATACATCTATCCATGCATTGTGGATGGTCTTCTTCTTTGTCTCTGGTTGCACGGATCAAACTTCACTGACGTTCCTCGATGCGCGTCTCTACAAAACAAAAGAAGCAATAAGACAATACATTTAGAACTAATCTCATAGACATTATATCCAATAGATTGATCCCTGACCTGACAGTTTTCTAGTACAGTCAATGCAACGAACTCGAAAGGCATCATTTCCGCAATCCGCTGCCTCCTCTTGCATCTTTTTGGCAGAGACCGCCAGAGATTTCGTACAGAGCTTAATCTCAATGAACTCGAGTGTTGGAATATTTCCCATACATTCTGGAATATCACTCAGTTCCATACAAGAATGAATATGTAGAGCCTTGAGTTTCGGGAAATGGCTGCTTTCGGTCACCCATTGCCTGATATTTGATTCTTCGATGAGCAGAAATTTCAACTGAGGGAAGTCTTCATCGTTGGTCTCCCATACTTGTGACGTGAAATTGAATTTCTTAAGTTTGAGCACTTCAAGTTTAAG
This sequence comes from Lavandula angustifolia, assembly GCA_028984105.1. Classification (NCBI taxonomy): domain Eukaryota; kingdom Viridiplantae; phylum Streptophyta; class Magnoliopsida; order Lamiales; family Lamiaceae; genus Lavandula; species Lavandula angustifolia. The sequence continues at coordinate 1,218,681 of CM054819.1, forward strand.
AAATGGGCCAACAATGTCCAAGTAAGTTTCTTTCTTACCCCAACCGGTTAAGGTTAACTTTGTCAATGACTTAGGTACGACAAGATTAGGACTGCCAGAATCTTTCCACGCACCTCGTAGTTCCAAACGCAACTTTTCAAGTCGGTGGAGTTGTACAAGATTATCGAAGAGTAATTCAAAGGATCCCTTAGAGTAAGTGAGCCACAATTTTCTAAGGTTTGGAATCAGTTTTAGGGTAGCTATCGAACACTCGAGATTATGTATTTTCCAAAGTGTTTGCAGATTTTCTAGAGCGGAAGTGGCAACATAATTATTTCGTAAGCCCTTCTTAGAAAAGATAAGATGCCTAAGTTGCGGCATATTCCAAATTTCATTCGGCAAAAATGAATAAGAAGAAAATTGTTCCTCAATGATTAAAGTTTGAAGACTTTGAAGGTTAGATATCGCGCTAGGAATTTGCCATGATAGCTGAAGGCAAGGTATCTCAAATGGAACAGCTCGAAAAACTGATAAGGGATAAGGTAGGAGCGAAAATCAACTCTTATCACATCTAGGACCCTTAGCAATCTGAAACTCCCGAAAGAACCGAGTTCATCCTTGGAAGTAGATTATAGTACGGATGGTTGAGCTATAAATATTGGAGAAAGAATTTACATCAGAATGAAAAATACTTACCCTCCGCTGATCTTTCATCCTTTTTAGAAGCTTCAAAGCTTGCCTACCCTTAATGTGCACAAGAAACTTCTCATCGTAGGATAGCTTTATACACATTTCCCTTACCATATCATGAAGGCTACAAGATTGGATTTTGTCATTTGACTTGCTTCTGGTGATTTGGATGAGATTTCGATCTAAAAGATCATCCACATACTTTTCGGCTGTGTCTTCAAACTCTTTGGATTCAACTTGTTCCACAAGACTTTCAGCTATCCATAACCTGATCAGGTCTGTGACTTTGATCCGGTGATCTTCTGGAAATCCCCCCATGTATAAGAAACAAGGCCTCAAATGGTGAGGGAGATGATTATAACTTAAAGATAGAATCTTTTCTATCCGCCCATCTGCCGCGGTAAGAGAGGATCTTATATTTCTGGCAACTTCCTTCCATGAATTTAGAGTCTTACTTGTGGTAGATAGAAGCCCAGCAATCACCACTATTACAAGGGGCAGTCCTCCACAACTTCTTGCAATCTCTCTTCCAATGATCTCCAGCTCACAAGGAACACGATCTTGGTGTACGAACACCTTTTGGCGAAGTAGAGTCCAGCTTTGATCAGCATCCATCAAACGCATCTCATGGGGAAGGATGGAGGAGTTTGCATATCTAGCAACTTCTGTAAGCCTTGTGGTTAACATGATTCGGCTTCCATTATTGCTATTAGGAAATAAATTCCTTACATCATCCAGTACCTTTGTGCTCCAAATATCATCCATCACAATAAGAAACCTCCTACTTATAAGGATTTGGTACACTTTTAATTCCATTTCGCTATTGCTCAGCTTAGGGGTTTTTACCTGAGATTCATTGCCCTGTTCTGAATTTCCCGCCATAGGTTCCGGGTCGAACACTTTCATAGAATCTCGGAGGTTCATAAGCATCCTTTGTTGGCTGTAATCCCCTGATACTGTAATCCAAACGCGAATCGTAAAATGCTCCACGACTGATTGATCATCATAAGCATTTCTAGCCAGAGTCGTTTTGCCAATTCCTCCCATACCAAATATTGAGAGGATTTGCAGTTCTGGTGTCCCTTTACAAAGCTCATTTCTCTTTCTTTCCAAATCTTTGTTGAAGTCATCCATATTGATTTTTTGTGCATTTGCAACTTGTGATGATGAACTAGCCCCCATAGAATCATCAAGTTGTATGTCTTCGATTATGATGCTATTATGTGACTCCCCCACCTTTGTTGCGATTAAATCCATTTCATCTCTCACCTTCTGCAGCTGGCACTTGAACATGAAACGCCGTAGTACTGAGATACCTCGTTGTATTGAGGTCTCCCGTTGTAGTGCGAAACGTCGGGTATATCTGTGCCGGAATTTTTTGATTAAAAATCTTTCAATAATGTCTTCAGCCTTAGCAGCTACATCCCTGATTCTTGCTTCCAAGTTCTTGGCTTTATGAGGAAAGTCTTCAAGAAAAGTTTTGAATGAAATAACACATTTGTCTAGAGATACAATAAGTGTTTTCTCATGTGGAGAAATGGAAAGTTGATCATTATCCAGGGTTTGATTTATGGCTTTTTCAAGTGAAAGAAGAGTAGAATAAGCCATCTTCACACACACGTCAGGCCTACGGGAATCAAAGAACGAAAGAGAAAAATAGATTTGCAGATCAAATGAAGCAACAAGAACAACTATTAGAAGAAGAATAAGAAGAAGAAGAGAGAAGCAATAGCATTTCTCTATTGATGCTTTGTTGTATACCTCTTGAGTGTATATATAATCTCAAAAACAGTGGTAGGATTGTTTTATGTATTTGGTAAAACATCGCGATCTTCACTTTCCGATTATTTTACGATTGTTGGGCCGACCACTAAAGAGTTTTATGCTAATCAAAGACTCTTGACATTTCGTATTCTTGACTTTTATGAAAAGTATCATAAATTGCATGACAACGAAAGAATCACTTTTAAGTCGGAACGACGCCGCAGTGGAAATCTCCATCTTCACCACAGTTTTTTTTCAACTTTTCTTTAGTACTCCTCATTGGCTTCAGATTTGAATTACTATTGCTATAAAACAGGAAGAATTGATATTACAAGAACCATCCATTAATTAACCAGGAATTGATATTACTAGAACTTTTACTTACGAAAGTTATGATGGCTCAACAAGGATTTCCATCTTAAAACAGAATAAATAACCTTGAAACAACAACGCTTTAATTACTATTTATCTTTGTTACCTTTTAACTCTGTGATATACATGAAGAACTTTTTACTTATGATTGATCAAAAGTACCAGGTGAGAAAGCATATAACTTGTTCCAAGCTGGAGAAATGTAAAAAGCAGTATTAAAAGACAATCCACAAGCATATACAGTTAAACCTCGATAAAGTAATATTCGATAAAGTAATAATTTCGCTTAAATAATTTTTTTTTTCGGTCCCAACTTGAGTTAATGAACTAAAATAATTTTCGATAAAGTAATAACCTCGTTAAATGAATATTTTTCCCTGATCTCAATGTTATTACTTTAAAGAGGTTTAACTGTAAAATTGACATAACTAAACAAACACAATGACAACGAACTTGAAGGGTACCATTTTACAAGCTTTCTTGCTCCTCGTCTATCTGTCTTGCCCAATCATGCATAGCTATCCCACATTCCCTGGGATTTCTCCAAAATCATTCCTTAACCCAATCGTCGATCTCTATTATCTTTTTCTTAACTTGCAATTGAGAAAATGTCAAAAATATCATGTCATTATTACCATGCTTAGCTAGCTGTGTAACAAAGTTTGTTTATTGTTTAGAATGATAAAAGTTAATTATGCAGCGGAATAAATCGAAACAACAATTCATTAAATAAAAATACAATGATAAATGATAGAGGATCAAATAAGTTAATTCATCGGAATACCATCGATCTATCAAAATCTCTTGATCCGACATATGGATATCAAAAATTGATCTACGTTGATCCACTGATTCAACATACGGATAGTTAGATTAACGACTAACAAACTTCAATTCGCCGAGCCGATAACTTGAAGGAGACAACACACGTCGATATTTCAATTCATCAAAATTATCCAATTACACCATAAAACATTAATACTCCCTCCGTCCCATTATTTATGTCCCATTGAAACTGGACACGGTAATTAAAATAGTGGAGGTAAATGTATAAAGTTGGGGTGTAAAAGTATAAAGGGGTGGAGTCCACTTGCTTAGATTGATTGTGGTTCACTCATTTATTTCCTTATTTGGTATGTGTCATAAATAATGGGACAAAAAAAAAAAACAAGTAAGACATTAATAATGGGATGGAGAAAGTATAAATTAAGTATTAAAAATCCTAAAAGCCCAAAACTAAAAGCCCACATACAATCTTAAAAAGCCCCATGACAAATAATTCAAAGCCCAGATTATCTCCGCATCATTTCTTCCAGCTAAACAAAATTGGTCCTCGGATTTTTTTTTTGTCTAAAGGTAATTGCCAAAACGTGAAGGCAATTTTTTTTTTCCCAAGCCCAACAACAAGCAAAGCCTAAACAATCTTCCTGTCCATTAAGAAGTAGACCAGTTTGGCCCATGTGAATAAGCCCAACTTCTGGGGGCCTTCACTAGCCCTCGGGTTCAACCTCTTCGAGACCCTTGCAACGCCGCTGGGAAGAGGGAGTGACGGTGGCAGGTGGTTGACTGGGCGGTCCAGGTAGTCTCCGGTGGCAGCGGCGGCGCGGGTGGCGTGTTGTGAGGCGGAAGTTGCCCGCACTTTGACTGCATGAGCAGTAAATATGGTCGTGGTAAGCGTGCTCTCTTAGTCGGCGGGGAAGAGACACCCGACGACGATACTCAAGATATAAAAAGAGAGTGATTAATTGTATGTTGAAAAATTGCAACTTTTGGATAGAGACAAGATGAATGAGACAATTCAGAAAGGAAAGCAAGACAACATGAATGAATACATCATTTTCAAAATCATTTGTCATTGTGATGAATCGATCAAATTCTAAAAATATAAGCCTACTAAAAAGGAGCAATTCTAAATGCCTTAACTTGCGAGCTAGAATTCTTGAATCTTGATTCAGTTCAACAGTCATTGATTTGATATCCAACTCATTGAAAATGGAGGTAGTTGAATTAAAGATGAGTCTATCTTTTTGTGCCTATCTTTTTTCCGGTTTTTTATGTGACGAGAAAAAAAACATTACCTTAGTTATGGACTGATGATGGACAGAATATGCGATTACATCCACCAGTGTTTACAATGTAGGCGGTTGTTACTTCCTCCTCTATTTATCTCTATGATTATGATCATTGGTTGATTGCTAATAATTGACAGATTAACCATACAATCAATAAACAACTCGGACACATATTGTGAAGGAAATAAACCGAAGACACAAATTAAATGGGAAAAAGAAATGTGATGTTTACAAAAACCAACAAAAATTTATGTTGATATGAACATTATAGTCAAATTAACCATAAAATCTAATGGTTTATCAAAAAAGGACTAAAAACTTATTTTACAAACATATTGTTAAAAATACATCAGAGTCTTTACAAATTGCATCATGTAGTATCCGTCAGAATCTGGAGCTGATAAGATTTGTTAGAGAGATTCGTAGTGTCGAGAGCTGGGCAACGATCGACTTGGAGTAGCTTGAGCTGCGGCATTCCACCTTCTTCTATATCCACACTTCTCAGTCGAAACAAGAGTCGCAGGGCCAAGCCTCTGAGGCTAGGGAAACCGTCATGTAATACTTGCATCCTCTCACCGACGTAAGACAAGTACTTCAACTTGAGGTACAACAGCTTCGGCAGCTTGCTCAATTCTTGCATCGGGTCTTCGTCTAGGTTGGATCCCCCCAAAGTGAGGTGCGAGAGATTTGGAGGAAGCATATACGCACTCGGACATTTCCTCATCGGACCACTCAGTTTAAGTTTAGTTAAATTTCTGAGATGGGGGATTATCGTTGGTTCGATCGGATGGTCATAACGCCACTCTAAGTACAAGATTCTCCAGCCTCTCTAACGATGCTTTCACAGTACTCGAGTCATTATCCAGAACCATGCCCAATTTCCGAACATGACAGCCATCCATCAGTCTTAAACTGCTTCTCATCCAATCCTTATGCCTGATGTATTTCAACGTCTCAACATTTTTTCAACTGTCCGTGCTGACCGGCCCAAGGATACATTTGGCATTAATATGACGAAGGCTGTCCATTTCCAGTGCAACATTTGGAAATACGACAAACACGGTAGGCATATCAAGTAGCTCGAGTTTTTTAAGGGCATTCAGCCATGTAGGTAACTTCAGTGGTCTGAACAAAATTTGACCAAAAGCCTTAAATAATACGTGTGGTAAGTTAATCGGAAGTGGACGTATTCTCAACTGCTTCAATCCAACCAATAATCGGAAAGAATTAGGCAATCTTTGCAGATCATAATCACCATCAAGATCCAGAGTTTGAAGGTGTTGGAAGCTCTTCCAGTAACTCGACCTAATCTGTTTGAAACCCTTCTCCAAATTAAGCACGAAAAGAGAGCGGATATGCTTATTCCGATTCACTCGAAAAGACCCCAGATCATCACATTGCACAACGCGATGGCGAGTTTTCTGCAATGTAATCTTCCGATCCCCCATCAGATTCTCGAGACCTATTTCTTCCTTAGCTTTTGCTAAGCATATATTACGAAGAGAATCATGGAGGTTACAACTCTTGACTCGATTGTCGAACGTCCAATCCTTGACCTGTACCACGTTGCGGTTGATCAGCTCGTCTAGATAGCCTCTCGCTATCTCCTCCGCTATTGTTCTTTCCGTCTCCTGGATCAAGCTTTGTCCGACCATTATGTTTACCAGCCTTTTAACAGGGATAATGGCATCTTCTTTGAAGAAGGCAAGGCACAAGAAGCAAGATTTCAGTTGCGGAGACAAATTTTGATAACTCAATTCCAGAATTGCTGACACGTTGTTTTCGGCTCTTACTAGATGGGAGTTCAATTCGGTCTGAGCTTCTTCCCACACCATATTGGAACGTGTTTCAGCCAGTAAGCCTCCCATCACGGTGATTGATAATGGCAGACCTTCGCACTTCTCCACCATATGTCTCCCTATTGGCTCCAATTCTTTTGGAAATTCTCCATTGTTATTGTCAATGAGGCACTTCTTTAAGAATAGTTCCCAGCTCTTTTCGGGGCCTAAACCCTTCATCTGATGCAAACTTTGGCAATGATTCGCAATAATATTGTTGCGAGTTGTAAGCAACAATCTACTTGTTTTATCTGCCGAAGTACCAATAATTTAAGAAACACACATTTCTTCAGAAGTTCCATACTACTAGAACTGGCGCTAAAGTAAAAAAAACTATCTTATGTTCATATAAAAATGCACAAAACTAACAAAAACCTTGTGTTTTTAAAAAAGGTTGCACGAATATCACTCCCATCAAAATTTAAAAAATGTGTATCTCGATCTCTCCTAACATCTTAACAATGCTAGTTTCTAAATGAAATTACCAACTACCTTACCCTCAAAAACTTCTTTAGCACTAAGATAAAACATAGTGCGACTAAGAATGGAAATATAAGATGAAAAACACCGGACAAAATCTAAAACACAAAATAAAAATAGCGGGAAAACGTGGAATTTGAAAAACTAAGAGAGCACCGTTTCGAAGAGTACAATGTCAACGATGAATTTCTTGTAAATATATTTTCGTTATTATACACGCTGTTAACTTTGATGGTAAGCCTTTTGTGCAACATTTTCAAGAATATATAATACTTCTTAGCAAAAAATAATAAAGTTTTAATAATTTTGCAAATTTGAACTGTCATTTATTTTAAGGCATAATTTTCAGTAACCAATTTATAATAAATGAAAAATGCAATTTGAATAGAGTTTGCGAAATACCGTGTTCTTTGGGGAAAACAGTCATGAGGGAGTCCCAGTGTTCTTTCTCCCATACATCGTCAAGAACTATAAAATACGTTTTTCCCTTCAACCGTCTATGAAGCAGTTCTTCAAGCTTCCTTTGAAGGTACATTCGGTCGTTCATCAACTCTTCCAATTTCTTGATTTCGTCGAGCAGCTTTTGTTTCTCTTGTTCGGACCTCGTCGTCTCGAGGATGAGCTGCTTGATTGTCTCGTGCGGAGTGAATTCACTCGAGACGACCACCCAAGCTCGGCACTCGAATCGACCAGAAACGACATCTGGGTGGTTGTAGACCTCACGAGCAATACTCGATTTCCCGATCCCTCCCATACCAACAACAGCCGCGATGGAGAGGCCTCTCTTCTCCTCATCCATGATTTGTTCTAGAAGCTTCTTCACATCCTCCTCCACGCCCACCAGGTGTTCGTCCTTCTCCCATGGAGCCAACCGCCGCCTCGCTTCAAACGGCGATGTCCACGATGAATCTCCAAGATCCTTGATCCCGTACCGCTCGCGGCTTTTGTCAATGGCATCGAGCCTAGCCCGGATGGACTCGATCTCTTCCCCGATTCTGTCGAGCTGGCCCACATGGTTTGGGAAGCACGCGAAGCTTTCCACAAGCCCCCTTCTCTTCCTCGGATTCTCGACGTTGAGAATGAACATCTCGATTGTATCTTCCGCATCTAGAGCCACCTCTCTGATATCCGATATCCAGTTGCGAATCCTATCGTCTTGAGCTTGCTTTTTGTTTGCGTATCTGAGAAAGGACTGCATCCTGTTCAGCTCATCTATTAGCAGCTGGATCTTATCCTCGACGCCACGAAGGAAATTCACCTTTTGGATAAGAAGATCGCCAAGAAGTTTCACAAGTGATGAGATTGCCGCTTCGGCTACCATGTTGAGATCTTTATTTTTCTTGATAGTTTGTTGATCTTTGTTCAAAGGTAAGCACTTAAATAACCATTAGGTGACAGTAGTAACAAATTGTATTATTTAATTAACCATTAGGTGACAGTAGTAACAAATTGTATTATTTAATTAACCATTAGGTGACAGTAGTAACAGATTGTATTATTTAATTATTGCCACTGATTGTTATCTTCAAAAGTCATGGTCTTTTTAAAATATTTTTGACTATGTCATATTTTTCATGCCACTACTTTCGTGTATTATATTGCTCTAATTTAATTAAAAAAAATTAAATGAGACTATGTCATATTTTTCATGCAACTACCTTTGAACAAAGATCAACAAATTATAAATTTTTATCTTGTAATATTGTCTAATAATAATGACAAACTAAATATTGCAAATCAAGCACTAAAAATCAATTTCAAAACCTAACGATCAATTTTAACTAACGGCTATAAAAATAAACAAAAGTATAAGAAATTGAAATTGTAAACGAATAAACTTTAGAGTGGTAGAACAACTCTCACCTTGCAAAGATACTATTTGGTCACATATCGGACATTAGCTTTTTGTTTTTTCCTTCATTCCAAGCAATCCCAACAAATTGCTTTTAATTATATCCGGTCAGCGAAGACTAATTCACGAGCAGCCTGTTTCATGCAACTAGCATCTACAAATTATTGCCACTGACTGAAATTTGATTATTCTGGCGAATCTTAAAAAATAATAGCCATATTAGGTAGACTGAAGATTGAAAATTTTCGGAACATGATACCAGGTGAACATGAGACTGCAATATTTTCTATAAATTTAAGACAAGCCACAAAGCTTACTTATATATAATCAGGGGCGGACCCACCTATGGGCTGGGGTGGGCTCCAACCCTGGTTAAAAAAAATCATTTTTCTATTAGTATTAATTTTAGAATTTTTTTAAAAATATAGATTAAAAATATTAGCTCAGCTCAAGGTATTTATTCCGACTCATGCCCAGCCTAAGATATTTTATTGGGCTGGATCCGCCCCTGTATATAATTATATAGTCGAACCCCACGAAGAATCTCCAACTTCAAGTGTCAAAACGCGATCTAGAAGTCGCGAATATATCATACACTGTTGCAAGGGGTGTTTCTCTTGAGCTTCTTGCAATCTTAGTTCCAATATTTCAATGTGTCGACAAGGATTCATACTCTGATCAAGCTTAAACAAACATGTACAACTACAAACAAAACAAAAAAAAATATTGGAACTATATTGCCCCCCTTCGGATCAGGTAACCTAGTGGTTAACATGATTCGACTACCATTGTTATCGTCGGGAAAAAGGTTTCTTACGTCATCCCAAGCCTTAGTACTCCACATCGTCCATTACAATGAGATACCTCCTAGATTTCAAGATTTTGAACAGATAATGACACAGATATAGGAAGTGGGACATGCATCGTAGTTTCTAATAAAATAAAAATATAAAAGAGACTATGATTTTACTCCTAGTAGGTTATATTATTATTATAATACTTAATTTAAGACTTATAGGGGAAGTTTATTGAGGGAAGAAATGAAAGAGAAGATGAGGATGTCAACGAAGAGAAACTGCATGATAAAATGAAAACACAAAAAATCTTTGGTATAACTTCTCTAGCATAAACATGATGAGTTAAGTACAGCATAATGATAAGCTAAAAAATATCTCGATGTTTACACTACTTAATTTATGAGAAGTTGAGATAAAAATACTCTATTAGATGCCTTAATTTTAAAAAATCCTCTAATAATCAATCCATAAATAAAAACTGTAAAATTAAGCCCTAAAACAAATTATAATTAAATCCTACTTGGATATAATCAACTTTAGTTAATAATTAATTATAAAGTTAAAGCAAATGTATAAGAAATTGAAATTGTAGAACACGAGAGTTAACCCTATTCTCAAGGCACATGCAATAGCATGTCATGTGAGCATTAGCGGAGCCAGCTAAGGGCTGAGGGGTGCTATAGCACCTCCGAAAATGTAGATAAATAATTTCTAGCAAAGTATTCTTCAAGTGAGATCGTATCCCAACAGTAGATATTTTTGGGAATTAAATAAGATATCTTGGGTTCAATTCTTTTCAGACCCATTATTTTTCTTTTAACCATTTTTGTTAGGCCCATTACACTCAAAATACCCAATAATTATTTTCTTACCATTTTTGTTAAGCCTAGTACACCCAAAATACCCAACAATTATTTTTTTACCATTTTTGTTAGGCCTAGTACACCAAAAATACCCAACAATTATTTTCTTGATATTTTCCCTTTTAAACTTTTGGTCCACCACCCAAATATTCCGAGACATAAATCTGTAGGTTTTGGAGAAATTATATGAAAAGCTTCGTATTTACTGGTTACTACCTTAAGGTCTAAACTTTATCTCCTTAATTTTAGCTTCAATTTTAAGCTCATAAATCAGGTTTTGACTTGTGGACTGTGGCAGACTTCTTCAAAAACTCGTGTTTTAGATTGTATGGTATTCAAAAAATTTAATCTCTTTTAATACTTTTTTTACTATTAATTTATTTAATATCGTCATTTAAATAGCACCCGTAGAAGTAAAATTCTGGCTCCGCCACTGCATGTGAGACCCTTACTTTTGTTCAGATGTAAAAACTTAATTAAAAACTAAGACAGCAACGGCGACAAATTGCTCGTTATTTGTAATTATCGTCTGCAAAGACCCATTGGCCAGCAGCCTGTTTAAGGTAGTGCTGTGAATTATTTAAAACGAAAACAGGAAGAGAACAGACAGAGAGTATATAATACTAATAGGAACCAACACTAATCCATTAGGTTAAAGTTATGGATATATATGCTAATAGAGTAGATCTTGTAGGAACCAGCATTTATATAGAAATTAGGAACTCGTGCATAATTTTTATATTTTTTAGGTAATTTAGTAAATATAATCTTCAATTTTTGCAATTTTGCGACATTTGTTCTCAATCCTTTTTTTTCCCCCCAATTATTTATTTTTCGATTTTAATCCCACCATTAATTTTTTCCGTCAAATCGACTGTTGAACAAATTTTAATTAAAAAAAAGTAAAAATATAAAGTGTTAAAATTGGAATTTTAGAATGGTGAATTGGCAAATCTCATCCTCAAACTTTCCGATTTTGTATTTCACAATCTTTGTTTAATATTTTTTGTCTCAAACTTTTATTTTTTGCAGTTTTCATCCCATCGTTAAATTTTCTATGAAATTGAGTGTTAATCTAACTCTTATAAAATAAAAAATAGAAAGACAAGGGTAAAATTATATATTAATCAAAGTTTTATCTTCTTGTCGGTTTTTTTTTTCCTATTTCTTTGTCACGGCCCCAATACAAAACTCTACCGGTGAAAAAAACTCCAACTCTTCAAACAAAAATTAATAGAAAAATGGCTAAACTCCAACTCCTCTCCATATTTCTATTTGCTGCTCTCTTTTCAGGTAACTTTAACAACTTGAATTAATTATTTTCGTAAAACAACGAACAAGAGTCGAACATGTACCGACACGACACGTTGATGTTATCGGTTTTAAAGTAATTCGCACGTCGTTATTTATGCAGGGGAAATCGCGGCTGCACAAAGCTGCTTCGAGATACATCTTGAAATCATGTGCCCAAATGGAGACACCACCAAATGCAATGCTTTCTGCAAGAACGAGTTTGGACTTGCTACAACTGTACAATTTATTGAGCAATTAGGATTTGACTGTCCATTTTGCGTTTGCAAATGCTGATCTTCCATCCTTCTAAAATAAATAAATAACTAAGAAGCACCAAATTCTAATGAAAAAAATTAGCTATTTGGTGTCATCTTGAATCTTCAATTGCATACTATGTACTCCCTCGTCCCATTAGCAGTGTCTTGTATTCCCGAAATGGTGTCTTATTAGTAATGTCTTGTTTCTAAAAATGGTAAAGAATTTGTGACCACAAATTAATTACCCAAAAGTCAAACAACATACACCACACAATAACACTTTCCTAATCTTCGTATCCAAAAGAAATAAGATACTACTTACTAATGGGACGAGGGAGTAGATATTTTGTAAGAGGATGGGTTGATATGTGAAAGAGTATAAAAGAAGAATATATCTTTTAGAATAATGTGTTTTGCATCAAATCAAACAAAACGAAAGCAAGAATCAAGAATCATGCATACAAGAAAAACGATCAAAAAACAACCTTGATTGCTGCAAAAATTGATCAAACAAATATACACAAACGACATCAATTTCAAAATCATTTATCATTTTGTTGAAGGAATTGATCAAAATTGTAATACATTAAGCCTAGGAAAAAAAACAAATAAATAAATATATAAATTCTAAAAGCCTCAACTGTATGGTAGAATTCATGAATCTTGATTCAGTCTAAAAGTCAAAGTCAATGATGTGAGTATCCAACTCTGTTGAAAATGGAGGTGGGTGAATTAAAGATGAGTCTATCTCTTTCAATATCTAGTTCGATTTAAGAATATTTGTCAAAGGGAAAGAAAAAAAGACAAGGCAAAAGGGAGTCAACCAAATGTTACTTTTAGTGACTATCCTTTCTCTAACGAGGAAAAGTATTACACTAATTAATAAAGAAGATAGTGATGGGCAGAATATATGATTACGTCGCCCACCATTAAATAAAAAATATACCCTTGTCCAATTAAAATAGCTTTTTTATATTGAAAATTAAGGAATTTATTTGTTGTGTATAAAGTAATAGAAAATTAACGGGATTAAGTTAGAGTATTATTTTAAGTTGAAGAGAAAACAAGCCAACTAGGACAATTTTAATGAAATAGAGGTAGTATATATTATGCATGAGTTCGTTGTTTCTACTTAAATATGAATTTTTACTAGATTCACACACGTCGCAGTTTTATAATCTAATCCGAGCAAAGATTCTTCAACTTCAGGTGTCATAACGCGATTCAGAAGTCGGGCACATATCTTAAATATAGTTGAGGTTCCAATTTCCAAATGCTGAAATGCGTTTAAACAAGAAAAATAGCTGAAAAACTTTATTTTCATTGAACCTTTTCTTACATAATATATATTTACTTGTTGAAAAAAAATCTACATAATATTTACTCTTAGATATAATGAATTTACAAATATTTGGATGTTAACTGAAGATTTAGCAAGACTTTTTTTCCCTATATAAGAACACATCACTAGTATCATGATATCATAACTCACATATTCAAAAATCAATAGAAAAATCAAACACAAAACTCAGCAATTCTTGTTATAGAAAATGGCTAAACTCCAACTCCTCTGCATATTTCTAATTGCTGCTCTCTTCTCAGGTAAAGTTATATTCACTTGTTTCATAAAATAACGAACGAGGGTCAAATATATATGTACTGACACGACACGTTGATGTTATCACTTACCAGTTTTGAGTAATTCGCACTTCGTTATTTATGCAGTGGAAATCACGGCTGCACAAAGCTGCTTCGAGATACATCCCGAAATCCTGTGCCCAAATGGAGACACCTCCGAATGCAATGCTTTCTGCAAGAACAAGTTTGGACCTGCTACAACTGTACAATGTATTGAGCAACTAGGCTTTGATGGGCCTTTCTGCGTCTGCAACAAATGCTGATCTTCCATCATACTAAAATAAATAAATAAATAAATAAGCACAAAATTCTATTGAAAAATGTAGTCATTTGGTGTGATATATCTTGATCTTCGTTTACATGCTACGCAGTTATTTTGTAAGAGGATGGATCAAGATGTGAAAGAGAATAAAAGAAGGATAAATTCGAGAATACGGTGTTTCGTTAATCACACGACGTCTACAAAGACTAGTATGATCTGCATCAGACAAACTGTATTAAGAAACATGGCGAAGCAATATTCTAACGGACTTCCTTCTATTAAGAAAAGGCACAGGCAATTACAGTGGCAGATTAAATGTTCCAAGGAATATCAACACGAGTAAAGTAATGAGATACAAAAAGGTAAAATAAAATACTGAAACTTGCAAACATATATGAAAGACATCTTGGTCTTTTACACATTCCATGGCAAAGTATTTCTGCGGATTTGCAACTGATACCGATTATTTGACAGATTCCTAGTGTTCCAACGGATTTTACAAAGATCGACTTGCGTAGCTTTAGTTCATTTGTGCCACCTTCTGCGGTGGTGGTGGTGGTGGTGGTGGTGGTGGCGACGGCGGTGGTGGTGGTGGCGGTGGCGGAATGGCCTCACAGTCAATGCAACGAACTTGGAAGGTATCATCTCCGTAGCTTTGTGCCACCTCTTCTATCTGCTTGGCCGAGTTTGCCAAAGATTTACTACATAATTTGAGCTCAATTAACTCCAATGTTGGAATTTCTCCGATACTTTCGGGTATCTCACTCAGATTCGAACAAGAATGAATCACTAGGGACTTGAGTCTCGGGAAGTGGTTACTTTCAGTCTCCCATTGCCTTAGATATGATTCTTCAATAAGCAGATATTTCAGCTGAGGGAATTCTTCATCACTCGTCCTCCATACTCCTATCCTAAAATTGAAACGTTTCAATTTGAGCACTTCAAGATTAGGAAATGGACCAAAAAGTTCGAGACAATGCTCTTCTCTATACCAACCAGACAAAGTTAACTTTTTCAGCGAGCTTGGAACTAGAAGATTAGGTTTACCATAACTAATCCAGTCATATCCTAGTTCCAGATGCAGGTTTCTGAGTAGGCGGAGATGTACAAGATTATGGAGGAGTAATTCGCCAGATCCCCTCGAGTAAGTGATACATAGTTTTCTAAGGTTTGGAATCAACTCGAGCATACTTATTGAACACGTGAGATTTCTCACTCCAAGTGTTTGCAGATTTTCTAGAGGGGGAGTGTCAGCATTTGTATCAGCTAAGCAACAATTAGAAGCGACAAGATGCCTAAGTTGTGGCATGTTCCAAATTTCAGGTGCCATATATGAATGAGAGCCCTTAATGAATAAGGTTTGAAGACTTTGAAGGTTAGATATTGTTCTGGGTATGAAGATAGAGCTGCAGAAAGCAAGGTACCTCAAATGAAAGAGATTGAAAAGTTCGTCTGTGTGTATATATGGAGCTGTGAGCAGGACCAGCACACGAAGTAATCTAAAACCCTTGAGAGAAAGAGAGTCGACATAATCCTGGAAATAGACTATTGTCCGGATGTTTGAGTGAGTTCTGTTGACTAAAGATTCATTATAGGTACCCGAAAAACTCACCCTCCGCTGACCTTTCATGCTTTTCAGAAACTTTGACTTTTGAATATCCTTAGCGTGCACAATAAACTTCTCTTCGTAGCCTAGCCGTATACACATTTCTCGTACAATATCATGAAGGCTACAACATTTGATTTTACCATTAGACTTCCTTCTGGTGACAATGATGAGACTTCTGTCGGCAAGTTCCTGCAAATACTCTTCCGCACTGTCTTCAAGTTTTTTGGATACAACTGGTTCCACAAAACTTTCAGCTATCCACAACCACATCAGGTTCATAACTTTAATTTCGTGATCTTCTGGAAACCCTCCCATGTATAAGAAACATGACCTCAAACGATGAGGTAAATGATTGTAACTTAAAGATAGAATCTCCTCTATCTTCCCGTCTGCTGTGGAAAGAGATGAACTTATATTAGTGGCAACTTCCTCCCATGAATCTAAAGTCATACTTGTTGTAGATAGGAGTCCAGCAATAACTACTATTGCAAGGGGAAGGCCTCCGCAACTTCTTGCAATCTCCCTTCCGATGTTCTCCAACTCATGAGGAACACAATCTTGGTGTACGAACACCTTTTGCCGAAGTAGATTCCAACTTTGATCAGAATCCATCAAACGCATCTCATGTGAAAGTGTAGTGGAGTTGGCATAGGTAGCAATTTCTATCAGTCTTGTGGTTAACATAATTCGGCTTCCATTGTTGTCATTTGGAAATAAATGATTGACATCATCGAGTACCTTTGTGCTCCAAATATCATCCATTACAATGAGAAACCTTCTGCCTGTTAGGATTTTGTGCACCTTTACTGCCAATTCACTACTACTTAGCTCAAGGATTTTTTTCGAAGATTCACTATTGTGTCTGGACCTTTCTACCCCTTCATTATAGTCACCGCCCTGTTCAGATCTCTCTTGCACTTCACTGTTACACTGTTGAGATTTTTCTTCCGTAGACTTTGTGTCGAATTCTTTCATGGAGTCGAGGAGATCCAAAAGAATTCTTCGTTTGCTATAATCTTGTGATATTGTGATCCAAACACGAATCTGAAAGTGCTCCCCGATTAATTGATCATTGTAAACACTTCTAGCCAGAGTTGTCTTTCCGATACCTCCCATACCAAATATTGGGAGGATTTTGAGTTGTGGCGCCCATCCACAAAGTCCTGCCTTTATTTGTATCAAATCTTCGTTGAAGCCGACCATGTTAACTTCTCCGGTATCTTCAACTTGTGATGATGAACTAGCCCCAACAGACTCACCAGGCTGTTTGTTTTCTGTTGTGATGCTATTTTGTATCTCCACCACCTCTGCAGCTATTGAATCCATTGCATCTCTTACTCTGCGCAGCTGGTGTTTGAACTTGATACCTCGTAGTACCAATGTAAGCTTGATGGATCTAGTTTTGTTCCGCATTTGCTTCCACAAAAACCATTCAATAATGTCTTCAGCCTCAGCAGCTACATCCCTGATTCTTGCTTCCAGGATCTTAGCTTGCTCTGGAAAATCTTCAAGAAAAGCTTGGAATGAAATAACATATTTGTCTAGAGATATGATTTTTTTCTTTTCTTGTGGAGAAATGGAAAATCGATCGTGATCGAGGATTTGATTTATGGTGTTTTCAAGTGAACAAAGAGTAGAATAAGCCATCCTCACACACACCTCAACTACTGGTGTTTGCTAATCCAAGGAAGAAAAAAAGAGAGATTGGTTTTGCAGATCATACAAAGGAACAAGACCAACTATATTGCTTTTGTAATTTTATAAAAAATTGAAGTGCTCTTGCTTTTGTAATTTTTCTAATAAAAACTGGTGCTTTTGTATTTGGTAAAGGAAGCCTCGTCATACGTGTATTATAAAATAAGGATGGTGCACATGAGAAGTCTAGTCATACATGCACCAAATTCAAAAAGAAGAAAAGAGCATATGTTAAATTAAGATTCACTTATTATTTTTCGAAGCTAAAGCTAAAGTTTCAGAATTTTTTTTCCCAATTAAGTTGAGTTTTTAATAACATAAAATTACAATAAATATATACTACCTCCGTCCCGCTATTTCTGGCACATTTTTCTGAAATGTGTGTCTCGTTATTTCTGGCAGACTTCTTAATTTGAAAATAACTATCATCTCTCTCATATTTTATCATCTTATTTCTCCTACTTTTTTTTAATTTATTATTCTCTCTCTTACTTTATCATCTTCTTTCTCTTACTTTATCATCTTATTTCACTCATCTTCTCTCTCCCACTTTATCATCTATTCATATATCATTCTTAATCATCTACTTTCTTAATTTCCGTGCCAAAATGAAGTGTGACGGAAATAGCGTGATACAGAGACTCCTATGGTCGACAAAAACTCGATAGAAAATGGGATTCGCGAAAACAAGCTCAAACGAACATGGTCTCCAGATTATATTATAGTATTATTTTAAGTTGGATAGAAAATAAGCCAATTAGAACATTTGAAAATGGAAAATAAACCAATTTTAATGGGAAGGAGGTAGTATATATTATGCATAAGTTCGTTGTTTCTACATAAGTATGAATTTCTACTAGATTCACACACACACACGTAGTTTTATAATTGAATCCGAGCAAAGATTCTTCAACTTCATGTGTCATAACGCGATTCAGAAGTCGGGTACATATCTTAAATATAGTTGAGGTTCCAATTTCCAAATGCTGAAATGCGTTTAAACAAGAAAAATAACTGAATATCTTTATTTTCATTGAACCTTTTCTTACATAGATTTTCTCCATCTAGACCTCATTTGCCTAAAATAAAAACAAATGAATAGTTATATTACTCCCTTCGTCCCATTAAAAAATGTCTTCTTTCTTTTCGTCATGGTTATTTAGGAGAATTATTAGTTATAAATAAAGTTGTATAAAATTGTTGGTCTCTCTGATAAAGTGTGTACAATAATTTGCTAAAACAAGAAAGTGACACTTTTAATAGAACGATCCGAAAAGGAAATGAGACACTTTTCATGGGATAGAATGAGTAACTAGGATTGATACTCCCTCCGTATTGTATTCTTTTTCGGGTCGTCTCACCCGACTTGTCTTGTTTCCTAAAAGAGAAAATAATTACTATACAAACACCCATTTTCTATACACAATCACTACTCCTCTACATACAACCACTCACTCACCAAATTATCAGTGCAGAAATCAAACAAGACAGGTCGGCTTGGACTAAAGGAGTATTATAAAAAAAATTCCTGATATTGCAAGGGGTGGTTCTCTTGACTCTTGAGCAATGCATCTACAAGGATTCATAATTTATTTCATTCACCATAATATTTATTATTTATCAATATAAATTCAACTGTTTCTTACTAATTTTGATATAAAATTATTTTATTTGGTTTTTTAATTTTATTTCACTTAATACAGTATTTGTGAATTATTTTTTAAAGAATATTTACGATTTTGGGATATATTTTTTTATTGAAAATTATTATGGCAATTGACTCCAATATTAACTCTTTGTGTAGAAAAAAAATTAAATATGAGTTTTGATATTATTTTTTATATTTTTATTAAAATATTTGCTCGGTCAAAAATTTATGATAGGGATGAAAGGTTTTTGGGGAGAGTTAAACTGTACAGAGAGAATTTAATATCAAAAGGGATGAATATAGGAATATAATACACTTCATGATTATCTTTGCATTTATAACTGTATCATGGCTATTTTTGCAATTACAACATTAATTTTAATTACTTTTGACGTATCAATCTTAAATTTATTAGTTCACAAATCGACGTGGAATTGCTCCAACGGCGTGGAATAACATTAACTTAATCACCTTTACAGCCCTTTTAGAAAAAAAGAGTTAATTAATTAATATTGATTTAGCAGAAGGATTGTGTGCATAGTTCCCAATTTAGGAGGTTCGGATTAAAAGAGAACATGCTCTCAACTCTCAAGTGAATATTAGTTTCGGGTTAAAATTTTTATGTTACATATTGTATTTCACTATATAAGTGCGAATAAGATTACATAAATGGTGAAGTGAAAATTCCAAACGCTAAGGAAAAATTGCATTGCATTCTAGACTTTTGACTCTTTAAATAAATTATGAACTATGAAAAAGCACGTAATTTAGTGTATGTCCTAAAAAATACTACATTTCCGTTTCATTAATAATATTTTATATTCAATTAAATTTTTTCAATAATAACACTATATTTCCAGAAATAAAAATAAGATAACTCCAAAATTCAAATGGGCCAACAAAAATAAAACACAAAAGTCAATTAATAATTCTGCTTAAAAGAAATAAGACGGTAGGATCCACAAAACGCGTAATGATAATTGCACCCCAAATTTTTAAAACACTAAATTTTATATCATGATACTTAAAAAATTACTACAATTTCGCCCTAGAAATTGAACACCTCTAAACTTATAAAATCTAAATTTCATCCCTCTCAAATATAATTTCTGAATCGAACGCTACAAGCTTGTAAAGGAAACAAGTGAAACAATAAATTAGTGCAAAAAGGCAAGCAAACTATCATCCCTTCACTTGTTCCTCTGCAACCAAACAAGAAAACTCACTCAATATAAGAAGCAAATATTAATAGGCCTTTACTTTCCTACTCTTTCGGGTTGCCCCAAAGGTTTGTTGGAGTTTTATTTGAATCCTTCTGCTTCATCATCCTAACTTTACCCTGCTCCTGCAAATTAACATTGAATTAAAAGACATCTACGGATGATGAGACCATCCCTGAAAGCATAAAGGCCACCTGCTAATTAAGGATCGTCAATTAGATACAATCAATGGCAAATACATCCGACCAGACATTGCCACAGTTCTTACAACCTAAGTAAGAAAACATGCTCAATCCACAAGTTTGCTTAATTCATGCATTAGGCATTTCAACTTGTATTGACATAATATATCCACCTTCCATATCATTCCAACTTGTAGATGCAAACATAGCATTAGGCATTAATGCTTATGCAAACATAGCATTAGAATAAATATGGAGACTAAGAAAAAGAAGAGAAGTATATAATTACCGGCCTAAATGCAAATCTTTCAATCAGCAACGAATTTGAAGGCAATCATTTCCACAACTTCTTTGCTCCTCTTGTATCTCTTTAGCTGACTCCACAACATCTTCATTACACTTCTTCACCTCAATCAGTTCAAGCGTCGGAATCTCACCAACGCCTTCCGGAATGCTCCTCAGATACCAACAATAGCGAAGCATTAAGCATTTAAGGCTCGGGAAGTGGCTACTCTCTGTTTCCCATTGCTGGAGATCTGATTGTTCAATCAGAAGAAACTTGAGCTGAGTAAACTCCCCTTCGTTCGTTTCCCACGTGCTGCCTTTGCACGAGAAGTCTCTCAATTTAAGCACTTGAAGATTCGGTAACGAACCAACCACACCCATCTCATCCCAAGCAAGTTGCAAGCCACTAAAAGTGAGCTTTCTTAGCATGGTAGGGAAAGTAAAACTATCCTTCCTCCAAACCGCATTGCTAAAAATAGACGAGCGTAGCTCCAAAATCTCGAGTTGGTGCAGATATACCAAATTGGTCAAGCAAGTATCATCTTGATAGTCATAACAATCAATCTCCAACTTTTTGAGGTTTGGGATTATTTTCAATAGCCCTTGGGTTAACATATAATGTGACAAAGATGAAAGTGTGAGCAAATTTTCAAGAGCAGAAGTTACCCCGTCCGGATCGGGTAATCTACCATAGAAGAAAAGATGCCTCAATTTCGGCATCTTCCAAATTTCGCGAGGCAAACAATCCATACGTATTGCTTGAAGCTCCCATCGCCCCCTCGCAAGGATGATCAAGGTTTGAAGATTCCGAAGCCTTGAAATGGCTGATGGAATCATGCTACCGTAGTTGATAGCAAGGTACCTCAAATGAAACAGATCGAATAGTTGAGGAGCGAGAAGCTCGACATCCGCGCCTTCCATATTCAAAACCCTAAGCAAACTAAAACTCTCTAAGGAAGGGAGTAAGGCATGGTCGAAACACATGATCGTACGGATGGTTGAGCTATAAATTCTCGAAAGGTAAGGTAGAGCCTCAGGAATACTACTTACACGACGTTGATTCTTTCTCCCTCTTGCATTCATAAACTCTCGAACGTAAACCCCTCCGAGGTTCACAAGAAACTTCTCGTCATGAGCTTTTCTAATGCACAAGTCCCTCACAAGATCATGGAGGCTGCAACTTTTGATTCTGCCGTTAGACTTCCTTTTCGTCACCAAAACAAGACTTCTCTTCACTAAATCCTCCAAACACTCCTCCGCTTCCTCTTCCAAGCATTTCGATCCGTTTTCATGCTTCATAAACCCCTCGGCTACCCATAACCTAACGAGTCTAGAAACACGAACCTCATGGCCCTCCGGAAAGCCTCCCAAATACAAGAAACATAGCCTCAGATAATGAGGTAGGTGAGTATAACTCAAAGAGAATATCTCTTCAAACTGCCCATTCTGTTTAGTAACTGCTAAGCTTACGTTTTCCGCCATTTTCTCCCAAGCGGCTCGGGTTTTACTAACCGTGGAGAGAAGCCCTGCAACCACAATAATCGCTAACGGAAGCCCTTTGCAGCTTCCTGCAATCACTCTTCCAATCTCTTCTAAATGAGAGGGGCAAATTTGGAATTTAAAGAGCTTAAGGCTAAGTAGATTCCAACTTTGCTCCTCATCCAACAAATGCATCTCATAAGGAGGCTTAAAAGGGTTGGGATAAGCAGCAACATCAGATAGCCTAGTGGTTAAAATGATCCGACTTCCATTTTCATCGTCGGGAAATAAGTTTCGTACATCATCCCAAGCCTTAGTACTCCACACATCATCCATTACAATGAGATACCTCCTAAATTTCAAGATTTTGAAAACTTTTTGGTCAATTAGTTCATTTTTTAGCCTTGAAGTTTCGTCATCGGAAAGTTTCATCGAAGCTAATAGACATGAAAGTATTTGATCCTTGCTATAATGCTGCGAAACCGTAACCCAAGCACGAATATCGAAATGCTGCATAGATAAAGGATCGTAGTAAGCATTTCTAGCAAGAGTCGTCTTACCAATCCCTCCCATCCCGAGAACCGGGATTACTTGTAATTCCGAATTCTCGCCGCAAAGCTGAGACTTTATTGCTAGCAAATCGTGGTCGAATCCGACCACACCGTCCATCTTGGAGGTGGGCGACGACGAACTCGCTGCGGCAGACTCACTGAGTCGCGACTCGTCTTTGAGAGCCCAGTCGCTGTTGCTCTGCATCTCCGCCGCCTTCTTCGCGATTGACTCGATTTCTTCTCGAACCCTTTTCAACTGGAAGTTGAATTTGAGCTTGGAGGGTAAAAGAGTCCATTTGGCCGATCGGAAATGTAACCGGATTTGCTCCCACATGAAGTGCTCGATTGTGTCTTCTGCTTTGTTTGCTGAATCCCTAATTCTTCCTTCTAAGATGCTGGCTTTTTCTGGAGATTCTTCGAGAAATGTTTGAAGAGACGTAATTTGTTCTCGCATTGATCTAATTTCTTGCTGTGTATGACGCGAAACGGAGAAGAACTGATCGTGGTTCGAGATTATCTTCTCGAGTGTTTGTGCGAGGGAAACAACAGCAGCGTAAGCCATCTTTCTTGGTAAATCAAGAACGAATTTTTAGTACAAAATCTGGCAAATGAAAGAGGAAGAGAGAGAGAGAGAGTGTAAAGGTTAAAACAAGCATCGTGAACTCCAATTTAATAAAGCTAAAGGCGCGTTTAATTCGTAAGATGTGGCAGATGCTAATTGATGAACAGTTCATTTTTCTTGGACAACTTGGTGGAGTATTTTGATGTATATCTGAGGGAGTGCCGACGTTTGAAACTCCGAATTCTAGAAACATCTTTCGAAATATTCCGACTACAATTTCCCGATACGTTGAAAATGAATTGTGAACCTGCAGGGTGTAACTGAAGATTTCTCAATATCTTTCGAAGCTAAAACTACAATTTGACTTATTTCAAAAAATTGGATTTTTTGTCATTTCCAAACTATGATATTTTGGTCCGTCTCGTCCCTTATTTATTTATTTTTACTTATTTGATCATCAAACTATATAATTTTAGTCAATTTAATTATTTTGTTAAATTTTCGGTTAGTCAATATTTACTTAATTTATGAAAATGATATTTTCGGTATGATTTAATTGAGGTCAAAACATCAAATACTGAAATATTGAGTAACAATTTAACCAAATAAAAATTACTTAAAATTTTTTAATTTGCCAAAAATTAAATGATATTTTAGTCATTTTATTTTTTAAGGATCAAATACGTCAATTTTAAATAGTGTTGGTCCGGAGACGATAAGTCAGGTGTAGAGGGGGGGGTGAATACACCTGAGCTCAGTTTCTTTTTCTCGGTGAAGGTCGGTGAGGCGATGGTTGCAGAATCGATGAACAGTGCCAAATAAGCCTTCGATCGCGGGACGAGTGAGTCGGCCATCGAAGCTCTCTCTCCTACCGTCTTGTTGTCGATTCTTTGAGAATCAGTCGGAGACTGTTGTGCGGAAAGTGTGGGGCCCGGAATTCGTCTCTTTTGAAAACACGTTTTATCAAGTTAAATCTTTTGGCTGTACGCTTTATAAATACGTTTTATGCAAGCTTATGATTTTCAAGTCAGTTGAATGCTATGCAATAAAACAGTAAAGGAACACAAGCGATTTAACGTGGTTCGGATACGCAAGATCCTACGTCCACGGCCCCGAACAAGGTAGGAGAACTTGTTGATTATTTCGAGCAAGCCTCGGCAGGGGATACGTGCAGACCGGACGGTTCCCTCTAAGTTATAGTCCTTAGCGACTTTACAATCCAAACCTAAGTCTGAAAGGGAAGGGAATTTTCTCCAACTGAGAATGAGTTCTTACAATAAGAACAATTCACTAAATGTGAACTCCTTCGAATCTAAGCTATAAATATGACAATGAGCTTAGTCTAGAGAAGAAATGGATGAAAGAACTCTAGAGAGAAAAACTAAGAAATCTTCTAAGTATGCAAGTTTTCCTCTGGATGATCTTTGAGTGTTCTAGAGCGTTTATGAACTTGAGCTTGTCCCTTTTGAAATTCCGTCGTTCTTGTTTTCGGAGCTTCAAAAACTTCTCTATTTATAGTTGTGAGTTATGGCATATGTCCGTTGGAGACGAAGATGCCACGTGTCACAAGCTTCCAAAAAAAACGGCCATTAATTCAAACTTGTTGCGGCGAGGCGGTTAATGGCACCGTTCATGAGAGCAGCTTTCTTGTGTAGAGTAGGTAAGCGTTGTCGGCTTCTCATTGGTCGAGGTTTGTAGTTGGTGAGAATGTCGAGTTGACCGTTCAACAACCTCGTATGTCTTCTCGCCGAACTTTTCGAAAAGACTTGAATAGGCCGGGTCGCTTTCCGTAGGATACGATGGGCGAAAAGTCTCTGTCTTCTTCACTGAGTCGGGCCGACACGGCATCTACCGAGTAGGTCACGGTGGCGGCTGCGAAGGTACTCGTGCTTGTTTCTGTTCTTCCGCCGATGACTATCGGTGGGAGTAGTCTTCTATCGATGATTTGTCGGTGATGCGCTGTCTTCGACCGAGTGGAAGATTAGTCGCCGACCGAAGAACACAAGCGATTACACCGATGACGTGGGGTTCGAAAAGTATCTTCGACGTAAGATCGGTTCAACAACTACCCCGTACATGACTTAGACAAAAATAATAATCAATACATCAAGTCTAACCTATACATCGCCTAATCCTAACGACACACTAATCTACCGATATCGCCTAGGTTTTGGGATCTTCAATTCCATAGTACTACTATGATTTCCCCAATTTTCTTTTAACCGAACAACGGTGAGTATCATCTATCGACTCATATCCAACAATTTCCCCCTAATTGATGATGCCAAAACCTCTACCTCTACCTCTTAAACTTCTCAAGTCTATAAAAGATGCTATCCTACTGACAAAAATTTCCCCCTTACAACATTCTGAGGAAAAAAAAACAAAGGAATTTCAATACTTCAGTAGGTGGGAGATAGGCAAAATCAGAGAAACTGTCTGTGAGTGTGTGTCAGATCACTTAGTGATCAGTCGTGAAAAACACGATGCAAAGAGCTGGAAGACAATGAGTAATTGTCTAACAAGCAATAGGAACTGATATATATAATCAATGATGTACAAGCTCCTACAGCTATTACAACATAAATCAAAAAAGGAGAAATCACTGCTGACGCTTGAAGCGTTGAGTCCTTTTGTTGAAATCAGCAGACTTCTCAGCAGGAGGATCCAGGTAATAATACTTGTAAACTCTGATCCTGATCTCCTGGATATCTTCGTTGTCAAGAGGATTGTCAGGCAGCAAACCCAGATGGAAAGCGGCTTCCTCTATCTCTCTCTCAATGTCCTTCGTGCACAGCAGTCCACTAGCAGTTCTTGGCGGAGGAATACGTCGGAAAGCTGGGGCACGGAAGGGAATATTCTGTTCTTCCATAATCTGTCTCAGCCGATCTCTGAATAAGACATCAAATCTCGAGATTAGTTCATCGAATAATTGATCAGCTGGACAGTCGAGAGGATAAATGCGCCATACAAAATAGGCTTTAATAAAATCCTCTTTCAGCATTTCCCAATGGACGTTCATATCAGCCGGCACCCATTTATCCACATGCGGGATAGGAATATTCTTAACATATGGGCCTCTCGATGAACTTGGATCCTCGTGGGATCCGCCTCCTCGGATCACGCGGCTTGAGAGATAAGCTACGCATTTTCGCCAAGTCGGCTATCCTTTTCTTTTCGCGGAGTGCGGGCCGCTCTCTTGTCTCCTCGCCCGAGACTCGGACCTTGCGCGTCGCCTCCCGTGTCGCTTGATCTTCCGCTATCCGCTCGGGTGTTAGAGTAGAAGTGGGAATACTACGAGCGTAGCTTGGATCTCGGTCGGAAGAGCCTTAGCAAAATCGCTTGGGCTTTCTTCTTCGCTCTTCGATCGACCCGACCTTTTTTTTTGCCTCTCGCCCCTAACGGCTTTGCCCTTGGGCTTCTTTGCTTTGCTTTTGCTTTGCCTCTTCAAGCCGACGCTCATGGTCGAGCTTATCCCTGCACTGTTGGGCAATTTTGAGGTCATAAGCCTCTTGCTCCGCTTTTGATTTGAACTTATGGACCGGGGAGGAAGGAGGAGTAGATACAGTTGCAATCTCCTTCCCCGGCCTCTGCGGTGGCAATCGTTCAGGCTCAGGCTCTTCTTCTTCTGTCTCCTGCTCAATAAAATTTGCTACTTCTTCAATGTGAGCAGCAGAAGAGGAGATGGGGGTTGGCTGAAGTGGAAATTCTAGGAGAAGGACCTCAGAAGAGTTCTTATCCTGAGTAGTAGAGGGTCCTTCCTCCTGAGCCCTTTCCCCCTGAGTCTGTGCGGGTTCTTCAGCTGTGGAGGGTCTCTCCTCCTGAACCCTTTCCCTGATTATCTGTACATCAGCTGTATCCGTTTCAGGTTCATCTTTTATTATACCTTCCCCCTTTTTGGCATCAGCAGCCTTATCGAGGTTGGTACGGATAGCTGTGACTTCTTTCTCAAGCTTGTATACTGAGTCCTTGATCTGAGTAACTGTAGAGTCGAAGTCTTTGACCAAGTCACAGTATTGCTCCCAGTCCTTCTCTTGATCTGCCCTAGATCGATTGAGATGAGCAACTGACTCCTGGCGGAGTTTCAGCAGGGCTAGATCATTGGATTCCCTCATCTCCTTCTAAATCTCATTCAAGGCCGCAGCCTGTTGCTTAATAGCAGTCTGGAGGCTGCTTGTAGCCAATTTGTTGCGCTCATCTATTTGAGCTTGGACTGTTGTGAGAGCATGAGTCAGCTGCTCAGTAAATGTTTTGTGCTAAGCTTGGAGCAGCAACTGACTCTGTGCAGATAGATCTGCTTTCTGAGCTATCAAAGCCTGCTCGATCATCTCCTTAAAATCAGGCTGCGAAGGAGCCTCTTGAGGAGTGGAGATGCCAGCGGCTAGCTTATCCAGGCTATCAGTCTGCGCCTTCGTATACTTCTCCCATTTGATATGGACGTCTTTGGCGAGAAGTCGTTTTTAGCTCCTTGGCGTCCGATTGCCTTATTCACCGATTTGGAGGACACGGAACCAATGGGTTGAATACGGTAAGAGCTTGTTCCGAGCCTTTGATCGAGAAAACATGAGGAGCTGCTCCCGACCGTACTCGGAGCGCCACGAGCCTCACCCGATGTACCGGGGGGGGTGGTGATTGGCTCTTCTCATGAGTTGGTCCCTCGGCAGAGCCTCCCAACTCGCATCCTTGGGGTTGCCTTCCATCTCCCGATCTTGTTCTTGGTCATCACCCTCATCGCCAGGAGGAGATGGAGGCGGAGCATTAGCAGCAGGAGGCGTGGTACGCGAGCTAAGAAGATAGAGCATAGCAGCTCGAAGATCCTCGAAGGACGCCAAATCGGCTGGCTCCCCGAATCCGATCTCCGCCTGTAAATCCTGCTCCTCCGTCGGTAGATCGATGGGCCGACGAGTTTTTGCAAAGTCTATCGAGAATATCCCGGTTTAAGAATCTCGGCGGAAGATTCGAACTCTTGCCACGATGGCAATGTCAACCAAGTCTTTATGCTCGGCTATCTCTGGAATCTGATCGTGAATCTCAGTTGTAGCACGTAGACGAGTGGTATGAGTTGTTGTCCATTCAGTCTCTTCAATTGGCTCTCGAATGTCCGACTGAGTGTCATCAGAGCTGATGACTTGAGCTTTCTCCTTGAGGGTGGCTCCTTCCATCCCTGTGTCGGAGTCCAATGTTTGCTCATCTTGAGGTGGAGGAGGAGCTTGTTCTATGACAGTTATCGGCTGAGCCACAGTGACCTCAGCTGGTCGTGGCTTGGTAAGCCTCCTCCTTTTGGGCACATCAGCGGGAGATGGCAGGGCAGGAGCAGCTCTCTTCTGCTCAGGTGGCCCTTTGCCAATTGACTTCTCCGTCGCTTCTTTGGTCTTAAATTTTATCAGCTTGGTGTTGTACAACTTTAAGTCTTCGAAAGCTGAGTTCCTCTGTACAACACTTTCTATTAGGACAGACATCTTAGTCCCAAATAGAAGCTTACCCGTACTGGCCAACCTCCTCTCGCCAGTGGGTTGAGTAGTGAATTTTTGGGCCTGGGCTTTTATCTGAGTCGTGTAATAGTCAGCCCAATTCACTTGTACTCCGTCGACAATAGCCATCATCAGCTGAATCCTAGGTTTGGACAGTTGATCATATGATCCAGCTGAGCTTGTGAGTATGTGTGAGACCACATACGCTAAACCTCTGTACTGAGGTAGCAAAAGATTCCTCGGGAGAGCTCTCTTGAACGTCATATCACTGCGTCCACAGAACTTTTGCACATAGGCATTGATCTCCCTCTCCTTATATCCGATAGGGGAGATTCCAGAAGTGGGAAGCTGAAACGCGAGGACTAGAGCCTCTCGGATGTTGAAGGTGTGCTGAGCCGGCTTCCACTTGTTCGGAGTGGTTTCTCTCATGTATGAGAATGAAGCTTCTTCTCCTCCGGCAGCCACTGAGTTCCAGTTGAAATACGCTTCTGCCACTTGCCTTAGCAGATGGGCACGCGGATGCTTGGTCACAAGGTTCTCCAACCCTGACCTCTCCAGAGCACCGAACATAGGCTCCATATAAGGGATATCCACCTGGCGGAAAGCCATTGTGGGTTCGAACTGAATTCGAATGGCCATGATCTCCACTATAGATTCAGGAGTCTGTACGATCGCCATAGAAATCTGCAAAACACATGTTAGCACTTGAAAATAGAGTAAGTCAGTAGTTGTCAGCAGATTTGAATACATTACCGAGTATGAGAGCTTGAGAGATGCACAGGCAAAGCAGTTGTAAGAAGTTTGAGATGGAAACTGATTCGCGATAAAAGCTCTTAGGATTTGATAATGGCGAAAAGTGAGGAATAAGATAGAAGATGAAAGATTTTATGTATATTGGCTTGATTGCAAGTTTCAATCCAACGACTGAGTTTTAATCTTCCAAAAACTATGAACGACGAAGATTTAATGTTATAAAAGGAATGATTACAAAAGCCGCCTCAAACATAGATCTACGTAATAAAGGTAAGTGAGAAGACATGCATTAAATGCGCGACAGACAGCATTAATTACTCAGTTTATGAAGATGAAAAGGTTTCCTACTGACTTTTCCTTAAACTATTAATGGCGGGAAATGAATGCACATTAACTACTGAGTGTGAGCGACTGATGCAATAAATGCGAGCATGCTTCAAAGAAAATAAGTACTCAAAATTACGCAAACCTCTTCATCTGAACTTATCAGCTGGTTACCGAACCTCTTCAGCTGAACTTATCAGCTGGTTACCGTACTTCTTCAGCTGAACTTATCAGCTGGTTACCGTTATGTATAAGGAGAATAGTTGTCATGCTGATGACTATGTTCCCCCTTGCTGTGTACAGTGTGACTTTCCCAATCGAGTCACCGTACTTAGTTATCCGACCTGTCGATCGATTCCTTATGCCGATACCAATTGTTACCAATTGTTGGGCAATGATGTTCTCGGTAGTCGGCATCTACCGATGCATCTCGGTAGGATCCGATGAGACCTAGCTCGGTGATAGTTCTCTCGAACTCTGTTCTCGGCTAGTGGTTTGGTCAGTATATCCGCCCTTTGCTTGTCAGGATGGATCTTCTCCATCCCGATATCCTTCTTCTCGACATGGTCTCACGATGAAGTGGTGTCGGATATCCACGTACTTGCATCCGGTATGTAGAACCGGGTTCCGAGTTATGGCAATTGCACTTGTGGAGTCACGGTAGATGGGCACTTCATCCCGAGTTATACCATAATCTCTAAGTTGTTGTCGAAGCCAAAGGATTTGGGCACAGCAACTTCCTGCGGCCATGTACTCGGCTTCGGTAGTGGATGTTGCTACCGAATCTTGCTTCTTTGAAAACCAAGAAATCGACTTGCCGCCTAGAGAACCGACAAGTTCCGGAAGTTGACTTTCGATCTATCCCGCATCCTGCATAATCGGCATCGGAATAACCTGTTAGTATTAAGTTATCATCGGCGGGATACCATAACCCAAAGATCGGGTGTTCCTCTTAAATAGCGCGAGAATCTTCTTCGCCGAGTCTAAATGACTTCGCTTGGGATCTTCTTGGAATCTTGCGCATACACCTACAAAGCATAAGTTATGTCGGGACGGCTAGTCGTTAAATAAAGTAAAGAGCCTATAATAACTCTATAATCGGTAGAGTTAACGAAGCTCCCCTCTTTGTCTAGATCGATTTTAAAGTTCGTGTTCATGGGGATTTTGAGCGGCTTGCTTGGAGTCGCGGCCGAATCTCTTGAGAAGATCTCGAGTGTATTTGGCTTGATTGATGAAAATTCCTTCGGTGTGATTGCTTCACTTGAAATCCAAGGAAATAATTCATCTCTCCCATCATGGACATCTCGAATTTCTCTTTCATTATCTTCTCGAAGCTGGCGACATATGACTTCGTTTCGCGCCGAAAATGATGTCGTCCACGTAGATTTGCACCAGTAGAATGTCATCTCCTAACTTTATGTTGAATAGGGTGCGATCTACCGTCCCCTTCGAAAACCTTTACGAAGTAGAAAGTCCGATAGGGTATCATACCAAGCCACGGGTGCTTGTTTTAACCCATACAGAGCTTTCCTAAGTTGCGTACACACGATGTCCCCGCTGAAAGTCGGGCGGTTGTTCCACGTAGACTTCTTCCTTCGACGCCGTTCGTAAAAGCCGACTTCACATCCATCTCGATATACCTTAAATCCACGATGTGTTGCATAAGCTAGGAAAAGACGAATGGCTTCCAATCCGGCGACCGGAGCAAATGTTTCATCAAAGTCAATTCCCTCCTGCTGATCGTATCCTTTAGCAACTAGTCGAGCTTTATTTCGACAATGACGTTGTTTTCATCTCGCTTGTTCTTGAAGACCCACTTAGTTCCAATCACGTGCCGATGTCCAGGTCCGTCGACAAGCTCTCAAACTTCATTTCTAACGAACCGGTTCACTCTTCTTGCATAGCAATGACCCGGACCAGCATCTTTAAGTACGTCCTCTATCGACTAAGGTTCTTACGTAGACGAGAAAACAAGAGTAAAGTGAGCTTTCTCCTTGACTTAATCTTGATCTCGTCCTTATAGTTGCCGATGGATCTCCAATGATAAGATCGAAGAATGAGCATCGAGCCACGAACGCCTGAGTCGGGCTTCTTCTTCGATACTACTTCGCACGGGCGTAGGTGTATTAGGCATTTCGGTAGTCGTGTTCGCGACCGAAGCAATTCAGTAAGAAGGTTAGGATCTACTGAGTTTCCAGGTTCAGGGGCATTTAGCTCAGGAACATTAATCGTTCCCCCTGAGTTTACATTCTCAGTAGAGGTCTCAGTTACCACAGGGGCTTCCTCATCGACCGATGTTACCTGTTGTTGATTCTGTTCTATAGAATCAACTAGGTCAGCTACATTGCTTGTTGGCTGAGTTTGAGTTTGTTCATCGTCTGACTCATCATCCCAACAATGCTGGATCTTTTCAGCTTTATCATTCAGTCCGAGATCCTGTAGCTTGCTGCTGACATCTTCAGTATTTGACTTTGTATCTTTCCTGTTCTCAGTAACAAATTCATCAAAAACAACATGAGGGCTTTCCTCCACGCAAAGAGTCCGATAGTTAAAGACTCTGAAGGCTTTACTGACTCGAGAGTATCCTAAGAATACTCCTTGATCAGATTTGCTATCAAAGACCTTCAACTGATCTTTCCCATTATTGTGGATAAAGCAAGGACATCCGAAAACATGAAAATGAGAAATAGAAGGAATTCTCCCTTTCCACAGTTCGTAATGCGTCTTCATGTGTTGTTGTGTCAGTAGTGAGCGATTCTAAGTGTAACAGGCGGTGTCAGTAGCATCGGCCCAAAACTTTGAGGGTAGTCCGAGAATCTGCGAGGAGCGTTCTTCTTGCCGCTTCTTTGAGTGTTTCGTTCTTACGTTCGGCAAGTCCGTTCTGGCGAGGGGTGCGTGCAATGATGTCTCGTGCTGAATTCCCTCTTTATCGCAGTATGTCTTAACTACGAGTTTAGAAACTCTGTTCCTCGTTCGAGCGTATCTTCTTAATCTTGATGTTCTTTTCCACACTCGAGTTTCTTGATAGATTAGGCAACTCGGTCCGAACATCGATTTGTTGGCGATGAAGATGACCCAAGTATATCTCGAGTAGTCGTCTATGACGACGAGGGCATACTTCTTGCCTCTTATAGTCACCGGAGAGACGGCCCGAATAAGTCCATGTGAAGCGTATGAAGGATTCCATCGGTGGAAGGTGACGGAATAGGTGGATTGCTACTCTTTGTTTGCTTTCCCTTCGTGCACGCTTCACAATTTCGTCTTTGATAAACGATTCTTTGGGCGAGTCCTCGACTTTGGAGTTCTTGACAAGCTTGTTCATGGTCTTGAAGTTCAGGTGGCTGAGTCTCTTGTGCCATAGCCAGCCTGACTTGTCACCTGATTTAGTCTGTGCTAGCAAGCAAGCCTCAGGTTCTGCGGTATTCCAGTTTGCAACATAGATGTTCTTCCTCCGCGAACCTTATAACACTGTTTTCCTGAAAGGAGATTATGTTGAAGTCCTTCAACATATGTTACTCTTGGAACTGTGGCAGTCCCAATGTTCAGCGTTCCGTATCCCCTTGTGTAGCCTTTTGAGTTGTCACCGAATTCATTGCGGGACCATCTTCTTGTACGTAGTTGGTCGGCAAGCTCTTCTGGTAAGTCATGTGTCTCGAGCAGCCGCTGTCCACTATCCATGGGTCCTTATGCACCTGTAAAACAGATGCATTTTTAGGTATCCTTTGGTTCAGTTGGGTCCTTACTGGTTAGTGGGTGATTTTGGAACCCAGATCTGTCTCGGGACCTTAGAAGTCCTAGACTTCTTCTTCTGAACCTTATTAGCTTTCTTCTCCACAGGACTTGGAGATACCGACTTTCTCGCGATGATTTTGGGTTCGGGCGCTTTCTTCTTCGAGTCTTAGCGCTTCTCCCGACCCCGGGCTCATAGTAGTACGACCCGTCTTGGCCAGGGTGCTCATACTGATGGCTCCCTTGTCTGTTACGCCCATCGACCTTCTTGGTTCCCCCTGAATTTGATCGCGGTGTCCTGGGGCTGGAACCTTTAGTCAACTGCTTGTTGCTACTCGGCTGAGGTGCAATCATTTTCTGTTTGTTCTTCGCCTGAGGTATGGTGTCAGCAGCTTGCACCTTTCCTCTGACGAACCTATCAGCCAGAGTTGCTGAGCTTTTGGAGGTGGAAGCTTCGTGGGTATAGCCAAGGCCTTCTTTCACAGCAGTTGGCCGTTGTGCCCTAAGCATGCTTTCAAGCTTCTCCTTCGCTCCCAGGTATTGTTCAGTCATCAAACCTCTCCAGACCTCGTCACTCCTTCTTAGTGAGTCATAGTCATTCTACATGTCTGTGAGCTTCTGACTGAGCTTGGCTATTTCAGTCTCTTTCTCAGAATTGTCCTTGGTCGGAACTGAGATCTGAGTCTCTTGAAGCTGAGACTTAGTCATAAGAGATTCAATCTCTTCCTTGAGTCTCGCAACTAGATCCACTGACTCAGTAGAGACCTGACAATCAGAAGAAAGTCTTTGATTCTCGGCCTTTACTGTTCAAGTTCCCTGGATGGTTCTGCTGAACTCTCGCTCGGTGAATACTGTTCCTCTAGCAGATCGTCGTAGGCTTGTACCACATCTAGAGGATCATCTGTGACCGAGCACGTGTCGTGTGTGCTGTGTGAATAAGAGGTAATATTAAGTTTAGAATTTACCTCAGTCTCTTCTCCGGCCACCAGACAGTATTCGGCTGACTCATCAGGAACTGTCTCTGCGACCTCAACTGCGACGAATGCGGCTTCGTCTTCAGAAGAATACATGAATGTATCCTCCTCAATTGAGTTGTTGGATATCTCTCCGGCTATATAAGCCTGCCGTCTCTCGGCGAATTTCTTTCTCCTGGCCTGCCGTTCTGCTCTTTGAGCAGTTGAGAGTTTGGGACAATCGTACCGATAGTGTCCCTCCTTCTTGCGGTTGTAGCGGTGGATGTTCTGCACGCTCTTACCGCTGAGTCTTTAGACGGACCGGCAAGC
The DNA here is from genome assembly GCA_028984105.1 of Lavandula angustifolia. NCBI lineage: Eukaryota > Viridiplantae > Streptophyta > Magnoliopsida > Lamiales > Lamiaceae > Lavandula > Lavandula angustifolia. Next base: position 1,253,629 of record CM054819.1, read on the forward strand.
AGACTCCGATTTCCTGCATTCGAGTAGAAGGATTAGATTCTTCTTTCTTATGATAGTCTTTCTTACCCGAAGAAGAATCTCGGTTGTATTTCCTCGACTTTCGACTCTCTCCTTTTCCCTCTCGATATTTGAGAGCCATCGGTGCTAGGCGGTCGGGGCCTGAAGTCTCGGAAGACTTTGCTACCGATGTGGCCACGGCTTTGCTTGAGGAAATAGGCTTGGCTCCGGTATTCTTGCGACCGTTGCCTTGAAGGCGTGGTCGAACCGTGTGTCGACTGGAGCGCTTAAGCACTTTTGGGGTAGGCTATGCTCGAATTCCTCCGATTTTAATTCGAAAATATAACATCGGGAGTTAGAGCATTTAGATCGAGCGACGTAAATAAGTAGCAAATGGAAGCCACTTACGTCGGGGCAACGCTCTCAAGATCTTGGTGTTCATCTCCTTGTTGGTGAACGACCTCCCCGGCCCATTGATGACATTGACTTGATTGGTGAATCCGACACTCGGCTCGTCAATGGTTTCGGTAGAGCTCCATTGCAAAGGCGTCGAACTTCCGAAGCTCTAGCTCGAGCTTGTTTTCTTTGATCTCGAGGGGTTCCATGGCTCAAGATGCCCAAGGCGTCCCATAGCTCTTTCGCCGTTTTGCAATCCCTGTACCCTTCCGAGGTGTGAGTCACCGAGCGTAGTCGGTATGGCATTACGTGCAACTCGGTCAAGGTTGTGCAGCCTTCTTTTCTTCGAGTGTGAAGGCGCGATTTGTCTTTGGGAACCTTAGCACCGGTTTGTGCTCCCACGCCTCCTCCAACAGCAAATACTACGCCGTCGATCATGGGAATGATCGGTCCCGACTCTAGGACATCGACATCTTCGTCGTGGAGTGACGTTAGATGTGCCTCCATACGTACGCGCCATACCGTGTAGTTCTCTATTGAGAACATCGGTACCATCCTAATACCGACATATCGGACATTGTAAGAGTAAGAGTATAAGGATGCCGAAAAGATGCTTATGCGGTGAAAATGGTTTTCGGGATCGGTTCGAGAGGACCAGTATTTCGTAACCGGCGATCGGTTGAACACCGTGTGCTCGATACCAATTGTTGGTCCGAGACGATAAGTCGGTGTAGAGGGGGGGGTGAATACACACGAGCTCGGTTTCTTTTTCTCGGTGAAGGTCGATGAGCCGATGGTTGCAACCGATGAACAAGTGCCAAATAAGCCTTCGATCGCGGGACGGTGCCAAATACCGGTTGTCGATTACTTTGAGAATCGGTCGGAGACTTGTGCGGAAAGTGTGGGGCCCGAATTCGTCTCTTTTGAAAACACGTTTTATCAAGTTAAATCTTTTGGTGTATGCGCTTTATAAATACGTTTTATGCAAGCTTATGATTTTCAAGTCGGTTGAATGTTATGCAATAAAACAGTAAAGGAACACAAGCGATTTAACGTGGTTCGGATACGCAAGATCCTACGTCCACAGTCCTGAACAAGGCAGGAGAACTTGTTGATTATTCTCGAGCAAGCCTCAGCGGGGATACTGTGACCGGACGGTTCCCTCTAAGTTATAGTCCTTAGCGACTTTACAATCCAAACCTAAGTCCGAAAGGGAAGGGAATTTTCTCCAACTGAGAAGGAGTTCTTACAATAAGAACAATTCACTAAATGTGAACTCCTTCGAATCTAAGCTATAAATATGACAATGAGCTTAGTCTAGAGAAGAAATGGATGAAAGAACTCTAGAGAGAAAAACTAAGAAATCTTCTAAGTATGCAAGTTTTCCTCTGGATGATCTTTGAGTGTTCTAGAGCGTTTATGAACTTGAGCTTGTCCCTTTTGAAATTCCATCGTTCTTGTTTTCGGAGCTTCAAAAACTTCTCTATTTATAGTTGTGAGTTATGGCATATGTCCGTTGGAGATGACGATGCCACGTGTCACAAGCTTCCAAGAAAAACGGCCATTAATTCGAACTTGTTGCGGCGGGCAGGCGTTAATGCACTGTTCATGAGAGCAGACTTTCTTGTGTAGAGTAGGTAAGCGTTGTCGGCTTCTCATTGGTCGAGGTTTGTAGTTGGTGAGAATGTCGAGTTGACCGTTCAACAACCTCGTATGTCTTCTCGCCGAACTTTTCAAAAAGACTTGAATAGCTGGGTCGCTTTCCGTAGGATACGATAGGATCGAAAAGTCTCTGTCTTCTTCACTGAGTCGGCCGACACGGCATCTACCGAGTAGGTCACGGGGCGACCTGCGAAGGATGCGTGCTTATTTTCGTTCTTACGCGATGACTATCGGCTAGGAGTAGTCTTCTCCGATGATTTGTCGCTGATGCGCCGTCTTCGACCGAGTGGAAGATCACCGCCGACCGAAGAACACAAGCGATTACACTGATGACGTGGGGTTCTGAAAAGTATCTTCGACAGAAGATCAGTTCAACAACTACCCCGTACATGACTTAGACAAAAATAATAATCAATACATCAAGTCTAACCTATACATCAGCTAATCCTAACGACACACTAATCTACTGATATCAGCTAGGTTTTGGGATCTTCAATTCCATAGTACTACTATGATTTCCCCCAATTTTCTTTTAACCGAACAACAGCTGAGTTTTTCGAATATATTAATATGAAACGAGGGATTAAAATGGAAAATATTTTATATGTTCGAAAATTGTGAAATCTTTTTAATGTGGGGATTATGATCCTAAATATATTTTAATTGGCGGAATTGGTCATCTACCTATTTAAAAATGGCCTATTTGGTCATTAAAAAATCAAAATGCTTGATTTGAAAAATTAAAAAATCTTAAGAGAAAATTGGTCAAATTGGTCGTCAATCTTTAAAGTATTAGGTCCTCAATATGATTCAACCGAAATTGCCCTTTTCACTTTTTTATTTTTTAGAAAAATATTGACTAACGGTTGTGTAACTGAAAATATAACGGAGAAACCAAACAGACCAATATTCTATAATTTAGGGACCAAATAACTATATAAAAAAAATAATGATCCAAATTGGCCAAACATTCATAATTTGATGACTAAAAAATACAATTTGCTAGCTAGTTAGATTGAGTTTTCTGAAACATAAATCTATAACCAGTATTTACGCACACGTAGTATATTCACAATTATAATACATTGTAATAATTTCAAATCATATGTGATAGACAATACTTAGTGATGTCGTCTAGATTGCACTAATAGAAGACAAGTAATATGAGACACGAATGAGATACTAATAAATTATGCACTTCATGATAAATTCCAAAATATTACTTTTGAAAAACTAATTCCCAAACTACTATGATGTGTAAAAGGAAATAATTCTAAATTTTCAAATATATATTTTCTAATGAAACTTTCCTTTTCAATCATAAAAGGTTAACAAAATATTCTATTTTATGAATGAAGATATAAATGACAGATACGAAATTTAAAAATAAAATATATATATTTAGATTTAATTCAAAATCCTACGATATATAAGAAATAAAAATAATTTATTTTTAATATAAAATCGCCACAATTATTTTAAAATAAAATCAAGATTTTTATTTAATAAATTATTTCTATATTTAATGAAAACATCATATGATAAATTTAAACATATATATATATATATAGGGTGTGGATCGTATAAGAAGGGTTCTTAAAATAAGAAATAGGAAGGATTTATAACCGTAGATTAATATCTAATCAATGGATAAGATTTTTTGTAATTTTTATTATCTAAAAAATCATATAATAAGGAAAGGGTATATTAGGCAAAAAAATATATGCATATTATTGGTTTTTACGCTCCTTTTATTGTAACTGCTCCATTATTTAGATGGAACCTCTCCCTAAAAAAAAAGAAAATCCTTGGACTACCATTAAAACTTGCAGCGACAGTTTTCTACAAAAAAATATTAATTCACTATTTCTAAAATAATGTAATTGTGCACTAATACTTAATTGAATGCATATAAATGAATATTATTATGCATAGTTATTAGAAATATATGCATATTTAGCACTAATAATTACATCATGTGATACAAAAAAATTCACAAATATTCAATGCATATAAATGAATAGTATTATGCATAATTATGGTCAATTTCATGCATATTTAGACTTTGGTGAACTGAAATGGTAATTCAATATTTCTAGTATAATGTAATTGTGTCATGATACTTTAATTGAATGTATAAAAATGAATAGTATTATGCATAGTTATTTAAAATATATATATATATATATATATATATATATATATATATATATAGCACTAATAATTATATTATGCAATGTAAAAAAATTCATTATATTTAATGCATATAAATGAATAGTATTATGCATAATTATGTTTAAATCATGCTTATTTAGACTTTGATGACCGAAATGTTAATTCACTATTTCTAAACCAATGTAATTGTATCCTGATACTTAAATTGAATACATATACATGAATAGTACTATGCATAATTATTTGAGAATATATGCATATTTAGTACTAATAATTACATTATGTGATACAAAAAATTCACAATATTTAATGCATATAAATGAATAGTATTATGCATAATTATGTTTAAATTCATGCATATTTAGACTTTGATGAATGAAATGTTAATTCATTATTTCTACAATAATGTAATTGTGTCATGATACTTTAATTAAATGCTTATAAATGAATAATCACAATCATATATTTTTATTTAATAAATTATCTCTATATTTAATGAAAACACCATATGATAAATTTAAACATATATATATAAATATATGGTGTGGATCGTATAAGAAGGGTTCTTAAAATAAGAAATAGGAAGGATTTATAACCGTAGATTAATGGATAAGATTTTTTGTAATTTTTATTATCTAAAAAATCATATAATAAGGAAAGGGTATATTAGGCAAAAAAATATATGCATATTATTGGTTTTTACACTCCTTTTTTTTTTGTAATTGCTCCATTATTTAGATGGAAACTCTCCCTAAAAAAAAAGGAAACCCTTGGACTACCATTAAAACTTGCAGCGACAGTTTTCTACAAAAAAAATATTAATTCACTATTTCTAAAATAATGTAATTGTGCAAATACTTAATTGAATGTATATAAATGAATATTATTATGCATAGTTATTAGAAATATATGCATATTTAGCACTAATAATTACATCATGTGATACAAAAAAATTCACAAATATTCAATGCATATAAATGAATAGTATTATGCATAATTATGGTCAATTTCATGCATATTTAGACTTTGGTGAACCGAAATGTTAATTCAATGTTTCTACAATAATGTAATTGTGTCATGATACTTTAATTGAATGTATAAAAATGAATAGTATTATGCATAGTTATTTAAAATATATATATATATATATATATATCACTAATAATCACATTATGCAATGTAAAAAAATTCATTATATTTAATGCATATAAATGAATAGTATTATGCATAATTATGTTTAAATCGTGCTTATTTAGACTTTGATGACCGAAATGTTAATTCACTATTTCTAAACCAATGTAATTGTATCCTGATACTTAAATTGAATGCATATACATGAATAGTACTATGCATAATTATTTGAGAATATATGCATATTTAGTACTAATAATTACATTATGTGATACAAAAAATTCACAATATTTAATGCATATGAATGAATAGTATTATGCATAATTATGTTTAAATTCATGCATATTTAGACTTTGATGAACGAAATGTTAATTCATTATTTCTACAATAATATAATTGTGTCATGATACTTTAATTGAATGCTTTTAAATGAATAGTATTATGCATAGTTAAATGAAAATATATGCATATTTACTATAAAACTGTCATCATATTATTATATTAACTTATTGAGGAAATGGAAACAAACGAGAAAAGAGATTGAATGTTTATTTAGGAAATGAAAAAAATACTTGAACAATCTCTAAATTCAAAAATTTGAACTCAAATTACAACCTAAATTTTCTTTGAAATGGAAATTATATGCTATTTTAGAAAGAGAATCAATTACTAAAAAAAAAGAAGATAATTCCACAAATTAAGAAATTTAAATGGACACAAATACCCTTAATGATATGTTATTAATAATAATGTATTAAATAAAAACATATCTTCAAAATAATCACAATCATATATTTTTAAAAATGGAGGGCTAGGATTCCTTTCTATTTCTTATTTTAAACCTCCTTCTCATATGATTCATTCTCTCTCTCTCTCTCTCTCTCTCTCTCTCTCTCATATGGAGTGGATCATGTGAGAACCCTCCCTATTTGTGAGAACTAGGAACTAATCTTGGTCTTAGATTTCATTAATTTAATGGTCCAGATTTATTTATTTTTTCATATATTTTTAAATATAATTTTAGTTTGTTTATTTAATGAAGGTTAAGATTGTAATTTTTATATTTATGGATTTATAGATAAGGCAAGTTTCTTGATATCTAATTTAAAAGATCGTGTGATTATTTATAGATAAGGCAAGTTTCTTAATATCTAATTTAACTTTTAATTAACATATTAATTAATATAGATAAATATAGCAACAAACGAATTGATTTAAATAAATTCCCATATTATTAATTCCAAAATCATAATTCATTAAAAATCTATCATTTAAAACTGTATTTTATCCATAAAAATATTCAAAAAAATCTATTTTACTATGCATAAAAGTCTCTTTCATTATGCAAAAAATCACACTTTAAAAGTGTATTCAATTATGAATAAAACTTTCGATCATTATGCATAAATATCTCTTGCATTATGCATAATAGTCTCTTGCTTATTGCTACAATCATGTTAAGCAAACATAAAATTGCTGGATTAGTAAAAATAAATTATTAATATATGTATAACAAGTTCATATTTGTGCATAACAGACAATTAATATATGCATAAAACTTGTAAAGATAAATTACTAATATATGCATAACTAAGTTTATATTTTTGCATAATAAACAACTACCATATGCATACTACTAATTTTAATTTGGAAGTTTGTAATAACATACTAATAATATATATGCATAAGCCAATTAATATTTATGCATAAAATATTAATTATATTACAAAAACTAATATGAATATAGAAGCTTGTACAATAAATTATTAAATTTTATATGACATTTAAATTGATATATTCACCCATTGTATAAAAGAGAGAGAGAGAAACGTGAATAGTTGAGGAAAAATGAGGGAGAGAGAAAAATAAGGGAAACAGTTTTAAATATAGAAAACGGTTCATGCATCCATTAAATAAGGAATGAATTTAATTAATATTAATGGCAAAATTACACATGAGCCAATAACCGCATAGTAATTGCCGAATGGTGTAAATTACCATAAATTCCATAATAATAAAATTATAATTTTACCCTTCATTAAATAAACAAACTAAAGTTATATTTAAAAATATCTGAAAATAAAATTTAAATCTGGACCATTAAATTAATGAAATCTAATGTCATGATTAGTTCCTAGTTCTCACAAATAGGGAGAGTTACCACCAGACCCACACCCTATCTATCTATCTATATATATATATATATATATATATATATATATATATATATATATATATATATATATATATATATATATTTTACATAAATGAGAATCCTATAATTTATAAATAAGAAATTCGTGATAAGTTTATTTGTAAAAATGAATTAATTTTGTATATATTTTTAAAATAATCATTTACATTTTATATTCTATTATATAAAATATATTCTTATTTAATTAAAAATTCTGAGTTTATTTATTTTTTTGATTTATTTATGTGTCATTTTTGTTTTTATTAAAAATATAATGCAAGGTATAAATTTTTATTAAGTAAAATAAGAATTTTGATTTTCAAATTCGTGTTTGACCTTAATATATTTATTTCGAAATAGTATATTCTAATTAATATTTTATGGTTTGACAACAAAATATTATTTTTATTGTTGAAAAAAGAAGATTTATTTAAAAAAGCTAAATTCGACAATTTGGCCAAAATATTCCTTTTACATATTGTAGTAGATTGAGAATTAATTTTTTATGAGTATTATTTAGCCAGACTTTTCCCTATAAATAAGAGCACATCCCTAGTATGAGCAATTCACACATTTCAGAAATCAACAAAAAATCAGCAAAATGGCTAAGCTCCAAATCTTCTGCATATTTCTTATTGCTGCTCTCTTCTCAGGTAATATTATTCACTTCAATTAACTATTTTCGTAAAATAACGGACAAAAGTCAAACAATATTACCGACGGTGTATTTCGATATTTACGTAATTCGCGTGTCGTTATTTATGCAGGGGAAATCGCAGCCGCTCAAAGCTGCTATCAAATACATCCTGAGATCCAATGTCTAAATGGAGACACCACCAAATGCTTGGATTTCTGCAGGCAGAGATTTGGACCGGCTGCAACTGTTCAATGCATTGAGCAATTAGGTTTTGATGGGCCTTTCTGCGTCTGCAATAAATGCTGATCTTCCATAGTAAACAAATAAATAAAAAATAAATAAATAAACGAGCACCAAATTCTGAAGAAAATCAGGATTTGGTGTCATGTTGTTATTTTGGTAGTTGATTCCCAATTGTCCAAAAGGAATAAGGACTTTTTGTATCTTTTGTTTAGTCTTCATAAGTTATTGTGAGAAAAAAGAATTTGCTTTAGGAAAAATCTGAAATAAAAATTATTTACTGAATTATTATGTATGAGTTATTAATACTTACTTGCCTTGAATTTGTTTTGATCAATTTAATTAGCCATGGAACAAATGAATGCGATAATCATAGCAATATAACAAAAATTCTAAGGGGATATTTTGTAAGAAGGTTTCAGAATCAGTTGGTATAAAATTCATGTAAAGTATTTAAATAAAAAGCTATCAAAATCAAGATTTTTGAATCATATCTAAAATATTGGGTTCTCTCAAATCCTATAGTTGATTTTGTTCAAAATTCACAATTCTCATTCCAAACCACAAGTGAAATGATCTCAAATCAGATTTCAAATTACGAACCAAACGCACCCTTAATTCTATAAATTTTAGTAACACATTTCCCATTGCATTAATATCTAATCCGGAAGATATATAATCTTCGATAAAATTAATCTACAAATGTTCAGAAGATTTAGCCAGACTTTTCCCTATACAAGAATACAGAGCAACCAAATATTTCTATAATCAATTAAAAAAAATCAGCTATTCTTGTCAAAGAAATGGCTAAACTCCAACTCCTCGGCATATTTACCTTGCTACTCTCTTTTCAGGTAATGCTAGCAATTTGAAATAATTATTTTCGTAAATTAACGAATGAATCGAATTTTCTCGATATTTTTAAAAAAAAATTATATATTTGGAAGGAGATTCTATCTCATTTCCTAAAAGTTTAACTTTGCATCAAGAAATATTAAATTTTATATCCCTAATTATAAATTTTGAATCTGCCATAATGTCGTTATTTATGAAGGGGAAATGGCACCCGCTCAAAACTGCTTCATAATGCATCCTGAGGTCAAATGTATAAGTAGAGACACCACCAACTGCTTGGCTTCCTGATTTCAATAAAAAATATTTTTTATTTTGAAAAATTATATACTTCAAATATCTATAAAATAAAAATATTGACGTCACATAGTCAATTCTAAAATACACATTTCTATTTCTATAAAAAAAATTATAACTACAAATATTTAGGCAAAAACTTGTGTAATTTGAAATACACTTTTTTCCCTTTATTTTAAGGACGGACGTGTCACTCTTTGCATACGAAAGTGTCAATCGTAACAAACAAAAGTATCAATCGCAGCAAACAAAAAATTTTTCATTTTTATTCCCTTTATTTTAAGGACGGACGTGTCACTCTTTGCTTATGAAAGTGGCAATCGTAACAAACAAAAGTGTCAATCGTAACAAATAATTTTTTTTAATTTTTTTCCAATTTTTTTGATAAGGAAGACGTGTCATTTGTAATGAATAAATGTGTCATTTGTTATTTATCCAAAGTATCAATCGTAACAAACAAAAGTGTCATTTGTATTTGAATAAAGTGTCATTTATATCATTTATTGAATATCAATTATTTTTTTTAAAAATGCGATTTGTTTCGAAAAAAAATGTCATTTGTTTATGAAAAAAGTGTCAATTACAACGAACGAAAGTGTCATTTATCTTAAAGTGTCAATCACACTGAAGTAAATTGACACTCATAATTAAGGAACGTGTCACTTTCATCTACTAATCAATATGAAGCATAATAACCATAAATATTACCTAAAGTGTCAATCGTAATAAACAAAAGTGTCAATTGTCCCAAATGAAAGTGTCATTGTTTAGAACAAATGAACAAAAGTGTCATTGTTTAGGACAAACAACACTTTTGTATACAAAGAGTGACACTCTCGTCCTTATAATAAAGGGAAAAAAATGAAAAATATTTTTTTTATTTCAAAAAAGAAAAAACGAAAAAAGTATCGTGTCATTCTTTGTATTTCCGAAAATACGAAAAAGGCGAAAATAGATGAAAAAACGAAAAAGACGAAAAAGGCGAAAAAAAAAAACAAAAAAGGCGAAAAAGACGAAAAAAGTGAAAATGAAAAAAGACGAGAAACGAAAAAGGCAAAAAAAAACGAAAAAAATGAAAAAGTAAAAAAAAAACGAAAAAATGCGAAAAAGATGGAAAAAAATGAAAAAAGACGAAAAAACAAAAAAGGCGAAAAAACAAAAAGACGAAAAAAAGGAAAAAACAAAAAAGATGAAAAAAGACAAAAAATTAAAAAAACGAAAAAAGAAAAAAAAAGAAAAAAAATAAATACGAAAAAAAAAAAACTGGCCAACACATGAGTCAAAACGGGTCAACGGGTCAAACATGTGTCAAAATTGGGCAATTGAATCATGTTGCACACTAGTCCATATGTAAAAAAATGTTGTAGCCATACAAAGAATTTAAGTAAAAATATATATTTAAACAAGTATAATCTCCTATTTCTAAATTTACTTGGTCACGTGAGATTTTTATTTTAAATTTAGTTTAAAATATAAATATTATATAATTAAATATAAAATCAAAATTATAATTTAGAGGTACTTTTAAATAGAACATCAAATAAAATCGTTAAATTTACTGTGCGATGTCTTCTAAATAAAATAAAAAATGTTTCAAATAAAAGTAAAAATAATAAACTATGCATTTGTAAGATCATTGTACAACTCAACAAAAAATATTTTAGAAAATATAGAAGCGAAAAAAACATAGAAAAACACATATAAATGATAGTGTTAAGTGATATATTCAATTGTCAGACACGACGACTTAGAGTGTTAAATTGTGTCAGGGTGTATGTTGAGGTTTTCGGAATGTCTTTGCTTTCTAGGACGTCGGTTCCGCCCACAACTTGAAGTTGTGGTAAGTAAAAATAAGGCTTCGAAAGTAGTATCTAAAATATAAAACATATTCACTTTATTATTAGTATTACTCTATTATTATATAAGTTACTTACCATGACTATATTTTGATCATTTTAGTTTGGCATGAAATATATCAAATGCATGCGATAATCATTGCAAAATCTCAAAAATATATCTCGTTTCATTCTATGATTAAATCAATTTATTTCTAGAAAATTGCCTTTAACACAATTTCACCATCAATATCTAATCGATTTAATATTAATCTTTAGCCAGACTTTTCCCTATATAAAAAAACATCCCAAGTATGAGCAATTCACACATTTCAGACATCAACAAGATTCAGCAAATTAAATCTTGTCTAAGAAATGGCTAAGCTCCAAATCTTCTGCATATTTCTTATTGCTTGCTCTCTTCTCAGGTAATATTATTCACTTCAATTAACTGTTTTCGTAAAATAACGGACGATAGTCGAACAGTATACCGACGGTATATTTCGGTATTTACGTAATTCGCGTGTCGTTATTTATGCAGGGGAAATCGTAGCCGCTCAAAGCTGCTACCAAATACATCCTGAGATCCTATGTCCAAATGGAGACACCACCAAATGCTTGGCTTTCTGCAGGCAGAGATTTGGACCGGGTAAAACTGTTCAATGCATTGAGCAAGTAGGCTTTGATGGGCCTTTCTGCGTCTGCAATAAATGCTGATCTTCCATTGTAAACAATAAATAAATAAATAAATGAGTACCAAATTATGAAGAAAATCAAGATTTGGTGTGATCTTCTTATTTTGGTAGTTTATTCCCAATTCTCCAAAAGGAATTGACCATTTGCTTGTGAGTCAATGCATGCGATAATCATAGCAATACATAATTCTATAAGAATAAATATTTTGGAATCATATCTAAAATGCTGGATTTACTCAAATCCTGTAGTCCATTTTGTTCAAAATCGACTGATTCTCATTCCATATCATAAGTGAATTATTACAAATTCAATTTCAAACTGCAAAGCAAACGTCCCCTTAATTCTATATTTTTTAGTTACACAGTTTCACCATTGCATTATTATCTAATCCATATAATTTGTAGTCTTATAGATATAATGAATCTACAAATATTCAGAAGATTTAGCCGGACTTTTCACTACAAATTTGGTCATGTAACAACTGTACAATGTATTGAGCAATTAGGCTTTGACGTTTCATTTTGCGTCTGCAACAAATGTTAATCTTTTCAATCCTTCTAAAATAAATGAATAAATAAGCACCATATTATGAAAATTTAGTTATTAGGTGTGACCGTCATCTTCCATTACATGCATGTAGTTATTTTGTAAGAGGATTGAATCGATGTGTAAGAGAATAAAACAAGGATATATTTTTATGAATAATGTGTTTTGTTCGAGTACTCGCGTATAATTTGCATCACACAACAGTTTCGGAAAAATCTGTGGACGAAAGCTAGAAACAAGAATCATATCGGATAGACTTTGGTGTCACACAATTATACTCCAATATATGTGTGTCACACAATTATCACCTTATAAAGTGTGACATACAGGGGAGTATATTGTGTGACACACAAGTCTTTGTGGAATCATACAGGCATATATAACGACCAAAGAACAACCTTAATCAAGAATATAAAAGTTCTTAATGATTAAGGTTTGAAGACTTTGAAGGTTAGATATTGTTCGAGCAATTCCATAATAATAGCAGAAAGCAAGGTACCTCAAACGAAAGAGGTCAAAAAGTTAATGGGAGAGCAAGCGGGGCAGCATCGAGAAACCCGGAGCAATCTAAAACCCCTGAAAGAGAGAAGCGTTATATTCTCAAAGTAGATTACTGTATATTACGGATCTTTGAGCTATAAATGTTATCAAAAGATTTAAGATCAGAACCTGAAATACTTATCCTCCGCTGATTTTTCATGCTTTTCCGAAGCTTTAATACTCCACTACCCTTAACGTGCGCAAGAAACTTCTCTTTATGTGATTAGGTTTGTAGACATTGACTACCTCTTGGTTACCTTAGTATCACGAAGGCTGAAAAAATGGCAGTGGCGGCGGTGGCGGTGGCAGTGGTGGCGGTGGCCGCAACCTACCGGCCTTGCAGTCAATGGAACGAACTTGGAAGGCATCATTCCCGTAGCTTTGTGCCACCTCTTGTATCTTCTTGGCCGAGTTTACCAAAGATAAATTACATAACTTGAGTTCAATTAACTCAAGTGCTGGAATTTCTCCGAGACTTTCTGGAATCTCTTTCAGACCCATACAAGATCGAATGTGTAGGGCCTTGAGTATGGGGAAGTGGCTGCTTTCAGTCTTCCATCGCAACATATAAGATTCTTCAATGAGCAAATATATCAGCCGAGGGAAGTCTTCCTCACTCGTACTCCATACTCGTGGCATGAAATCGAAATGTTTCAATTTGAGCACTTCAAGATTAGGAAATGGGCCGACAAGTTCGAGATAGGGCTCTTTACAACCCCATCCAATCAAAGTCAAATTTTTCAAGAAGCTTGGAACAACAAGATTAGGTTTATCATAACCAGTCCAACCATATCCTAGTTCCAGATGCAGGTTTGTGAGTAGGCGGAGATGTACAAGATTATGGAGGAGTAATTCTCCAGATCCTCTGGAGTAAGTGACACACAGTTTTGTAAGGTTTGGAATCAATTTGAGCATACTTATTGAACACCGGAGATTCCTTACTCCAAGTGTTTGCAGATTTTCTAGAGGGGGAGTGTCAGAATTTATATCAACAAACCGACAATTAGGAACGACAAGATGCCTAAGTTGTGGCATGTTCCAAATTTCATGTGGCAAATATGAATGACAGCCCTTAATGACTAAGGTTTGAAGACTTTGAAGGTTAGATATTGTTCTAGGTATCGGGTTAGAGCTGCAGAAAGCAAGGTACCTCAAATGAAAGAGATCGAAAAGTTCGCCAGTGATCAATTTGTGCCAATATGAAACTGTTAGCACAACCAGCACTCGAAGCAATCTAAAGCCCTTGAAAGAGAGAGAGCCGAGATCATCCTGGAAGTAGACTATTGTACGGATGTTTGAGTGAGATATGTTGAATAAAGATTCATTGTAAGTACCAGAAAAACTCACCCGTCGCTGACCTTTCATTGTTTTCGAAAACATCGACTTTCGAATATACTTAGCATGCACAATAAACTTCTCTTTGTAGCATAGGTTTATGCACATATCTCGTACCATATCATGAAGTATGCAACATTTGATTTTGCCATTAGACTTCCTTCTGGTGACGATGATGAGACTTCTGTTGACAAGTTCCTGCAAATACTCTTCTGCACTGTCTTCAAACCTTTTGGATACAACTGGTTTCACAAACCTTTCAGCTATCCACAACCACATCAAGTCCGTAACCTTAATTTCGTGATCTTCTGGGAATCCTCCCATGTATAAGAAACACGGCCTCAGACGGTGAGGCAAATGATTGTAACTTAAAGATAGAATCTTTTCTATCTGCCCATCTGTTGTGGCAAGAGATGATCTTATATTTCTAGCAACTTTCTTCCATGAATTTAGAGACTTATTCGCCGTTGATAGGAGTCCAGCTATCACCACAATTGCAAGGGGAAGTCCTCCGCACCTTCTAGCAATCTCCCTTCCGATTCTCTCCAGCTCAGGAGGAACATGATCTTGGTGTATGAACACCTTTTGAGAAAGTAGATTCCAGCTTTGATCCGCATCCATCAAACGCATCTCATGTGAAAGAGTGGAGTTGGCATAGGTAGCAATTTCTGTCAGCCTTGTGGTTAACATAATTCGGCTTCCATTGTTGTCATTTGGAAAAAAATGCTTGACATCATCGAGTACTTTTGCGCTCCAGATATCATCTATTACAATCAGAAACCTCCTGCCTATTAGGATTTTGTGCACCTTTACTGCCAATTCACTATTACTTAGCCCAAGGATTTCTTTTGGAGATTCATTGCCTTGTTCAGATCTCTCATGCATTTCTTCCATGGACTTTGGATTGAATTCTTTCATGGAGTCTAGGAGGTCCAAAAGAATTCTTCTATTGCTGTAATCTTGTGATATTGTGACCCAAACACGAATCTGAAAATGCTCCACGATTAATTGATCATCGTAAACATTTCTAGCAAGAGTTGTCTTTCCGATACCTCCCATACCGAATATTGGGAGGATTTGGAGTTTTGGCGCATGTCCAAACAGTCCCTCCTTTATTTGCATCAAATCGTCGTTGAAACCGACCACGTTGATTTTTCTGGTATCTTCAACTTGTGATGATGAAGTAGCCCCAACAGACTCACCAGGCTGTTTGTTTTCTGTTGTGATGCTATTTTGTATCTCCACCACCTCTGCAGCTATTGAATCCATTGCATCTCTTACTCTGCGCAGCTGGTGTTTGAACTTGATACCTCGTAGTACCAATGTAAGCTTGATGGATCTAGTTTTGTTCCGCATTTGCTTCCACAAAAACCATTCAATAATGTCTTCAGCCTCAGCAGCTACATCCCTGATTCTTGCTTCCAGGATCTTAGCTTGCTCTGGAAAATCTTCAAGAAAAGCTTGGAATGAAATAACATATTTGTCTAGAGATATGATCTGTTTCTTCTCATGTGGAGAAATGGAAAATCGATCGTGATCGAGGATTTGATTTATGGTGTTTTCAAGTGAACAAAGAGTAGAGTAAGCCATCCTCACACACACCTCTACCTACTAGTGTTTGCTAATCGAAGGAAGTAAAAGAAATATTAATTGGTTTTGCAGATCAAACAAACGAACAAGACCAACTATAGAAGAAGAAGATGAGGAGGAGGCACACACACACAGATTTACAACCCCCCAAAAAAACTTTAGAAAGAGAAGAAAGAAGAGAGAGAAATTTTATTCTAAAGTCAAATGTAGGAACAATGAAGACCGTAGAGAGAGCAACCGATATTGTTAATGAAATAGACAATTTCTTATGTTGATACTCTCTTGTGTAATATCTCATCTTTAAAGACAGTGGCACATGGGCAAGTCTGACCATTGTATTTTTGTCTAAAAGAAACTGGTGCACTTTTGTATTTGGTAAAGGAAGATTCACATGGTCAAGCTTCGTAATACGTGTATTATAAATTAATAGAAGGTGCACATGAGAAATATAATCATATAGAGTTAAACCTCGATAAAATAATAATATTGGAATTAAAAAAAAATATTCGTTTAACGAGGTTATTACTTCATCGAAGATAATTTTAGTGCATTGGCCAATGTCGGGACTCGAAGAAATTATTCTTTAAGCGAGACTATTACTCTATCGAATATTACTTTATTGAAGTTAAACTGTATGCACCAAATTCAAAAAGAAGAAAAGTGCATATGTTTAATTAATCTTCGCATGTTATTTTTCGGAGCTAAAACTAAACTTTCAGATGTTTTTCCGCAGTAAAAAAAAGAAAATGGAATTCGCAAAAACAAGCTCAAACAAACATGGATTAAGCCACTTTCTTTCCTGAATAAAACAAACCTTGAGTTTATACAATTTCTAATTTGATGAATATTTGGATTTCTATTAATTAGGAGGTCTGAATAGCATTCGAATACTTTTCCTACTAGGATTTTAGTATTTGTGTTGTGGTTTACATAGATAATTGGTCTATTAGTCTTTTTTTTCGAGTTTTTTTATTTGACTCAATAAAATATAAATTTTATTTTCAATTTGGTGGATTTCGGTGTTACGTTTTCGAGAATGTGTTGATGTTCTCAATATATCATGTCCATCCAGGTATTATACATTGATAATTTTTCGAAAATTGTATGTTTTCAGTAATTTTCTTTTTTTATTTTTGGAAGGAGATTGTATCTCATTTCCTAAAAGTTTATAATTGCATCAAGAAATATTAACTTTCATCTCCCTTAAATATAAATTCTGAATCCGCTCCTAATGTCGTTATTTATGCAGGGGAAATGACAGCCGTTCAAAACTGCTTTCCAATATATCCTGAGATCAAATGTATAAATGGAGACACCACCAGCTGCTTGGCTTTCTGCAGGAAGTATTATAA
This sequence comes from Lavandula angustifolia, assembly GCA_028984105.1. Classification (NCBI taxonomy): domain Eukaryota; kingdom Viridiplantae; phylum Streptophyta; class Magnoliopsida; order Lamiales; family Lamiaceae; genus Lavandula; species Lavandula angustifolia. The sequence continues at coordinate 1,271,104 of CM054819.1, forward strand.
AGAAATTCTAGATTCGATTGATTTTTGTTTTATGAAAGAGAATAAAATAAAGATATATATATATATATATATATATATATATATGTTTTGTGTATCACACGAGTACAAATGATCTCATGTATATTTTGGAAGACTTAAGAATCATACAAGGAGGTTTAAGTGGGTAGCTTATGACTAGGGGTGGGCGCGGGATGGGTACCCGCAGCCCACGCCTGCGAGTAATTGATTTTAATACTCATTCTCGTTCCCACCTAGAGCTGGTATCCACGTGCGGGTACCCGTGCGGATACGGTACGGGTACGAATTTACCTGCAAATATTACCACCTATTTATAATATATTTAAATTCATAAATAAAATTTAAAAAATATTAATAAATGAAATTTTAAAGTATAGGATGCAGACAAGCCATGACAAAAGGAAAATATTCAAGGGTTAAGACTTCTATAATTACACTTACACACCTAAGGGTTAAGATTATAAATACACTTACACACCTAAGAGTTAAGACTAATCGGCTCAGACCTCATGTAAAAAAAATTGTATATTAGTGCGGGTACTCTTTCAAGAACGGGTATCTAAGAATAAAACTCGTTTTCATTCTCGACCCGCTTGATTTTTTGCGGGTACCCGCGTAACGGGTACCCGTACCCGTTTTTCCCAACCCGGACAGGAAATACCCGAACGGGACGGGTACGGGCGCGGGAACCCGAATTGTTTGCCTACCCCTACTTATGATTTGGAAGATCATGAGTTCAAAATTCACCAAAGCTCGTTATGTGTGAGCTTGCCACCTATAGTTCAAAATTCACCAAAACCCCTATGTGTGAGTTTGTCATCTATAGTTAGTCTAGAGTGGTTGAACCCTCCTGTGTTGTTTACCCAGTATGCGCTTCGATAGCGGCTGCGAGTTACCCTCGTTACAAAAAAAAGAATCATACAAGCAGATCTAGGAATCAAGGTTGGATCAAGAAATATGCAATAGAGAATGGAGTGAAATAATTTATTTATTTTCAAGAAATACACTAAAAAGTGAGGTAAAGCACGAGCCCCTGCTCCGATTCTCCAATATGAGGAACAAGTGACGGATCGAAGAATATAAATTATGGGAGGTAAAATCGACAATTTTGAGATAGATAAGAGTAAAAATAAATGTCCAATGTGACGAACAAGTGACGGAACTAGAAATTGAGTAAGTAAAATTTGCAATTCCAAGATAAATGGAGGTGAAATCTATGAAAATTATACCTTTTTTTAAAGTACACTATAAATGTTGGGTATGCAACATTTTATCATTTTTTAGACCAAATTTGGGTTGTACAAGTTTTAGAGGGGGCAATATCCCCTATTGGAAACAACGTTAATTGCTGAAAATAATTAATATCCAGTATAGGAAAATAAAAAGTATGCATACTCGGATATATTTTATGTATATTTTTTATTTATTTTATACAAATATTATGACTTTTACACATTTTATAAAAAATACAAGGAATATTCTAGATAACATTCAATCTAAATTATTCGCTGATAAGATAAAGGGTGTCGATTGCTTCTTATTTCCTATTTTAAGAAATCTTCTTATATGATTTATTCCCTACAAAATATATTTGCATATACACACATATAAATAAGATTACAACAGTGTAGTACGATTGGTTGAAGCAATCTACTGCGTTAAACACTTACAAGTAAGGATAACCTAATTAGCCAGCTACCATCTTCGAAAGCATTACTAGGAAAGAATGAAGCTAATGAGAGAGAGAGAGGAGTAAGACTGACATCCCTTATTCAAGACTTCCCATCTACTCTTGCTTATATTTCTGAACTTCTATGCACAAAAGGTTCAGAGGTCGGATTTCATCAGCGTCGTTTGAGGTTTTATGGTCGTATCGCCGAAGGGATTCCGCTGTTCCACGTAGATGTAGTCTCTTGTTTTTTAAGGACCTGAAAAGAGGAACCATTTGGCAATCTAAGGCATAGCTGTGGAAGAAGTATATATATTGTATTAGCACAAGAGTTCATTCATAAGCAAAACTGTAGCAACTATATGGTGAATGGTAGGATTCATTGGGATGGCTCGTTTTCATATGAATCACGGAATACTAGAAAACGTATACAATTAAACTTCAATAAAGTAATATTTGATAGAGTAATAGTCTCGCTTAAATAATAATTGCTTCGGGTCCCGACATTGGTCAATGCACTAAAATCATGTTCGATAAAGTAAAAACTTCGTTAAACGAATATTTTTTTTTTGTCCCAAAGTTATTACTTTATCGAGGTTTAACTGTATATATCACGACGTATATAGATGTTAAGTCGAATAAATATAGAATCACGAAGCATATATATGGCGGAGGGGGCGTTAGACCTTTGCAATGTCAACCTTACCGTTGAAACTACGAAGACAGTAGAACATAATGGCTTCAACTTTCAAGTAGAAGCTCGTAATAGATTAATTTTAAAGAGTAGGAGCATACCAGTGTTTCGAAAAACATTCTTGATGCTTCCTTTCGCGATTTGCCAATTAAGAGATTTTCCAACGAAAGAGAACTTCGTCCGGAACCTGCCTCTTTAACAAATGCAGCTTGTAGATACTTGGAAACGGCTCTATAAATTCAAGTGGCTTCATAAATCAATCTACGAGACAGCATATTTTTCAAAAACCAAATTTTGGCAAATGGGAAACAAGTTCATAAAGACATAAATTTTAAAATCAGTGGCACATGGGCAAGTCTGACAATTGCATATTTTTTCAGAAAAATTGATGTGCACATTGCCAAACCTTGTTATACGTGCACTTTAAAAAATAAGAAAGCTGAAGACGATAGGTCCTGGGTTCAAATCCCACTTAAAGCAATTTTGTGGAGTCTGTCACCTATGGTTAGTCTAGGTGGTTGAATTCTCCTGTGTGGTTTGCAGGTTACTGCACAAGGAACGGGGTTTATCCAGTGCGCACCGAAGATAGCGATTGCGGATTCCACGTATCAAAAAAAAAAAAAAAAAAAAAAAAAGCTGAAGACGAACATCATGCATTATACTCCTTTGGTCTATTGAATTTGTCTCACTTCTTTTCCTTTTCATATATGTAAATAAGTTAAAATCATGCTTACTCATATCCCAAAGCCTATACCCCTTTACCCCTTCTGGATAACCTAAGAAAAAACATTTCTTAGACCTAGAATCTAACTTATCACCCTTGTGATGCACAAAAGCAGCACAACCAAACACTCTAAGATGAGAAAGATTAAGTGGTTTTCCTGTAAAGACAGATTCAGGGCACTGGCCCTCCTTTAGAGAATTAGAAGGCAATCTATTAATTACATAGGTAATAGTTAAAACAGCTATGTCCCAAAAAGATTAAGTGGTTATATTCATCATTTCTACTATCCCATTCTGCTGAGGGTTATAGGGGACAATTTTATGCCTTCTAATATCAGACTTAACACACAAGTTGAACCAGGGGCACTTATCCATTAAGACTATAAATTTAACTTACAATTTCACCATTGTATAGGTATCTAATCCATATAATATAATGAACCTACAAATATATTCAGAAGATTTACCAAGATTTACCCAGACTCTTCCCTAGAATACATGACTAGTATGAGCAATCCAAATAATTCTAAAATCAACAGAAAAAGTATATAACAAAAGATCAGCAACTCTTCTCAAAGAAATGGCTAAACTCCAACTCCTCTGGATATTTATAATTGCTACTCTTTTTTCAGGTAATGCTAGCAATTTGAGTTAACTATTTTCGTAAAATAACGAATGAATCGAATTTTATGTGTATTTTTTTTTTAAATAATAGTAATTTTCAAAAAAATCTACTCCCTCCGTCCCATTCATAATGTCTTGTTGGGTTTCGGCACGGAGTTTAAGATAGTGGGTGTAAAGATTAAAGTAGTGGTGAAAAAGTATAAAATAGTGGGGTCCACTTATTTAGATGATTGTGGTCCACTCATTTCTTACCATTTTAGATATGAGACAGTATGAGTGGGACAAGCCGAAATGATATACATGACAGTATGAATAGGACGGAGGGAGTATATATTTTTAGAAGGAGATTCCAACTCATTTTCCTAAAAGTTGATATTTGCATCAAGAAATATCAAATTTCGTCTACCTTAATTATAAATTATGAATCCGTCCCCAATATCGTTATTTATTCAGGGGAAATGCTCAAAACTGTTTTCTAATACATCCTGAGATCAAATGTATAAATGGAGACACCACCAACTGCCTGGCTTTCTGCAGGAAGAGACTTGGTTCGGCAATAGTTGCTAATCTCACATCCTTCTAAAATAAATAAATTATTGAGAAATTCAAGATTTTGTGGCAGTGATCTTCGTTTGCACTTTATGTTGATTTTTGTTTTATGCATGAGAATAAAATAGAGATACATGTTCGAGAATATATGTTTTGGGTTTCACACGAGTACAAATGCTCTCTTGTACATTTTATATCTGACAGTTAAGAAAAAAAATTATCAAGAAAGAAAGATTCAAGAATCATTAAGGCAGAAAGGTAGAGGTATGAGGGATGGATCGAAGAATATGAATTAGCTAATATGAGGAACAAGTGAAGGGTTTAGGAATATAAAAAAATCAGGGGAAACAAAATCTGCAATTTTAAAATAGAAGAGAGTGAAATTTACAATTTATTTAGGGGTATGAATACATTTTTAAATAAGTAGATTAAAAAATCTGGGTGTGTAGAAGATATAGTCCCCCAAATGGGAACAGCATTAATTGCTGAAAATAATTGATATTATAAATATATATATATTTGGAGAAAGGTTCAAATGTAAACTTTTAAGTACTGCACTTTCAAAATGATCAAAATGCAGTTTAATGACATTTTTATAATCTGACAAATAAAGTACATTACCTTTGCCTTGAAAGTGCAGTACATTTGTCTTGAAAGTGCAATATTCACAAAATAAGAGTTGTTCACATATGAATCACTTCCTATATATAATAAAAAATATATACACGCATATAAATAAGATTACAACAGAGTAGTATGATTGGTTGAAGCTAATTTATAGAGGTAAACGGTTTACATGTAAGGATAACCTAACTAGCCAGCTACTATATTTGAAAGCGTTACTGGGAAAGAATGAAGCTAATGTAAGACTGACTTCCCTTATTCAAGACTTCACATCTACTTCTTGGTTATGTTTCTGAGCTTAAATGCACAAAAGGTTCAGAGGTCGGATTTCATCAGCCTCGCTCGAGGTCTTATGGTAGTATCGCCGAAGGGATTCCGCTGTTCCACGTGGATGTAGTCTCTTGTTTTAAGAACCTGGAACAGTTTTCAGGTCAAGACAGAAGTTCGACTAAAGAGGAATCATTTGACAATCTAAGGCATAGCTGTAGTAGAAGTATATTGTATTAGAACAAGAGTTCATTTCATCAAACTGTAATAAGGAAAATTGCAGTAACTATATGTTTAATGAGCAATCTGTTATTTCAAGCGCTACTACATGATTGTTCGTCTTAGGGCAACTAGATTTCTTCTTTTTATGCGGAGAAATGCAGGCAAATACAGTTGCAGATGAAATATTTCAAGGAACAGCAACAAAAGTAAAACAAACTAGAAACTAAAGCGTTTCTTTTCGACGCGGAAATTAAGAAGTGGTGTTATGTGCTGTAGATTGTTTTGACTTTTTTGTAGTTAAATGTGGTTCACACAATTTTTGCCATTTTGGAAACGTGTCATTTGTAGTGGGATGTCCCGATAAGGAAAACGTGTCGTTTCTACTGGACGGAGGAAGTACTAAAACTGGCAAGAGTTTAAAACTGAGACTCTTTAGCCCTTTCTTGAGCTTAAAATCAAGTATTCTAGACATAAGATCCATTTGAATGGTCTATTTTTGTGAAGTCTACTAAATATATGATTCATTCGGATGGCTCGTTTTCATATGAATCACGAACTACTAGAAAACGCATATATATAGCGGAGGGGGTGTTAGACCTTTGCAATGTCAACCTTACCGTTGAAACTACGAAGACAGTAGAACACAATGGTTTCAACTTTCAAGTAGAAGCTCGTAAAAGATTAATGTTAAAGAGTAGGAGCGTACCAGTGTTTCGAAAAACATTCTTGATGCTTCCTTTCGCGATTTGCCAATTAAGAGATTTTCCAACGAAAGAGAACTTCGTCCGGAATCTGCCTCTTTAACGAATGCAGCTTGTAGATACTTGGAAACGGCTCTATAAATTCAAGTAGCATCATAAATTAATCTACAAGACAGCATCGAAAAATAAAACTATCCAATGTAAAGTAACTGATGAAAGTACAGAATACAGAAAAGGATGACTACGGAAAAAGTGAGGTTTTCGATTAAAGGGAAACTAATGCAATATAAAAACTACCTTGTACGCGAAGACCACCCGCTATTCTCACTATATTGTGTGTCTTCAGCATCAGGCATAGAGTCGTCGGCCATTTCAGAGAGGTCGTCATCATCAACATTCAGAAACTCTAAAAGCAGCACAAGAAAGTAAGTATAAGACAACCTTATTTAGACGGAGAACAAACAATGTACCCGTAGAATACGAAATGAGTCGAATTTCGAAAAGATTAAAGAGAGAAGCAGTGCAAACATCATGGATTAAGACACTAACAACTCAATCATCAGTAAAATCAAGGGTCTTAATGGCCTTGGCTCGGTTAAGTTTGTGCTCTTTAAACCATCAAATAACTATAGAAAGCAAGTTGAAGCCCGATGTCGCCAGTAGACTTCGTTCTGTATAAATGAAACTAACCAAGGAAAATAATGATATATAACCAGAGGAAGCCTTTTGCTTGTGGGCCATAACACCATATTTAGCCGCAATAGATGCCGTATAAATCTTTGTGAATGCATTTTCCACAATTCTCTTATAATGTGTTCATATGCGGAAGATAAATTTAAAATTTATGCTACTGGTCTTAGCTAAAACGACTCCTTAAGAGAATACTTTCCGCAATTTTCTTTATATGCATATACATTCATCAGTAAGACACGCATGTAATTTTCGTTCTCCTTTCTCATAGTTCAAAATGGGGAAGAAAAGGGTAGGTTAAGAAGTTAGAGCAAAACCTGTATCATTTCCTGCAGCTAAATAACTTAGTTCCTGCATCATATAGACCAGATTATCAGAACTCAGAAATATCATCAAATTCGATTAGAACACGAAAATTATAGCAAGTTGTAGCGAAGAGAGCTTACATCTGGATCATGCAGATCAAAACCAGAAACGTCACCATCCATCGTATGAACTTGATACTCGAAGGGATGATCAGGGTTTTCACGTGTATTAATGGAGCCACCTTGCAGCATGCTTTCTAGTCCTGTGCAGGGAAATTCTTCGTCGAGAAGCTCTTTCGATGTAGTACTATGGTTTTGACTCTTGACATGGTATTCCAAATTTCCATGGTCATCATTGGGTATCGGCTCTATTGTATCCAGCAGAAAATCATCTTTCAATCCAAGTTCAATTGCATTCTCGCCCCCATTGTCGTCCTTCTCTGTTACTTTCGTTATTGCTTGTTCATGATGAACATCTACAAAGTCCAATTCAGTCGAGGGCAGAGTATTACTCTGATCAAGAAAGCCAGCTGTATCTATATTCACATGTGCATTAGTCCTTTCAGATTCATTTATCGAAGCTGTTTGAATGATACCATCTAATGCATGGACCATATCACTAGTAGCAGCAGAATTATCCCGATCAGGTGTAGGCTTCGACTCTTCATTGACTGCAGTACTTGTGTAATCAACCTCCTCTGTCTTATTTTCAGTCGGAAGACGATTCTCACACGGCTCAGCTGTCTCATTATCATTATCTCTCACGGTTAGAAACTCGTCATCCAAAACCTGCCCACTTACTTCGGTTACATTAGCCTTACCGGGCCCCTTATCGTCTTCCACATCATGGCTTCTATTATTTGAAGAAGTAGAATGAAATTCCATCATAGTTTCAAGATAAGTAGAGGGAGCTACGTTTGGTTCAACCATAGTTTCAAGGAAATTTCGATTTCGATTTTCACTCACAACTTCAAGAGACGCATCATGTACTTCAGTTTTGCAGACATTGATTTGACCCAAATCATACACTTGATCCCGCAAAGAAGTCAGTTCAACTGACATTCCTACAAAAAGCAAAGTGAACAATAAGTTAACCTCCAAAACTGATAAGAATCAGCAAAGCACGTGACTTTGAACCAACCAGAAGAACGGTACATCCTTCATTCAACAGTATCATCAACCAACAGCAAATAACCATATTAAATATGCAGAGAAGTAACTAACAAATGAAAGCAAAATAATTTACTAAAATCAAGGCAAACTAGATATGAATGGTGCTAAATTTAAGTCGATGCCAGCAAACCAAACTGCCCTCATAGTTCCACCTGTCTATGAAGTCAAAAATTGGTGCAGATTGCTTCAGAGGAGACTTCTTTAAGGCCAAACAATTAGGTAATTTGAGGTCTCAAATATTCTTTTAGCTCAAATGAACAAAAGAAAGGAAAGGGAGAAAGTAACAACGTAAAACGTCAGCTTTTGCAGGATTATAAAGTCACCGGTGAATACAGGCTCAAGAAAAGTCTCGTCCTCCATGTGTTGTTTCCGAATCATCGAAATTTCGGAGAGTGTGCATGGAGCTTTCCTTCTAACACGACGTATGTCTTCTGCATGAGTCAGCTGTTTCCGTATTGAACTACCAAGATAGAGAGAGATTAGTTTACTCGGCAAAAATAGCTGGACAAGCAAGTAGTAACATAACGGTGGGGGAAGATCTTGTTATCATTAACCAATTTGCAAAAGCAACTAACACTGAAAACAGAAAGACAAGTTCCTTAGCTGTCAATTCACACACAAATTAACACATCATGATGAAGTAGATCAAGTTTACATGGAGAGACATAGAGATGTCATGAAGAATTATTGAGATGTTGGTTCGAATAAAACACGTGTTCCACATGCAACGAAGAATCATCGGCTAAGCCATAACTTTTGTCCAGCTTGAAAAATGTTGAAACATAATTTACTGAACGAAGATATTTTTAAGCTATCAGTAGCAAAAGGAAAAACATACTCGCCATGTAAAACCATCGTATCATCCATAAGAACTTTTCTTTTGGGAGCACCAGAACGAGGAGCAGCACGAGAGCGCTTCATAGATGTCACTTCAGAAGGAGGAGGTGTTGGCTTTACTCTCAAAATTGATGTGTTTCTTCCAACTGAGATAATATTTCTCTTAAGTTTACAAACTAATTGAGTAAAAATAAATAAAATAACTAATTAGATCAAGTTCAGTTTATACCCAAAAAAACTTGATATACCTAAAATGGAAGACAACAAATCATCATCATCTGGAACTGATCCTGCCGTTCGTTTAATATGGACTTGTCTTGAAGATTGAACTGAATTCAGACTTTGTTCAGTTAATGTACTTTCAGTAAAAGTACGCTTCCTGCCTGAAGCAGTTTTGCTCCCAGCATCAAACCCGTCAAAGTCCCTAGGGCTAACTTCCATTATCAGGTCATTATGTAGATCTATATGGCCTTCTGGTACTGAAAGTAGTTTTTCAGGAGCAGGCAGCTCAGCCGTAGCATGTACCAGCCCATTAGCTGCACCTGATGAATGATTTTCCTCCACATTGTGTTCTGAATTATCATTTAAATGGTGCACTTGACCTGATAAAAAAAAAAAAATGCACCCATGAAATGCAGGCCTTCGACATCAAATCATCAGTTATCACAAATAAGGCCAGGAATGCATAAGAAGCTGTAAATTCCTATAAAATCATGTTTTATCCGAAAATGTTTCGGTTCCTAGTTTCATCTCTTCTCTGCATGAACTGGGCATTGTTTTTATGCACTCATAATGTTGGTTATAAGTTATTTACCAAGTGTTCTCATAATTAAGCATATCATCGGGAAAAGTTTTAAAAAATGAATCAATTCTGCACAGGATGAGGAAAAAAATAATAAAACATGTCACTTGCAAATTGCAACAGGTGAAAAGAATGGAGATATGTAAAGCACCATAAGAAAGTAGAGTCACTCGAAAAAGGATTCAGACAAAATAAACACGCAAGAGATAACGCTTTAACATGTTATGCAATATACTTGTTATAGATGTGCATTCCTGTCATATAATGAGACTTCCTTATTCTAGTTTTGCATGTTTGATGAGTAGACATACCCAGCATTGTTGTCTCTTCTCCTCCATTGGTTGCTTCGACACAGATGTCAGACTTCACATCAACATCATTCAGCGGACAAACTACAGAATTAAATGGCCTCAAAACAATAGTTTCAGTAGCTGCCTCCTTGTCATGAGCATCAAGGTTTACACTGGCACCGTCAGTGCCTTGACAAGCTTGCGTCTCCGTATTCGATAAAATAAGTGCATCTTGGACTTCTGAAGCTGACTCTGGTACAGCATGACATGATTTTTGCTGATTACTAGTGTCTACTTCACTGAAAGGAACTTCAACATCATTGGAAACGTGGTCATTACAGCGGGCTTCATCAATTGAGACTAAATCTTTCGTATCTTCGGTGAAAGCTTCAGATTCTTTGCATTCTGAAGGTGGTTTTATGGAGTCAATTTGACCTAAAATTTGAGCAAACAAATCACCTAATGTTGATATGACTTCAAACAAGTCCAACATTAACTTCAATAGGTAATTCACCTTGTAGCTCTGATTCCTTGACTTCCACCCAACCTGATAGGTGGCCATTCTCCAACTCTTGCTTATTCTCACAAGGAGCACTATCCATGTTGGCGGACCCCGTTAAATGATATTCTGATTCAAGATGATCATCACATGCAGAAGCTTCTTGAACTTTGGAAAAATTTGGCTCGTCCACCAGTCGAGGAGTACTAGGAGCATGTGAATAGACGAGAATATTAGCGGATTCATCACCATCGACCTGCAAGTAAGGAAAAGAAGTTCACCAAGTATATACAAGACATAGTGACATACCACATTCTAACATTTCTTTTTGTGGTGATATCATCTAAACTTGAAACCAACTGAAAAGCAATAGCGTTATTTCTCAGAACTGATTTAAAAATGAGGAATTGCTTCCTCGACTATTTATTAAAGTTTCCTACCATGGCTTCTGAATCAGCAGCCCTATCTTCAGGATGTTGACCTTGCATGACAGCTGATGTTGACCCAAAAGATGCATGGAGATCCGCCCTGAAATCAGGAAGCGTATAGATTGGAGAAGTTAGTATTTTTACAGATATTATGAAGAATTGATCAAATGACGATAGGTTACTCCAGATGATGGTAGATAATGGTGCAAAAAACAATACTTCAATGGTAACAACTAGAAAGGATAGTACTGTAGCTACTTAATAATGACCCCACCTCAAATGATGCAATATCTAGTTATAAAAAAATGAGAGAATTCTCACTCATATTCTTTCTAACTTAAGACCTCATGAATGATTAACGTTGATATCCAACAAATGACATACATGCACACTGCTTTCAGGAACCAAATAAATTCAGTAAAATAATCCCAGTGAAACACAAGCTATTCATTATTTTGTTTCAAGGCAATCGAAATTCCAAAAATTGAAGATTATATAGAACTAATTAGCTACATTTAGAAAAAGTTTGAAGTGAAGCTAACCTCTCATCACCGTGTTCTGCAATACCAATATTTCCCAAAAGCAGTTCCTGTATGCAATTATCAATGAGAAACAACATAAAAGATCTAACAATTGATAGTTGACAACATTAAAATGACAACAAACTATATCGATACAGCTATATGGTCGTATCTGGCCATCGTTTCACCTCTTCTTGTTTATGTTCAAGAATAAAAAAAAATTGTAAAATATGTTCTGAAAGGGACAGATAGAATCTATATAAGAAGTTTTCTTTCTGAGTTCATAAAATAAGTTATATGCGCCAAGCTGGAGAATCTAGAGGTCGCTAACCAACAGTGACAGTCAATAAAAAGTTACCCCGTTTATGATCTTCAATACTCAAGAACAGTTACGAGATTTAACAACCTACAGGACACAACGAATAAGAGTAGAACACAATAACAGCATCAGTGATGCACCTCTTCAAGGTCCAATCCAGATACATCACCATCACTGAATCTCTCTGAGAACAATACAGGAAAAACATTAAGAAGGGAAAGGTATAGAATCATTACACTAAAGTATGAGACCTCATCAATCATCTTATACTAACCATCCAGCCCGAACTTTGACGTGGAGTAACTGACACCCTCCATTGTATCTTGAAGAGTGATTTGCTCCCTCGAACTAATGTGATGGTCTACATAGTTACTGAAAAACGTTGCAGTTGGAATATCAGAAAGGATTAAGAAAAATGTAATAACACAATCTAATCAAATCTTACTGCAACAGATATCAGCCAACTGATTCTATTATCTCCAAGGATCTAATCATTTACTATGTTTCCAAGATAGGTCAATCTCTTTTAATATAAACCAATCAATTTATCCATTTACCCCAACTATATGTTATGTTTCAAGACAACTGAGAAGTTTAGAACTATTAAAAATACTAATAAGCTGGGAAATCTCAACTCCTCTACTGGGCAACTTTGACTGAAATCAACAAGGGCATTCCTTAAAGATAAAATGACTTGCAAGGCTAAGAAAAGATTTTGGACAAACCCTTGGAAAATGTCGCTGTCTGGCAGCTCAAAGTCATCAAGATCAAACTTCTCAGGCAAGGTGATGGAGTGATAGGGTGCTTTTGATTCTTCTGGAGGTAGATCAACAGCAGTAGAGCGAAAAGCTTGCTTGACTTTGAGCAAAGCCTCACTACAATCATCAAAGAGATAACCCACCTTTTTATTGTAGATTCTCACCACGCCAAGCAGGAGATGGCTGGACAAACGAAGTGCAATTGGGACGTCGGGGGAAAGAATCGAGTCTGCATATATAAACAATGTGCATTAAATAAAGAGAATTGTATTGGTATGATGGGGGAAACATAGACACTAAAATAAGTGGTTTCAAGCAAAAATCTCAATTTTTTTGAAAAGCTAGCACCACGATCCAGGCAATTAGGTGTAAATATTCAAAACCGATTGTGCATAGATTTTAACAAGTTTATGTCTGCATGCCAATCAGTAGAGGGATATACAATAAGGGTTCAGTGGGTCCATGAAACTCCCATTTTGTAAACTAGCAAATGAATAAATGCAGACACATAAGAGAATTAATGAAGAAGATTTTGGAAATAAAGTAACAAGATTACTCAGAACGACGCCAAGTCGGTCTTAGGATATTGTTAGTACTCATAACTGGTAAAAGATTCTGTGATCCATGTAATAGCACCCGATAAATGCAGAAAAGTGAATGAATTAATTGAAGAAAATTAGTTTAGTCTTCAGCGTATAATGACAAGTCAGTTTAGGATGTTGTAAAGTCTCATAGGCGGCAAGGAACATTTCTACCATGGATATTCATTTGTAAACTAGCACATGAATAAATGCATGTAAGTGAATCAATTGAAGATGAGTTTGGAAAATAAACTAACAAGAATATTTCAGCATATGAATTGTAAATACTCTACAATTCTCTATTGCTTCCTCAAATTTGGTGCCTACATAAAAAAATTCTAAATCTCATTTATTTTATCTCAATTGGTTCTCTTAACAAATTGAACTACACCTATAACATGAAAATCATCCTATTACACTGAAAAAACCTTATAAAGCCAGCACTATAAATCTTCCATCCACTTACAAGTGCGATTATAAACCAACCCGTCTACTTGTATCGATCCAGAACATGTCATTCGATGTAAGAAGCAAAACAACACGCATATACAAATAATACTAAAAGATCACAACAATGCTGATGAAGTTAAAATCTTACCTACAGAAACTCCAATATCAGTATCAGCAACCTGATTCTTTCGAAGCTTACGCTCCAAATGCGCCGCTATCCAAATGGTTCCCAACGGCCCCTTTTTGGCTAATATGAACTGTGAATAAAACATTGTTCTTTCCTACCTTTTTCAATCCCAGTCAATAATTATATTTAATCTTACAACATAAATACAACAGCTTCAATTCGTTCTCTTACTCTCTCTCTCTCTCTCTCTCTCTCTCTCTCTCTCTCTCTCTCTCTTTTCTAAACTCTCAATCTATGTTACTATATACATAAACAATTTTCAGATCCCTAAGATTACAGCGCATGGAAAAATGAAAAGAACGCAACTTTATTCGGAAACAAAATTAAGCACCAGAATTTCCCCTTCAGTCAGGGCTCCCATGCAAAATCAAACACAACCTACATTGAATTCCTCTTCCCAAAGCAGACCGCGAACGACCAAATCCTTGATTCAGCATCGACAGTTAAAAACGGCAAACACCTAGTCAATACTCCCAAAACCAAGAATTTCTCGAACACACCCAAATTCTTCAACTCGACGAACTCAATTAACCCCAATTGAACCTCAAGGCTACACTTCCAGCTAAGATCGAAGAGACAACACAGAGACCATAGCATACAAATACAGCTGCTTCTGCTTGCGCAGAGACCAAAGCATACAAAAAGCGATATTGTAGGTGGAGAGATGAAGTGATTAGAGCGAGAAGGAATCTCGAAGTTTGTTTTAATCTGATTGAACTTTTCCTTCTTTCCTGATCGCGAAATTGATTTCCATAGTTTGAAGAACAAAAGAGAAGCGCCTTTAGAACCAGAAAAGCAACGGTCCAGATCTGTTGACGAAAGCGAGCGCTGAATAATTGACGGCATAGATTTGACGACTGTATTTTAGATAAGCGACGGCTGCAGGTGATTTATTACAAAATTATCTATTTCTTTTACAGTTAGTTAAGTCAACATCTTTCTACTCCGTTTAATTAGAAACTACAGGCTTATTTTAGGGGTGAGAATCAATAAAATAGTATTATATGGTATAGATTTTTCGATTTTTTAATAGTTAAAAATAATTTATATAAGTTTTATCAATTTAAAAGACGTGTTATTTATAGTGGACATTTTAATAAGGAAAACATGTTATTTCTAATGTGACGGAAGAATACTACTTCCTCCGTCTTATTCTATTTGTCTTGTTTCTTTTCAGCACAGAGATTAAGATGAATGGGTGATTGGGCACAGAGATTAAAATGAATGGGTGATTGTGTGTATATGAGTGGATGATTGTGTGTAAAAAAGTAGGTCACACAAAGAAAAAGTGGGAGTTTGTGTAGTAATTATTTTACTTTTTAGGAAATAAGACAAGTTAAGTGGCACAACCCAAAAAAGAAAATAAGACAAGTCAAGCGGGACGGAGGGAGTATTATATAATGCTTTAAATGAATTTTTCTTTAATACTTGTGTGGTTCAAAATTTGGATATTTTTCAAAATGATCGGAGAAAATGTCAATTTTTGGCATGTAATGTAGTGTGTTTATGATCTTTGTTCTATAGTGTGACTAAATTCATTAATTGTCCTATAATTTTAAAATAACTATTTTTTTCGTTCGATAATTTATTATACTTTGATCTATTGTTATCGATTTACGGAAAAACAATTACAACAAAAAACTAACAATCATTCATATCAAGAAAAATCGACAAACACAACTTAATATAGAACCAAAAATCAACACATTTTTACCCAGTAAGACCGTTAGGTGTTGCCTGTCACCCTGTAATATTAAGGGTGGTTGAACCCTCCTGTGTGGTTTGCGAAGCTATCGCACAAGGAGCGTGGTTTACCTGCCACGCGGAAGGTAGCGGCTGCGGGTTCCATGAATTAAAAAAAAAAAAATCAACACATTTTTACTATAAAAGACCAAAATTAATATTTTCTCACATTACGAGCAAAAAAAGTGACCTCATATCATATCCCATTAAAAGGAGTGAGAAGTACACTCCAACAAAATGAGTGAGAAGTACATTGCAACAAAAATCTTTCACGTTACAAAACGCAACCTATTACAGGACCAAAAACCAACACATTTTCACTCTAAAGGATTAAAATTAATGTTTTCTCACCTTGCAAGCAAAAAAAGTGACCTCATATCATATCCCCCTCAAGAGAAAATTAAGACAGATTTTATGCATATCAATATATCGGACCCTTATTATCGACAACATTTTATAAATACAAATGGAAGAAGCATACAATACAAAATTCATCATCTTATTGGATCATGAAAGAAGATAATAAATAGCAACTCTAGACAGTAACTTGTGTGAGCAGCAGATGAAAACAACACATCTTCAAGTTTGAAAATGGTGGACGTTAATATGAAGGAGCAATTTAGGCCTGCAAGAAGTTTGCATATTTGGCGCCAAGGAATAGCCTCTGGATGCAGAGCAAGGCATTCTTGGTAACTTCTTCGTTTTCGTGGTTCATCAGCTTCATGACGCGCTCCTTCGCCTTGAGGTCGTTCACGATGATTCGCCCGGCGGGATGGTACTGGACAAACTGCGAGAGATCGTAGCAAGCGACGGCAAGCGTCCTCGGATCCGAGGATGTGTCAAGAATTGTTATCAGTACCCTTAGAACCTGCGGCGGTAAGAAGAAAGTATCAGTTTTAACGGGAATAAGGCAAAAAAAGTGTGTAAGGTGAGAATGCGTAAAACTGCTATGCGTTTGTTTTTTTTTTCAAAAATACCGTGTGTACATAAAAATATTGCACGAAAGCCCCTCCATCAAATTTATCATTCCGTGCATGTTGGACGGTAGGAGCATGATCGTGCAAGATTTATTCGTCTTTTGTTGATATATAATTTCTAAAATGCTCATAAATGTCCAAAATTACATTTACGTAAATAAAGGGCAAAAACGTGATTTTATTGATAAATTAATGGAAAGAAAGAATTGAGAGCGTTTCAGATTCACGCGCAATCAAACTGGATGGGACGGTTTTCATGCAACATTTTTACGAACATGGATTCTTTTGGAAAAAGAAAGGGGTAGCTTTATGCATTTTCACTTGAACAAATGGTATTTTTATGGATAAAAAGAAATTATTGCTAAGACTGAAGAGCGAGAATATGGAAATAATTATGCAAATTAGGAGAGATTTAACCTGGAAATCATGTTCTTCAAAACTTGTGATGTTCTCCCTCCAAAAGAAAGTATCTTTATGCATGGGAGACCAATCAAGATGTCCAAGGAGGACTTCCTGCTTATACTTATCGAAGGAACTGAGCTTCTTGATGTTATCTTTCAACCCTTGTTCCAGTTGGTTCAGAGATTCTAGAAGATCCTGAAGAAAAAGTACATCAAGGACCAGAAAGAGAATAGAAAGGCTGTCCAAGAAGGAGAGAATTAGAGTTGTAGAAGTATTTTATTTCTAACCTCATCACTCCATGCTTGAGCTTTTAAATTCTGAACAACCTGTGGTAATCCGAGGTCTACCATTTGAGCACCAAAATTCCCTTTATGCAGTAAAGTTTTTAGAGTCAAGACGACTACACGGACAACCTAGCATAAGTCGACAGAGTTATAACCGGAGGGAAAGAGAAAAGCTTAGTAATATGCAAGTGAGATGTAAATAGTCAAATCAGTCGTCAGTGTGGAGGCTAATTGTTACATGGAAAGAGATATAAAAAGTCCATATATTTAGGGACCGATACGTGCTGAGAAATTAGGGGGGAGGGAGGGCGAAATCTGCAATTTCGAAAGAGAACGAAATTTACAATTAAAGGGGGCGACAAAATAATTTTGCAAAAAATATACAAAAAAATCCGGTATTCTCCACAATTTGGGGGGTGGATCCATAATTGGATATTATGGGGAGGGGGGAGAAAAACTAATTTATAAAAAAAATATACAAAAACCCGGGATCTGCATGATTTCGCTTCTATTGGATCCTCCCATGTATATATTTGTATAAAACAAAAATAAATCATGAATTCACCTTTTCTTTTGTGGAACCCTTGACAACTTCGATCAACCGTGGCAAGGACCTAGAAGTAGCCAGGTACTCAATAGCAGGTTCATAGTAAGAGAGGAGCCAGATACAAAGGCATGTTTCATAGAGGAGCTGTTTCAAAAGGAGAATCACGCGTCAAGAAATTTTCCAACTGCACTTACGAAGGATCACATTCAAAGCACAATCACCCAACTAACTTAACAGATTTTGGAAAAGGCAAAAGTTTGGAGTAGAAAATAAAACAATATTCTACAAAGTAGTTGCTAAATCAACTTTACCTGGATTGACTGCTGGTTTGAAGCTGGAGAAATCAGAGGAATGAGGAGTTTTACTCCATCTTCTTGAACAAATAAAGATCGTGCAACAGATTCTCTTAGTAGCGTTGCAAGTGAATTAACAGCTGTTGGAATGCTGCGGCTAGGATGGGATGGCTTCTTCAGCTGTAAATGCAGAAAGAAAAGTATTTATTAAAAAACATACATATGGTGAAATAACCCACTAGTATACTTACCGATTATATTTACTTGCCTCAAAACAAAACAAAATTATTGGCCATACCCAGTTCTATAATAAAGCACTCTTTCCGTCAATTAAATTAACGAAATTTGGTTTTCTAGACTAACATAAATGTCTTTCACAAAAGGGGAAAAAAAGATATCTAGAGAGTTCCATCAAACATGCTGAGAACCTCTGTCAAATGCATAAAAAAACTGATATATTAAAGATTCGAGAGAGCACATATACCTGAGTCGATAGCCATTCAATCAGCCCCTTAAAAACTTCATCCTTAGTAGTAATTTCCTTCTTTGAATCTGAAGCCCCATTACCGGTGGCAGTCTCATGAGCTTTCGGCTTTCCACTGAAATTAATAAAACAAACTAAGTTCTGCTGGAAGATGACCAAAATAGTTTGCAGACAAAGAGAAGTATGTTTGTCAGTTCTCACCTCACTATCAAAGAGAGTATCTTACAGCTCTTCTCTTGTATAAACCAGTTACCTTTCCAGAGCAATCTGCAGAAGAAATGGGTGCTTGTTATCCATTACAATGACATAAAGAACGTCTTTACACGCGATAATACTGTTGGATCAATATGAGATGTTAACACTGACTATTTACATGCAAAACACTTGATATGTAATTAAAAAATAACAGTCCTTGTATAATAAATGCCACCAGCTATTATAAAAAAATGCTGCATTTATCTAGCCAAATTTTCATTTTCTCTATTTTGGGGAAATCTGGTCTCCCAAACCAAAGGTGAAATGAAAGGAGACATAATAGCATTTAAATGAACAAAAGAATTCTATATAAGATGCAAAAATAGTAGGTGCAGAATCCTTGCCTCAGGAAAGGCTCATAAATATCCTCATCGGCAAGAGACTTATCGTGAAACAGTATAACTCTTTTGGGGCTTGCTGTCAGGGATTAGAGAGAAAAACTTCAGCTAATTGATACTGGAAAATGCCAATTGAAAATGAGGCACATTTTTTCCCCTCACCAGAAAGCATTTCATCTATTAGAGCCAAAACATATTCCACAGTTTCTTCCTTGAATATTTCGCGCAGAATGCTCACAAATACACGAACATAAGATGGACCATCCTGCAACCATTTTCTCCAACTGTCAAAGTACTGATCACTTATAGAGATTTATAAATATAATTAAATGATTCTATGCCACTCTTACTTTCGATTTAAACCTTCAGTAAGTCTAAAGCATAATTGCGATTTATGAGAAGTAATACGGAGAAAACTATGGAATCAAAATGCTGCGAGCTCAAACATGAAATCAAACTCTCCCAACAGTATCACAATTCACAGTTTACTCAAAATTCATAATAAAAATTGAAGGTCGTTCACTATTCTTTATCATATTAATTATAGAAACACATCATGCTCCAGAACAAGTCCCCCCACCAAAAACCCTCACACTTCTTCCAATTCCTCCACGGATTAATTCCAAATGCTCGTCACACAACTTGTAGATATTCTATCTCTCTGCTAAACCACCATGAAATTCATAAAATGCATAAATCAATGGCAAGGAAATTACATCATCCAGCAGTTGAGCCTTGTAACTCTCCGGCTTCTTATCGTACCTCCGCAGCAGCTGAAGCCCAGTTCCAGTAATCAGCTTAGTCGTCATATAAGTCTCCCATGGAATATCCCTCCTTAAAATCTTCACACAAAATCAAAGCAAAACAACAAAATCAAACCCTCACTGAGTCGACAACGATCAGAATCACAACATAAAAACGAGAATCAACGAAATTCGTCACCAATTTTCGATTTTGCAAATGCCAACATTTCAGAAAGAAAATAAATTAGGCTAATCAGCTAATTTGAAGCCCTCGAGAGATGAAATAGAGCATATGCATTCATGCGAAGTGTACGGATAGGCGGTGGCTTACCTCATTGGAGGTGAGCTCCCCTTGGTCCGTTGGCATCCTCGGAATTTGTCTAGAGCAGATCGGAATCTAGAGAGAGATAATGTTCGCCACTTAGAGAGAGAAGGAAGAGCGTGAGCAGCAGAAACCCATCAAATGCCAAATGGTAGTTATATTTGCTTAACTGTTTCCTTTACAGTTTTATTATTTATGGTAATAATAAATATTTTATATAATATCTACAATAATATAATATTTTCTAATATTTATATGATATTCAGGTTAGAGGATATTAGACTGTAAATATTTTCTAACTTTAGGCGGATCTTGGTTTTGCACAAGGTTTTTAAAAAGCTTTCATAAATACACGAACTTTAAATATGTTAAAATTTGCACGTAGGCAAAAACTTTGAAGATTTAAATATAAAAAAAATGATGTCTTTCGCTACAAAAATAACGTCTATGACTTAAATAGTAAACAACATAAGATATTATAGTTTACACGATGTATATTTTGGTCCCCAAAATTTTCGTTACTGTGCAAATTTTAACAAATTGAAAAAATCATATATTTATACGAACATTTTGAAAATCGTGTGCAAAATTAAAATTTACCAAAAATTCGTGTATTTACGGCTAATAACCATTTTGATTACTATAAATGCATTTTAACCCACAATGGAAAATGTTGCGGGTTGGGTCGAAGCATTTCACTTTAAGTGGATATGTATAAAAATCGGCCTAGGATTATAATTAGCCCAACAAACATATGGATTACGCTACAAGATCCAAACTAGATAAACATGATAATTATAAGATCCAAACTAGATAAACATGATAATTATCTTTGCTAATTTCAAATTAACGAGATCAAAATCAGATTAACTAATTAAATAACCCAGTTACAAAGTCTTAGCCCAATTTAGTTGTCACACTAGCCCAACGATTAAATAAATCGAGTATCATGATTTTTGAACTATTCTAATTTTTCTTTTGCTAGGCCCATAACAAAAAAATCCAATTTCTTGCGATTACGAGGTTTATTCGAATAAATATATTTGGGTAGTTCAATTTGAAAGACATTTTGCATAAATCGTATATTTGCATCTCTAAATTTGTAGATTCTTATTTCTCGTAGCTCTTTGAGTTTAAACCTGTATCCGCCCCTGAAATACGTATAGGTTGTAAGGAAGAGAAATAACCTAACAAGTCAAATAGAGGAAGAAAGTCACTATATGAGAAAAATTCTTTTATAACAAGATTGCAGGCCAATTCTTCCTAGGATTCTTGTCTCATCGTGCATTGATCTGCAGGCCGAACAAATAATCTAGATTTCGATTTGGATATCCAAAACGGTCGGTGGTCTGCAAATAAATAAATACAAATATTTCATTTGCTGAAAGTTGAAACATCACATATTTTGGACAAATGTAGGCTGTAGCTATATAGCTTCATTGAATGATTTCTTATCACTATATATCGCTATAACTGAAGACATTTTATTTCCATATATTTTACTCTCCCAGCTTGACTTGTCTCACTTTCCTTTTTGGGTTGTTCCACTTGATATGAGTCAAGTCAAGCGGGACGGAGGATCTTATATTTCATTTGATGATTCAAATAAATACACAATGCTACTTAGTACCTATGATGTAAGAAAAAAAAGAACATGACGAACAACAAATATTTGCTTGTCAACCCTGCCTAGATGCAATCTGGATTTTCTGACCCAATTTGTGAGGAATACTATATGACACATCAATTAAGTGGTGCCACGTGTGTATTTAAAGTTACACAAACATTATAATATTAACTATATGATCCATCAATACACACGTGGCACCTGATTGGTGGGTCACTGAGTGGTCCTTGCAAAATTGGACCAGAAGATCCCTGGCGGCCTAGAAGATGATTCACTTGCAGAAGAATTCAAACACTAAGAAGTTAAAGCAGTGCAAATAAACTAACTCCATTGCTTGAAAATCATTGGCTGGCGTCCCGTTTCTCGTTGGTAAAGTGTCATTTGCTGTAGCTCTTGTTTACAAAGCAAGGCAGGCAGGCGGATCAAACGAGTGAGAAACCGATTAAATTAAAAACGTACACGTCCAAGCATCTTTGTACTTTCGATGCAGCTTGTCCCGTCATCGTAGAAGCTAGCTTGCTCAACAGTTTGATCATTTGTAGCCAAGATTTGCCTTCCTCTTGCCTGCGTTGTCTCTCCGCTTTCTCGAAGTCGAAAATGTAAATTCTGGGATTGAGTTTGTTCTGAGAAATTAAGGTTACATTTGTGGTGTTGACTGCTTTTCTGAAAGGGAGCTCTGCCGCCATGGCAGCAGCTCCAGCGCTGCTGGTTTTCGGCTATTTGCTGATCTTCTCCGCGTGGGTTCGAGTTATCTACGCGGAGACAAATGCACAAGATGGTAACGATTTCCTTACAACAGCATCAAGTGTGTGTGTGGCTAGATTGTGTAAATTTTACTACTAGATTCGAGTTACCTACTTTTCATGTTCAAACTTAGGATCATAACTAATTCTAGCACCAATTTTTTTTTTCTTGATTTGGTGTGTGTTGGCCTAATTTGTGTAAATTTTACTACTAGAGTCCTACTTTTCAAGCCTAAACATAGGATCATAACTAGTTCTTAGCATCAAAATGTGTTTCTTGATGTGTGTGTGTGTGGGTGTGGCCTAATTTGTTCCAACACAAACCATTTCATGTAAAAGTGTTTCTTGATCCAAAAATATATATGCAGCTGCTGCTCTAAGATCACTAAAAGAGGAATGGACAAACACACCTCCAAGCTGGGATGGCTCGGGCGATCCGTGCACATCCTGGGACGGCGTTCTCTGCAACAACACGAGGGTCACTTCACTGTAAGTATCTCCTTCTAAGAAAACATCAAGATTTGTTCAATACGCACTAATTTCTGGACAAACGATCTTCGTGTGTATTAACTTTATACCTGGATATATTACCTCTGTAGAGAATTATCTTCAATGGGACTAACAGGAAAGATGAGTGGTGACATTGGCCAGCTAAGTGAACTGGTTTCTCTGTAAGCCTCTTTCTTGCATATTACATATATCTGGTAAATTGTGTTGAGGTTTTTCTTAATCTTCGGAGGTTCTGATCGGCAGGGATCTGTCGAACAACCCTGGCCTGACCGGCACCATCTCTCCACGGCTGGGAGATCTGCAGAAGTTGGTAATATTGTAAGATAAAACAACTCAAGAACACAATTACTCACTTTCTTGATTCTTCTTGTTTTGAATTTTGATAATTTTAGAGATGCATGTTTTGTTCAGGATTCTTGCTGGATGCAGCTTTACAGGCAACATACCAAGTGAACTAGGAAACATCCCAGAACTGAATTTCCTGTAAGAAATTAAGATTTAGCAATCTTACATGATGAAATTACTGTATCTGATTGTCTTCCTCCAATAACAGTGCTCTGAATTTCAACAAGTTAAACGGTGAAATACCGCCGTCTCTTGGCCAGCTCTCCAATCTATACTGGCTTGATATAGCAGACAATAAGTTGTCAGGAGAAATCCCATTTTCATCAAGTATAAGTCCGGGACCAGGCTTAAACCAACTTAAAAACACTAAGCATTTGTGAGTATAAAACTTCTCCATCATGCTCGATTGTCGATTCTTTCTTCCTTGCTTTTTTAAGTCTACTGATGTTATAATGTTATTACAACTTTGCAGCCATTTCAGCAACAACCAGCTTTCAGGTCCAATCCCGAACCAGCTCTTTGGTCCAGACATGTCGTTGATCCACGTGTAAGTCATGAACAAAGTAAAACTCATCTCCTCATATCAATCTTCTGATAGTTTTCTATTTTCTGGTTAAACTTCTGCAGACTCTTTGATGGGAATCAGTTGACAGGAGAAATACCGCCTTCAATAACAAGTGTTCAGACAATTGAAGTTCTGTGAGTGGAAACGTTGCCTTATCTCCTCGGTTCTTGCATCAGTTTGTTACAAGAATCACTAATGTTTTACTATGATGTTTTATGAAATTCTCCAGCCGACTGGATCGCAATAACCTGAGAGGAACTGTACCAGATCTCAACAACCTCACTAGCATCATTAACATGTGAGCATTTCTTTCCTATAAAAAGCACATAATATTCTGAGAATGATTATGCATAATTCACCAACATATTGTGCAGGCATTTGGCAAATAATTTATTGTCGGGACCGTTACCCGATCTAAGCTGGATTGAACTCCCTAAGTTACCCTGTAAGAACAAACCGGATTCGCGCCGTATCTTGTACTTCTCGTCATCCTCTTTCGAGTAAATATTCACGAACTCTATTTTCCCTGGGGACTTGAGTAACAACACCTTCACTCCGTCTGAAGCTCCAGCATGGTTCTCCACTTTACACTCTCTAGCTACTCTGTGAGTATTTAGCAAGGTTTCCATACAAAACAACAGAAAACATAAGCATGGTGTTATAATCAAGAGCCAAAGATAAACAAATCTCATGTAATAAAATTGATTTTTAATTCTCAGGGTGATGGAACAAGGACCCTTATATGGAGAAGTGCCACCCGAGCTTTTCGGACTACCTCAGATTCTGCAAGTGTAAGTCAAACATCACCACGAAACAGATAACTCCGAAACTAATTTCTTTTTATAAATCATGTCAACAGGAGCTTGAAGAACAATGCATTTTCCTCTTTGAACCTAAGCACCAACATAGGCAGCGCTCTTCAGCTCGTTGATCTGCAGAACAACCGCATAGCAGGCGTAGATCTTGGGTCTGAGTTCAACAGCAAACTGATGTAAGAACAGTTCGAGCTTATACGGAACATCTGCCATTCATCATTGTGACTCATACAACGATTTCTTCTTGCACGAACAGGCTGTATGGAAATCCCATATGCTCCAATAATACGAACCAGGTTTACTGTCAGCTTCAGCAAGATGCAAAGCCGTATTCTACTAGCCTCTCACTCTGCGGAACAAACACATGCCCCTCGGATCTCAAACTCAGTCCTCAAACTTGTGAATGCGCTTATCCATATGCAGGGATCTTGTACTTCGTAGCACCTTATTCAGGGGATCTCTCCAATACTACATTGTTCCATTCCTTAGAAACGAGCCTATCAACGAGCCTAAACCTTGCTCCCGGCTCGGTTTCTATTCAGAATCTCACCATAAACGATGAAAAGTATCTTACAATGCTGCTCGAACTATTCCCTACGAATGCACAGTACTTCAGTAGATCAGAAATTAGGAGCATTGGATTTGCACTGAGCAGACGGACATACAAGGCACCTTCCGAGTTGGGACTCTACTATTTCAAACCGTCTGAATACATCTTTGAAGGTAAAGACAAGCACTTTCCACACACCTTCATTAGTAGAAAAACTGTGCTGCTTGAGTTACAGAAGTTGTGATTATATCTCAGATGGGCGTCGACGAGCTCTAGGCAAAGGCGCGATTGCTGGAATAGTAATAGGAAGTGTGGTTCTCATCCTGATGCTAGCTGCATTGGCCTTATATGCAGTTCGCCAGAAAAGGAGAGCTGAGCGGGCCATGTCTTTAACCAATCCATTTGGTAATTTCCACTGTCTGCTGTTTACAACAAGCATTATATGCTCCATTTCTTGACTCATTTTTTCTTGATTTCTCACTTCCAGCGTCTTGGACAACGGGGGGAAAAGAGTCGGGAGGGACACCACAGCTGAAAGGAGCGCGGTGGTTCTCCTACGACGAGCTCAAGAAATGCACCAATAACTTCTCTGAGAGCAACCAGATAGGTTCTGGAGGCTATGGCAAGGTAAGATTGAAAAAAGGAGGTCGGAATTGCCAACTAACACTAGCATAAAACCAGATAAATCTAGAGGATAGATTACGCTAGAAACATTCTATATAATTAAGAAAAAGTAGTTGCTTGAGCAACAACTCACAAACAGCAAACATACAATAATAATATCTAATAACTGTTAAAAACAATTCAAGAACTTTAATGTTTGGTCACTTGTTTTACCTTCTCTGCAGGTCTATAGAGGAGCTCTGTCTGATGGGCTAGTAATTGCAGTCAAGAGATCTGAACGAGGATCAATGCAAGGTGGCAATGAATTCAAGACAGAAATCGAGTTGCTTTCTCGAGTTCATCACAAGAACCTTGTTGGCCTTGTCGGATTCTGCTTCGAACAAGGAGAGCAGATGCTGGTTTACGAGTTCATGTCTAGAGGAACCCTGCAAGAAAGTTTATCAGGTAAAGACGTACTTTGATGTAGGGAAGCATGACATGTAACTCTAAAATATAACATAACATCATCACGTATTTGCTTGTTAAATACAGGGAAAAGTGGGATCCAACTAGACTGGAAGAGAAGAATAAAGATTGCATTAGCTTCAGCCAGAGGATTAGCTTACCTACATGAACTCGCACATCCTCCAATCATCCATCGCGATGTGAAGTCCACAAACATCTTGTTAGACGAGAATATGGTTGCTAAGGTTGCCGATTTTGGGCTGTCTAAACTGGTTTCGGATGCTTCAAAAGGCCATGTTTCTACTCAAGTCAAAGGCACTCTGGTAAGTACAAAACAAGCTGACATAAAATCTGCACATATAGAAGGGA
Source organism: Lavandula angustifolia (assembly GCA_028984105.1). Classification (NCBI taxonomy): domain Eukaryota; kingdom Viridiplantae; phylum Streptophyta; class Magnoliopsida; order Lamiales; family Lamiaceae; genus Lavandula; species Lavandula angustifolia. The sequence goes on from CM054819.1 coordinate 1,298,015, forward strand.
TGAATAACGTTGTTTCTTGCACTTCGTGCGTGGGATACTTAGACCCGGAGTACTACATGACGCAAGCGTTAACGTAAAAGAGCGACGTCTACGGCTTCGGTGTGGTGATGCTCGAACTCATAACAGGAAGACAGCCAATAGAGAAGGGGAAGTACATCGTTCGAGAAGTGAGAATAGTCATGGACAAGAACGACAAAACACGCTACGGGCTAACAGAGAAAATCGATCCTGTAATAAGAAACACCCCAGACCTGATTGGCTTTCCAAGGTTTCTTGAATTGGCCATGCAATGCGTGGAAGAAGCTGCTGCAGATCGGCCAACCATGGGTGAGATCGTGAAGACCCTTGAAGCTTTGCTACAGAATGAAGGTGTGAGTACTAGCTCAACCTCTGCGTCGTCGTCTGCGTCAGATTTCGGACATGGTAACAAGACACCACGACATCCTTATGGCGATGTGCTGTAAAAGTTGAACCAAATTAATCCTATTTTTTACTATTACATTTCACTTCTTAAAGGAACTAGAGAACAAGTTGTATAAATCATTTACTTACCTTCTGGGCTCTTTCTCGATAAGCGTTCCTTTTTCTGATCAATAAAACCCTTTCTCCACTCCTGAAGAGCTTCCAGATACCTCTTTGCATGTGCATAGGAGCTGAAAACCCATCATGTTAAACAGGAAGCACGTTGTCCTGCAAAAATGATAGAACTTCTTAGAGACATCAGATGCTCCTATTTTCTAAAATCATGAAAAATAAAATGCTTATCAGGCAATCCTGCACTCAATAGTTTCCTCAATATAGGCGGAGACTAAGAAGCACGGACGGATACGGGGATACGCTTTTTTAAAAAAAACAGGATATGGATACGTTTGGAATACGATTTTTAGTTTTTTAATATATATATATATATATATATATAAATATAATTGAATTGCATATATAGAGGAAGGTTGTGAATTGAATTGCGTGAATGAAGATTAGGTCATGTAGGTGTTTAATTTAATATCCGTATCCGGCAAGTATTTTTCCCGTATCCAAAATTTAAAATTTAATAAAAAAAATAAATTGAAAACGCGATATGGTAAAAAACGTTTTGGCCCGTATCCATGCCGTATCCCAGGTGTATCCGTATCGGAACGCCTTGGATACGGATACTCCTCCTTCCCAAACGTATCCGTGCTTCTCAGGGGGGAGAAGACGCAAAATTCCGTCCTAAAAGTTCCAACTTTCATCTACTGTTGGTTTTGATGTCAACTGACGTAAAACTGAATCAGTTTATAAAAGCCAATAGAACCACAAATTGTTTGCTGAGGATCAGAAATTTCTTTTTATGTTTTTCAATCTTCAGCAGTTTCTTCTTCTTCTTCAGATTGCCGGGCTAGCTTGACAATATCTTCGACAAGAATTTTTCCCATCTGTATCAACAACAGGAGAAGAAATATCAAATTTAACAGGGAAATATAGTCAGGAGTTTATCCGATGCCACCGAACGAAAAGTTAGAGCTAAAATTGCACTTGCAGGGTAGAAGTCCAGCTATGCATCAACACCTCAAATGAAAATCATTCAGTTTCCAACAGAGTAGCACTTGAATTATATTGCCTCCATTCTTTTATCTTTCCTCCAATAGATGATAGTACATTGTTTGTCATTAGCTGGAAATTTAACATATCAAAAAAAAAAAAAATTAAGCATGTATGACAAATCTCAAACATTCGAGGTGTAAGCTGAGGCTAGATTCGGGAAAATAAATCGCACGACTGACCTCTGTCCTCGGACAATTTTCCAATAAGTTCTTGAATTCCCTCCTCATCTAAGGTATCTTTCAGGTACGTTGCAGCAGATGCAACCTCCTCTGGAGTCACTTTGCCATCATAATCCCTAGCCATGAATGGCAGTGGAGCATACAAAATTATTCAATATAATATATAAGTATTAGCTTCACAGGGTAACTTCTATCTACAGAATGTTTGAAGACAAAGACATCCCATAAAGCAAGATATTTCAGAAGAAACTTTATTGCCAATTACCAGTCATGAGACAATTCATAACTCATTGCATGTTATTGTGTGTTTTATAAACTTTCTTGTGCATAATAGTTGTTGTTTAGAGGATTGCTACATATGTCCTCCGCCTGCCCAATTAAGAGGTGCTGCAAAAAAATTGTATAGGCCGAAAGTTTGAATGTGTAAGCTGCTAACGAAGAAGCAGATTTTAAGTGGTTTGATTGCCAGTTGAGCCAGTCTGAACCCAGAATGTGGAAAAAGAAGAAAAAAAAATTATGTCACGAAAAATACATATGAAATATTCAGTTTGACATGCATAACATTGAATTGTAATTTTGATCGAGCTTAGTACCCCTAGGACCCTTACCAACATTAATTTGTCTAAGTCCTAAGCTCTATTACAACCAATTGAGAAAGATCTCCTTGATATTTCTGTTGTGACGGTCTCTTATTGTGATTGCGTGGATTTATTTTTCTTGAGTGGCTTGAACCGAACCTAGATTAGTTGAGTGATGAGCGAACCTTAAGGAGATCCGCATTGTCTAGATTTTGACCAAGTTGATATATGTGTGTTTAGTTTCAAAATTTGCATTTTTTACTTGCTTGATGAGAGCATACTTGCATGATTTGATTTGTTTGGCTAGTTAATTAGTGTTGAGATTTTCGGATTGATTGGTGCTGCTTCATGCGTCGTTTTTCATGTTTTTGTTTTGGCGTTCGTGTGTTTATTTTGTGTCTTAGTTTTGTCCGTGTCAGGGGCGGAACGAGAGGGGGGTCAGGTGGGTCGATCAACCCCCCGGCCGCCATGACTTTGCTCGAGTAGGGTATAGAATTCGTGTTACTATATATAAATTTCAGTGGTAAATTAAACTAATTGTGCCTTGTAGTTTAGTTGGCTAGTGGCTCTGTTCGTAAATGGAGAGGTCAAGGGTTCGACTCTCCTTGCTTGTTGGATCTTGTGTTATTATTTTCTTTTATATTTCTCTTTAATTTAATTACAACTACAATTAATTCCTTTATTTCATTATTTTAATCATAATTTTTCCCCGTATTTCCTTTCAAGCTTATTATTTTTTTCCTCTTTTATATTTCTCTTTACTTTAATTACAACTATAATTAATTCCTTTATTTCATTATTTTAATCACAATTTTTTCCTATACTTCCTTTCAAGCTTATTATTAGTTATTATTGTTATAAGTACATTTTTCTCTCTTTTTTTTTAATACTTAAATAAATACCTTTCTCAATATAACAAATACAACAAATAACTTAGGCTTGACAGAGCTAACATACATATCTTTTATAGTGTGTTTGTATTCAAACCATTTAAAACTATATTTAGCAACCCTCGATTTTTTTTCTGCCTTCGGTCAACCCTCGATTTTTTCTCTGCCTTCGGCCACCGTTGTTCCTCTACTTCGACCCCCCGATCTGAAAGTTCTGGTTCCGCCACTGGTCCGTGTCATTGTGTCCTTGTTATGTCGTGTCTTTGTTTGCCTTGAGTCTTTTGTTTTTTGTTTTGAGTCTTGGAGATTGGCCGAAATGACTAAGTACTTATCTTTTGTCTCTTCTTATACTCGAGGGCGAGTATAAACCAAGTGTAAGGATATTTGATGAGTCGTTTACGTACTTAGTAATTTCTGGCCGAGAAGTGCTTCATTTGGCCAACCCGTACACTCGCAATGGTGAAAAATGCAAGTTTTAGGTGCTGACGTGGCATGATGACGAGAATATTATTTGACAATGTTTGATTACGAAAAAGACACGGAATTGATGACGTGGACGCGGATTTTTGAGAAGGAAGGTAACTTGAAGATATTTTGTGATGGATAAGGAAAGATATCTATCCAAATTCCTTTCCTTATCAAAGAAGGATTTGACCTAGCTTTGAGAGGAAGAAAAGGAGGGGTATAAAAGAGATGAAGTAGACGAAGAGAAGGAGTCTTCGAATCTTCAACCGACGCCACACATTCACGCCGTTACTCCCTTCCCAAAATCCGAGAGAAAATCCTACCACCACCGGCGAACCATTTCCTTCATACGCCGAAGACCGCCGACCGCCTTTTCCATTCCGTTCAAGAATTCAAGCCATTCGTAGTTATAGTTGAAGAAGAAACACTCATTTATTTCCGTTGGTTTGATGCTTTTAAATTCGAAGTTTGAATTCTTGTTTTAATTTCCATTCGTAGTTAATCGTTTAATTAGGAATATTGAATTTATGTTGAATCTCTAGTTTTATTTTAATTCAAGTTTTAGTTTAATTTCGTAGGTTTAAGTATTCCGTTGTTTCGTGCTTTAGTAGTTTTAAATTTCGTTCATGCTACATCTAGGGTTATTCATGTTTATGTTTCTGTTCTATAAACTGTCCAGTTGCCCAACCGAAGCATCTGCATGAGTAGCTAAGTCTTTTAGGGTCTGACAGAATGTAAATGCACACGTGAACAATACATGAGGCTTAGGTTCGAATAATTAATCAAGAAGGTTTCGGGTTAATTCTGAATTAATTAATCTGACTAGTAATTTAGGCTTGATCACCCTAGGTTGCACAGTTTGTAGCTAACTTAGTACTTCCATCGTTTCTCGTGGAACAACGCTAGGTAAGTAGCGAAATTATTCATTAAAATAATTGGATTAAACCGATAGGAGACTATTAGATGCCCAACATACGAGTAGACTCCTATACTAGGGTCCCTTAGTTCGATAAAGCTGTCTAACTATTAAATCTATTGATTGCCCAACAACGTAGGTTATGGCTAGGTTAGGGAAGTAGCCGTTTCGATACCCAACATGACGGTTACCGACTAAGTAAGTGGGAGTGAGGGTTGTGTCAGTTTAATTACAGCAATCTATGACTAGTAGATTATTAAGATTAATTCATATTAAGTGCCGATGATTGGAATTACGTGTGTGTGAATATTCTGCTGGACCTGTCTCTCAGTTGCCCAGTTCATACAGTTTTAAATTCAGTTCAGTTTTTAATCATTTATAGTTTAATCAAAAACCCAAAATTTACGTGGTTGCTAACTAAAACCATAGATAAGTAGAAAATAAAGTGTCTAGTCGTCCGTTCCCTGTGTTCGATACCCTGTGAACTATACTGATATAATTCTCAAGTTTTGCAGGATTAGTTGGTGCAATACAACGATCACCATTCTACCATCAATGAATAGTGACACATGCTCTCATCCCATTCAACAATTAGATACTCTGATGATGAGTCCAAATCCGCCTCACGATCTGAATCCATCTCCACACGAACATTCCTTTGGGGGGTCTGAACGACAACATTATTTATGCTTCTTTGCCCCCTAAATCTATTAGAACCTCCAAAATTAGAAATATCTTAGGGTAATTGATTCAAGTTGGGGACATCAAATTGAGGATTTTGCACTTCAGGATACACAAGAAACACAACCGGCTCTACGTCGATAGAACACAACCGCATAAGATCAATATCATGACCAAGGATGTCCTTCATCATCCTGCTGGGTCGTCGGGAAGCAGCAGTATAGTAGATGAAGTAGTTGAATGGAAGAGAATAAGCACTGAGCCACCAATCAATACTCTGCCAGAGATATACAAGAGAAATTTTATTTGAAGGAATGTAAACCATGAACTCATGGCCATCGACATAATTCGACTCATCATCGAATTCGGCGTTCAATTTCACAATAATCGGTCGAAAATCGACCATATTTTCAAATGGATGTGAGGAATTGAGAAGAGTAGCAAGGAAATTGAGGAATTTTATCTGTGAATGATCATGCATGGAGTTCCTCATTCTTATAAGCAAATTCCACGTAAAATATTCCCGTGATCCAATTGCCAATCAACTCTTCTATAAAGTACACATGTCGTCTCTTGGCCCTCCATCGGCCCTGCAACGCTGCCATGTGAATATCATGGCCGACTAGTCATTTTAGCAGAAAAAGTTGAATTGAAACTGTACCTTCCATAGGCCCTCCATCGGCCCTCAAACGTTCGCATGTGATATCATATCCGACTAGTCATTCAGCAGAAAAAAAATCAATGAAAGTTGCACCTTTCATCAACCCTTCTGCACTTTTGCAGTTAAAGTCTTCCATGTTTTGTCGTGTCGAAGCCTATCTCAAAGAAAGGGAGTGTGGGCCGATGGAGAGCCTCGGGTATATTCGGCCCCCATCGGCCCCGGTAATTGCTTGTGGAGATTCAAGTGGCTCGGCCTTTGTTTTTTCTCTCGGCGATGGTGGACCTATGGACAACCTCCTTCGGGCCCCCATCGGCCATCTGCGTTTCAACGAAACTGGCACCAATTCCTAAATCACACATCATCCAATGATTGGAGATATGTGATTGAGGACAAAATTGCTAGATTTGTATTTTTATTTAGTAATAGGCTATAGTGGTTTTTTTTAGTGTATAGGGCTAGTTTTAGAAATGCCTCATTAAATATATATATATGGATCTCACACCTTCATCTCACAAACCAATTCTAAATAATTATTTAGTTATATGGGTCCACACTTTTATATAAAGTCAACCACCAAAAATAGTAGTGCCGAAAAGTAATCAGACAAGTCGGTTGAGACGGAGGGAATATCTTATATTTCTCGAAAGATTATCTATATATAAATATTTCTTCCGCTCTCTTAGTAGTTTTGTATTTCCAAAAGGGGTGTCCGTTAGTAACATTTTGTTTCTAAAAATATTCTAAGAAATTTGTGGTCACAAATTAATTAGCTAAAAGTCAAACAACATACTTAGCACAATTAAATTTTCTTAATCTTAGTATTCATAAGAATCCAAACACTAGTATTTATCTTATTCTCAAAGATTATTAATTTTGTAAATATACGAATTTGTGGCTCATTCAACTTATGGCTTTCACATGCTAGAGGCGTATATTTCAAAATTTGTTAGTCATTAGTATTAGTTTATCTCCATGTGGGAGTAGTTTTTGTTAATGCAAAATCAACTATTAACAACTTGCCATTGAATAATGTTTCGCAAATATTTGGAATAGATGGAACTGAACATGACACTAGTTGACTTTGATGGCTGACGTATTTATCAACGTGGATTCGTTAACAACTTACAATCATAAAAAAAACCTTTAAATCAAGAACCGTACAAAATGGGATTAAACTAACATGAAAGCAACAAAAAATATTAACGACTCTCGTACGCAACAAATGAGATGTGGAAAAATATGTTAACAATAAGCTCAGGCATTGGGATTAATTAATTTTTCTACCATACAGCCGGAATCTAAGTATCTTAATTCTTAACCACAAAATACGGTATTGAATTTGCTGTTCAATTATTCCGTGTCCAATTTGTACCCTCAATGTATAGTGACACATGCTCCCATCCCATTCAACAGTTAGATACTTTAGTTGAGATTTGTTAATTCTACTATATTGAGTTTTTTTATGTATTTTAGTTTAATAAGGATATATAGATGCCATTATTTAATTGATGGACATAAATTGAACATAAAAAAGTAAGTACCATGTGCAATAGCTGTTCTCTGCTATTTTTTAATTCATAATTAATTAATACGAACAATTCCTGTGGAATAAATTCACGTTTTTCCAGTAGCAGTCCGTCGTGGACATCACATGCAATTGATCTCGAAGTTCGAGTTTCATAGCCGAGCTCGTTGATTAGAAATAGATGGATTCAATTATTTAAACCAAACTATACAACATACACCTAGTGAAAGAGAGAGAGAGCAAGAAAAAGGGAGAAAGAGAGAGGCGAGATATCTTAGAGAAGAGAGTAACTTCGTGAGATCGATCGATATGGCGGACGCAGCAATTTCGACATTAGTTCAGCTACTCGGAAATTTGCTGATCGAGAAGGTGAACTTCCTTGGAAACGTGGTTGGTGAGGTGCAACGGCTGAAGGATAAGTTGGAATGGATGCAACGTTTCCTCCAACACGCCGAGGAGAAGCAAGCAACCGACGTTATGGTACGGAAGTGGATATCCGACATTCGGGAGGTGGCTTTCGATGCTGAAGATGTGATTCAGATATTCATTCTCAACGTTGAGAATCCGAGGAAGAGCGGAGGGTTGCTGCCGGGGTGGGCTTGCTTGCCATCTCATGTAAACCATCTAGATCGAGTGGGAGAAGAGATCCAGTCCATATGGAAAAGGCTCGACGACATCGAAAAGAATTGCGCGGTCTTTGGCATTAAAGATCTCGGCCCGAGGGTGGACTGGACGCAGCAGCCGAATCACGTCGAATGGCGGCGCAGATTGAATCCTACGCAGCAAGACACAGACGTGGTGGGTTTGGAGAAGGACGTGCGATCGCTACTCGAAAGTGCGATTCTTGATGATAAAAGTAAATCCCTCTCCGCAGCCATCATCGTGGGCATGGGAGGGATCGGAAAGTCTACACTTGCCAGGATAGTGTACAACCATGATGATGTCGTGAAACGATTCGATCTGCGTGCGTGGGTTGTGATTTCGAATGAATTCGAGCCAAGACAGATATTCAAGGACTTGATTCTGGAGCTTCTCGAGCCCCAAGAAGAAATATCCAATCAGGATGATGAAAGGTCCAAGCTGCTGAAAAAAATTAAACATGAGAAGGCACCAGAGCTTAAACGAAGGTTGTACGACCGGCTAAACGGCAAACGATATCTCATTGTTCTTGATGATGTATGGGAAGACGAGCACTTGACATGCTTTGAGAATGCTTTTCCCAACGACGGTAAACATCATCTTTTATTACCATTTTTTTTTAATCTAATTAAACACTCTACATGCTAAGTGTTAGATATACTAATACTACCATAAGTTATGTCCTATTAAATTCCACGGTCTACCAATTAAATGTTCTATTTTTTATTATTTTAACAAAAAACTAGATTATCTTATTTTAAAAATATACATGACACTATCTAATTAACATGCAATGAAATAACAATTATAGGCAAAAAAATCTTCACAGACTCACAACACATTCAAAAATTGACATGCCAGTATGCCACTAGTCCATAGCTATTCTTAATTAATTAAGCATTTCACTTTACGAAATTACTAAAAGAACGATTTTATAAGTTTACGAATCTTCAATTTACATAATGGAATATGGTTTGTTAGTGTTGCACTTACATGCCTTTACATGGAAAAGTTTCATAAAACGTTGTTTTGATGGTCATTAATTTGTTGTGACAGATAACGGTAGTAGATTGCTTATTACAAGTCGCAAACAACTCTCCATAAAGAGTAGTACTCAATATACTCATTTCATGAAGACTCTAGACCGTGAAAGGAGCTGGAATCTGTTCCTCAATAAGGCATTACCGGACAATATTGAGGATAAATGCCTGAAAGATTTGGAGGAGTTGGGGAGAGAGATGGTGGAAAAATGTTGTGGCCTTCCGTTAGCAATTAATGTAGTAGGTGGTCTGTTGCTCAAAGAGGGACAATCAAAGGGTGGGTGGATGAAAGTTTCAAAACAGATAAACTCTCATTCTGGCAGGGATGATCGTGTCATATTTGACATTTTGGAATTGAGTTACTATACTTTACCTCCACGACTCAAGCCATATTTCTTGTGCTTGTCTTTTTTCAAAGAAGATGCTACCATTCGAGCTGCGAAGTTGAAAAATATATGGATTTCACTAGGTTACATTCGACAGGAAGGAGAAGAGAGAGTTGAGGCAATAGCAACAATATATTTGGAAGAGCTAGTCAGTCGAAATCTGATTCAAGTGAAGGATACATCTTCAGATGGCCGTCAAATAAAAAACTGTCAAGTCCATGATCTCATTCGTGAGGTATCTATCGCGAAAGCCAAAGAGGAGAAGGGTTTGGAGATATTAGGTGGTAAAGGGAGTAGTTCTCAGCCGTCAAAAAAACCGCGCCATCGTGCTCTCTACACCCCTCTCATCAATGGGGAGGGTAGTCGAAACAAGCATCTACGTTCTCTTTTTGTCTACAGAAATATTGATACGGCTGCTCCATCGTCTTACTGGAAAGGTTTTGAGCTCCTTAAGATACTTGACTTGGAAGATTGTATGTCATTGGGGAAATTGCCTGAAGCAATCGGCGCGTTGATTGGACTAACATATTTGGGATTAAAGAACACTCACGTAAGGAGGCTACCACGATCAATTCGCAAGCTCAAAAACCTTGAGGTTATTGAATTACCATTTGGGGCACGATTACCAAGATCTGCATTGAAGCTTATAAATTTGAGGCACATAGATGGGGTACACTTGTTTATAGAGTTGCCCAAAAAAATAAGACCTCTAGAAAATATTCGTACATTGAAAGGAATGATCGTTGGATTGCTTTCTTTTGAGCAGGAACTAGCACAAATTACAGCAATGCCTAATCTCTCCTATTTAGCCATAAATGTATATAGTGGGGACGAATCAGATTTCATGAAGCTCTTCAACTCATTGAACACGTTGGAAAATCTCGTGCGGCTCACCTTAACAGCATGCTCCAATTTTTTCCCCGTGATGGAGGGACTCAGTACTCTGCGCCATGTCACTCAGCTTAAACTACACGACGAAATGCATCGGTTACCTACCGATTTTCCTCCAAACCTTGCTCACTTGACTTTGGAAAACAACATTCTCATGGAGGACCCAATGCCGGTGCTCGAGAAGCTGCCGTGTTTATCGTACCTCCATTTGGGATCTAGAGTATATTGTGGTGTAAAAATGGTGATCTCCAGTGATGGCTTCTCCAAGCTCGAGATTCTTAGATTCACTTTCATCCCCCTCCTTTTGATAATACAAGTTGGAGAAGGTGCAATGCCGGAGCTCAAACGAGTCCAGATTCAAGATTGTGATTATCTCAATGCAGAGTCTCTTAAGGCACAATTGAGACCGTCAGTTGTGTTGCATGTCGGCATACCAAGAAAGTTATAGAAATTCTCATTGTCGCTCTGCTCGATCCAGGTATGTCAACTCGCCCATTTTATATTTATCATGATAGCCTTTGCACTATACCCATTATCTACGACAATATTCAATATTTGTATCACTTAACCAGTATTTATTTTGCTATGATACCGGATGCTTATTAATAGTTGTCGTCGAGTAGAGAAATAATTTGCTATGTATTGCTTAAGGTTTGCGAACCTTCTCCTTTTTCCTTGTTTTGTTTCTAGCTGTATTTGTTCTTATTATCAACTCCAAGATGATTATACCTTCCTCAGGACCATTTCAATTCTGCCCAATATAGAAATTCTTATTCTTAGTGGTGGTATTACAGTAAAATTGACTGTAAAATTAATGATTTGTAACTACAATACTAAAATCTTTGAAATGAGAATTTAAATTGAGTGAAACCTTTCTGAGCTTGTCTATATATATTTCATAATATATATTAAGTTTCTTTATCTAGAACACCCTCCGTCCTATAATTCTTGCTACAAAACTTTTCGGCACAGTTTTTAAAGAAAATTATTGGTTGTGTGTAAAGATGTGGAACCCTCAAATAAAGTATACTATTTTGGAAATTGAAGCAACAATTGTAGGACATTCCGAAAAAGGAAAGTGGAGTAACAAAAATTGTGGTGCTTTAAGAACCGAAACAAAAGTAAAATCAAGACATTTAAACTTCATTTCTACAAATTTTGAAGTATCAATGGACGTGGTTGGATCGCACTAATTCTAAACTAGGCAAGGGCTGTTCTCACACACCACCAGTGTCTACAAGTAATTCGAATGGCTGGATGGATTTATGAATGCATGTTGGCTCCTCTATATTGGATAGATTTATGAATTAATCTGGCAAGTTCAATCCCATAAAGTAAAAAAAAGTAGCTAATTAGTCATTTTTAAAGAACAAAATCGCTGCCCCTTCACCATATTCAGCGTATACGGCAAAATTTAACTAGTGTAATGAAGTTACTACATTTCCCCACAAGGACTTTTAACTTCTCTATGTTAAAAATAAAAATAAAAATGGGATTAAAAATGTCAATCAAAGGCCACTGGACCTGGTCAATGTAATAGCAAAAACAATCAAGAAAAAAAAAAGACAGCCACACCCTTAGAGAGGGAAAGCTCAATCTCACTAATCTTTAAAACATCTCAATAGAGTTGAGAGATAAACAAACATTTATATGTGATTTTAGGTAAAGAGATATCACAAAATATAAAGTACTAGTAATTGATTGTTCGGGTGAAGTTTGATAACTTATCCATTGAACTTACCCTAGAATGAGTCATTTCTTTGCTTGCTAAAATTTTATGCTTTTTAGTTTAATCTAACTCATCAATTTTTATATTCTAAATAGAGGATAGCAATAAAAATTAATATTCACTTGATTAAATTATACTATGCAAGATTGACTTTGTTTCTTTATCTTCAGTTGCAACCATGAACTTGTGGCGTGTCAATAAAATAATGAAGAATTACCTTATTCACTGATAAGCGCTTGATTAAATAACGAAGAGATGACAATTGCAATATATTGCTATGATTTAATTATTTTGGCAAATCTCCAAAAGTAAGTCTTTTTAATTATTGCAATAAATTGCAATAAATATTGTAATGCTACAACTATTTATTTTTATTGCCTTCTTCTTACTTATCCAAATTGATATTTAATCGATTAAAATCTATATATAGTTGGAAATTTGGGCCGTGAAGCGCTAAACGGGCTTGAGTAATACTGTTTAGGCTTCAATATGGCAGGACTTAAGCCCTGATTTTGTTGTGGTGCTTTTATAATAACAATAAATAAAATTGACATTAGTTTGGAACAAGAAATTCCTAAAAAGATATTTATATTATGAAAATAAATGTTGAAAAAATAACTCAATGAAAAATATCATTCACATAATAAAATACAAAAGTATTCAGCTGCAGAAAGTTATTCTCCTATCTCCAGCATTCAATTTTAGTTTCATTCTACAAAATCACGACTAATCAAACAATTATATTTTCAGGGCTTCCACGGCGGTGGCGGCGGCGGGTTCGTCGCGTATAGCGGCGGCACGGCTGCGAAAATCGAGTTCTTGTCTACTCCGACGCCGCCGCTGGTCGTGAGCGACACGAGCGCCGCCACAAGGCCGGCGTTTCCGGCGAGCGTGGGCTCGTTGTAGCTGTAGTTAGAGCGTACGTCTTTGAAGTTGTCGAAGCGGTCGGGGCCTGCGACCATTGCGCCAGTGATGTTGTGGGGATTGGCTGCCTTGGCGTCGCGCCACCGCCAACCGCCGGTGCAGGAGTAGCGCGTCTTGTCTTTCGGGATGGAGGCGGCGCGGTGGTGGACGTGCTTTGGGAAGTTGGAGCCGTACCCCACTAGGTAGCTTATCTTCTTCGGATTGGCGCCAAGTATATAATTTATCTTCAAAATAAAAGGAAAAGAATATCAGGAATTTTGTTAGAATTAAAGAAGAATTTCATATTTTCCTAATCATTTGAAAAATATAATTTAACTTTTAGGTGCGACAAAACACTAGAGCTGTTAATTCAATTAAACCAGACAAAAACCGAGAGAAAATTGGAACAAATTGAATTAAAATAGTTCGATTAGATTTTAACTTAAATTCCTAGGAGTTAAATAAAAATGGTCGGTATGGTAGGGAAGCTAATTTCAATTTAAACCGCTGTTTTTCAAATTTTCAAGTTATTCTCAACTAGTTAATAATATTTTGAAAGAAATAAACATATTTAATAATAAAAACTTAAAATACACTATATGGTTAAATTGAAAATTGAAAAATATAAAGATAACTCATATTTAACGTGAAAAGAAAAAACTTTATTTCAATTATGTTCAGTCAGTTAACCGAACGGATCGACTTCCTATTTTATGGTGTATTACTATTTTAGATGTTATTTAATTATTAGATCAATAGCTATAAATATCAAAATACGATATAAAATAAAGAATTCGATTCATATATAAGAGTTCGCATACCTGAGATCTCGCGAAATCCTTCAGCACGCTTATTTGCACCTGTCCACAATTCCAACCCGGAACTCCAATAGCATTGTGATAATCAGCAAAGACCGAAGCCAAAAATGCAGCATTTGCAGTATATTGCAAATTTTGAGCCCTCCCATAACTCAACTCGATCATCCCTCCTACATAGCAAATACGAATTTCTCTAGTTACGAAAATATAATCAATATACAGAAGCCCATCAAAAGGTTGACCCGCCATCCACACTAAAATCGTGCATAATATCAAATTTTATGTGATTTTTTAAAATAAATAAATTATATTACCACCTTAATTATATATCTCCAAATTCTTGATCTGCCTTTGAATATATGGATATTGTTGCCATCAATCATGCAAAATGCCAAATTTATATGCAATTTTTGAAAAAATAAGGCTACCTAAATTGCACCACTCCCCAAATTGTAATTTTCATTGGTCAAACTCTTAATTATTCACGAGATCATCCGTCCCAAAAATTGTGCACTAACGTGGTCTTATAAAAATAGACATCTAGATGATTATAATACAATTTTGCGATTCATACAATAGCTATTTAGATGCCTATTCTATAGGACAGCGATGAAACATAATTTTAGGAACAGGTGATCTGATCCCGTTAATTATTGATCTGCTTCTAAATATATGAATAATATAGCCACCACCCTAAATCATGTAAAATACAGGAGTTTATGTGTTTTTTTTTACTAATATAACCACCACCCTAAATCATGTAGAATACCAGAGTTTATGTGTGTTTTTTTACTAATATAACCACCACATAACTCTTAATTATGATTCGCGCTCTCCATATATGAATATTAATAGAAAAGATGGTGGGCATCGCGGCCGCCATCTCTCCGGCGAGGTCGGGGCCGGTGATGGAGGTCTGGACGGGGGCGTTTGTAGTCCATGTCTTCCGGGCGCTGCCAGCAGTAGTGGTTGTCCGGCAGGGGCGGATCCAGAATTTTCGGTTAGGGGGGGCAAAATTTATCGGGGCTTAAGTTATCTTTGTACGGGGGTTCGGGGGCGGAGCCCCCGAAAATTTTTTTTAAGCACATTTTTCTACTTAAATCTAATTATAGTTACTCTTTATGGCTTATTTAAGGATTATATTCTTCTTCTATGAATAACTCATATATTTTTTATATTTATTCGAAAAACGTAGTTCACAATCCTATTTTGACATCACTCTAAATTTAGTTAGAGGAAATTATGAAGAATAACAATATCTAACTAAGGAATTAATAAGTATTTAAATGATAGTTTATTTATACTTCAAATATTCTTAATTTTATATCAATAAGTACATGAAAAAAGAAAACACAAACATAGTATATAAGAGGCAAAATAATATACATAAGTCTTAAAAAATTGCTCACGAAGCACTGATAAATTAATGTCTCCGGAGAATAAAAGATTTTAATTTGTTACTCTCATAAATACTAGAATTGGAGAAGTTTTACAGCAAAATAAATAATTTTGTGATACTTAAAATACCAAAAAAAAAAAAAAATCAATTCAAATTTTGAGGGGAGGCAATTGCCTCTCCTTGGCTTGGCTGTGTGTGCATCCGCCACTGTCGTCCGGGGTGGTGGAGCCGTCTGTGATCCGCCGACCTATTCGGGTTGGGTCGGTTGAAACCGGTTAGATTTGAGGCCCATTGGATAAGCATTTCATAAACAAATTCAAATGTACATGAACTAATTTAATTCATTAATTTAGTAATCCAAGTCAAGATTCCAATTTGGAGTTCAAATTTCTCTTATGTACGTATACATTCTTGGTTTATGCATTTTGCATGAAGAAATTATTCATGTACATAAAATACATAAAAGAATATGCAAAAACGAAATTGAAATCTGAATGTCCATTACTCTAAATTAATGAATAGAATAATTCCTAATTCTTATTAAAATGGTGGTTCTCAATTGATTCACAAAATAAGAAAATGTACAAGAAAAGGACGAATTTACCTTATTTGTAAAAGGTAAACACCAAGTTCTAAATCCGAAATAGTACTCCCTCCGTTCCATTATTAATGTTCACTATATCTTTTTAAGTTGTTTCATTATTAATGTCCACTTTTTTAAAATGACAAATTAATCACTAACCACCCCATATGAGGTGGCTCTCCCATTATTCATTACTCACCTCATATTCTTATACACTCTCTCTCTCCAAAAGTTTCTCTCTTACACTATTCCGCTCCGCTCCGAACGTAGAAAATCTTGATTTTTAACTTTTTGAAAACTTTAGATTATTTCTTTAATTACAAAATAAAAAAAATTAAATCAAATGCTTCAACTATGCCTTAATAAAATTTAGATAAATTTTCATTCATTCCCACCAACCGTTTGAAAATCGTCTTAATTTATTAATACAATTAAAACTAATAAAATGTATCTCTAAATAAAGTTTCCTAATCTCCGTGCCCATTTTCAAATGGACATGAATAATGGAACGGAGGAGGGAGTACAAAACTCCAAATCCTAAAATTAAAGGGTATTTTCGTCTTTGTAACACATAAGTGACTAAAATATATGTGTTGGGCTTCAAGTTGAGGTCTAGGGCCCGTTAGAATAAGCCGATTATAAACATTTTTACTAAATCTAAATAGGAAAACATATAAAAGAATGAGGCAGATTAATTTCCCCGATTTAAATTGTTTCCCTAAAAATCTAAATCCTAAACACAAAATTTAAATCCTAAATATGAAGGGTGTTTTCGTTTTCAACATAAAGTGACAAATCATATGTATTAGATTATTGTAAGTGGCTAGTTTCGGGTATTGTAACGCTCCGAAATTTTTAATATAAAATGCATTGCATATCTAAACATGCATGTTATCAATTGTTTTAGTTCTGTAAGTCGCGCCTTAGAAATTAAAATGAAAATTAAAGCTTCTATGTTATTTTTCGTTAAATCATTTTTTGTTATGTAAATTTATTTTGGATTTTGAATGTGTTTATTTATTTAGAAATCATGTTAGAATTATTAGGAAAGAATAATACTTATTTATTTTGGATTTTCTAAACCTACTAGGATTCATGAAATGATATAATATTTTATATTTGTTTGAAATTATTAGGAGATAATTTTGTATTAAATCTTATGATTAAAATAGATATTTTATGTATGATATTCATGTTTTAGGATAAAATATAGTTGTGTTTATCCATATCCTAATTTATCTAAGGTTGAATATCTCTTATATGGTAAGTGATATACTAAGTTCTATATAAATTATATAAGTACGAAAATAATTAAGAATAAAATATATTTGATACCTTATAGGATTAGGCATCTTTAGATAATGATTTCTAGGCTTATAAATACCCCTTAGTCGCTCATAATATAGGTTCCCATAAAATTTTCGAAAATCTGTCAGCATATCTGCGAACTGTTTCAATAATTATTTATCCATCTTCCCATCGTCATATCATTATGAAAATTTAGGGTCGTCTTTATAGGTATGCCTAGTATACGTTATTAATTTTGTATAATTTTTCAAGCATTCTAAAGATTTTTTTAAAATTGTTATTCGTAACCTGCCAGTTTTTGAGAGCATGTACATAAGCTTGATAGGAAAATTGTTTTTCATGTTTTCTTTGAGATATTTTCGACCATGCTTAATATTAATAGGATATACTACATGTTAGGTCATTCATGTTAAAAATATAGAATTTTTAGGATACGTTTTTTAATGTTTATTTGTTAATTTGTTTCTTGATGTGCCAAATTCTTTTGTCAACATGAATGTAGATTGAAACACAAAAAAATTGGAAAATGGCATGTTAATATGTAGATTATGTATAATATATATTGTTTGATTATTATGATCTATTTGTATTTATGAATTATTTGAATTATTGATGGATGCATGACATTCTATGTAGAGTCATTAAGATAAATTTCAATGTATAGGATCGGCGCGCAGGACTTAAACATTTGATATCCATAATTTTTCATCAAGTCAAGGTTAAGGTGGGGAATGTTACCGTTTATCTTTATTATACATTGTGCTCGATATTTCATGTGATTACGACAGGCATGAAAGGAAGGGTCGAAATTGGGCCCTAGGATCGAAATCGGATCCTAAATGAAAGGAAAGGCAAGGGTCAAAATCGGGCCATAGGTTCGAATTCGGATCCTCTATGAAAAATCGGTCAAAATCCGGTCGTCAGTCGAAATCGGACTGTTTGAAAAGTTCATGTGGTCTGTGTGGCCAAATTACAAGTTCATGTGGTCTGTGTGGCCGAGTATCCTTTGCATGATCTAATTTTCCATGTCTTATCGATGTGGTATATAATTCTGGTAAATGTGTACATCTCCCACTGAGTAGTCGTACTCATACCCACTATTTTAACATTTTTCAGTAAATGGTTCGGCCGATGCGTAGAGGTGTTGGTGGTGATGGTCACAAGAGGAAGGATTTATGAAACTTATTATTACATTAAAACTAGTTTTATCATGAACTGTGCATCTTAGTTTCGAAACTAATAGTTGCATTTGCTTTTATTTTATTTAAGACTTCCGCTGAGTATGAAAAATTAATTGCGCTTTTTAATGATTCTTTTCCATGAAAATGTTTTGAAAGAACTGAAATATGCATGTTAAGTATGAAGTAGCGTCCTAGCGTAAGTTATGAAAATTGGGGCGTTACAGGTATTATCTCCTAAATCTATTTGAATAGTAGTATACGAGCATACCTGACTCTAAATCTTGTCAATTCGAGTAGCGGATGAGTTGAAAGTACGGAGCAAGTAATCCCGGAATCCCCCCTCCTTGGGACACGGTTGTTCTTTGGCAATTTTCCAGCTGCAAATCCAACATCAATATGATTCATTAGAATAATAAGTTTTATATAGTTGTGTTATATTTTTAAATAACTTGGCAAAGCCTAACATTTCTTCATTAGAAACAAGCGCCCATGTTCGTACCTTGTAAAGGCATCACACGAGGACATTACACATAAGGACTTATTTAATTTGTTTTCCCAAACGAGACCTAAATCTAAATAGGAAAATGCATATAAAAGAATGGGACATATTAATTTGCCCGATTTAAATCGCAATCCCTAAAATCTAAATATCAAAATCCTAAACATAAAATTTAAATCCAAAATGTAAAGGGTATTTTTGTCTTTAACATAAAGTATGAGATCCACATTCTTTGAAGAATCTCGCAACTGCTTGGCTTTAGCTTTGGCCTTAGCTTTCACATAACTTAAACCTTCAACTGCCTGATCACACTCTTCTGGTGAAGCTTCTTTATTCTGCTTAACTGGTTCTCTTTTATTCTCATCACCTTCTAATTCAAGCTTACCAGCTGAAGCAGTCAAAAGATGACGTGCACACTCTGTTCCGCACCTAAATCCCGAAGGTTTGACTTCCACATGTACTCCAATCTCACAGCACAAACTCTCCAACAGCTGCGAGTAACGATTCTCTAACAATTTCCCATGCTCAGAACATAAGAGCGTTTGAACTGAGTACAGCGGCCGCCTAACAAAACCAAGTAGACACTTGTTCTTCTGAAATATTGCTCTTGAAGCCATCATGAATGTGTGTATAACTATGGTAGCATTTCACCATAATTCCAATCAATCTGAAAACTGGCAGGTTTGGGATTATGAAGCTCAAACTGCAATATCAGTAAATCATATCATATAAGAACTTTCTCCTTGAAACTTAATTTGAAGTGAATTTGAAGCGATTTGAGATTTAAAGGCTTTGCAAGGAAAATAACCATGTTTAGTTATGTAGAAAACAATGTTGTTTTTCTCACATCAACTTCAGTTTTGTCAGAGTTTATTACGTGTACAAATTTTAAAAAGTTATAAAAGTTGTGTATTTTACAATATCAATTTAAAAGTAATGTGAAGAATCAAAATTATTACAAAGTTCGCGTATTTCCAAGTTAATTTGAGTCCAATAGTAAATGACGTTTTTCTTGTCGGTGGATTTGTCCATGTTGAATATTTCGGTTCCACACCAAACTCAATTTTGCATTTTTTTTGCATACAAATTTTAAGATCTTGTATTTATCAGAACATTTTGAAAGTCATGTCTAAAATAAATAACCAGACTCAAAAACAAATTTTAGTTAGATAAAAGTAAAGGAATAAATGTCATATATTTCAAAAAATAATTACATTCAATTATTCAATTTCAGTTTAAAATATTATATTTATTGTAAAAAATACTGTAATGCTAGGTAGTCATTTCTTGTGTTCGTCATTTTTCAAAGAAGATGAGATTATTCGAGCGATAAAGTTGAAAAATATATGGATTTTTCACTTGGTTACATTCGACAAGAGGGAGAAGAAAAAGTTGAAGCTGTAGCAACAAGATATTTGGAAGAGCTAGTCAGTCGAAATCTGATTCAAGTGAAGTATACATCTTCAGACAGATGTCAAATAAAAAACTGTCGAGTCCACGATCTCATTCGTGAGGTATCTATCATGAAAGCCAAAGAGGAGAAGGGTTTGTAACTAGAATTGGGAAGTAGTCATTTCGATGCCCAACATGGCGGCTACCGATTAAGTAAGTAGGAGTGAGGGTTGTGTCAGTTTAATTACGGCAATCTATAACTAGTAGATTCTTAAGATTAATTAATTTTAAGTGCCGATGATTGGAAATATGTGTGTTTGAATTAATTAATCCAGTTAATACACTTTTTAATTCAATTCATTTTTTACAATTTCTAATTTAGTAAAAATCCTCAAACTTGCGTGGTTGCTAACCAAAACCTCAAGATAAGTAGAAAAATATAATGTCTAGTCCTCCGTTCCCTATGTTCGATACCCTGTTACTATACTGAATTAATTCTCAAATTTTGCATGATTATTTGGTGCGATTCAGCGATCATCTTGTCCCACTTGACTTATTCCATTTCCTAAAAAGGAAAATAGTAACTACATCAACTCCCACTTTTTATTTGTGAGACTCACTCCTCTACATACAACCAACCACTCTTCTTAATTTTCATGCTGAAAAGATATGAGCCAAGTCAAATGAGACTGAGGGAGTATAAATTAATTAAGCGACAGTGTAAAAATATAAAGTAGGGAGTGGAGTCAATTATTTAGATTGCTTGTGGCTACTCGTTTGTATCCATATATAAAATTAGACATCATACAATTCGAAAAGGCAGGACATTAATAATGGGTCAAAAGGAATAGTTTGCAATCAAGGAATGGTCCAAAATCTAAGATTAGGCAAATACAATATGCAAGACTGCAATTTTGTGCACCATATATAGAATTGTACTTTTACTACAGCATTGAGGGACTCGATAATTTGCGACATGCCACCCGACTTAAAATAGCGGTCGAACGTTGAAGCTCCACACCGATTTTCCTCTAAGCTTAAAATCGTAAAAACTACTCAAAGTGTGCATTAAAATAAATCCTACTCGATCTAGTCTATTAGTATGTGAACTACTAGATTTTTTTTTACGTGGAAGCCGCAGCCGCTACCTTCGGTGCGCACTCTTGTGTAGTAGTCTGCAAACTACACAGGAGAGTTCAACCACCCTAAGTTAATCATAGGTGACAGATAACACGTAGTGGTTACAGTGGAATTTGAACCCAGGACCTATCGGTCCCGAGCCACCCAGCTTCACCATTACGCCATCCCAAGGGGACAACTATTAGACTTACTAAATTTATCTATGTATAAGAGGCTCAACCTAGAATCGAGGATAAAGTTTAAGAAAATAAAGTACTTTATTCGTCTACTTTAAAAAATTAGACGAATATTTAATTTTTGTAAAGCCCACACCACAATTATTGGCTTGCTTTTTTCTGGATAGAAGAGCTACGAATGTGAATGGGACACTGATCCATTAGTTAGTTTTTTACCAAATTAAGTTTCACAAATTTAAGATTGACTCATTTTTGAAGAGAACTTATTCGAATTTCAGCCCGGCGGGGAAATGCCCATATGGGAAAAGACAAACACATTTATAGTCAAATCTTATATTTAACTACACTATATACCCAAGAAGACGAAAATACCCCTACTATGGGATGGTCCGATCACGGTGAACAGAGGGTCCGATCACGATCCGACCGGTCGGACACATCCGACCAGAGGGGGCCGATCACTACTCTAAAAGTGGATAGTGGGATATGATCGATCACTACTCTAAAGTGGCCCAATCACTACTCTAAAGTGGGCCGATCACTATCAGGCCATGATCGGTCATGTCCGATCGGTCGGACACATCCGACATGGTCCGATCATGGTCCGATTATGGTCTGACACTTTTAGGTGAGAGAAGTGAAAAAATGGGGGTATTTTAGTAAATTTGGGTATATAGTGGATAATTTTTATAAAGTTGGGTAATTTTGTATTTAATATAGTCAAATAACGTATATTGATATATTACTACTAAAACTAAAACATACAGCAAGAAAAAGAGAAAAGGATATACAAGAGAAGAGATCGATCGACATGGCGGAAGCAGCAATTTCGACTTTAGTGCAGCTGCTGGGATATTTGCTGATCGAGAAGGTGAACTTCCTTGGAAACGTGGTTGGTGAGGTGCAGCGGCTGAAGGATAAGTTGGAATGGATGCAACGTTTCCTCCAACACGCCGAGGAGAAGCAAGCAACCGTACAGAAGTGGATATCCGACATTCGGGAGGTGGCTTTCGATGCTGAAGATGTCATTCAGATATTCATTCTCAACGTTGGGAATCATAGGAAGAGTGGGGGGTGGGCTTGCTTCCCTCGTCATGTAAGCCACCTAGATCGAGTGGGACAAGAGATCGAGGGCATATGGAAAAGGCTCGACTCGAAAAGGATTGCTCAGTCTTCGGCATTAAAGATCTCGGCCCGAGGGTGGACTGGACCCTGCAACCGAATCACTACGAATGGCGGCGCAGATTGAATCCTACGCAGAAAGACACATACGTGGTGGGTTTGGAGAAGGACGTGCGATCGCTGCTCGAAAGTGCGATTCTTGATGATAAAATTAAATCCCTCTCCGCCGCCATCATCGTGGGCATGGGAGGGATAGGAAAGTCTACACTTGCGAGGATAGTGTACAACCATGATGATGTCGTGAAACGATTCGATCTGCGTGCGTGGGTTGTGGTTTCGAATGAATTCCAGCCAAGAAATGTATTCAAAGACTTGATTTTGGAGCTCTTGGAATCCCATTTGTACAAGCTCAATATGGATTCCCTTATGCTAAAATGATGTTGAAGCTTCCGTGGAGATGAGACATGTAGTCCCAGCCTAGAACAGTCAGTGGCAGTACGGGGATAGAGAAACGTCAAGATAGGTTGGAAGAAATTCAACATGAGGATGCATCAAAGCTTCAACGGAGGTTGTACGACCGGCTAAAGGGCAAACGATATCTCATTGTTCTTGATGATGTATGGGAAGACGACCACTTGACATGCTTTGATAATGCTTTTCCCAACGACGGTACACATCTTCTTTTATTACCATTTTTTAAATCTAATTAAACACACTGCATGCAAAGTGTTTGATATACTCCCATAAGTCATATCCTATTAAATTCCACGGTCTACTTCTATTTTTTTATTATTTTAAAAATATGCATGACCAGGGAAGTATGCAGAATTTTCAACAAGGGGGCATAACTTCATATTCTTGGTTTACCTCAAAACTATGTATTTAAGTATAAAAAGAAGATATCTTAAAAAAAATATTGACATGAATTTGCAGGATAAATAGAAAACTAACTTCTAAAATTGATAGTCAAAATAACCAAACAAACTATAGTAAACTGCTTAAGTCGCAATGTTTGGTTGAGAAAAAGAGATTAAGACATAACTCTTGCCATTTTTTTAGAATGATTTGTGCAATACAGATTTTATAGAAAGTATTTAAGGAAAACAATTTATGAACATCAAGACTTTAAGGATAATAAACTTTGTCGAATATTGTATAAAATTTGATAGAATTTCAGTTTTATGGCCAATATATATAATAAATACATATGTGGGTGTATTAAATATCACACAACATATTATGATTATATTAATTTTGACTATACTAAATAATTATGTCCAAAAAGAAAGGGGTGGCAATTGCCACCCCATGCTCCTATGTAAATCCGCCCCTGCATGACACTATCTAATTAACATGTAATGAAATAACAATTATAGGCCAAAAAAATATTCACAAACACACAACACATTCATAAATTGACATGCCACTAGTCCATAACTATTCTTCATTAATTCAGCATTTCACTTTACGAAATTATTAAAAGAACGATTTTATAATTTTACAAAATATTAATTTAGCGAAACTTTAATTTACATAATGGAATATGGTTTGTTAGCACCGCACTTGCATGCCTTTAAATGGAAAAGTTTCATAAAACGATGGTCATTAATTTGTTGTGACAGATAACGGTAGTAGATTGCTCATTACAAGTCGCAAACAACTCTCCATAAAGTGTAGTACTCAATATACTCATTTCATGAAGACTCTAGACCATGAAAGGAGCTGGAATTTGTTCCAGAATAAGGCATTACCGGACAACATTGAGGATAAATGCCCGAAAGATTTGGAGGAGTTGGGGAGAGAGATGGTGGAAAAATGTGGTGGCCTTCCATTAGCAATTAATGTTGTAGGTGGTCTATTGCTCAAAGAGGGACGATCAAAGGGTGGGTGGATGAAAGTTTCAAAGCAGATAAACTCTCTTTCAGGCAGGGATGATCGTGTCGTATTTGACATTTTGGAATTGAGTTACTATACTTTACCTCCACGGCTGAAGCCATATTTCTTGTGCTTGTCTTTTTTCAAAGAAGATGCTACAATTCGAGTTGTGAAGTTGAAAAATATATGGATTTCACTAGGTTACATTCGACAGGAAGGAGAAGGGAGAGTTGAGGCAATAGCAACGAGATGTTTGGAAGAGCTAGTCAGTCGAAATCTGATTCAAGTGAAGGATACATCGTCAGACGGCCGTCAAATAAAAAATTGTCAAGTCCATGATCTCATTCGTGAGGTATCTATCGCGAAAGCCAAAGAGGAGAAGGGTTTGGAGATATTAGGTAGTAAAGGGAGTAGTTCTCAGCCGTCAAATAAACCGCGCCATCGTGCTCTCTACACCCCTCTCATCAACGGGGAGAGTAGTCGAAACAAGCATCTACATTCTCTTTTTTTCTACAAAGATATTTATACGGCTACGCCATCTTCTTACTGGAAATGTTTTGAACTCCTTAAGATACTTGACTTGGAAGATTGTGGGTGGTTGTGGAAATTGCCTGAAGCAATCGGTGGGTTGATTGGGCTAACATACTTGGGATTAAAGAACACAGGAGTAAGTACGTTGCCACGATCAATTCGCAAGCTCAAAAACCTTGAGGTTATTGAATTACCAAGTTATGCACGATTACCAAGATCTGCATTGAAGCTTATAAATTTGAGGCATATAGATGGGGAATGCTTGTTTATAGAGGTGCCGAAAAAAATAAGCCCACTTAAAAATATTCGTAGATTGAAAGGAATGGTCATTGGACAACTTTCTTTTGAGCATAAAGTAGCACAAATTACAGCAATGCCTAATCTCTCCTATTTAGACATATTAATGCATCATAATTCCAACCAATCTTCATTTTACATGAAGCTCTTCAACTCAGTGAACACGTTGGAAAATCTCGTGCGGCTCACCTTAACACTGTTTTGGGCTCACCTTAAACTAGACGGCGAAATGCATCGGTTACCTACCCATTTTCCTCCAAACGTTGCTCACTTGACTTTGGCCTTTACCGGTCTCAATGAAGACCCTATGCCGGTGCTCGAGAAGCTGCCTTCTTTATCATACCTCCATTTGGGTTTTAGAGTATATGGTGGTGAAAACATGGTGATCTCCAGTGATGGCTTCTCCATGCTCGAGATTCTCAGATTCACTTCCATGCCCCGCCTTTCGAGAATACAAGTTGGAGAAGGTGCAATGCCGGAGCTCAAACGAGTCCAGATTCAGGATTGTGATGATCTCGATGCGGAGTCTCTTAAGGCACAACTGCGACCATCAGTTGTGTTGCATGTCGTCATACGAAGAAAGTGATAGAAATTCTCATTGTCGCTCTGCTCGATCCGGGTATGTCAACTTGCCCATTTTATATTTATCAAGATAGCCTTTGCACTGTTCCCATTTTCTACGACAATATTCAATCTTTGCATCCGTTAACCAGTGTAACAACCCAATTATTTTGTTTTGGGTGGGAGACAAAACGTTCTTCTTTTCCTTTTTACTTTTGATTTTTTTACTTCCTTTTTGCCCTCAAATTTAGCCGTTTGCCTTCCTTTTTCTTGTATAAACAAGCCAGCAAAAAGATTTCATCAAACGTCTCGTTTTCTCCAACGTCTCTTTTCCTTTTCCTTTTTTCTTCTTCTTCTTCTTTCTTTCTTCTTCATATCATCTCAAATCTTTCAACCGATCATCTTCTGTAAAAACAATCTTCCATTTTCTCAAGGACTTCAGGTACTATTCTGGTTTTATTAAATTGCATGTGTAGATATAGATGTAATACAGCAAGAAATATTTAAGTTGCATGAGCTCAAGAATCTGTCATGCTATTCTTTCTTCTGCCGAGTTTTCCAGAGCTAATTACACGATCTTATGTTACTTGAAAAATTATAGAAAAATTACAGAGATAAACTTTATGATGTTTTTAAGCTCTCTACAAATTTTGGTAATTTTTGGACGATTATTTATATTTTTAAAGAATTTTCACTTTTATGCTGCCGAAAAATCATGCCTTCGGGATAGAACTTAGTAAAACATTTATATCTCACTCCTAAAAAATGGTTTTGATTTGATTCTTTTTCCTAAATACTCTACACACGTAGAGATGTGTAAAAATATTTATTTTGTATTTTTATCGTATTTTCACGAAAGCAGTTTAATACAAATGTCCGGGTAGTCAGTCGGACAATGCATTTTCGTATTTGGATTTTTGAGAAAAGTATTCTGTATTTTCTGAAGTCGTCTCTTACCCATAGAGATTGAAATTTTGATATGATATTTCTACGTATGTCCCCTAGATACGTGTTAAATCTTAGAATTTTTAGAGTATGTTTAGTCCCTTAATCGTATAGATAAAGGACAGTAGGTCAGAAATCGATCGTGTTAGCACTATAGATGTGATTTTATTTGTATAAATTATTTAGGATCTGATTCGAGTTTTTGGGCTTATTGGCACGGCAGGTATGATAGTATTTAGAAAATTTCTGATCAGAAAATACTATATAGCTTACGGAATTATCATGCATTTTATTTTGTATGAATATTTATTTATAAATTTGTATTTGTATTGAATATATTTAGGTGTGGGCGACTAAGACATTATATTATCTTATTATTGTTCAAGTCATTTACCCAATGGAATCAAGGTGTGTGGACTCTTACTTATGCTGTTGATTATGATTATCCCTATTGATGTGATTATAGACATGTATTATTTCATGTTCATTATGAGATGGTTCTTGGATTTACTAGTGGTCATCCTTCATTTTAACATTTCAATGTTCTTGGATTGGCTATCTAGTTATCCTTCATTTTAACCTCTTGTGAGTGTTCTTGGATTTATTATTTAGTCATCCTTCATTTAAACATTTCGTATGCTCTTGGATTGACTTTATAATTATCCTTCATTTTAACCTCACGGTTGTGCACAACTTATCATGTTCCGCCTTTGTGGTGATGTCATAGGTTGCCTTTGTGGTAACGTCGTGTGATTTATTACATTTGTCAAGCGGTTATATCAGTTTGGATAATCATAGCATATGTCCCACATTGAGTGTACTATGTATACTCATCCCTCACTAATCATTTCAAGAAAATGAGCACGGAGGCGTGTGGAAGATCGAATGACGCACTCGTACTTTGCTTTTAAAGATTTCTTCGTACTCTAGTTTTGGATAAAACCTCATATTATTTATATTTCCGCTGCTTAAGTTTTATTTTGAAGCTACATTTGGATTTGAATAAATAAAATTTCTACACAGTTTTCTCTATATTATTTATTTTTGGTGCTTCTTTTATAAATAAAAGATAAAGTGTTATTTAAGAAAAATGGGGCGTTACAACCAGTATTTATTTTGCTATGATACCAGATGCATATTAATAATTGTCGAGTAGAGAAATAGTTTGCTATGTATTGCTTAAGGTTTAGGAACCTTCTCCTTTTTCCTTGATTTGTTTCTAGCTGTATTTGTTCTTATTATCAACTCCAAGATGATTATATCTTCCTCAGGATTATTTCAATTCTGCCCATTATAGAAATTCTTATTCGTAGTAGTGGCATTACAGTAAAATTGACTGTAAAATTAATGATTTATAACTATAATACTAAAATCTTTGAAATGAGAATTTAGATGGTGTGAAACCTTTATGAGATTGTCTATGCATTAAGTTTCTTTATCTAGGACTTCCTCTGTCCCATAATTCTTACTACAAAACTTTTTGGCATGGGTTTCAAGAAAAAATATTGGTTGTGTGTAAAGACGTAGGTTGTGTGTAAAGATGTGGAGTCTTCAAATAAAATATTTGTAATAATTTACTGTTTTGGAAAATGGAGCAACATTTGTGTGACAGCCCGAAAAAGGAAAGTTCGAGTAATAAAAAGAGATAATATGTTTTCGAACTTTATTGTGGATAACTAAAATACTAACAATGTATATTTTGGTGAAAAAATATTTTCAACTTTATAAAGAACAAAAATTGTGGTGCTTTAAGAACTTAAACAAAAGTAAAATCAAGACATTTGAACTTCATTTCTACAAATTTTGAAGTATCAATGTACGTGGTTGGATCGCACTAATTCTAAACTAGGCAAGGCCTGTTCTCACATCTACTAATTCGAATGGCTGGATGGATTTATTAATGCATGTTGGCTCCTCTATATTGGATGGATTTATGAATGTGACAACTTCAATCCCATACAGTAACAAAAAGTGGCTAATTTAGTCCTTTTAAAAAAACAAAATCGTTGCGTTTTGAGATTTAAGGGAACGTAAAAAAGCCACTTCACCATGTTCAGCGTATGATAAAAAAATTGGAGGTAATTCCAATAGAGCAAAATTTAACTAATGTGATGAAGTTAATACATTTTCACCCCACAAGGATTTTTAACTTTATGTTAAAAAAAATATGGGATTAAAAGCGTCAATCAAAGGCCACTGCACCTGGTCAATGTAATAGCAATCAAGGAAAAAAACAAGACAGCCACATCCTTAGACCATCTCCAAGGGTTTCCCTCATGATGGGGAGCCCTATCCCTATTTTTGTGCGGAAATAGTGTTTCGTCTCCAACGATTTTTCCCTATCTCTCCCCTAAAAATAATATTTCATAATATTTTAATTTTTTAATTTTACAAATCAATTGTAAATGATTTTTTTTATATAATTAAACTAAACATAATAATATATGATAGGGGACCATTGGGGAAGAAAAATAGGGGATTCCCCTTTTTTGAAGGAGGGTTGGAGGTGCTCTTAGAGAGGGAAAGCTCAATCTCACTAATCTTTAAAACATCTCAATAGGGTTGAGAGATAAACAAACATTTATATATGATTTTAGGTAAACAGATGTCACAAGATACAACGTACTAGTAATTACTAGGAAACAAGTTTACGAGCTTGTTATCTATGTTTAGGTATGCCCAAAATGTTACTTAAGCTGAAATTGTGATCGTTATGGGAGCAGATAAATCTTGCGTGTAATTGATTGGTTCGGGTGAAGTTTGATAACTTATCCATTGAACTTGCCCCAGAATGAGTCATTTCTTTGCTTACTAAAATTATATGCTTTTTTAGTTTAATCTCACTTATTAATTTTCGTAGTCTAAATAGACGATAACAATAATAATTAATATATATTCATTAGGTTAAATTATTTTTTGTAGGATCGACTTTACTTCTTTATCTTCATGTTGCACCCATAGACTTATGGCATGTCATTAAAATAGTGAACACTTACCTTGTTCAATGGCAAGCGCTTGATTAAACAATGAAGATACAACAATTGCAATAAATTGCTATGATTTAATTATTTTAGCGAATCTTCAAAAGTCAAGTCTTTTTAATTATTGCAATAATAATTGTAATGCTACAACTATTTATTTTTATTGACTTACTTCTTGATCAATATTGATATTTAATCCATTAAAATCTAAATATAGTTGGAAATTTGGGCCTGAAGCGCTAAACGAGCTTGTGTAATATTGTTTGGGCTTCAATATGACAGGGCTTTTATAAAGTATATAAAAACTTTTTGTACAATAACAATCAATGAATATTATGAATTGACATTACTTTGGAACAAGAAATTCCTAAAAATATATTTATACATATGAAAAAATAATTCAATGAAAAATATATTTTACATAATAAAATACAAAAATATTCAGCTGCAGAAAGTTATTCTCCAATCTCCAGCATTCAATTTTAATTTCATTCTACAAAATCACGACTAATCACACAATTTTATTTTCAGGGCTTCCACGGCGGCGGCGGCGGTGGGTTCGTCGGGTACAGCGGCGGCACGGCTGTGAAAATCGAGTTTTTGTCTACTCCGACGCCGCCGCTGGTCGTGAGCGACACGAGCGCCGCCACAAGGCCGGCGTTTCCGGCGAGCGTGGGCTCGTTGTAGCTGTAGTTGGAGCGGACGTCTTTGAAGTTGTCGAAGCGGTCGGGACCGGCGACCATGGCGCCGGTGATGTTGTGGGGATTGGCCGCCTTGGCGTCGCGCCACCGCCACCCGCCGGTGCAGGAGTAGCGTGTCTTGTCTTTCGGGATGGAGGCGGCGCGGTGGTGGACGTGCTTTGGGAAGTTGGAGCCGTACCCCACTAGGTAGCTCATCTTCTTCGGATTGGCGCCAAGTATATAATTTATCTTCAAAATAAAAGGAAAAGAATATTAGGGATTTTGTTATAAGCAAGAAGAATATGTTTATTGAATATAATAATTCCCTATTTTCCTAATGATATAGAAAATATATTTTACTTTTTAGGTGGGACAAAATAGTAGAGCTGTGTTCAATTAAATCAGACAAAAACCAAGAGAAAATTAGAACAAACTGAATTAAAATAGTTCAATTTGATTTTAACTGAAATTCCAAGGAGTAAAAACATGAATGATGGTATAGTAGGGAAGCCTAGTTTCAATTTTGACCCTTGTTTATCAAATTTGCAAGTTATTCTCAATTAGTTAATAATTTCTTAAAAAATAAAATATATATTTAACAATTGATTTAATAAAACTCAAAATACACAATATAAATGGTTAAATTGAAATTTGAAAAATTTAAAATTAAAAAACTAAATACATAATTTCGGTTATATATGTTTTTATCGGTTAACCGAGCAGATCAACAACCGAAAGAAGCACAACCACAACATGTATGTTAGCGCAAATTCCTATTTTCGGTGTATTACTATTTTATATACTACTAAATGATTAAATCAATAATTATAATACTGAAACACGATATAAAATAAAGAATTCGATTCATATATAAGAGTTCACATACCTGAGAAGTCGCAAAATCTTTGAGCACGCTTATCTGCACGAAACTCTGTCCACAATTCCAACCCGGAACTCCAGTAGCATTGAGATAATCAGCAAAAACCGAAGCCAAAAATGCAGCATTTGCAGTATATTGCAAATTTTGAGCCCTCCCATGATTCAACTCGATCATCCCTCCTACATAGCAAATACGGATTTTTCTCGTTAGGAAAATATAATCAATATGCAAAAGCATATTGAAAGCTTGACCCGCCATCCACACTAAATCATGCATAATATCAAATTTTATGTGATTTTTGAAAATAAATAAATTATATTACCACCTTAATTATATATTTCATCCCTTCTGAACCTATAAATATTATAGCCTAATTCTTAATTCTTGACACGTCTTTGAATATATGAATAATGTAGCCACCGCCCCCTCAATCATGCAGAATATGTTGAACTTTTATGCAATTTTTGAAAAAATATTATATGGCTACTTAAATTGCACCACTAACCAAATTCTAATTTTCGTCCCCCAACTCTTAATTATGGCACGAGATCACCAGCTCTCGAAACTTTGTCCTAACGTTGTCCTATGATACAATTTTACGATTTATACAATAGTCATGTAGATGCCTATTATAAGAGACAGCGTTGGGACAAAATTTTAGGGACAGGTGATCTGATCCCATTAATTATTGTCTGTCTCTAAATACTCCCCTAAATCATGTAGAATAATAATATAACCACCACCTCTAAATCATGTAGAATACCGAGCTTATGTGTAATTTTTTTTTTTTGGCTAATATAACGACGACATAACTCTTAATTCTGGATTCGCCTATCGATATATGAATAATATAAAAAGATAAAGCACTGAGTCAACTCACCTCGAGTCCAGTTGAAAACATTGTACTTCCGCAGATAGGAACACATTGTCAGCCCAGTCACATTATGATAACTCTTCAACATATCCTCGTACGGATACCCCGGATTCAGAAACAACCTCGTCCTCGTCAGAATCAGCATCGCCGCCGGCAGCTTGTTGTCCCAGCTCAAGACGCTCAGATCCGGTATCATATAAAACGCCTTCGAGTTCTTCGACATGCCGGGATTCGTCGCCAGCGAGAAGTACGAGTTGTTGCCGGTGGCGTAATACAGCCAGGCGGCGCCCCACATGTACTCGTCGTAGTAGCCGGTGGAGTTGTAGTACGGCTCGATGAAGGGGTTGCCCTTGGAGTAGCGGTTGCGGCGGCCGGCGTCGCGGGCGAAAGCGAACACGGTCTCGGCGCCGCGCCGGAGTTTCTTGGAGTATTTGGAGTCGTCGCGGAAGACGATGGAGGCCGCAGCCATCGCGGCCGCCATCTCGCCGGCTAGGTCGGGGCCGGTGGTGGAGGTCTGGACCGGGCGTTTGTAGTCCATGTCTTCTGGCCGCTGCCAGCAGTAGTGGTCGTCCGGGGTGGTGGAGCCGTTCTGTGATCCGCCTACCTATTCGGGTCGGGTCGGGTTGAAACCGGTTAGATTTGAGGCCCATTGGAATAAGCATTTTATAAACAAATTCAAATGTAATAACTACAAACTAATTTGATTCAAATGTAAGCATTACCACTCTCTCATATTTTATCACCCACTTTCTTAATTCTCGCGTCGAAAAGAAATGTGCCATGTTAAATAGGACAGAGAGTACAAAACTCCAAATCCTAAATTGAAGGGTATTTTCGTCTTTCTAAAGGCTCTAGTATAAGCCAATTATAAACATTTTTACTAAATCTATATAGGAAAACATATAAAAGAATGGGAGAGATTAATTTCCCCCATTTAAATTGTTTCCCTAAATATCTAAATATCTAAATCCTAAACATAAGTTTTAAATTCTATATGTGAAGGGTATTTTCGTCTTTAACATAAAGTGACAGATCACATGTATTAGATTAGTGTAAGTGGCTAGTTTTCGGGTATTGTCTTCTAAATCTATTTGAATAATAGTAATATATGAGCATACCTGACTGTAAATCTTGTCAATTCGAGTAGCGGACGAGTTGAAAGTACGGAGCAAGTAATCAGTGCCCCACTTGATGAGGTCTCTAGTATGATCATATTCTCCAATAGCACGATATTTGTGCTCGTATTCGATAACGCTCCAACTTAACATCGTCATTGCAAACGACATCGGAAAATGAAACTTGATGTTGTCTCCGGCATCGTAGTATCCTCCTACTAACCCTCCTTTAACGTCCGTTAAATCCGACCCGTCATTTAACCCGGAATCCCCCCTCCATGGGACACGGTTGTTCTTTGGCAATTTTCCAGCTGCAAATCCAACATCAATATTATTAATTAGTAATGACTTTTATCTGGTTTTATGTTATATTTTTAATTTCATATTTTAATATAGTAATATGAGATGAATAATAAATAATTACAGAGAATCCAAAATTGATTTTATAAATTTATGTCACATGAGAGATTAAAGTCAACAATCTAATAAGACAAAGAGAGATCAAGCTAACAGCTTGATGACGTTATCAATGACCTCATCCACTAGCAAGATCGGAAATGTTGGAAAATATTTATTTACATTTAGAATATGAAGTTGTTAAAGTACTGTTTGAAAGAAAATATTCTCTATTACGAGGATATTCCGAAGCTGCTATTTAAATGTCTAGTAAATATAATGATTATAATATAAATATTAAACTAATTGTAATAACGATCTCTGAACGAAATCTATTATACTAAAAATAATAAATCTAATTAAAATGGGAATGAAGTGAAAACATTTGAATAGAACTTCCATGTGATGAATCGAAACGTGTATACCCACGCCTTTGGTCTACTCTTTTTATTATAATTTAATTGATGGGAATACTAGAATAAATATTAGAACAAAGTCAATGCTTTTTCTTGAAGACAATCCCAATCACAAAAAATATTAAAATAATGTGATTTTAGCACCATTTCTCCTCCACACCTCAATTCTAAATATTTGAAACAAATTTGGAGTAATAATAATACTACTACAAAAGTTAGCACTCAATATTATTTTTTGACTGACGAGAAAAATCCGTTATCGATTAAAAAAAAATCAATTACACCTATATACCAAACCTAATTTTTAGAGGTGAAAATGACCAATAACTTCCTACATTTATTGCCCTTTTAATTGATTTTTGACCCTTTTTAATAATCACAAAATCGGCAAACTAATCAAATTGCTTCCCTAATAATCCTATACTCCATCTATAATAGTAAACCAATTAATAAATCACATAAATAACCAAACCTTTTTCAAATCGAAAACAATGCATGAAGACTAAAACAATGGAAAGAAATTGAGAAAAAAGCTAAAAAAAGAAAACGTACACTTTTGGGCATTGAAGAAGAGGAGAGCCTTTTTTAGGGCGACGGTGTAATTATCCGGCGGTGGAGGCGGCTTTTTATGCTTCGGTATTGACTTCGCGATGATGATCGGAAGTCCGATCACCACGAAGGCGATCAAGATGGACAGAAGTGTCCATTTGAAGGCGGTCCGGCTGCAGACTATGCAGCCGAGATCGACGTACTTCTTCTTCTTCTTCTCCGGCGGGCCGAGCAGCCAGCTTTGCTGCGTCTCGTCCAAATGACCGTTGTACCCTTGATTTGCTAGCGAGGCCCTGTCCCAGTCCAAGTTCCGGCTCTTTTCGTCGTCGATTGTTGAATCTGCAGCGTTGATCTCCAACGTTCCTCCCCAATGATTATGCATTTTTTTAAAAAATTAAAAAAATATTTTTTTTTCCTTTGTTTCTGAATTTTATAGAATTGGATTCGTGTAGTGAAAATTCCCTGGACATTGTAATAATAATAATTAGGCTTATGTAACAATAATTTATGACGGTCAAAATGAATTAATTTTCATAAAAATGCCATGAATAAATCATATATATATAAATATATTAAAAAAAAACTTACTTGTGAATCGTCGATGGGGGGGGGATTCACCAATTCTCTAAGGCCACCATAGGAGAGTCTCTCTCTCTCTCTTCTCCTCTCTATCTATGGAGTGTAGTGTTCTACTGTTATATATTGAAGGAGAGAGAGAGAGAGAGAGAGAGAGAGAGAGAGAGAGAGAGAGAGAGAGAGAGAGAGAGAGAGAGAGAAAAGTTGACTTGGAATTTTTATTTATTTATTTATTTATTGTTATTATTATTATTTTTTGTGTGGGAAGACGGTTTGTCTTGCTTTGAAGATATACTCAGTGAATTATGTTAATGGGAGTTTCAAATGGGGACTGAATCAACGAAAGCTGTAATGATGGTGAAATGTAAACTTTATATAGCAATACAGCTATTAAACGTAATTTTGCCATTAATTGCAATTCGAATAATTAAAGAAACATAAATTTTTAAGGTTATTAATATTGGAACTTTCCAAGAAATACACTAATCTAATCTGCTATAATTAATGTACCATTCGAATTTGTTCCGAAAAGGAAAAAACGGATTGGTGAATAAAAATATCCGTTCGAATCTTCGTCCTACAATCTAGTGTTCCACTAACATTTCAACTATAAACACTTAAGTATTTACGATAATTCTAAATTCATATCATAAATACCTAGGTATATACAGTTGAAAATAATAGTGGGACACGAGATTGTTGGACGAAAGATTTGTGGGTAAAAATATTGGGAATGATATATGCTAGTTGTCCAATTATTTCCATTTTCAGTTTATGTCCAATTTATCTAACTAATGAAATAGTGATTTTTTCTTTGTTAAACGAGTTTATGTGTCATTATTTTATTGGTGAACACAAATTGAACACGAAAAATGTGAACATGTGATCCACTCCCAAAATACTTGCATGTATAACAAGCAGGTTATTAATTGATATACATATATAGTGATACACCATTTATAAATTCGAATATCAAAGATTAAAAATTTGAATCTCATAAATATTGCCCTCATCACAAAAGAAGGAAAAGATGGAAAAGTAAACCTAAGCCCATGTGATAGTATATAATACCTTATTGAGAGATCTATTATAATTCCTTATATACACAATTAATATTACATGTAACTTCAATGATACTCCTTTAAGGAGAGTCAAGTTGATCACTATTAATTATCAATAAAATATTGGCATAGTCGTCCCCTTGGGATAACAAAGTTGGTGAAGGTGGTTGGCCCGAGACCGATAGGTCCTGGGTTCGAATCTCACTGGAAGCAACTTTGTGGAGCCTGTCACCTATGGTTAGCCTAGGGTGGTTGAACTCTCCTGTGTGGTTTGCGTGCTGCCACGCACAAGGAGCGGGGTTTACCGGTCGCGCACCGAAGGTAGCGGCTGCGGGTTCTACGTATCAAAAAAAAAAAAAAAAAAATATTGGCATAGTCGTTAGGTAATGTCCAAATCGTCATGTCACACGGCAACAATATTTTAATAATATAATAATAAAATTCAAATGCATTCCGCATGAGATGTGCTGGTTTATTAAATACTATTTCCGTCCCGCTATTACTATTCTCTTTGGTTTTCGATAGGGAGATTAAAAAAAATTATTTAAGTGTGTATTTTATGAGTTTTATAATTTTCGAGGAGTAGTTGGTGGAAGAAATGAGATTTTATCCGAATTTATGAAGGGCATAGTTGAGACAATCGATTTTTTTTTTCTTTTTTTCTTTTTTCATATTGTCTTTTAAGAAATAATTTTAAGTTTCCAAGAAATTAAAAATCAAAATCATAAATTTATGTGTACGGAATGGAACAAAAATCGTGTGAGAGATATATTTTTGGATAGAGAGAATATAATAATGTAGAAATGAATATAAAGTAGGAGAAACCCACTTTATTTTTTGTTTAAGAGTAGTTTTTGTAATTTTAAGAAAGAAGATAATAATAACGAGATAATCCAACTAGAAAAGTATGACAATTAAATCGGGGACGGAGGAAGTATGAGTTGTCGATTGTATGTGGAAGAATTTGTTGCGATGGATACTTCTGAGTTTGATGTAACTTTTTGTTTGTTTTACGCGGTTATAAAGATGTAATTCGAATATTTAAAGCTGTTCTGTTCTCATCCACATCTTTGACTACTTCTGTTAGTAAAAATACATTTTATTTTTTGTTTTGTTTTTTTGACAAATAAGGCCGCCTGGCAATTGGGCCGAGCCAATTAGACAATTTCTTTGGATCTTTAAAGGTCAATTTAATTCTAACAAGATAATTTTAGTGGCTCGTTCAGTATGGACTAATATTAACATCTCTAGTTTTGTGGGAGTAGTAATAATATCAGTATGATTTTTTTTCCCTACTGAGTTATTCCTTCCTTTTCATTGGAATTGTTCAGTTTGTTTTCGGCATGGAAATTAAGAAAATTATTGACTGAATGTAAATGAATAATAAAATATAAGGACTCACTGAATTATATAGAGTATTCTTTTACTAAAGAGGAAAAATGTATAATTACAATGAAACAATTTAAAAAAGAATATTGATATGTTGGAGTGGGACTAATTAAATCGAATTTTATCAAGCATTTTCTCATAAATGTGATCCACATGTCCATAATGTTTTAAAACATAGTAATTTAACAAAATAGATTACTTTTTCATTAATGAGCAAAACCTATATGTATCTCATATCCTGCTATTATAAAGTGTGTTGAACGTTCCAAAACACAATAATCTACTTACAACTCATAGCGCATACAACACACTCTCTCTCTCTCTCTCTCTCTCTCTTTTTAGTTTTAGTTATTCATTTTTTACAATTGATTAATTTATAAAAAATTCATTCATGAAAATATGTGTAATTTTAAAAATTGCAAAATCTCATATTTTTTTCATAAATATTGTAATATAAAAACAAAAACATGCAATGCATTACCCTCTTCATATTACTATAATTGGCTAGCTTTAATAATTGTGACGTTTTATTATAAGTGACTCATTCTAAAAAAGCAAAGAATGTATTGGCATAATTTAACTACCAAAAAGTTAAACAATATACTCAACTAAACACAACTTTTGTAATTCCTGTGCCGAAAAAAAGTGAGTCCTTATAGTGGAACGAAGTGAGTAAAATAAAAATAAAATTATCTAATATTTATAATAAACTAATATAAATCTTTACATAAGTTTGATAACATTTATTTAATAATAGGGGATCTGAAAAAAAGTATATATTTGTCTGAATTTATAATTTTAACACATTTAGTTTACATAGGTTAATTAAGTTACAAATTTTTATCTGATCGCCAATTTATTCGGCCATTGAAAAAAATTCAAAAATACTGTACTCTTCCAGTTGTTGTAGATATTCTTTTTTTAAAATGTAGATTAAATGTAGTACTATTCCATATATATCTTTATTCCTTTTGAAACTTTAGTCATATAAACTTGTAATTTCATTGCACATGCCTTATATGTCCGCGTCGTACTCTAGTCCAAATATTTCTATACGCCACTCTCTCTCACCTCCCTCTCTCTCCAAATTAAGTCACAAACCAATCCAAGACAAACAATGTTAAAACCAATCAAAGGATTCGAGAAATTCAAGCAAAACCACCACCCAACGTCATTCACGCCCAACCAACGGCCCCAATTCCCCCTCCCCTAAATATAAAAACTCTTTACTCCCCCTTAACCAACACAATTTCTCCTTCCCCCATAATGGGCCGTCCGATCCACCACCACCTCCTCCTCACCACCCTCCTCCTCCTCCTCCTCTTCCTTCTCCTCGTCAACTCCGAAGACCCCTACCACTTCCACACATGGAACGTCAAATACTCCACCCTCTCCCCCTTAGGCGTCGAGCAACAAGTCATCACCATCAACGACCAATTCCCCGGCCCCCGAATAAACGGCACGTCGAACAATAACATCGTCGTTAACGTCTTCAACCACCTTGATGAACCGCTACTCTTCACGTGGAACGGAATCCAACAACGGAAAAATTCATGGATGGACGGCACGTTAGGCACAAATTGCCCGATTTTACCCGGTACGAATCTAACGTTCAAATTCCAAGTTAAAGATCAAATCGGGAGTTATTTTTACTACCCAACGACCGCGCTCCACCGCTCCGCCGGCGGGTACGGCCCGATCACCGTCCACAGCCGGGAACTCATCCCGGTCCCCTACGATAAACCGGAGGACGAATTTGTAGTACTCGTCGGAGATTGGTATTCGAAAGGACACGTGTCGTTGAAGAAACAGTTGGATTCCGGGAAGAGCCTCGGCCGGCCGGCGGGGGTGGTGATTAACGGGAAAGACGGAAAAGGAGACGGAGATAAACCGATGTTCACGATGAAGCCGGACAAGACCTATAGATACAGATTCTGTAACGTCGGGATGAAGAACTCGATCAACGTTAGGTTTCAGAAGCATTCAATGGTGTTGGTCGAGGTCGAAGGGTCCCACACTGTGCAGAACAAGTACGACTCGCTCGACGTTCATTTAGGGCAATGCTACGCCGTTTTGGTGACGGCGAATCAGGATCCGAAGGACTACTACTTAGTCGCGTCGACGCGGTTTACTAAGGAGGTGTTGACGGCGACGGCTTTAATCCGCTACGAGGGGAGTAATGTTCCGCCGGAGAAGGAGCTACCGATTGCGCCGGTGGGCTGGGCGTGGTCGTTAAATCAGTTTAGATCTCAACGGTGGAATTTGACGGCGAGCGCGGCGCGGCCGAATCCGCAGGGGTCGTATCACTACGGGCAGATTAATATTACGCGGACGGTTAAGATTGTGAATTCGGCGGCGGCGGTGGATGGGAAACTCCGGTATGCGATTAACGGCGTTTCGCATTCGGACGGGGAGACGCCGATTAAGCTGGCGCAGTTCTTTGGGGTTGGGGAGAAGGTGTTTAAGTATAATCTGATTAAGGATGATCCCGGAGAGGGCGAGGATAAGATCGCGACGGTGGCGGCGAATGTGGTCAACGCCACGTACCGGGATTTTATTGAGTATGTGTTTGAGAATCATGAGAAGAGCGTGCAAACGTGGCATTTCGCCGGTTACTCCTTCTTCGCCGTCGCGTAAGTCTCTCTCTCTCTCTCTCTCTCTCTCTCTCTCTCTCTCTCTCTCTCTCTCTCCATATGCATGAACTACGAACAAGATTGAGCTAGGAAAATTGACACATTTAGTATGAGACTGCTTTGCATCAATGTGGCATATGCTAAACTCAATTTGAATTAGATGAGATTCTTGAAAACCCTAGTAGTTGTTGAATACTCTAATATTTGATGATCAATGCTCTCTCACTACATATGCATGAAATGTGAACAAGATGAGCTAGGAACATGGACAAGTATAACTAGGGGTGGATATGTATAGTAAACCGATTTTATGGTCATAGTTTATAAAGTACCAAAGTTTGTACTACACGTTTGGTATACCGAAAATCAGTACTGTGAAAAAAAGCTCACCAGATTTATCGGTTTTAAAACAAAAAAGATGAAGATTAAAGACTTTTAGGAAAATTAAAATTTCTTTAATTAAGATTAGTACGAACAAGGAATTTCAATAATCATAATTACACCAATCTTTAATAATAGATTGTGATTGATAAAAGAAACGGTAGTAACAAATCAAGTGCATATAAAAATTACCAATACGCCCTTCTAGAAATGATTTTAGTTGAAAGATTAAATTTAATAAAAATATCTATAACCATTGATTTACTAAGATCTATGGATCAAATAAGTTCCTATTTCTCACTAATGTATAATGTTTTTATTTGATCCATTATATTATATATATATATATATATATATATATATATATATATATATATATATATATTTACCATATTATAATTCAGTATGCAAGAGTTACCATTATACCGTATTTCGAATTTCCGGCACACCATACTTTTACCATTTTACAGTATACTGTAGTTACTCTTATACCGAATTTTCGGTATTTATTAGCATACTATGGTGTTGCGGCTTATATTGAATATTGGTATTCATCGCTATACCGAGATATCCGAAAATCGATTGATATTTGGTTAATTTAGACATTTTAAGTATTTTTTCTATACAATATATGCGATAACCAAATTTTTTGGTATTTTTTTACACCCCTAAGCTTTCAAATATGTGTGATTCTTGAAAACCCTAGTAATTGTTGCATTCCCCAGTATTTGATGATCAATGTTCTCTCTCTACATATGTATGAAATTTGGACATGATAGAGTAATTGAGGAATTAAAATGATACACATGATCTATCATCACTAGTTTAGCATAATGTGCTTTCAATCTACGTCGATCTAAAGCTCTGTTCTTTTAGTCTATGGAAGGGACTCTTCCTCTCAAGTTCGATTATTGCAATTGCTCAGGATACCCTTTTTTAGCTTCTAGGGTCTATTTTTTAGTTCAACAAAACTTCGAATTTAAGTAAGAATATTATCGAATCATCATAACTACTTCGATATATCTTTTTTCGTTTCTATCCACAAATTACATTCTTGAAAACTCTTGATCCACATTACTCACAATGTCACACACATTCTTGTAAAACCTTTTTCCTATCCTCTCTCTCTAGCCTAACACAATTCTTGAACATGTAACAGGATCGAGCCGGGAAGATGGACACCGGAGAAACGAAAAAACTACAATCTTATCGATGCAGTGAGCCGGAACACAATCCAAGTTTATCCGGGATGTTGGACCGCGATCATGACAACCATGGACAACGCGGGATTGTGGAATTTAAGGTCAGGCTCTACAGAAAGATCCTATTTAGGGCAGCAGCTCTACTTCAGCGTGCTCTCGCCGGAGCTCTCGCTCCGAGACGAGTACAACCTCCCTGACGATCAACTGCTCTGTGGAATAGTCAAGGACATGCCTAGGCCTAAATTATATAAGATGTGATTTTTATTTTATTACAGTAGTTCTTGTCTGGAATTGCTGGAGAGTGTAAGAGAATTCAGAGAGATAGAAGGTTACAATATTTCCTCCTACTGCTTTAACTTGAGGTTTTTATTTTATAATAAAGGTAGAGATTTTTTTCATATTATTTCCTTAATACAAATCGTAAAAATCAATCGAAATCGTAAGTACTAAAATTTATTATTCCATTAACAAAACATAGAATCTTACCGAAATTATTAATTATATCATTCGCTTTCAAATGCGGAAAACGAAAAAAAAAAAAAAACTTATGTTTGTGTGAAAATGCTTAAAACTATCCGTATTTGTTTTTTGTTTTAAAAAAATACCCCATGTTTTAAAAGTATTTTTTGGATGATTGTTCTTAAAAATATTTGTATGAAACATATAAAAAATTGTAGGAGCAACTATTAAAGTTTTTTCCTTTTTTTTACACATGTGTAATATCTCAAATATCTTTTCAATGTTCAAAATTATAGTGATGTAAATAAAGGTAAAATGGTAATTTTATTAATAAATTACCAAGTGAAAGAGTTCATGAGAACGTTTGAGATTCACCATAGTTAAATTTGAAGGTTTTCAATTGAATACGTGGTGTTTTATTAATAAATTTGAAGAGTTCATGGTTTTCATGCCAAAAAATAAATAAATACGTGGTAGTTTTATATATTTTCAATTGAATACGTGGTGTTTGTTTTTTCAAGAATAAATAAAATTTCATTTGTCGCGGAGGAGAGTATGCCATGGACTCATGAATTCAGTCTATATATATCACTAATGTTCGACTTATTTTTTTACACGATTTTAGAGTGAATGAATAAAATTATCATTAATGAAATTAGCATTGATGTAGCCATTATATCTACGACGTAGAAAACAAACGTAATTACTGAAGAAAGATTGAATTTTTCACTGGGTTTCAGCAAAAATTATGTCTCTATTTGGGGACAAAATGTTGAATTTATGGAGAGACACGAAAATCGGCTTTATTGCACTATTTGGGGCACCCGCGCACCCGTACATCCACCATTAGGATACATTTATTTATTTATTTGTTGCAATATATAGTTATTTTTGAATTAATTAAAATGAGTATGATTGTCTCATGTTCAAATATCACCGTCACCAATGTTTATGTAGATCGATCATTAATTTAGAATATCATCAAAATTTTGATGCATCTTTCATTTTTTTTTTCATCCGTTGAAGTCTCCATCTTTTTCTCCGGAATCAAATGTGACCAAATTAAATTCTTAGGAAAATTGCTGTTCTTCCGAAGTTGACCCTTTTCCCCTTC
Source organism: Lavandula angustifolia (assembly GCA_028984105.1). NCBI lineage: Eukaryota > Viridiplantae > Streptophyta > Magnoliopsida > Lamiales > Lamiaceae > Lavandula > Lavandula angustifolia. Next base: position 1,341,615 of record CM054819.1, read on the forward strand.
CAACTGTTATTGCATGATACCTCAAATCTTTTTCTTTTCTTCTTCATAATATCATCATATATATGTTATGATGTGGCACAAATCATAATCCTTAAAGTAAATTGAGTTATATCTCACATCAGATAATAAATAAAGTTTATCATTAATTTCACCAATAAATAGATAGGTTTTCTAATTGTTTTAAGTGTGCATTTATGCATCATAGCCCACATGTTATGAGATTAGTTAGTTAGACTAATTGTCCATGTTTTTGTGGGCATGTGCTTTTCTTTGTGCCTATTTCTTTTTCTCTTTGTGTTATTCTTTGTTATTACATCCGTTGGGTTCCAAGAACCCGTTCGTCCCATTTTGATTAAATTCTCTGTGCCTATTTCTTTTTCTCTTTGTGTTATTCTTTGTTATTATAGCAGTTGGGTTCCAAGAACCCGTTCGTCACATTTTGAGGGTCCAAAGATCCTAACAAGTGATGATTCTTGTTCGAGGGATGTTGCGACTTTGTTGGTATTCTGATTTGGATTAAGTCCAATGAGGCTTTTGCTGAGGCAGTGGAGCAAGATCATTTTGTGTTCGCGATTGGATTTTTGATCGATGTGAAGATTTGTTATGTTGGATTGGATATTGGAGTTTTCGCCACAGTGAAGATTGTTATGATGTGACTCAAATCATAATCCTTAAATGAATTTTCTTCCCTCCACCCGTGGACGTAAGTTTATTGACCGAAGCACGTAAATTCTTGTATTCTTGTTTATTTTCTCGTATTTCGTTTACTCGTATTTTATAACAATTTACCTGAAAAATCTATTTTCTCTTGTTTATATGCAGAATTCATGCACAGTTTGATTGCATATTCATAAGAAACAAATGTATTCTTGTTGGCTAGACCATCTTGAAATGAATTGATTTCAAGATGCAATGAATTGATTTTAGATGCAATGAAACATGATGATAAATTTAAAGAGGCATATATACCATGGGGAGTGGGTGAAGGGCTTATCATCATGTTTCATTGCATCTAAAATCAATTCATTTTACTGCAATGATTTATTTGATAGCTTCCTGTTTAATTGCATCTCTACAAGATGATAAATTAATTTACTCCATCCGTCCCATTATAAGTGATTTGTATTTCTTTTTGAGCTGTCCCATTATGAGTGGCTTGTATTTAAAATAATACCCTAATATAATCTAGTAGGCCACTACTTTTATATTACTTTACATACAAAACAAACCTTTCTTAATTCACGTACAAGAAAGTTTTGAATCACTTATAGCCGGATGGAGGTAGTATATATATTGCATGTTGCTCAGTACCCCTTATCGATCTTTTTATAACGTACGAGCTTCCTCTTTCAGTACCAGCAGCTAAGAACTCTCCACTACCTGTAAGCAATCACAAGGCAGAAGTAGAAGCAGCAGCAGCTGCAGTAGAAGATGAAAGTAACGCAGTAAAAGCTTACCATTTCCGGGAGCTCGCCGCAGCTACAAAAAATTTTAAACAAGAACGTTTACTAGGAGAGTATATAAAGGGACACTTCAATCTACTAGCCAGGTAATGTATAACACAGCAGCATCAATTCAATCTACCAGATTTTTTTCTTTCTAGGAGAAACACAAGAAATCAAGAGTATTTTTGCTTGAAATTGGAAAAAAAAGCCAAAAAGGAAAAGAAAATGTTAACTATAACCTGTTTATTTTATTGCAAAAATACCACTGTTCTTCAATTATGCGGCACTAAAAACTCCACTCTGTACTAATTCTTTCACATTTTACTTTGTCAATAAATAACGTTATTACTGTTTTACTTATTCCCCCCCTCAAGTAAAATATTTAAAAATAAACACACGGCAATTTGACGTAGTTTGAAGTGAACACAGATTAATTTTTCCCCTCTGAACATGTTTTTGTCAATAGGTTGTTGCTGTTAGGCAGTTAGACAGAACGGGAACACAAGCAAGCAAGTTTCAGGCTGAAGTTATCGCGTTGAGTCAGCTTGACCACCCGAATCTGGTCCGATTGACCGGATAATGGAGATCAAAGGCTTCTTTTTTATGAATACTTGCCCTATGGCTCTTTAGAACAACATCTCTTCGGTAATTCCAAATCAAATTTCAAACTAAAAAAATAAAAATAAAATAAAATAAAATAAATAAAAATTGCTCTTCTCTTGTAATATTGACAAATCTTCATTCTTGCAGACATTTCAAGCGACAGAAGGCCACTAGACTGGTAGCTCAAGGCCTCTAGTTTCTACACGAGAAGGCGGATCCGCCTATCATATACCGTGACTTGAAAGAATCAAACATCTTGTTGGACGAGGCCCACAATGCAAAACTCTCGGAAAACGTAAGAAATTGCTAAGCTTATGCAAGGAGACATCAATTTGAATGTTTCACCAAGAATAGTCTCGTCTTACAGCTATTGTGCACAGGAATACGAAATGCACGGCGCGGATGTTTACAGTTTTGGCGTAGTCCTGCTCGAGCTTGTAACGGGGCGTAGAGCGTTTGACAGCGAAAAATATATTTTATTTGAATTTATACATACGGTTCGAGGATCGTGCCTCGCGGCACCATAGGAGAACGTCTCGTTTCCTGAATAAGATTTTTAAAACAATCAAAATGCCTTATACTCAACATGGTATGCTCGATCTAGATTTTTAACTGTCGACTAACGTTGAAACTACTTTTTCGTGTTCATTAGTCACAACCGTTTCTCAGAAACCCGAGGAGTTTTCCAGAGATGGCGGATCCGCTTCTAGGAGACAAGTTCCCCCTAACAAGCTTGAATCAATCAATCGGAGTTGCATCGATGTGTCTGCAGGAGGAGCCATCAGTGCGGCCTATGATCACAGACGTCGTGGCTGCTCTCAGTTTTCTTGCAAAGGCTCCTCCTGAGTCGCCTGTCCCGCATCATCTTGTTCCTATATATAATGTCCACAAAAGTGGATCCAGATGCTTTATGACATTGAAGAGGCGCAGATTTCCTTTTTATGAGCAAGAAGATGAAATCAGCCATTGGATATGAAGGCCTAATTAAGTCAAGTGTGATCAACTTCAAATTCGAGAACCTCAAGTCCACGAGGCTGGTTCGAGTAGCATCAAATACACGAAACGGTTACACGGAAAACCGAGTCGTGGGAGAAGGGTGAATTGAAGAATGAAACATAATGAGGAGTACGAAGGCAGGAAATCAAGAAGATGATTATTCAAGCTTGTATTTAATAGTGTACAAAGTTAGTAATACATCTGATTTTGTACATTAAGGCCTTTTTTTGGGGTTCAGATTTAATTTAATAATAATAACCATATTTACAAAAAAGTTTCTCCGATGGGAACGGCTCACGTGAGGTCTCCCAAACCAAAACCATCAGTGTAAGAAAAATAAGGAGGTGGATGAAGATATATAGCAAGGAAAACAAGAAGAATAAGGAATCTTGCACGTGAGGTCGATCCTACAGAAGTTTTTGCGTTGACCCAAAATTATGCATCTCAGTTTGTGTATGTATATTGTGGTTTTTCTGGATTTCAAATTTAACTAATATAACCATTGCAAAGTTCTCTCTATCATTTTTTTAAAAAATAAAAAGAAATTTCAAGTCTTAGCATATACTTGTACTAGACTGGTAATACCATTTGAGCTATAAACATATACCATGCTTGTAACCTAATTTACGAGTGATAATTGCGATTTTTTTTCCGTGGTGGGTGCAGGTCATTTTGTCCGAACCACATAAATCTGTCTCACTGTTTCTGTTTTATTCTTGTGATTTCCTGCGCCTTCGATTTAATCAATTTGATTGCTGAAACTAAGCTCTTCTCACCTGCTCTCTGCTAAGTGCTAACAAACCAGATTTTTATTAATCCAACGTATTTACTTCTCTCCTTATATTATATGTACGCAGCATCTCAAGAAAGTTGTAGAAGAATCCTTTGCATCTTCGGATTAGAGACGAATTACTGCTGGTGATCTTGAGGGTGTTTCTGCAAATGAACCCTTCTCCCTTGCTCTCTGCAACCCATCCAAAATGTCTCATTACAAACATATATATAAATATCCTTATATCCTTACACATAATGGCCAATATATAGTGTATTTGGTATTCCCACTTCGCGTAAGTGGTTAATATAGAATTGATCTATTTGTCACTTTCCGTTAGGGTCGATTTAAAGTAATAGTATTTTATATCCTAATACATATTCTTTATATTTTGATGCATAAAACATATAAGGAATATATATAAGAGAATCTTTAATCCAAGTTCCTCAAAGGGTGTAAATTGGTTCCTAGTTCAGTAGTTCTAAAGTTTCTCAAATGATCCAGTTACTATGTACGAATACTTATATGTGCATGCTTGAATGAGTTGAATGGTGTACTAACCATATGAAACTTGGTGTTTTCCAAAGCCTTCTCGAGATCTTCCACAATCAAATCTATGGTGGGACGGCCGGCGCTTGAACTGGCCGCGCAGAGGACTGCTATCTCAAGTATGGATTTAAAATCTACTGTCACAATATTTCCTTTCATCTTAGGGTCTTGAAAATCTGTTAGCGGTCGTTTTCCCGAGTTCACATCCTTTGCCTGCAGCATTTTCAAGATTTCAATATATACCCTTTCCTCGGATACAATCCAATGTCGTAAAAATTCCATCGGGAACCTATGAGATTTTCTACTATAATACCGCAATATGGAATGATTCCCAAGAACATTTTTGTCCAACAAGATGATTCCCAAGAACTTTTTGTCCAACAAGCGGAAAATGAATACTTAAAATTTGACATAAGGATATACTTCTTCCCTCTCGCTATTACTGTCCGACTTTCTTAATCGGATTGTCAAGTTATTACTGTCATTTTTCTTAAAATGACAAAAACTACCCTTAAACATAAAATAAAGTGTGTTCCCTTACTCACAACTCGACCCCACATTCTTATACTCTCTCTCTTAAAAAATCTCACACACAATTTCGTTCTGATCCGAACTCAGAAATTTATTATTTTTAATTGTTTAAAAACTTTAAATTATTTATTCAATTACAAGATGGAAAAAAAATGATTGCTTTTACCAACCTTGCAAAAACTTGGATAATTCTTATTTTTTAGTACCAACCACTCCTTGAAAACTGTGTCAATTTCTTATTATAATTAAAACTCATATAATAAACATTAAAATAAAGGTTTTTAATCTCCGTGTCGAAACCAAAAAAGACACTAAATTGACGTGTTTTTCTATGGCACCTCGAGGCGCCTCATTGACAACTATATATTGAAGGAATTCAAACAAAAAATCACGATCTCGTCGCACTAAATTTGCTATCTTCAATTTTTTAAGAAAAATATCGACAATCGTAATATAAATTATATGATTTGATCATGTCTAAAAGCTAGAAAATCATTTAGTATTATAAGCTTTCATTTTTGCTTCAAGGGGACGTAAAGGGAGGACGGTAATGAAATATACTTTCCCTTTTTGGGACGCACTATAGAAATTATCTTGTTTCTATAAAAGGAAGTGGGTCCCATACCTTTATTAATTCAAACCAATTCAAAAAAATTAATTAATTGTGAGAGTCTCACACTTCCACCTCACAAATTTATTCTAAATAATTAATTAATTGCATGAGTCTCACATTTTACCAACCCAAAATCAACTCTCCTAAATTACCGTGTTGAAAAGAAATAAAACACTTTTTATAGGACCGAGGAGTAGTAGAAAACATATATTTTTTGAATTTTTTGAGATTCTATTAATACGTAAAAATTCCCATTAAAAATAATTTAAAGAACCAAGAAAAAAAATCATCAATCGCAAGATACCTTTCTAGTGAGCTGGTCTCTCGCATCCAAATCAAGCTCTATAACTCTCTGTCCGGACAAAAGTTGCAGCATGACAATGCCAAAGCTGTAGATATCACTCGCACAAGTTAGTTTGGCATTGCTTATATACTCAGGATCCATATAACCGATCGTCCCTCGAACATCTGTAAACACTTCGCTCTCTTCCTTCCCCACTATCTTAGTCAGACCAAAATCAGACAGCTTCGGTTGCATATCATGCGTCAGCAGAATGTTTGTCAACTGCCAAGACAGGAATCAGTTTTCTTGTAAATATATAGTAGCTCGAATTATGGAGATATTTAATCATTGTACGGTTAGGGTTAAACATAAATCTTGTATCTTTAACCCTAATTATAGGGGCCAATCCAGGATTTAAGATCAGGGCGAAATAGAAAAATTCTTCAAAAATTAAAAAACCGGGATTCTCCACAATATGGGAAGGCGAAGTCTGCAATTTTTGGTGCGGGTAGAAATAGGAAAATTTCCAAAACTGTACCACAAAATATTTTACACAGAGCCCCTAAATCCTCCCTGGCCTGCTGTTAAAACTACGTACTCTACATACAATGTAGAGGCACAAATCCGCTCTCCAGTGTACGACACAGATTTCTTAAAACTACGTACTCTACATACAATATTTTCCAAATCTGCCCCTACTGTTAAAACTACGTACTACTCTACATACAATATTTTCCAAAACTGTACGTACAATGTATGACACAAATCCGCTCCCCAATGTATGACATAGATTTGTTGTCCCAAAAAGCCAATGCCTCAACCATGTTCCAGTTAAAACTACGTGCTTTTTGAAACAAGAGAGAGGGTAAAGATCGTAATTTGTGTACAGTTTAGTGCAGATAGGGCATACGGAACACGAATCCAATCATGATTAGCTTCGGTGAATTACTATAAGAACTACGTAGTTTTAAATGGGACATGATTGAAACATTAACTTTTTGTGACAACAGACATGCTCTCCTGACATGAATGTAGGCCTTGCCGAACCACAATTTCTTGTTTTAGAGTTTCTTTCACGTTTTATTTTTCGTCGCGCATAATCACCAAAAGAAGTTCATATCGTTGGACTAATAATTTAATTTGTTTCAAACACATAGTCAACTAAGTTACCTTTATATCTCTATGAACAATGCATCCACTTGTGTGAGTATGCAGATACTTCAGAGCAAAGGCACAGTCCCTCAAGATCCTCACCCTATCCTCCCATGCCAACACAGTATCCTTCTCTGCAAACACAATCAATCAAATCGAGATACGAAAAAAAACACGCAAGAAAACAACAAAAACATACTAAGAAGATGCTGAGCAAGATTCCCGTTCGAGCAATACTCATACACCAGATACTGCTGTCCACCGTCTATGCAACAGCCAAACAGACACACCAAATTAGGATGCCTAACCCTCGAAAGGCCCACAATTTCCCGGCTGAACGTATCGGAGGTGTTGCTCTTGTACAGCTGCTTGATCGCCACGAATTGTCCGCTGGGAAGCATGGCTTTGTAGACTATCCCTGCGCTGCCTCTTCCTAAGCACCACTTCTCGTTCCCGTAGTTCATCGCGTTGTCGATCTCCGCCTTGGAGAATCTGTAGAGTCCGGGGATGTCTAAGCACTCTTTCATCTGATCAGATGGTGGTGGCTTCTTCGCTTTCCTTTTATTCCTTGTCACGTATTTTATTAGCGTGATGATTGCGGTTAGGCCGATCGTGACAAGAATCACTGCTAGTAGAGCTTCTGCCACCCCATCTGATCACACAAACAGAGATTTTCTTTGTTTAGTTGAAAGGAGTGGAAAATTGTCATCAGCACTTTTGCCCTCTATGGTAACCAGTTGTATACTTGTATTAATCTAAGAGTAGGTCGATAAGGAAATATCGAATTACTTTTGTCAGTTAGTATACCGTACTGAAATTTACAATATGAAAAATATCATATTGATACGGTGCTCAATCGTTAGGTATACCAAAGTTTCATTATGGAACATTTCATATACCGATACTGTCTTTGGTTATAACCTTACCGAAATACGGTATACCAAAATTACTAGTATTACCGAATTTTTGTATACAATGATTCATGGAAATTGATACCTTTACCGAATCAAAAATTATGGTAGATCCATAATTTGGGTATTTTCTGTGTCCTTGGTATACCGATTTTTTTGAGAAAATTTTCCACCTCTCCATGTCCAATTTTAACTTAACCTACAAGGTTGTAAAAATATTCGAATTTGGTCAATTAAATAAAATTAGTCATGTTTGTCCAATTTTAGCACCGTAAATGCGTGTATGTCTGTATATGTTTTTAAGCGTGCGTGAGTGTTCAAAGATTTTTTCTTTTAAAAAAAACATATGCTTAAAAGCGCGTGTACACGCGCTTAACGAGTCAAAATTGGACAAACATGGTTTTATAAAATGGACCAAAATCGACATTTTTGCAACCTAACCACAAAATTGTAAAACAAAAACAACTTGACGGACTAAAAAAATGATGCATATAATTTTAGATCTAGAAACTCAATGAAGTCTCACTTACCAGTGATCTTGATGTAATTCCCAGGTGCTGCAAGTAAGACGATAAGTTAGTCTCCAAATCATGAGAGAGAGAGGAAGAGAGAAAGAAAAGGAGGATATATTTTCCCACCTGGACCAGCCAAAACAGGCAAGCATCTCTCAAAATCATCCGAACTATCATTCCTCCTCCTAGCAATAACCGACACAATTAGCCCAACAAGACAAGCACCTCTCTCACTATCATTCCCCGCAACATTCAAACTCCTCATCATCGGATCTAAAACCGTCGATAATCCCGCACTGCAAGCCCCACACGCATCATCGAACGAGGAAGAGGAGCCAAAGCCGGAGCAGAGATCCGTAACATTTTGACGGATGTCCGAAAGCTTGAGGCTCGAGCAGGGGCCGCTCCCGTAGTAGAAAGTTTCGAAACCGCAGTTGTGCATCGACACGCTTCTCTGCGGCTGGAAGGGTTCATTAGCACAGTCTTTCCATTGGTCTTGGCTGATGAAGATGGCTTGTGATTGGCTGGTTTTGGCTTGAACGGCTAAGGCGTGGGCGTAGACGAGGAGGGCTTGTTGGCAGCAAGTGGTTTGGGGGAATATGTTCCAATTGTTGAGGCTTTCTTGGACATTGCTGCATCCACCTTGTGGTGTGTATGGATATGTGTTGAAATTTAACTGGCAAGCTGTGACATTTTATATGATTAGCAGAAATAGTATATGGAGAACAAGAAGTAGAGAACATAAAATCTATTTTATATGCCCAAGAACAGATCAATAAAACACTTCAATATAATTATGAAGACATAATAGATTTCCTTATGATATCTATTTGTTCTTGGAGCATTACGTTTTGTAAATGTTATGAAAAAAGTTAATAGTTTTTAGGCCCGGGTTGGGCCCAAGAAAACTGGGGTACCAATTTTAAGTTTTTTAATTAAGGCCCAAAGCCTTTTTCACATTTAAAAAAAAATATCAAGCCCAACTTTAACAACTCAAATTTCTTTAGGGCCCAATTTCTTTACACTCTAATTGGTTAATTTTCATTGCAAGTTTTATCTAAACCAGCACACCTCTCGGTTGAATTCGAGTGAATCCCCTTGGGTCTTGTATTTTTTATTGTTTTGTTCTTTTGTCACAATAATTTTATTTTTTGTGCACTACAGTAATATATATATATATATATATACTTTAATATTATATACCTTTTAATCCGTTATATTCTATAGTCATTATTTTATAAGTTATGAAATTATATAATAAATGGAATCTATGTATATTAGTTCTTCTATAATTCATGAATATTATATATTTTTCAAATTTGAAGGAACTTTGGTTTCAAAGTGTCCTGAATAATATCCAATAGTTATATTTTTCTGAACTATTTTTATTTTGATATTTCATTAATAATATTCTATAGTAATATTTTCATGTTTCCTAGGTCTATTACTGTATTATATGGGCACAAAAAAATTCTGCAATATGAACCCAAAATGTCAAGACTGACCCTGGTACTTTTACTTAGGTGCAAATAACCCTCTTATGGTTTTAGAAGGCGCATTAAGCCTCCTTGTTGTTTACACGGAGATATTGTTTACCTCCTTATTGTTTCAGGCTGGTGTGAATTCCTCCCTATGATTTCACGAAGGTATATCGAGCATCCTTGTGATTTGCAAAGAAGTGCAATCTACCCCTTTATTCAGACGTGGTAAACTGAACGTATTGAGTCCCCTCATGGTTTAAAAAGTTTTATCTTAATATAATTATGATATTATCTTAGTATATTGATAACATGTTTTAAGGTATTTTTGTCTTGACAAGCCAAAAACCGAGCGAAATAACTCGTAGAGAGTATTGTACAATGACATAGAAACCACAAGAAGGTATATTACACATTTTTAAACTACAGTGGGGTAAATATACCTTGTCGAAACTAAAAGGGAGTAAATTGCACCTTGCTCTAACTTGATACTTAAAATTGAGTTCAATAATCATAATCAAACTTGATTTTTCATATTAAACTAGTTACTAGAGACTACATATTGAGATTATGAAGCAGCTCTGTTTGTAAATAAAAGGCTAAAACGTAAAAAATACTCCCTCCGTCCCATTTATATTGGCTCCTTTCCAAAAAAAGAAAAATAAAATACACATTATCTTATACTACCTCCGTCCCATTATTTCCGACACGTTTCATTTCGGCGCGGAAATTAAGAAAGTAGATGATTAATATTGAGATATGGGTAAATGATAAAGTAGGAGAGAGAAGATGAATGAGAGTAGATAATAAAGTAAGAGAGAGAAGATGATAAAGTAAGAGAGAGAAAATGATAAAGTAAGAAAAAGTAGGAGAGATAAATGGTAAAGTAGGAGTGAGATGATATGTAGTATTTCCAAAAAAGGAAACGTGTCAGTAATAGCGGGACGTCCATTTAAGAAAACTGTGTCAGTAATAGCGGGACGGAGGTAGTATTTTATTATTTATCTCACCTACTTTATCATTCACTCTCTTAATATCTCATTCATCTTCTCTCTCTTACTTTATTACTCCATCCGTCCCAAAATTCTTGTCCAATTTGCTTTTTGCACGGTTTTTAAGGAGAGTTGTTAGTTGTGTGTAGATTGGTATAAAGTTGTGGGTCCCACAAAAAAGTTGTGTGTAATAATTTACTAAAAAAGGAAAGTGGACAAGAATTTTGGGACAACCCAAAATGGAATAGCGGACAAGAATTTTGGGACGGAGGGAATACCTATTATACTTTCTTAATTCCCGTACCGGAAAGGCAAGGGGCAAATAACAAAATCCATCAATGAACGAAAAATCCATCAATGAACGAAAAATTAAGTACACGTACAAGACCAGTTTAGTGATCAAGATTACACATGAGCATTTAGTTTAAACCCTTCGATAGCAACTGCAGATTCACGATCGCCCTCTTTGCTATGGATGGAAACATAAAAAATATAGAGAAATAATGAGTAATGGAGAACTAGAGAAACCTGCATCTCCCAATGATGGTAATGAAAGGGCTACAAGATAGAGAAGAGCCAATGGGAATTGATATGGAAGCCTAAAATTCATCAGGAATTGGTTTCGTCTTTCCATCTTTATGCAAGATTTCAATTTTGCATGACAAAATCCTGCTAAAAGATTTTCTTGAAATTATTGGTATATTCCAAAATCAAGAATTATTTTTTGTAAACCAATCCATGCACACATTTATAGGAATAACTCCCCACATTAAAACGAAATGAAAATTCTGATATTCTTATCTAAATGTTTTTCTTGCTTAGGAAATAGCAACCCTCGCTGTTTTAGTTAACCTTGTTAATAACGATAACTTTTGGCATCGTATTGCCTGTATTTCTATTGGCAGAATAGAAGCTGTATTAAATTTAAACCTATAGATTTATTGTTTGCTGTGAAGAAAATATTCTTAGTATATAATTTCAAGAACATTATGGATTACTTCACCTTACTTCATCATATGTAATGTAATTAGAGTTGTAATTAGTGTTGTAATGTACCTAGCAAGGTTTGCAGTTGGATTCATTAATTTTTGTACCATTCTCTAATTTGCAGTTGGATTCATTACTTTCTGCACCATTCTCTACAAGTATATAGAGAATGAGTATTTCAATTGTAGTAGTATAATGAAATATACAATTCACATTACTTCATCATATCTAATGTAATTAGTGTTGTAATGTACCTAGCTAGGTTTGTAGTTGGATTCATTAATTTTTGTATCATTCTCTAATTTGAAATTGGATTAATTACTTTCTGCATCATTCTCTACAAATATATAGAGAATAAGTATTTCAATTGTAGTAGTATAATGAAATATACAATTCACATTACTTCATCATATGTAATGTAATTAGTGTTGTAGTATACCTAGCTAGGTTTGTAGTAATGAAATATACAATTCACATTACTTCATCATATGTAATGTAATTAGTGTTGTAATGTACCTAGCTAGGTTTGTAGTTGGATTCATTAATTTTTGTATCATTCTCTAATTTACCTAGCTAGGTTTGCAGTTGGATTCATTAATTTTTGTATCATTCTCTAATTTGCAGTTGGATTCATTACTTTCTGCATCATTCTCTACAAATATATAGAGAATGAGTATTTCAATAGTAGTAGTATAATGAAATATCCAATTCACATTACTTCATCACATGTAATGTAATTGGTGTTGTAATGTACCTAGCTAGGTTTGTAGTTGGATTCATTAATTTTTGTATCATTCTCGACAAATACAGAATGAGTATTTCAATACTAGCATAGTGAAATATACCATTCACATTACTTCATCATATCTTGAGGTCTAGGTTTTGTAAAACTTTATTAAAAATATGAAAAAAAATTCAACATAATTAACGATGTAAACAAGAAAAGTAGTAGTTAATTTCTGAAGGCAGAAATTTTAAGACATTGATACGTAGGTGCCCTTGTCATTTAATATTTTTCTTAGTTTGAACATTTAATATTGTCTTTGTTTCCACTGTTAATGAGAGAAGAATATAGGGAGAGTGGTATAAATTTATTTTCCTATCCAAATGATAATAATAAACACATTTTAACTCAGAAGTTGGTTTATGAGTCCTCAAAAACATCCATTCGATTCAAATCCTTCCTTAACTTCTCCTGATTCCAAAAGGTCGATTTCATTCGAGGTGAGTAGCTGAAAGAGGAGCTGAACACGATGCAAGCCTTTCTCAGAGACGCTAACAATAACCCACTCAAGATGATGGGGTTCGCAATCGGATCTCGGATATTAGCGAGGTGGTTCTAGACGCCGATGATTTCATTGTCAATGTCGAGAATGCGAGAAAGGGCAGGGGCCTCCTCGAATGCAGCTTATGCTTCCCAAGCCACGTGAGTTGTCTCGACGGAATTGGGAAGAGATCAAAGCCATCCATGCTAGGCTTGTAGACATTGACAAAAGCCGGGAGAAGGTACGTAATTAAAGATTTGGGAGAGTCGGGAGAGCCGGCAGGGAGATCGGATGTTGAAGCGAAGCAGCGGGCTGGCTCCGTGGGAGCAGAGGCGGACATGGGGGGTGCGTGTGGGGTGACTGCAGCCCCCCTTCCTCCCCCATTTTTATGCGGAGGCTAAAATTCGTGTATGAAATTTACGGAAAAAAAATATTTATGCACCCCTATTTTACAAGAGTACAAGATTTTGATTCATAAATTTGCTAATTCAGTTAATCTAATTGGACTAGGAGAATTGAAAATAGATTATATTCTAACTAGGCCTTGATCTAGAAAATTAGAAAAGATCATAATGTAATTAAGTAAGTTGGTCCAATATTTCAGTTACTATTAATTCTTTTACTCTTATTCTTTACTTAACTCTTTTGTTTCAAAACAAAAAATAGAAAACGGGCTGAAGGTGGGAGCTACTCTATCGCCGCAAAGACCACTGGCGCTAGTCCGCCGATAGCCACCACCCTGGTTTTGTGGTAAAATTCATAGTCGTAATTTAATTTTTATTTGATTTTTTGATGGTTAAAGTAGATAACGAGTTGTTTTCTTTTAATTTATATGTTATAATTTTATAAACTCACGATCCAAAACTTTGACTCAGGAGCTCCGCCCCAGAACCTCCGACACAATACTGGATATCATTTCGCCACCCCCAACTTAAAATCGTGCATCCACCCCTTTGTGGGAAAAGGACGAGCATCTGGTGGGCGTGGAGGATGATGTGAAGAAGCTTCTTGCAACTTCATACTCTTTCAGAGACAAAATGCTTATTCTGAAAAAATCTCCTCACGAGTAATCAAACAATTATAATGGTGATATATATGCTGTAATCGCAAATACAAACTTGACCAAAAAATGGTGGTATGCTGTAATTTGCAAAATACTAAAATGGCATGTTGTATTTAACTTACGAGTTTTAAAAGTCATGTGAAAATTGAAAAAGGGTCAAGAAATGTACCGTACGGAAATGAATGTAAGATATGTTTGACGAATGTCTCATCCCACACATCGTCGAGAACTATGAAATACCACTTGCCTTCCAGATACCGGTAAAGCATTAGCTGCATGCTCTCCTAACCCATGTTCTCTTCAAACTCATCTTCCTCAACTACTCTGATCAGTCGTATTAGAACCCTAAGTACCTCTTCCGGCCTCGATATCATAAACTCGTCATGTTTCTTGTTGCTTTGTTTCTCTTAATTGGAGAAAATTGAAAGCCAAGATTGAACTAATTTGGAGGTTTAATATTTCATCTTCTCTTACAATAATCATCAAATTCTTTTTTTTTTTTTTTTTTTTTTTTTTGTGATCAACCATTCTTTGTTTTAGTTTATTCCATGTGAATAGTTGGCTCCAGAAAACAATAGTTGGATTTATATATTTTTTCACGGGCACGCGATGTTTCCCAAAAGAATAAACTTAATCATATTTATGATTAGAATGTGAAAAACTACGCTGTGGAAGAGAAGTGGTATGTTTTTAAAAAAATGTTGCATCATAACTCTTTCATCACTTCGTTAGCTTGTCAAATAAAAGTATGTTTTCCCCTTTTATTTGCATTACTACAATAGTTGTCATTTTAACGGTATTTGAAATAATATAAATCAGAAAAAAAAATTGGCACAATATCATGGAAGGGGTTTGAGATTCATGTTCAATTAGATTTAATAGAAGGAATTTCATTGCAACTTATTTTAAGGATAATGGACACATTTTGCAAAAACCAAATAATAAAAAGACAAGAATATTAGGTATTCATGTAAAAACCATGGAACTATGCATGTAGTTTGACAATTTTTACCTGAATACATAATTCTGGGAACGGTATCGATTATCCCGAATGCACTTGCGAAAATAAATCTAAGTACCCTTACCTTATATTGAAGGTCGGTATTTTGGTATCTTAATCCTGTCACTATCTGTTCAATATTCGGTATTAACCGAATCTCGGTCTCATTTAGACAGTGCTAATAGTGCCGCACAAACCTTTTGCAGTAGGCTTTTTTTATTATCCATAAAAATAACAGTTTCATGGAAGAAAGATCACCAATTTATTATTATTTTCTTTTAAAACATAAATCAATTAATCAAGAGTCATTGCTGTTAAAAATAAATCGTTAGGCTATAATATATCTATGACAGATGTGATTATTAGATTGACATGCATATGAACTTGTCATAATTATGTACCAAACCATAGGTATTTCGTTGCTTCATAAGAGCAAGCACCAAATTAATCAAAAACATCAAGAGCAAAGATATGTTTCTAAGAAAATTTTTGATAAAATTATTTCACCACATCAAAGAATAACAGAAAATAGAGACAAAAATCATTTTGATTTACTTGTTCCGGAAAATATTTTATCCTTTAAACGTCGTAGAAAAGTGAGAATTCTAATCTGTTTTAATTCAAAGAATAGAAATTCGATAGATAGAAATCCAGTATTTTGGAATGGAAAGAGCGTAAAAAACAGCAGCCGGGTTTCACATGACAATAACCATCTTGATAAAGAGAAAAATAAATTAATGAAATTAAAGCTCTTTCTTTGGCCTAATTATCGATTAGAAGATTTAGCTTGTATGAATCGTTATTGGTTTGATACCAATAATGGGAGTCGTTTTGCTATGTTAAGAATACATCTGTTTTTCATAATTATCAAAAAAAATTCATGTTTAATGTAATAAATCCTAAACCTCCATTGCATTCATGCTGTTTAATTAATCACTTGGCTCAAGTCAAATTAATTATCTAATTTTTGGGTTGATTGAATACGATGTCATCTTTGAACTTAATAATCAAATTAAAACAAGTAATTTTAAAAGAAAGACATGCTATGGTTATTTAGGAAAATTGTTTGTTGTGAGTAAAATAGTTGATCCCTCAATTTATGGATAATTTTTAGCCACAAAATATTGACTTTTTAAAAAAGGGAACAAGATTTATGAGATAACCTAAAAAGAAAAACGGGGGAACAAAATTTATGAGACAACCTAAAAAGAAAAAGAGGATAAGATCTATGAAATGAGAGGAGTACTATTCACGGGGTACTATTAGTAGTATTCAGTTCAATTGTTTTTTTCTTTCTAATATTGACAACTAAGCACTTAACTTGATCATAAAATCGGAAAATTGGGAAATCATGTTATATTTTATTCGAAAAATAAAAATAGTAGTACTAGAAGAAGAGCAGAGCAGGACAGCCTTCTGCCGGTGCTGAAAGGACTAATGCTTTAGAGGGGTTTGTTTTATGGGGGTGTAAGGTGCAGTGAACTCAACCTCAGCATAAAACAACCCCTTTAGAGGAGCATATGTGGGTTCCACTTACAACAAGGTCCATGTTGTGATTGTTTTTAATTTGGGGATTAAACTGTCCAATTTAACTTATCTATTTACATTTATTTGTTTTCAATTTTTTTTTCTTGATAACGTTCTCCTATCATATAATAATATGTGCATGACACATAACATTATCACATGAAATTTATGATTTCATTTTTGAGCTTATTATATAGACTCATGTGCAAGGTTCGTAATGTAATACTCCCTCCGTCCCACTCATATTGTCCCCTTGAATTCCGGCAGAGAAATTAAGAAAGTAGAGTAAGTGATAAAGTAAGAGAGAGAAGATGAGTGAGATAGTGAGAAAGTAAATGATAAAGTATGTGAGAGAAATAATAAAATATAAGAAAATATAGTATTTTTTTCTTTTTTTGGAAATGGGTCAATATGGATGGGACGGACCGAAATGAAAAAGGGGACAATATCAATGGGACGGAGGGAGTATTTTGAATCACTATATTAATATTAATGTTAATCCAATACTTTATTATGAATGGTTGGAATAATACTATAGCAATCAACACAAATAGATCTACTTTTTTATGATGGGTAATCGCAATCGTTACCGAAGTACGCACTGAGTAAACCCTACTTTTGTGCTCTAACCTGCAAATAAACTAATCATCCTAGATTAACCATAAATGACAAGTTGACACGTAGCGATCTTGATAGGTTTTAAACATATAACCTTTCAGCCTCAATAGGTTAAGAGCTAATAAAAAACGTGATTATCGTCCTCAATAATAAAATTTACACGACCCAACAGATTCATTGTGATTGAAACTAATCAATTATTAATTATAACTATTTAATCAAATACCTATTGCAAAAGATGTCGAGAATTAACGTTAATATTATTGGCGAATTAGATGCTTCAGAAAAGTAATAGAATCCAACTAAATTGAGTAGTACTATATCTTACTACATGATAATATTAATTGAATATTTTTTTTTTAAAAAGCAGAAAAGTATTTTCGAACTTCCGCTGAATAGTCTTCAGTCAATATCTTATGATGTGGTACACACAAAAATATATGAATGTAGTACAAACAAATTATCCGTGAATGCGGATTGCCACTCTGAATCGATAAAAATCATAAAGTAGTAAAACAAGAATTTACAAATATATCATTGTAATTATATATAATAACATATTATAAACTTAGGAGTATAGTAAAAAAAATATAAAAATGTAAACAATTGAAAATGTAAGTAGTATGGTTAATTTAAATGTGTGGCTTTGTCTGTAACGCCCCAATTTTCAAAACTTAACTAGGGATGCTACTTCATACTTAACATGCATATTTCAGTTCTTTCAAAACATTTTCATGGAAAAGAATCATTAAAAAAAACTCATTTAATTTTCATACTCAGCGGAAGTCTTATATAAAAATAATTACGACTACTAGTTCTCGAAACATAAAATGCAATGTTCGTGATAAAAATAGTTTAATGCAATAATAAGTTCATAATTTCTTCTTCGTG
Organism: Lavandula angustifolia; assembly: GCA_028984105.1. NCBI lineage: Eukaryota > Viridiplantae > Streptophyta > Magnoliopsida > Lamiales > Lamiaceae > Lavandula > Lavandula angustifolia. Next base: position 1,359,803 of record CM054819.1, read on the forward strand.
TGACCATCACCACCAACACCTCTACGCATCGGCCGAGCCATTTCCTGAGAAATGTTAAAATGATAGGGATGAGTACGACTACTCAGTGGGGAATACACTTATCCAAACTATATAATATACCAATATATTATGGAAAATTAGATCATATAAGAATTACGTAGTCACACAGACCACCGAGTCAACTTCGACTCAAACTTTAAATCGGATCAACTTCGATCCCGGTCAACTTCGACCATAAACATGTGTACCGATCAACTTCGATCGTTGATCAACTTCGATCCCGGTCAACTTCGACCATAAAAATGTGTACCGATCAACTTCGATCGCGGATCAACTTCGATCCTTCCTTATCATGTCTGTCATTAACTCATAAATATCGAGCATAAAATATAATAAGGATAAATGTAGTGTAAGAAAACTTCCCCCACCTTAACCTTTATACTTTGAAGAAAATAATGGATATCAATGCTTAAGTCCTGCGCGCCGATCCTATACATTGAAATTTATCTTAATGATTCATGAAAGTCGTGTATGTATTTCACATATACAAATATTTCATAAATTTCTTATTATGTAGCATGCCAGTGAAACGTAACACAAACAATTATCTTATAAACAAGTTTCAACGTCCTATATTAACTTGTGCAGAATACCTATTTTAAAAATATTCCACAGAACATGAATTCATTCCAAAAATTCTAATTTTCTAAACATATATTCTTGAATGAGTCTAAAACACACCATATTTGGTTTCATACCAAAACAATAAGTCCTTTAAAAGATATAACCAAAGCAATATCGACTGCATCAACTAAAACGGTTCCTGACCTACTGAACTTCATCTGTACATTTAAGGTACCAAACATACTCTACAAATTCTAATATTTAACACAAATATAGGGGAAATAAATATAAATATAATATCAAAATTTCAATCTCTAAAGATAAGTGAAGACTTCAGAAAATACAGAATAATTTTCCCCAAAATCCAAATACGAAAATGCATGCACCGACTGACTACCCGGACATTTGTATTAAAATGCTTTCTTAAAAATACGTTAAAATTACAAAATAAATATTCTTACAAATCCCTACGTGTTTAGAGTATTTGGGAAAAAGAATCAATTCAAAACAATTTTTGTAGAGCGAGATATAAATAGTTTGCTAAGACCTATCCAGAAAGCATTGTTTTTCGGCAGTATAAAAGTATAAATTCAGTAAAAATATAAGGACTTGTCCAAAAATCATGAAACTTTACAGAGACCTTAAAACCGAACTAAAATATATCTCTATAATTTTTCTGGAATTTTTCATGTAACAAAAGATCGAGTAATTGGCTCTGGAAAGTCTCGGCAGAAAAGGTAAATGGCAGGACAGATTATACTCTCATGAAACTTAAACATTTTTAACAAATAAATAGTAAACGTATCCTAAAAATTCTATATTCTTAAAATTAATGACCTAGCATGTATTATATTCTATTAATGTTCAACATGGTCGAAAATAACTCAAAGAAAACATGAAAAACAATTTTCCTTTCAAGATCATGAACATGCTGACAGAAACTGGCTGGTTACGAAGAACAATTTTAAAAATATATTTATCATGCTTGAAAAATTATAAAAAAATAAATTACTATACTAGACATACCTAGGAAGACGACCCTAAATTTTCACGACGATATGATGACGGGAAGATGTGTAAATAATTCTTGAAACACTTCGCACGTGTGCTGACAGAATTTTCGAAAAGTTTTTGTGATGTTATATTATGAGCGACTAAGGATATTTATAGGCCTAGAAATCATTATCTAAAGATCACTAATCCTAAAAGGTATCAAATATATTTTATCCATATTTATTTTCGTCCATATCTATTTTATATAGAATTTATTCTATTACTTGCCATATAAGAGATTCAATCCTAGATAAATTAGGATAAGGATAAATAAAACTAGATTTCTTTCCTAAAACATGTATATCTCAAATATAATATCTATTTTATTCATAAAATATAATTTCAAATTATCTCCTAATAACTTAATATAATAATAAATATTATATCCTTTTATGAATCCTAGTTGGCTTAGGAAATCCAAACTATATAAATATTATTCTTGCCTCATAATTCTAACATTATTTTTATCTCATCAATAAAAAAAATATAAACATAATATAATATAAATGAACACATTCAAAGTTCAAAATAAATTTACATAACAAAAATGATTTAAAGAAAAATAACATAAATGCTTTAATTTCATTTTAATTTCTAAGGCTCGACTTACAGAACTAAAACACTTGATAACATGCATGAATATATATGCAATACATGTTATATTGAAAATTTCGGGGCGTTACATTGTCCGCTTGAAAATGCTGTGATATAACATGACTTATCGTTACGTTAGTTCTGTTGTAGATTTGTACTTCCTCCGTTCCAATATTTATGGCTCGATTAGTTTCGGCACAAGAATTTAAGTAGTATTATGAGGTGTAGATTAATTGATTTTTTTATAGTTAATTTTGAACCACATAATTTTTACCTTTTGTAGAAATGAGCTACAAATATTGGGACATCCATTTCGAGAAAATGAACCTTAAATGTTGAGAGTGAGAGAATATTAAAATGACTTATAGTTAATTAATTTATTATGCTTTGTGGGCCAGGCTGCCGCCAATAAGCATAGCTGAAAAATAAATGAAATTAATAAAGAAGGGAGAGGGACCACATTCCCTTTGGGATGACAAAGTTGGTAAGATGGACTGACCAGAATCGATAGGTCCTGGATTCAAATTATACTGAACGCAATTTTGTGGAGTCTGTCATCGATTCATCATGTCCTATTAAGACCACAATCACAACATGGACCTTGCTGTATTCTGTTCCGGAGGTAGGACCCACATCTGCTCCTATAGAGCATTCGTTTCAGCGCCGGGGAAAAGGCTTTCCCGCTCTCCTCTTCCTCTAGCACTACTTGATTTCCGAATTTTCAAATCTTATGATCAAATTAAGTGCTTAATTACCATTATTAGAAAGAAAAAAGTATTGAATTGAATACTAATAATAGTATCCAGTTAATGTTACGTAGTATGTCTGCATCTTTCAAACTTACGTGTTTTAATTTGATTATTAAATTCAGAGATGACATCGTATTCAATCAACTGAAAAATTAGATAATTAATTTGACTTGAGTCAAGTGATTAATTAAACAACATGTATGCATTGGACTTTTAGGATTCATTACATTAAACATGAATTTTTCAAAAATTATGAAAAATAGAGTTACGTTTCCACGTCGTCAAATCATTTCGTTTAATAATTATTTGATCTTATAAACTGTGTATGGACAAGTTGGAGTAAATTCCCAAACTATTACTTTTTTAAACTTTAATTTCCAAAATAATACAATCTCAACATTATTTCCCAAACTAATACATTTTTTTGCCACATAAATGCCACTTGAAAAATTTTAATTTTGATTTTTTCATTTTTGGCCACATAGATAGCCAAGGGTATAAGTTATTTATCATAAGTAATATTACTAACTAATAACAATATTTTTTTTAATTACTCTCCTTTCTCGGCAATGGTAAATAGTAATTTTAGAGTATAAAAAATAAAAATAAAATAAAATAGTAACTTTAATTTATTTATACATTCAAATGCACTGGTTAATTGTTTATTATTTGAATGACTCATTTAGATGAAAATTATTTATCGAGAAGTCTTGTGTTTAAGTAATTAAGTGTTTAATCTATCACAAAGATTAAAAATTTTCTATGATGTTCTATAAAATAAAACATTGTGAAAAATATTGGACCTTTAAAAATAAATTTATAGGATATAACAATTAACAGATTAACATAGAATAAATGAAAGGTTAACTAACACAATTTTGAAGCAGAGTGATACTATTATGTCAGACTTTTCCTACAGTTCATGCTTTACCATGTAAGAAATGATAGAGACTAACGTAATTGTGAAGCAGAGGTCCAATTTCAAGGATAGTATGATATTAACGTTTTACGGTTGCATCAGTTATAACTACTAATCATAGGACCGAGTGATCACTTACCATGGAAACAAAGACATATGTAGGACAAAAAAGACGTTGAATGCTTCTCCAATCATAAAATATCCAATACCATCAAGACATTTAGAGCATAAAACAACATTGAAAACAAATAGAAGCAACACCAATTAAAAGATTCAATAACGTCTAAAAGTAAGAATATAGACAACATTGAAAATAAATAAAATCAACATGAATTAAAAGATCCAATAACTTCAAGAAAAGTAAGAACATAGATAATACTGAAAACATATAAAAGCAACACCAACTAAAATATTATCTTCTTCTTCAACCCAATGCTCTGCAAAATGTAAATGACAATCTAAATTAATTTCATACATAAGAAGACAAAAAGAAAAAGGAGAAAAGTACAAGATGTTACACATAATAATTACCTAGAAGCTCCTTTATCTGGACAAGTTTTTTTTGTGTGACCCTCTTTCTACAATTACTACATCTCTTAGTAGCACGACCTTCTCTCACATCCATCTCATTATGCAAACGTGTAGATTTAGGACGACCTTTAGTAGATCGTTTTATGAGACTAGAAGGAATGAGTATTATTGTGCTTGCAGGAGGCCAATAAGCTTGGTGAGGAATAGGATGCATAAGAGGTGCCCATGTCATGCGATACATGCTAATTGAAAACCAATTCTTGATATAACTAGTGTAATCAAAGGTACATTTTTGGCAAGCGGCCATAACATGGGAACAAGGAAAACCATATATTTGTCATTTATGATAAGAACAAGTTTTTTTCACTTAGCTTCAATACTTGGATATTGCCTCCTTTCGGTTTCCTGCAATTGATCGACTTGTCTTTATGCTAAATACTCCTGTCAATTTGTTGAACATTTCAACTTCATGTCCACTCGCTTTTATTCCATTAGAACTAATTTTTGCATCAACAAAAGGAGTATTCTGCCCACTATCAACTCATTGTGCTCCCATTTGCCATTGAATAGCAAAATAGCTATTTACCGGATAAAATGTAAGTTGGACTAAAGCAGTAATAGGCAAACAACGAGCACCTTTAAGTACACTATCGAACACTTTAGATAAATTCGTTATCATTATGCCATACCTATGACCATTATCATATGCTAAAGTCCATTTCTCCCGAGGAATCCCTTCTAACCACTTCCAAGCATCTAGATTTATTCTTTCAATTGTTTCATCCTTTTGTCGAATTTGCGAATTTGATTCTCGTTAATAGCCAACTAGATAATATTTTTGAGAACTTTATTGCGAAACTTGCTATTGAAGTTACTAGCTAAATGACGGATGCAAAAACGATGGAAAACATGAGGCTCGGTCCATCCTAAACCATCTTGGTTCATTGCATTAAGGATCCCATTATGTCTATAAGAGATTACACAAATTCCATTTCTTCGTGTCACAAAACGCCTAATGCAAATTGTCATTGTTCTCTCCTTCCACAATGGCAAATGCAAGTGGAAACAATTGATTATTACCATCGCATGAAACATCAATGAGCATTGTACCTTTATATTTTCCATAGAGATGCGTACCATCAATACGAATGATCGGACGACAATGTTTAAATCCTTCGATTGAATCTGCAAACGACCAAAATACACACTTAAAAGTTTCATATCCCGGGTTCCTCTCTGTAGGTTCTTTATCCCAATGTACAATTATGTTGGGATTTTGTTGCTTTAGCACAATCATATATCTCGGCCATATTTTATAGGATTTAAGCAAATCACCAAAAAGATCTACAATTGCCTTTTATTTTGCTTTCCAGGCTTCAAAAGACTTTATTTGACTGCAAATGAATCCTGAATCCAATTGCAAGTGATCTCTATTAATGATTGGGTTAACACATGTATGAAGGCCACCATACTTCCTAATTTCGAAAAAGCCTGCTCCATTAAGAATTGTAGCACGTAATCTGCAAGAGCAATTTGGTGCTTACTTACATTTAAGCACCCAAAGATTAAGAGTAGAAAGCCAAACTTGATATTGTTGATGTACTGCCAATGAATATGATTTCATGGAATCTTGCAACTCACCATTTGTTTTAAATCTTTGACTAACATATAATTCTCCACCATCATTTGCTTGGTTAAATTCTTGGCGAGACATCGTTCTATCAACGACAGCAACATCAACACCACCGATGTACGTGAACTCAGGAGCCGGTGCATTTTTATATGCTAAAGGGATATCTTCATCATCTATTCCATCATGTGCCTCATCAAAGTTATCCTCCAAAAAATTATTATTAATTTCAGTACCGGCTGTAACATATTGATTCCCTTCACTTGCAATAATTTCTTCCACAATATTCAAATTAATATCGAAATCAAATGCCACATTTTCATGGTTAAGAAGTCTTGTGAAAGGGTCACTCGAGATACATTCTAGCAGCAAAGCCATCAATATTCCTTGTAATTGGTTACCAATTGTACTCCTTGCAACTGATTACCAAGCTATTACGTACAACCTGTGTAGGATAAACCCATCAAGCATTCATAAATTATTATAATATGATATTTCACATTATATCACTTTCACATTATAGCATCAACCAAAATTTTATTTTTAATCCATCCACTTTCTTTTAATTTCGCCACATATAGACTCATTTACTCATATAATAATATTGACCATGATTTTCCATACTATAACCTCGTTTGTCTACTAAATACTAAACAAGTCTTGTGGCAGAGTTATCAAACTGACTCTTTTCCATCACCAATAGCATATAAATTGTTATTATATATATATATATATATATATATATATATATATATATATATATATATATATATATATATATATATATAGATATCATGCACAAACAGAATGTATATTACAACTAATAAATTTAATCTAGTAATTATCCCTCAAAACACAATAACACTCCTCGTCTGCCCTTGTCAGAGGTAGAATGCCTCGAAAACCTCACTGTGGCAATTCTTCAAACAATTTCTAAGCAATTGATCAACCTATATTGGACTTTGTAATAGCGAGTGATTCATAACTCGAATAAGTGCAATTCATAACAGAAGTATCATGAATGATGGTTCTGATCTTTTCTAGAACATCATCAAATCGTTCTGCTTTTTGCTAAAGGAAGAAAATGTCGAATTGGTTGTGTTAAAAGAAAATAAGTTGATGCAAAATTATAATAAAATGTTATTTATGATAAATAATTTGTCTATGTGGCCAAAAATAAAAAAACACAATTAAAATTTTCCAAGTGGCATCTATGTGGCAAAAAATGTATTAGTTTGGGATATATTGTTGAGATTGTATTATTTTGGGAATTAAAGTTTCAAAAAGTATTAGTTTTGGAATTTACTCGGACAAGTTAATATGCATGTCAATCTAATAATCCTGTCTGTCACAGATATACTATATGCTAGTGCTTTATTTTTAAATGCAACGACTCTTGATCAGAACAAAACGGAGATACAAATATGGTACATCCGAACTTAATTCATGTAAATCGGAATGACTAGTATGTACTATATTCGTATACTCTTGTATGTTCCATAACATAAGGATATTAACATGTGGCATTTTTTTATAAAAAAATGGGCCACATTTACCATATGTCAATACCGTTATGGTATGATACATACAAGGGTATACAAATATGGTACACCCAAATATTCATGCAAATCGGAGCGGCTTGTATGTATCACATTCATATATTTTTGTGTGTACCACACCATAAGTATATTAATATGTGGCATTTTTTATTAAAAAAAGTGGGCCACATTTACCACATGTCAATACCTTTATGGTATAGTATACATAAGGATATACAAATATGGTACATCCAAACTTAATTCCCGTATTCGTACATAAATGTGGTACACCGAAATTTGATTACTACTACTCATAACTCATAAGCTTTTACTCCCTCCCCACGTCATCAACCTCCTTCTCATCCACAGTGCCACCAGCCTCACTGACAGAATGAACCATTCCTAGAATAGAAAATCTTCGGAACATAGTGTTTCAACCCCATTAGATCCTCTACTACCATTATCACCAATATGAATGTATTGAATAGTATGATAATATAAGTGAAAAGAAATCCTTCAGAAGATAAAACTACCAAATTCATGTTCAGAAGATAAAAATATCATATTCCTTTACACAAAATTCTTGTCAAACTCCGAAAGTTCAGCGACCATTTCCTCCAGCTAAACAGAAGCTTGGGAACATGTTCCGATGAAGGTTCCGATGTGTGCTTTCGTCGCCTTCCCCAATTCAATGGTTGGGTCGCTGTAGTAGGACTGGTAGGGAAACTAGGTCGATTTCTCATGTTTACAGAAGCATTCTGAAGGTAGAATAATGAGCTCTCCAGAACTTGCTTGAGCAACCACCTTCTCGATTGCTAAGGCGTGCTGCTGGAAATAAGCTATCAATTTCACGAGGATATCTCAATTAATGCTGACATCCTCCCCTTTCATGATCATCTCCTCCATCATTATTTTGATCAAGCCTGATTAAGCAGCAAAAGCTTCAGAAACCAGAAAGCTCCTCCAGTTCTTGGTGGTGACAGTGATGGATTGAGATGTTTCTTTTCGTGTGAGAGAATATATGGATTTGAGTGGGGAATGTGTAGGGTTCACATACCAGTAATTTATAGAGTACGAACGTGGACTTAAAATTGAGAAAAAAGTATTGGGCTTAGGGCTCTTAATGCTATTAGTAGTTCAATGTTGACATCCTCCCATTTACTGATCATCTCCTCCATCTTTGTTTTGATTAGGCTTGATTGAGTAGCAAAAGCTACAGAAACCAGAAATCTCCTTCCGTCCTTGGTGGTGACAGTGCTGGATTGAGACATTTTTTTTTTCGTGTGACAGAACTTATTGATTTGAGTGAGGAGAATGTGTAGTGTTCACATACTAGTAATTTATAGAGTACGAATGTGAGCTTACAACTGTGAAAAAAGTATTGGGCTTAGGAATGTTAGAAAGTTTTAGAAGGGTCAGCCCAGCCCAGAGTTGATGGTGGTCCACCTCAGAGTTGATTTGTACTAGACCAAATCGAGCGACGTACTAAATTATACTCCCTTGGTATAAGATACGAAAATTAAGAAAATTATGTTTTGTAGTGTAAATTACTGTTATTTTGAATTTTGAGTAGTTAATTTGTATCTACATATTTTTATGTCATTTTTAGAAACAAAACACTTTTAATGACACACCATAATCGGGAATGTAAGACGTTTTTAATGAAACTGATTGTATAAAACTCCGCAGAGCTCGCTATTCCTACTTCAGAATGCTTCTGAAAACATGAGGGACACCATTGCCTTGTTGACTAAATCGACCAAGTTTGCCTACCGCTCCTATTACAGCAACCCAACCCATGAGTTGGGGTCCGCCGAAGAGCATGTAAAGGCGACGGAATCCTACATCGGAGCCTTCAAGGAAACATTTTCCCAAGCTTCTGTTCAGCTGCAGCAGTTGGTGGTTGAACTCTCCGAGTTTGACAAGAATTTTGTGGACGTAGATGCAGGCTCCCTCATCGGAATGAATATGGTATTTTAATTCTTCTGAACATGAATGTGGTAGTTTTATCTTCTGATATATTTTTTTAATTTATAATGTCAGGCAATTCAATATCTTCATATTGGTGATATTGGGAGTGGAGGATCTGGTGAGATTGTAACACTATGTTCCCAAGCTTATCTGCGGAAGTCTGCTTCTAATCTGGGAGAGGATGTTGGTGGCGGCGATGTGAATGAGAAGGCGGTTAATGTTAATGTTGGTTCTAAGGCTCGAAAAAAAAGGCTGTTTATGTTGGTTCTGAGGCTTGGAAAAATTAGGGGTGTTTCGGTACGGTATACCTGACCAAATTTGTCATACCTTATACCGTACCGAAAGTAACGGTATGAGATTTTTTATATCGTTACCATACCGTTGACTTCGGTATACCGAAAGTCCGGTATCAAAGATTTAGCATACCGTTGCCGTGTTGGATTTACGGTATACCGTTAACCTTCACGGTATACCGAAGGTTGACGATATACCGGAAATTAAAATTATACCGAAGTTTGACGGTATACCGAAGGTTAAGCGGTTGAATGTCGTAGCACGTAGTCGATAACTGCTCAATTTCGGTAAAGTTATACACCGTCGGTATATGCTACGGTGTACTTTTGTTCGGTATACCTTTCGTATCCAGTAAATACCGACAATACGGTATATACCGCTTGTTCGGTATACGATATATACCGCAATCTTCGGTACGTACCGTAGGTTCGGTATGTATCAGTATACCTCGGTATGAGAAAACTCATACCGTTACCGTACCGAAGATTTACGGTACGATATGATACCGTGATTTTCGGCACGGTATATTGTTAAATTCGGTTTTTCCGGTAATTTTTCGGTACGGTATGCATGGTATATGGTATTTTCGGTAAAATTATACACCCCTAGGAAAAACGACTTAAATGAACTCTTATAACATAAGTGCTTATATCTTATGATATAAGTCCTTATGCTTTAAGCACTTAAATTAAATTTAATAAGCGGTTGTATTTGGATACATCTATATATAATTATTTAATTAAAAAATATATATATAGTTTAAAAAATTATTGTTAGGAGATTTGATATGTGAACATATTTTTCATAAGTTGTTTTTCGCTTATTTTCATAAATTTCATCTTCTTTCCCAACTTATTTTTTCGAATAAGATGTTTTCATAAACTCTCTCAATCGCGTACATAAGCGCGTATTTTTTAAAATAAACTGAAATAAACTCTTAATAAGCTCTTCCAAATTTGGCCTTAAAGATTGCTTAGGAGTATAAATCAAGTGCTTATGCACATTTAATCCGGTATTGTCTTGTAGCAGTTTAATCACTTATGCATTATGTTTACAATTTATGAATTTATGATAATCGTTTTGGGAACATTTTTTTAATTAATTCCAATATTAATGCCGCATGCAATGATGTAAATGAGGTGTAAGATATTGTGTAATTTATAAAACATTTTATATTATTTTAAAATCAAAATAATTACTATACTATTCTATTCGACAACTAAAAGAGCTAATGTGCATGGAGGTATATTAGTAATTATGACCCTAACGTCATTGTCACCGGCCTATATATTAATATTATCATGTACTGAGATATACCCAATTTAGTTGGATTCTATTATTACTTTTGCAATATAGGTATTTCCCAATTTTCAAATTTTATGATCAAATTAAGTGCTTAATTACAATTATTAAAAAGAAAAAACAATTGAGAATTGACTCTCCAATGGGAGAGAAAGATCGATTTTTTTTAACACCATCATAAATTTATGTCTACAATCTTGATTTTACATCTAAATATTGTTAGAATCATTTTTGTAATAAATTTCATAAATGAGCGCTAGGGATCAACTGCCCCACAAATGGTGGATCACTCAGTGGCCCACCAATCACGCGGTGCCACGCGTGCATTGGTGGGCTACCTTTTTATAAGTCAAATTTTTTTTTTATTGGTAACATGGCCCACCAATGCACGCGTGTGGTCCACTGGAAATGTGTCAGAAGATCCGGATTGATAAACGAGACTTCGAATGTGTTTGCAAATGTTTTTATATCTTATAAGCACATTTTATTTTTTTGTTTAAAGTAAAAAAAATTAAAAAAATTCTCAACAAAACGAAAGATTTTTTTATTTCAATATTAAAACATAAATTTTTTTAAGTTTCTCAAAATTAGTTTATTTTAAGCTAAATGCTTCTCAATTGATACTAAAAAATCGATGTTATTAAAAAAAGTCAAAGAAGTAACTATATTAATTATAAAATTGACTAGAACCCATAATAGTATATATATATATATATATATATATATATATATATATATATATATATATATTGTGTTAATAATTTTTACTTTTGATGGGCTCGATTTTTTATTTTAGTATAGAAAATCCAAGATATCAAGACCGACCTTAGTATTGAAGTAGGGAGTATGCAAAACATGAATACCCTTTTTGCCTTATTCTAGTTGTCCATACGCAATACTAAATAAATGATTTATGATAAGTGGGGTCATCTTTGGATTTATGTTATTTTATTTCTTTGTTATTTTAAAATATGATTATACTACTCCCTCCGTTCCAATTATAACATTCAATTTTTCATTTCGGGATGTCTAAATATAATGTTTATTTTTTTAATAAATTATTACACAACTTTTTTGTATGACCCACACGTTTGCATATCTCTACTTACAATTAAGAACTTTTTTAAAAACCATACAAAAAGTAAAGTGAATATTATAATTGAAATGAAAAGAGTATTAAATTAAATGATTCTGTTACAATTCTAGGGGATTGTAAACTGTCTCGCTTTTATTGCTTGTCCTTTTGCTTTCCAGATAATCTTTTCGTACTAATCAGCAATTTAATTCCAGTGAAATTTTTACATATTAATAAATAAATACTTAATACTCTTGAATATTTCAATGTTTCAACACAGCAATCCGTATCACAGCTGGTACGATTTTTTTCTGTCAAAAACTCAGTGGTCCCATAGGGTAGTGCCGATAAAATGAGGAAGAGGCAAAATCAGCAGTAGCCAAATAGTAAGAAACGAAAAATAAATATAGCCATCGTTTAAAACAAAACACATATATAGTCATTTTGTCCTTATACGGCACTGGGCCGATGGGGGGGCCGATGGGGTAGTCAATCGGCCCTGTTGAAAACGGTCGAATTCTCTCCATCGGCCGAGCCACTTAACCTTATTTGTTGATATTATAGGGTCGAAGGGCCGATGTATGGCCGAAGTGGTGTCCATCGGGCCTCCCTGCCATCGGCCCAAAAAAAATAGGCCGACGGCCGAACAACCAATCGGCCGAAGAAGGGCCGAAGGTGGGTATCCATCGGCCCTAAGGCCGTCATTCGAGACAGGATTGGACAAGACACTGCAAGACTTTTCCTGCAAATGTGCAGTAGGGCCGATGGAGGGCCGATTGGGGCCGATGGAGGGCCGATCCAAGACCTGTGGGAGGTGCAGTTTCAAATTAGCTTTATCTGTTGAAATGACTAGTCGGATTTCACTTGCACATGCACGAAACCCAGGGCCGATGGAAGGGCCGATAGGGGCCGATGGGGGCCGATCGGTTGAAATGACTAGTAGACTGGATATTTCACGTGAATTTTTTCAGAAAAATTCTTTATAAGACGTAGGATAGCCGAGTTCCAATCTTCATTCCACTTCCAATCTTCTCAATTCTTCAAATTTTCGTCATTCCACTTCCAATCTTCTCAATTCTTCAAATTAAATTTGACAGAAATGACCGATTTTCGATCAATTATTGTGAAATTGAACGGCCAATTCGATGCAGAGTCGAATTATGTCGGTGGGCATGAGTTCATTGTTTACATTCCTTCAAACAATATTTCTCTCGAATATCTTCGACAAAACATTGATCGGTGGCTCGCTGCTTATTCCCTTCCTTTCAACTACTTCATTTATTATACTGCTGCTTCCCGACGAACCGGTCGGATGATGAAGGCCATTATGGGCCATGATACTGATCTTATGAGACTGTGCTCTATCGACGTAGAGCCGGTTGTGTTTGTTATGTATCCTGAAGTGCAAAATCCTCAATTTGGTGTTCTGAATCCGAATCAATTTCCCGAAGATAATTCTAATTTCGGGGGCCCTAATTAGTTTACGGGGCAAGGAAGTAGAAGTAATGATGGCGGACTGGGTCCCCAAAGGAATGTTCGTGTGGAGACAGATTCAGATGGTGAGGCAGACTTGTACTCATCATCTGATGATGATGAGGATGAAGATATTCCTTCTGCCTTGATTAATTGTTCGTTACAAGATTTTGCTGCATGGATTCGGAGGGAGGGTGGCGTAAGTCAACTTATGTCTTTGCTAGTTCCAGTCAATGGTTCTCGAACAAATGACGAGATCGATATACGACAACACGTAGCGCAAGCAACTGGCTACTTCCTGTTGTTCCCCTTGATGTATCCGATTCATTAGCGTCGCAGAACCTGATTACTGTTGTAGACAGAAGTCTGCAAGCGGGATTGATGTTTAGCTCGAAAGACGAACTTTATGTTGTTGTAGCTCTATTCCATTTGGAAAACGGTGCGGATTTCAGAGTGCGACGTTCCAGTGCTTCCAGTTTGGAATATTTGTGCAAAAGAAGTGTTGATTGTCCATTCGAGCTACGGGCATACTGTAGAGGTCAGACGCGTTGGGAGGTTGTTAAATGGGTTGCGGACCACAACTGTATAACTGATTTATCCAGACTTGGTGAACGAAATGTGAGGTCGAAAGCTGTCGCTGCTTATATAGCCCGTAAAATGCGTCATCAAAGCAAGTTAATGAAACCGGCTGATATTCAGGCTGATCTGTTGGATAAATTTGGAATACAAGCAACGTACGGTGTTGCCCTCCGAGCGCGCAACGCAGCTATATCGATGATTTACGGCGGACATGCTGATTCGTTCAAGAAAAGCGCAAAATATCTGCATTTGTTGGAACAAACAAATCCGGGAACTTATACGGATCTTGATGTCGGTGAGGATAGTCGTTTCCGACATTTATTTATGGCGCTTGGTGTATCGCGAGCCCCTTGGTTAGGCAACCTCCGGAAGGTTATTGTGGTGGACGGTACCCATTTAAAAGGGAGAAACAAGGGAATATTATTCGCCGTAGCTACTTTTGATGCGAACGAACAAATATTCCCTCTCGCTTTTGGTGCAGGTCCCATTGAAAATGATGTTTCCTGGACGTGGTTTATGATGCGACTGAGAGCCGCATTTCCAACGGATGACAGTTTAGTGATTGTTTCAGATTAACATAAAAGCATAGCGAATGCGGTAAGAATGGTTTTCCCAGACGCACAACACGAACTTCGTTAGTACCATTTATCGAATAAGCTTGCTAGGCACGTGAAGGAATAATAGGGTTAGAAAACCGATACCTTCCTCCTGGTGTGTTGTCGCGGCTCCGATTGTTGCTCCTGTGTTAGACCTTCTGATCTGTGTCCCGGCCTTTTTCTTCCTCTGGGTGGTCAGAGATCTGAAGAAAATAAATTTAAAATCTCTCTCTGTAACTCACGCCACTCTCGAAATTTTATGAATCAATTGTGTGAGTTTCTGAACAGAATACTAATATATATAGGCTTCAAAAACCTATATAATATTAATATATTTGTAGCCCATTAATTTAATTATATTTCAATGGGCTTCCACATAACCAGCCCATAATATAATTAATTAATTTATTGGGCTACTAATATTTATCAATTAATTGGCTCAGCCAATTAATTCCAGATAAAAACATTATTAAATAATGTAAAATTACATTAATCCATTAATAATGAATTCTGAGAGACAATAAATTACTAGACAACTAATTGGGCCAGATCAGGGATCCAATACAAGAAATAAAGCTGGGCCTCCAATTAATTAATTATCCATGCTCAGCCCAGAGCAAAATTAATTAATTAACACAGATTCATTCCACTAGAGAATCCGTGCTGACTTACCCCTTTATCCCAATTTGAGCAAGGGCTTGTATTTTAGACTTAATCGATCTCCATATTTAAGATAGAAATATCTGTTAATTAATTAAGCTCACTGACAGCTTAAATTAATTAACATCTTATATTCCTGAGTAGTACCACTCGATCTTATTAACACACCTGAACTTAATCAACCGGCCGGGTTTAGTGTGCTAATCCTTTCGAGTTCCTCAGGGGATATTATCAACCCATTTTACTAGGATACGGATGCAAGATACGGACAACCCGGCCTGAGCCACAAATAACTACTAACACCCAAGATACGTAGATCCGGGTCGCGATGACGTTCACCATAGTAGGTCAAAGTGATAGATAGTCAAATGCACTCAATGAAGTCTTACCAAGCTTGAGACCGGCTAAGTCACCGAGATCTTGGTTCTCCACTAAGGTCGGTTAGGAGAACACATCTCACCGTGATCCGTCAATACACCACCTTAAGTGTACCAAGAAAAGACAAGCGCCTAAGACAAGCCACTTCTTATCTAAACTGTAGCTTAAACCGACAACTTCATCCTTAAGTTGTCTCAGCTGTGTTAACTGTTTATATCTTGTCAGTTCAACCAATTTGTGTTGTCTTCTGTGATACCCGACACACCACACAAATCTAACTTTTATACAAGATAAAGGATAACATGTGCAAATATACATAATTATCAGATAGGAGAATAAAACAGTGGTAAGGACAAAAACACATTGTATACAAGCATAAAAAGTGCTTCCAATATACAAAATCCCAACAATTCTCCCACTTATACTAAAGCAAACTTTTAGTATACAATGTGTCAGTTCTAGGTACAAACTAGTATTTAGCTGCAAATCCTATCTATCACTCCTCTTCTCCCACTTATACAAAAGTTTCTGCAGTCCTAAGTGGGGGGCATCTCTACCAGTCCTAAGCCACAAACATGCTTTTCGTCAGCCGGAATTGGTAAGCTCTTCGTGAATGGATCAGCTATGTTGTCTTCAGTTCCGATCTTTTCTATGAGTACGTCACCTCGATTTACGAATTCTCGTATAATGTGGTACTTCCTGTCTATGTGTTTAGACGCCTTGTGAGATCTAGGTTCCTTAGAATTTGCCACTGCACCCGCATTGTCACAATAAATTGTGATTGCCTTAGGCAAATTTAGAACTATATCAAGATCTTGGAGAAAATTCTTGAGCCAGACTGCCTCTTTCGAGGCTTCTGAAGCAGTCACATACTCTGCTTCCATGGTTGAGTCCGCAATGCATTTCTGCTTTGCACTCCTCCATGAAATGGTTCCACCTCCCAAGGTAAACACATAACCCAAGGTCGACTTCTTTTCGTCTCTGTCAGCCTAGAAATCCGAGTCCGTATAACTCAAAGGCACTAGACTGTCTGACTGGTAAACAAGTCTATAATCTCTAGTCCGTTTAAGGTACTTGAGAATATTTTTTACCGCAGTCCAGTGCTCTTGTCCAGGATTAGACTGATATCTTGAAACCATGCCTACAGCATATGAGATATCTGGTCTCGTACAAAGCATTGCATACATGAGACTACCGACAGCGGAAGCATATGGTACTAGTCTCATACTTTCTATCTCTTCAGGCGTTTTAGGGCACTGATTCTTGGATAGAAAAATGCCATATCTGAAAGGTACCGAACCTCTCTTGGCATTTTGCATGCTGAAACGAGCAATAACAGTATCAATGTAGGATGCTTGTGACAAGCTTAACATCCTTTTCTTGCGATCTCGAATAACCTTGATCCCAAGGATGTAAGCAGCTTCACCTAAGTCCTTCATTTGAAACTGCTCGGATAACCATGACTTTACGTCTGATAACACTTCAACATTGTTTCCAATGAGAAGGATGTCATCTACGTAAAGTGCAAGAAACACCACTGTTCCATTAAAACAGATACGGTATACGCACACCTCGTTCGGACAGGATATAAATCCATAGGATTTGACTACCTCGTCGAAACGCTGGTGCCATAACCGGGAAGCTTGCTTAAGTCCATAAATAGACTTCTTATGCTTCCAGACTAGATGCTCTTCGCCCTCCTTCACATAACCATCTGGTTGTTTCATATAGATGTCTCTACCTTTTTCAAGGTGCCCATTTAAGAATGCGGTCTTGACATCCATTTGCCAGATCTCTAGGTTCATGTGAGCTGCTATGGCAAGGAGAATTCTAATAGACTTGATCATTGCTACAGGCGAGAAGGTTTCTTCATAATCGATACCTTCTTTCTGGGTAAAACCCTTTGCCACTAGCCTGGCCTTAAATGTCATGATCTCTCCATTCGAACCTCTCTTTCTTTTGTATACCCACTTACTACCAATGGCCTTGCAGCCCTCAGGTAGTTCAGTGATCTCGTATACATCCATATCAGTTATGGACTTCAATTCTGAGTCCATGGCGATTCTCCAAGAATCTGCATCTATGTCTCCCACTGCTTCGTTGTAAGTCCAGGGATCCACGGTGTCTTGTTCATCTGCCGGGAGATGGTCAGAAGTCTCCCTAGTGAACATATACCGATCAGGTGTGAATATCACCCTCCCACTACGTTGAACAGTGTCAGGAGTTGTGTTAATAGATTGTGCAGTTGCTCGTGGAACTCTATCTTGCACAACTGGCTCTGTGAGTGGGTCTCGATCACCTTGTAATTCCTCAAGGATGATCTCGACTCAAGACTTATGATTACTAATATAATCCTCTTCTAAGAACCGAGCGTTGGTGCTAACCACGATCTTCTGTTCTTTAGGATCATAAAAGTATCCACCCTTCGTTTCCTTCGGATATCCTATGAACAGCATAACCTCTGAACGTGAATCCAACTTGTCGGCCTGTTTATTCAAGACATAAGCAGGACACCCCCAAATCTTTATGTGGTGCATACTGAGCTTGTGCCCGCTCCACAACTCGACTGGAGTCGTGTTAACCGACTTGGATGGCACACAGTTCAACAAGTATGCTGCAGTCTCTAGGGCATATCCCCAAAAGGAAACTGGCAAAGTTGCATAACTCATCATGGACCGAACCATCTCTAAGAGAGTTCGGTTCCTTCTCTCTGACACACCATTCTGGCCGGGCGTGCCCGTCTTTGTCGGTTGGGATGTAATCCCACATTCTGTCAAGTAGTCCTTGAACTCGTTAGACAGGTATTCCCCACCACGATCAGATCGCAGTGTTTTGATTTCTTTACCTAACTTCTTCTCCACTTCTGCCTTGAATACCTTAAAGGTTTCAAAGCAATCCGACTTGTGGTGAAGAAGGTAAACATATCCATACCTCGAGTAATCGTCAGTAAATGTGACACAATACTCATACCCTCCACGAGCTTGTGTAGACATAGGTCCACACAAGTCAGAATGTATCAAACTTAATGCTTCTGTGGCTCTATAACCCTTTGCTTTAAAAGGCCTAGTCACCATCTTACCTTCCAAGCAGGATTCGCAAGTTGGAAATGGTTCAACTTGGAGAGACTCCAATGATCCATATTTCACCAACCTTTGGATCCTATTTAGATTGATGTGACCTAGTCTTAAGTGCCACAGATAAGTTTGATTTACCTTAGAAGATTCTTTCCTCTTCTTAGGATTTAATGATGAGGAAGCAACATTAACAGATGTACATGGATTAGACGTAATAGTATATAGAGATCCATTTAAAGTCCCATTGCAGATAAGATCTTTCCCATTTGAAATCAAAATTTGATCATCAAAAACAGATCTATAACCATCCACAATAAAAAGTTTTGAAACGGAAATAATGTTTCGCCTAAACTCAGGCACCAATAAAACATCTCTTAATACTAAAATAGAGTCTAAAACAGGTAAATGTAAATCTCCAATGGCAATAGCTGGAACTCGCGATCCATTGCCCATGGAAACCACCACCTCGCCATCGGCCCGAACCCCTTTTCTCGCAAACCCCCGCAAGGTGTAACAAACATGATCACTTGCTCGGAATCTACTACCCATTCATGGGTAGATGCGGAAACAAGCACGGTTTCGATTACTAAGGCGATGCGTGTACCTTTCTGCTTTTGCCTTGAAGTCGGGACATTCGGTTTTCCAATGTCCAACCTTACCACACTTGAAACACTTCCCCTTAGGTTTTTGAACCCCTGCAGTGGGTGCTAACTTCGTGCTCCCACTATTTTTCTTGACGTTCGTAGCCTTCTTGCCCTTTTTCTGAAACCCACCTTTCAGAGGGTTCCTTGAGCTGCTAGTAGTGTTCAAGATTTGGGTTCCTTTACCTTTAGTCTGACCCATGATTCCTTCTGCAGTAATCAACTCACTCAAAAGTTCATTCAGAGTGTAGTCTTTCCTTGACATCACTACATTTAGGCGGAAATTCTCATATGACTTAGGTAATGAATGTAGAATGACGTCTATCTTGATACCAAGATCCAAGACACCACCAACCTTTGCAAGCCGATCTAGCAGCTCTATCATATATAAAACATGATCCTGCACGGATGCACCTTCAGCCATTTTGCAGGTAGTAACCTGCATCAGAAGATGAAATCTCTGAGATCTGTCGGTCTCACCGAACTTTTCAGCCATGGAATCCCATATCACTCCCGCATGAGGCGTATTATCATACTGTGAAGCAAGAGAATCAACCATAGTGGATAGAATGACAAAACGAGTCTTGTCATTATCCTCTATCCACTTTTCAGATTCCCTTATCTGCTCCTCAGTCGCCCCTTCTTCGGGGAGTTCAGGTTCAGGGGTACTGAGAAGATACAAGATCTTCTCATTTTGGAACATTAGTGTAAGGTTTCTCCTCCACTTTTTAAAATTGTCAACACCCTTTAAGGGTCGGCTCATAAGACCATTAACAACAGCTTGAACAGACATATCTGAAAAATAATGTAAAATAAAGCATGTAAGGAAAATATTTGCACATAATTCGTAATTAACGATCATTGTAACCTTTTGAAAAAACCAATGATGTTAAAAACCTCGAACCGCTCTAGGAATTCCACTAGCAAGCCACGCAGGTGGACGTTTACTAGCGTAACCCTAAACCAAGCTATTTACCTAGCTCTTTAATTCCAATCCACGTCAAGGTTCTTAAGACGAATGGAATTAATAGTTCGATATTCTGGACCATGTCACTATTAAAACGCGGGAAGGGACTTCGCGAGAAGTGAATTGTACCTGCGATGACATCTAAGCATTGACCATTAATTTGACCAAAATAGAATCAAATTCTCGAAATTGACATACTTACTCGAACCATGCCGCATTCAATTTGATTTAATTAGCCATCCTATTTAATTATTATCTTCTAGAGTACTCGTGTTACTAGGCACGCAGGTGGACGTTTACGGCTTCGCTCCCACTACTCAATAATAACTAAATATTGTTTTGGAAAACTCATCTCACAAAACTGGTAGCTCAAAAATGCAAGCAAGCCACGCAGGTGGACGTTTACTCACATAATCTTACTACTTTCGTGTAGAGTCCAATTAATGGAGGTCCGATTAAGTGTTTAATATCCAAATTAATGGAATTTAATTAAACATTTAATTTAAAATTGCTTAGTCTTTTTAATCAAAAGGTTTGTAACGAATCATGCAATTCCACATAATTCCTAAAGCATGCAATTTCTAAGCGCATATAATAAAACGTGCTCGCAAAAAATAAAACATGCTTAATACGATGTAGATCCTATTTACATGCTTTCCTAAGCGCAATTAATCACATAATCGCATGCTAAAGCATAAGTAAAATTAAATACGCAAATAGGAAATATAAAATCGTTATCGGGCTTAAAAAAACACGTAATCCCTAACTATTACATTGCCTGATCAAAATACAGATCTTCGAAATCTTGAAAATCTTCGAATCTGGAAACTGCATCGAACTGTCATCGCCACATCATCAGGGGCTGCCACGTGGCAACCACGTGGCGCACACGTGGACGTTGACTCGGCAAGGGCTGACGTGGCGCGCCACGTCAGCGTCTTCAACCTCAAGAAGTCGCCGCCGCCGCCGCCGCCGCCGTCTTTCAGCTCTACTCGACGCCGCGCTGATGCCGCCTTCGCCTCCCGTCGCCTGCGCCGCGCCTGACACGCCGCCTTCGCAGTGGCGCCGCCTGAACGACGAACGCGCGGTCGCGTCTGCAAGTTGCAGACCGTGCGCCGCCGCGAATTCCACGGCCGTCCCCCGGCTTCATCCGCCGTCCACACAGTCCTCCGACGTCACCCAGACGTCAGATCATGCAGAAACACCGTCTAGAGCCGCCGCCGCGCTGGTTGTGCGCGAAAAATCGCGCACCCGCCGCCGCAACTCCGCCGCTCGAATTCGCTACTTTCCGAGCCGCGATTCGATCAATTAAAAGAGGGGAAACATAATTGGAACACTCACGACCACCGGGTAACGGATTCTGGCCGAGATTAGTTCCTCAATTTCCCGAATTTCAAACGATTCGCCGGAACGAATTCATAACGAGCAGCGAACTTCAGACGTCAATTCCGATCGCATCCGGGATCGGATGATCCCATACGACCTATCTACGCGAAGCTCGTAAGACGAGAATTCCATCGGTTCAAGCCGATTGTCGATCCGACATCGGACGCGCCGGGAATCTCCACCGCAAGATGCGGCGGAACCCTAAAAAACTAGGGTTTTAGCTGCGAAAATCAGATTTTCGTCGTCTCGTTTTTCGCGCCTCCAGGACCAATTACAGTACAACAAAATACAATCACATAGCACATTGATCCTATCAACTACTCGTGGAGTTTCTCACGAGAAAAACGTTACAACAGGGTCAAAACAGTGGTTCGCAGGCCGCCCCAAATACGAAATAAGCCCGATAACGACGGAATGAAAACTAATTATGCAACAATCAGAGCCTAAACCAGGCTCTGATACCAATTGAAGGAATTATAGGGTTAGAAAACCGATACCTTCCTCCTGGTGTGTTGTCGCGGCTCCGATTGTTGCTCCTGTGTTAGACCTTCTGATCTGTGTCCCGGCCTTTTTCTTCCTCTGGGTGGTCAGAGACCTGAAGAAAATAAATTTAAAATCTCTCTCTGTAACTCACGCCACTCTCGAAATTTTATGAATCGTGAGTTTCTGAACAGAATACTAATATATATAGGCTTCAAAAACCTATATAATATTAATATATTTGTAGCCCATTAATTTAATTATATTCCAATGGGCTTCCACATAACTAGCCCATAATATAATTAATTAATTTATTGGGCTACTAATATTTATCAATTAATTGGCCCAGCCAATTAATTCCAGATAAAAACATTATTAAATAATGTAAAATTATATTAATCCATTAATAATGAATTCTGAGAGACAATAAATTACTAGACAACTAATTGGGCCAGATCAGGGATCCAATACAAGAAATAAAGCTGGACCTGCAATTAATTAATTATCCATGCTCAGCCCAGAGCAAAATTAATTAATTAACACAGATTCATTCCACTAGAGAATCCGTGCTGACTTACCCCTTTATCCCAATTTGAGCAAGGGCTTGTATTTTAGACTTAATCGATCTCCGTATTTAAGATAGAAATATCCGTTAATTAATTAAGCTCACCGACGCCTTAAATTAATTAACATCTTATATTCTCGAGTAGTACCACTCGACCTTATTAACACACCCGAACTTAATCAACCGTACGGGTTTAGTGTGCTAATCCTTTCGAGTTCCTCGGGGAATATTATCAACCCATTTTACTAGGATACGGATGCAAGATACGCACAACCACTCGAGCCACAAATAACTACTAACACCCAAGATACGTAGATCCGGTCGCGATGACGTTCACCATAGTAGGTCAAAGTGATAGATAGTCAAATGCACTCGATGAAGTCTTACCAAGCTTGAGACCGGCCTAAGTCACCGAGATCTTGGTTCTCCACTAAGGTCGGTTAGGAGAACACATCTCACCGTGATCCGTCAATACACCACCTTAAGTGTACCAAGTAAAGACAAGCGCCTAAGACAAGCCACTTCTTATCTAAAGCTGCAGCTTAAACCGACAACTTCATCCTTAAGTTGTCTCTCACTGTGTTAACTGTTTATATCTTGTCAGTTCAACCAATTTGTGTTGTCTTCTGTGATACCCGACACACCACACAAATCTAACTTTTATACAAGATAAAGGATAACATGTGCAAATATACATATTTATCAGATAGGAGAATAAAACAGTGGTAAGGACAAAAACACATTGTATACAAGCATAAAAAGTGCTTCCAGTATACAAAATCCCAACAACACGGTGAGTGGGTTATCCGGTCATTTTATCAAGCAGCTTATGCTTATCGGGCAACAGAATTCCATGACGCCATGAACGCCATCCGTCAGGGAAAACCTGCTATTTACGAAAAGCTCATGGAAATCGGATCGGAGAAGTGGTCCCGACTTTTCAGTAAAGGTCGTCGTTACAATCTACTGACATCGAATGCTGCTGAGTCAATAAATTCTCGATTGTTGGAGGCTAGACGACTACCAATTCTAGCTATGCTCGAGGCAATCCGTCATCTGATAAAGTCGTGGTTTGATACACGACGGGTAAAAGCAAGTTCCAGAAACAATTCGTTGACGGAGGCTTCTGAGTTGAGGATGCGGAATGAAGTAGAACTGGCTCGAAGGTTTACAGTTACGCAGGTCACTAACCACAAAAACAAGGTCGACGCAGGTGAGCGACAGTGGAGGGTCAATCTTCTAGACGAAATGTGTGAATGCGGAGTCTGGCAAATTGACTTGTTGCCGTGTAGTCACGTTGTCGCCGTTTTGTATCATCGGCGGGAAAATATGTACAATCATATTAATGATTATTATACGACGGCGACGTGGAAGGCAATATATGCCGGAGTGGTTAATCCCGTGCCTCCTCGAAATGAGTGGGGTGTCCCACCGGAAATATAGGACATTGTTGTTCTTCCACTATGCAGCAAGCCGGACGCCCGAGAAACAACCGTCGTCCTTCAGGAGCAGAAGCTAGTACATCCGGTATGCTCCGTAGGAAAAAATGTGGTAACTGTGGAGAAGAAGGTCACACAAGGCGGAGATGCCCCGTATCTGGGACGACAACAAACGATTAAATTTTTCTGTCAATGATCGCTTTAATTTTGTTGTCACTGATCGATTAAAGTTTTTTGTCACTGATCGAGTTATTTGGTAGGATATAAAAAAAAAATTAGGGCCGAAACCCTAAAGGGCCGATGGTGGGTAACCTATCGGCCCTCCATCGGCCTCAGCCGAAACCCTTCGGGGCCGAGGCATATCACACAAGGCCGAGAGATATACAATCTCGGCCGAGGCCATGCTTGGCTCGGGGCCAATGGTAGTGGGGCCGATAAATATTCGGCTATGTATCGGCCCTGATTTTCTCGGCCTCGGCCGAGAGATATACAATCTCGGCTGAGGCCATGCATGGCTCGGGGCCGATGGTAGTGGGGCCGATAAGCCCCAAGGCCGATACATGATTTTCTCGGCCTCGGCCGAGAGATATACAATCTCGGCCGAGGCCATGCATGGCTCGGGGCCGATGGTATACTACCCATCGGCCCTCCATCGGCCTCAGCCGAAACCCTTTCGGGCCGAGGCATGGTAGTGGGGCCGATAAATATTCGGCTATGTATCGGCCCCAGGGCCGATACATTAATTTCTCTCATGTTCGAAAATCAAATTACGAAATGTTCGAAATGAAGCTAATTTCGATTAATGTTCGAAAATAAAATTACGAAATATTAGAAAATTAAAATGAAATTACGAAATGTTCCATTCAATACACACTACTCATTGGGAGAGCTAGATCCAAAATCTCCGTAATGGCACTGCTCGAAACATTTCCAAGCCATCCACTCCCGATAGATTCTGATGTTTGATTTCATATTACCCCATTTCGGAGTAGGATATCCAGTTATGAGCCGCTCAATTGCCATACACGTAAATGGACCACAACTATGCGAATCCTCTTGCTTGAACTGCTCCTTTTGTGGCATCAGGACCAACTCAGGAGTCCGAATGCCCGGATGTGCCAGATTGTACTTGTTCATCGTCCAGTAATTAGTAGCCTACCAAAGATCGATTAAAAATATTTAGTAGCCTAACAAAAAATATTAAAAATATTAAAATACGTACATCTAGCAATCGACCGATCAGTTTGCGGAGTGGCCGCAAATTTTGTTTTCGGTACTCAAATATATCCCGATCTCCACGGCAGTTAAGTGAGTCATACAACTCCAACTTCCATGACTCGATACATAATCTGACTGTCATCCAATGGCCGGCGGCCAACACCGGGAATATAACCTATTAATTAATGCAAATTAGTAAATAATAATAATAATTAAATTGTCAAAGCGTAGAAAAAAGAAAATTGAAAAAATTGTAAAACTTACGAATTTGGCATCGAACCACGGAGTCCTATCATCACCAAATGTCGTATCCGATCCAAAAACGGCATCCATCAAACCCTGTGCAGGGATCCAGTCATTATAATTCACCTCATACCGTTCATGGAAGTCGTTATCGGGCTCTAATATTTTGGAAGTCCAAGCTGAATGTAAAGACGTCTGTCAAAAAATATACACATTAGCAGGACAATTAAAAAGAAACATATTTTATATTTTAAAAAAATATAAATATATACTTACAAAAACTGACGTAGCCGCTATGACGGTATAGCGTGAATCGGGTGTACATAACACATCACAGTCTTTGAATTGAAGCCTCTGCCAGAGGTAACATATATACAAATCGACCATTGCGTGACCCATGTCGTACTTTGTATCCAATAGGTTCTTGAAAAAGCCGTGAGAGAGGTTATCTTTGAAAACATGACATTGGCTGAAATTCCCATTCGCATGAACTTCTCAAACTCTCTCCTCAATGAGTCCGCCGGATCAAACATGCGTGGAGCTTCACTAGGATTTGGGAGGCGCTCCACTATGGGCTGCAAATAACATTGTATTAAAAAAGATCCTAAATTATATAACTTAAAAAAATGTTTGTACCTCAGTGCTTTGTACAATTTTCTGCTCCGCCAGTTGGCTATGATACACCTGTTGTACATGTTGCGTATCAAATAAGTCATCCACGACCGACTGATGTTGCTGCATTTTGGACAAAAACTCATGGTCAAATGAAATCAAAAACATAAAATTAATTTGAATAGTTAACATACCTGTACAGGTGGTGGGGACCGTGGAGCCGTATAAGGGAGTGGCTCCCAAGGTCTCGGGACCCAAACATGTCTCTCCTCGTACATGCTATGCCGCCCCATATCATAGCCACGATCAGCCATTCGAGCAGCCACATCCCAAGGATCTGCATCGCCACTCGTCGTATCTTCCACATCTCTCTGTGGCTGTTCGGCATCTTGATTCCAGCTAGGCCACTCATGTACATTAACAATCCTCCGCCGTGGTGGCTCCGATGGTGCAGATGTTTCCTCATCCGATTCATTAATAATTTCCTCCACATCCCACGAAGAACTGGATCGTATGCCTTTACCCTTGCCCTTGCCCCTAAAGATATTTTTTATCAACTTCCCCACTTTTTTGAAGAACTGATCCTCATTCGCCTTCCAGCGTTGATCCACTTTTTCTAGCAACTCAGTCTCGCGCCGCTGAAAATGTTCATCTATCGATCGGATCATTCCGTCATAAGTGGGCAAAGTCCAATCTTCATCCCTCCGAGGCCCAGATGACTGACCCTCCGCTGGTGCACATTTCTTCTTCGATTTTTTCTTCTGTGCTGCCGGCGGTGGATCCCGTACACTACCCTCTTCATCAACTCATCTCCGATGTACGGCGGTCGGTATAGGAAACTCCACACCGATAGGATTCTCTCCAATCACCCGTCTCCAGTATTCCGATAGCTGCTCCTCGGGAGTGGGCGTAAGACTCTCATGGGGCGGTGTGTCCATCTGTTCGAAAAGTTTAAAAAACAGGTTATAATCCGTTCCGTATCTGTTCATAAATATTTAAAATGTTACTTACCGGCAAGGCAAAGAAACTAATCCATTCCGTATCTGGTGGCGTGACAAATACCCATTTCACACATCAGGGTATACCACCGTCATTAATAAGGCGTACACACAGACTGGCCAAATCTGGTATCGCCTCATATGCCCAGATCTACAATACGATTAAAGATCAGTACAAGTATAAAATATAAATTAAAAAAATAATTATAAACATCCAAAATTTGTACCTGAAGAGCCCAAACTGGACCATAAATATTATACTTTGATTTTACTGCTTCGACTTCCTTCGGTACAAAGCTCATGTAGTGCAAGAGGGCTTTGTACGTGTATGCTCCCCGTGGAAAATCATTCCACGCGTCTACATCGTCAGCGAGAACCCACATCCACGTCTCGACCTTCTTCGTGTCGGCAGGTGCGAAGAGAAAACACATCATGGCCAACACATTGGCCACCTTCAAATAATCGTCTTCTGAGAGGTTGCCGCGCTTGTCATTCTTCCATAAATTTAGTAGCTCGCCTCCTGTTACTGGATTCCCCTTTTTCACTCTCATGTATACTCCAGACTCCACAGGGGCACGAGCTGTCGTCATATCGAAAGTACCGGGGCCGAAAAATAAACCAGTTGTGAGTGCATACTCGTACTGCGAAAATCTAATCTCCCTTTCGGATATGTGAAAACGGGCCTCCCCGGGCGGTGCCTGCACCTCATAGCACATCAATTGAGGCAAAGCTATGATCGAACTCTTGCCCTTCCTTCAGTCAAGCAAATGTCCAAGTTGTCCGTTTCTAAAGCGATGAACTAGATCACTACCCCCCCGTCTAACAAGACTGCTTTTTAATAGTTCGGGTAGACCATCTCTCCAATATGTCGTGACTTTTGGGGTCTTTTGTCTAACCAGTAGTCGGATATAAGCGGGCTGCAAGATTTACAGAAAAACGATTGAATTATCCAAACTGAAAAAATAAGGGCCGATTCTGTAAGGCCGGGGCCGAATGGTAGGGCCGATTACTCTAAGGCCGGGGCCGAAGTCTATTCGGCCAGCTGGGGGCAGAAGCTTCGAAGGCCAGCCGGGGCCGAAAATATTTCTTCCCAGCCAGGGCCGAATTCTCTTCGGCCAGCCGGGACCGAATTTTTTTCGCCCCAGTCGGGGCCGAATTCTCTTCGGCCAGACAGGGCCGAATTATCATATTCCAATCAGCGCCGATTGAGTGTATCTTCATTGGCCCCGAAATCGGCCCTCCCATCGGCCCCAGATTCATATATTTACAGAAATTTAACACTCGAATCCTCTCCAAATTTTCCACAATTTCATCAATACATGGACATTTCAATGTAAACCCAACCCAATTTCAACCTAAATTTCGTCTATGAATCGAATAATATCACAATTTCAACCGAATTTTTTTTTGCCCAGTCGGGGCCGAATTCTCTTCGGCCAGACAGGGCCGAATTCTCTTCGGCCACCAGGGACCGACGGCGTATTCAACTAGGTTCGGCCTAGTCAGGGCCGATGGAGTGTATCTTCATCGGCCCCGCAATCGGCCCTCCAATCGGCCCCAGTTTCATAAATTTGCAGAAATTTAACACTCGATTCCTCTCCAAATTCTCCATAATTTCATCAATACATGGACATTTCAATGTAAAATTTCCAAACCCAACCCAATTTCAACCTAAATTTCGTCTATGAATGAAATACAATCACAATCCATGGCATAAATTACTAACCTCAATTTCGCCGTAAGACATGGCGTTTCAAAGGGGATCGACGGCGCTGTCGTTCGGCGGCGGCGAGCACGGCAATGGCGGCGATTTCGGCGGCAGTGAGCGGCGGTGAGAGGTGGATCTGTGAAAATAGTCAAATGGTAAATGTTTTTTCAGTCGGCCAACAGTTATATTCAATCGGCCCTGCATTATTACTCAAAAATATCTTACGCGTCGAAGTGAAATCGTCGAGAATCAAGCGAATTTCGTATTTCTTGCAGTCTGGCACGCAAGATTGAGAAGGCTCTTGATATCCAGGTAGTGTGCAGCCTGCAACACGAAATAATAATCAATATGCAAATTCCTGCGCCTACTAAAACAATGTACAGATTCAATGAGGTCGACCAGCATATCCGTATCGACGTTGAGGAAGTCGGCGTCAAACGCTTTTACCTTCTCGGCGGCGTCGACATGCCGCTCGACGTAGTCGATCACTTTCATGAGGAGTTTGGAGGAGATGTGATGCAGATGAACGCAGTCGTCACCAGGGCCATTCTCGATCATCCATTTTATTGTCCTCGATTTGAGAGCGACTTCCTCCCTTAGCTCAAACGTCTTGCCATCCGTCCGAACTCTTCACAACTATCATTTTTTAACAACCGGGAAAGAGAGGGAGGAGTTAAATATAAATCTGATTAATGTAAAGACGATAGAAATCGGTTATGAATGATTCATAAGCGCACCCCGTGATTTTCTGAAGTTTGTTTTACTTGTAACTGCAAACTCGAATTTAAATTAAATTTCGCATCCATGAAAATCATTTTAGTCCTAAATCTTAATTTAGTATCTTGTAATTTAGTTTTAATAGAAGTGTTCATAGCTAGTTTTCCTTGAAAGACCCTACCTATTTGGCAATCGACGTCGAACGTTGAAATTTTCAGATGCTTATTTGTCAGATTATTCACAAATTCTAGTGACACACCTAATTAATTATCTTGTAGCTATTAAATTCTGACTTCATACTACAATATGAATTTTGCTATTCTTAATACGCCAATTAGGTATTTCTATAAGTTTACAAATGTCCTTATAAATACTACTCCCTCTGTCACGTTTAAAGCGAAGCGTTTCTTTTCGGTGCGAGAATTACGAAGTTGAATGATAAAGTATGAGTGAGGAGTTTATTTTCCAAATAAGTAAAATACTATATGTAACACATATATATATAGGAGTTGGATCATTAAGGAACACTATCTTAATGAAGGAACTAGGAACACATCCTGGCCTTCTATTTTGTAGATGTATGGTCAAGATTGTGGTAGAATTTTTTAAGTTAGAAAATAACATTTATTATCATTAAGGGTATAATCATTTTAATATTTATATTATGAATCTTATATTTTTAAAATACACCTTCGTACTCACCATTATTATTCTTCAATTTACTGTTTATGTATTTCATTTAACTTTATTTTGATTTATTTTGTTTTATTTTAATAATTAATTAATTAAACCACCCAAATTATGTAATTTTCACATTTGTTTTTTCTTTTTTTTTTTCTTCTTCACCTTAATTTGAATAATTAACGAAAGTCTGTACAATTATTAATCAAAGTGCTTATAATTTTCAATCAAAGTGCATATAGTTCTCAAAAAGTGCATATAATTTTTAATCAAAGTGCATAAATTTTTTTAATCAAAGTGAATCCAATTTTTAATTAAGGTGCATATAATTTTTTTAAATTAAAATAAAAAATCATGACTTGAATATGAGCACATAAACAAAAACTACAAAAAAAATAAACCTTTTAACCTGAGTGGATACACATTAACTCGAACTAAATCTGCAATGAAACTGCATAAATCTTTTTATCAAAGTGCATACAATCATCAATAAAAGTGCATAAACCTTTTAATCAAAGTGAATCCATTGCTCAGAGTTCTAAAATTTTTAAAAAAAAACTATAGAAATTAATTTAGTATTAAAAAACATTGATCTCTCCATAATAAAAAAAGACATAAATTAATTAAATTTGAAAAACAAACTATAGAAATTAATTTAGCATTCAAAAAATTTGATCTCTGCATATCAGAGTTCTAAGATTTAAAAAAGGACATAAATTAATTTAACACTGCAAAAAATTTAATCTCAGCAAATCTCTACAAATCGCGGCGGCAGCGAAGCAGAGATAATCGGATCTATGCAAATCTCTCCAGATCGCAGCGGCAACAATGGAGGTTGACCGGATGACTGTAGATCTCTACAAATCGTGCGCAGCAACATAGATGGTGGCAGGATCTTTGTAGATCTAAGACGAGAGAGATAGGGAAATAAGAGATAAGAGAAACAACCAACAAATTTTGTGCTCTTCAAATCTGGACGCTGACGGCGGTGCGACGAGGTTGTCAATTGAGAAACGGCGATGCGGCTGTGCAGGGGGCCGTGGGACTTGGGCGGCAGATTTAAGATTTTTGATAGAGAGGGGAGAGAAATATGAGAGAGGGGAGAGATAAATATAATGGAGAGAGAGAGAGTGAAATACGAGAGGGGAGAGAAATATAATGGAGAGAGAAAGAGTTTGAAGAGATATTATGTAGTTCGATTCTTTTTCCAAAATTGTATAATTTCTACCAATTTTGTCCTTTACTACATGAAACATAATCTAAGCTTTGTTTTTTTATTTTAATTCAATAACTGATCTATACCACACATTTAATAAATTGGAGGAATGGATTTTGTGAGATTCAATGACGCAGCTAGAAATCGATATATTTTATGATAAATTAATAGCAAAGTATGTTGGTCCAGTTAAAATGTAACTGAAATAAGTAGTAAATGTCTAAATTATGGGGAGGGGACAGTGGCCCCACCCACCCTTCCCTACAAGCTGATGAGATTAATAAAGCAAACTTGTAGAAACCCAAAAACTTATATGGAATGAAGAAACTAATTTGGAAAATATATTTTGAAAAAATTAGTTTGAGAATTAAATGTTTAAGAAGATTAGTTAGACAATTCACTCAATTGATGATAAAACAAAGTTGTAGATACTCTCAGACCATTGTCTGAAAAGGCAGAATCACATTAAGTGAGTCTCTCTGAATAGGCCTGCCCCATTGGGCTTTAATTGGATATTATATTTTACCTAGTTTTGGGCCCTTGTAGGCCCGCTACGACTCAGAAAGCAGTCTAAACTTGCTATAAAGTTAAGATTTTTTTTAAATCTCTATTTTTTGTTAGTCTTAATTGGAGTCATAATCTTCTTGCTAATGCTTAGTATTATAATAATTATTACAGAATGAATAATAATAACAACAATAATAACAATAATAATAATAATAATAATAATAATAATAATAATAATAATAATAATAATAATAATAATAATAATAATAATAATAATAATAATAATAATAATAATAATAATAATAATGGTAATAATGGTATACAGATTTATACAAAAGTAGACCAAGTGTAGTACATGAAATATGAAGGCGATTGGCGATTCTAACCTAATATGACCTATTCTGCTAATAATTAAAAATGACTATGACTTCTTGAGAGTTGAGATTCGTAAAAAATAATTAGATTTCAATCAAGAAGGCATAAAAATTAACATTATTCTGACTATAATTGTTTTTTTTAAATTATCTAGAGGGTCGTGAAGCCAGCCTTTGAACAGGCTGCTAGCCACTTAGTCTTCGTTATTTAAATAAGTTCATATGTATCAACCAAAGTTAAGGCCTCGACATGGCATATTGTTAATTACTTGTGTGTCCCAACTAATACTTCAATCGGAATTTCCTATACGTTTGTTTAATTTTATAATTATTAATTCAAGTTGACTCTATCCATATGGGGTTTCTTATATAAAGAAAGAAATCAAATCGAGCACAAAGGAAGGAGTATCTTGTAAGGATCATTACTTGATTTTATAGCATTTAATAATTCGGGGTGCTTCACACCTAGGGCGATAAGAGAAGTGATTCAACACAATTTTTCCTGATAAAATAGCATCGAAACAATTGTATAGTACCATAATTATTTACAATACTTAAGTTAGTGACAAAATTAAAAACTAAAAGTGACAACCCTCCTGCTGTCTTTATATTCCACAAAACTCGCTTAGGTGAGTTAGTTGTGACTTTACAAACTTGCATTTGATTTCCACAGGGGAATATGCTAACTTGTCCAGAGGCGTATCCAGCCAAATAAAAATACCGTAAGCTGGGTATGGATTGAAAGAAATACCTTAAACTGAGTTAATAGTTTTAGTTTATATTCTTTAAAAAATTCTAAAATTACTATTAATAAAAAGATAAAAATAAATAAATTATTGGGGTAGAGCCCACCCAGCGTATAGGGTGGATCCGCCCCTAACTTGTCTCTTTGATATTAATTCATTTTTAGATATAAAAATAAGCAGTTCCTTTTCTGTTATTGCTCATTATATATGATTTTATTCCGAATTTCGATTGAGTCATATGTGAACTACATTATTTTGTATCTCGAGAAATAAATATATAAACATGGCAATTTGTCGACATTACTCTCTCTTCGATAGTTTATTTAAATAAGTGCTTGCCTTTGAACAAGCTAGGGGAATAAAACATATGCCAGAGTGAGGTCTAAACATGACATACTATTACGTGGGGGCTACTTATATCTTTGACAGATGATAGTTGCCTTCAAAATGTCTACCTCTATTAATTAAGTGTATTCGTTTTCTTCAATTTCAATTTCTTGTACTTGATTTGTTTTATATTTAGGTCCCGTTTCTAAGAGCTTATTAGTGGCTTATTTCAGCTTATTCTAAAAAAAAAAGTGTTTATGCATGAGTTTGGAAAAATTTATGAAAACAACTTATTTTAAAAAATAATTTTTTTGATTTATTTTCATAAGCTCATATCAAATCCCCTGACAACAATTTTTTAAACTATATTTTATTTTTTCTATAATTAAGTGCTTATATATAAATGTATCAAAACGCAACAACTTATTTAATTTAAATGCGTATAACATAAGCACTTATTCCATAAGCACTTATTTAAGCTGTTTTCACAAACGTAGCCTTATTATAATTATATAAAGTTGATTATATCCTACTAGGGGTTATAATAATTTATTTAATACTCAATTTTGCAAATTTTACTTATTCATTGTTTGTACAAAATTAAGATTTCTGATTTTTTTAATCTCAGTTTTTCATAAATTTTAATTACAGTCATTCTTTTTACCATAAATTAATGTATTGTAATAGTTACTATTCCCGTCACAGTCTAATTGTCCACCTTTTCGAGTTCTCATGCAACTTGTTCATTTTAATTTTTTAACTTAAAATAATAATATAATAGTATAATCTATTTGACCCACTATTTACACAGATAAAACTTTTTAATTTCCGAAAATAAATTGGATAATTGGAGTACGAAGGAAGAAGTATAAAATAAGAAATGTAATATGGTACGCGTAACTGCGGAAGTAGACATTCTGCCTTACATGACTTAATCTCAAATAATTACAAATAATTATGACTTTTGAGATTCACCAAAATAATTAAATTGCAAACAGGGCAATAATTTTAGAATGCTTGCTTTCCTTTCTTGCAATTGCTAACTTTTCGTTATTCAGTTACATACTACTTTGATCAAGGCAATAGACTGTCAACCAAAGTAAAGGTCTAGACATGGGAGCAGAGGCGGCAATCTCAACAGTGGTGAAACTTCTGAGTGATGTGCTGATCCAGAAGGTGTGAATTTCATTGGAGGCGTCAAGGGTGAGGTGGAGTTGCTGAAGGAGGAGCTGAACAGGATGCAAGCCCTTCCAAGAGATGCAAACAAAAAGCAAACTCAAGATGATAGGGTTCGCAATTGGATATCCGATATCAGAGAGGTGGCTCTAGACACCGAAGATGCAATCTTGTAGATACCCAAATACTTATATGGAATGAAGAAACTAGCTTGAAAAATATATTTTGAAAAAATTAGTTTGAGAATTAATTTTTAAGAAAATTAGTTTGACAATTCACTCAATTGATGATAAAACAAAGTTGTAGATATTCTCTCAGACCATTGTCTGAAAAGGCAGAACCACATTAAGTGAAGTATGTCTTAATAGGCCTGGCCCATTGGAGTTTAATTGGACATCAAATTTTATCTAGTTTTGAGCCCTTGTAGGCCCGCTACGACTCAGAAAGCAGTTTAAATTTGTTATAAAGCTAAGATTTTTTTTTTAAATCTCTATTTTTTGTTAGTCTTAATTGGAGTCATAATCTTCTTGTTAATGCTTAGTTGTTATAATAATTATTACAGAATGAATAATAATAATAATAATAATAATAATAATAATAATAATAATAATAATAATAATAATAATAATGGTATACAGATTTATACAAAAGTAGACCAAGTGTAGTACATGAAATATGAAGGCGATTGATTAAAGAATGACTATGACTTCGTGAGAGTTGAGATTCGTAAAAATAATTAGATCTCAATCATTTGCAAAAATTAACATTATTCTGACTATAATTGTTTTTTTCAATTATCTAGAGGGTCGTGAAGCCAGCCTTTGAACAGGCTGCTGGCCAATTAGTCTTCGCTATTTAAATAAGTTCATATGTATCAACCAAAGTTAATTAAGGCCTCGACATGGCATATTGTTAATTACTTGTGTGTCCCAACTAATACTTCAATCTGAATTTCCTATTCGTTTGTTTAATTTTATAATTAGTAATTCAAGTTGACTCTATCCATGTGGGGTTTCTTATACTTTCGGCTTAATTTTATAAAACTAAATAAACAAAGTTAAAAAAATTAGTCGCTAACAATTAAAAATGAATATGACATCTGGAGATTCCAAAAAAATTCAAGTTTCTTATACTTTTGGTTTAATTTTATATAATGATTATTAATTCAAGTTGACTATATCCAAGTGGGGTTTAAATGTAATATTCTTTAGCCCATTTTTTATACTTGGATGCAGACAAGTTGAATAAATAATTATAAAACTAAACAAAGTTAAAAAAAAATCAGTCGCTAACAATTAAAAATGAATATGACATCTGGAGATTCCCAAAAAAATTAAATTTTCAAGCAGTGGTAAAAATTTATAGTACTCTCGAGCTGATAATCTATTCCAATAACGCTGGCGGGGTATGAAATATCATACTTCATGTACAACGATATTGAATCTCAATGTATATGTGCAAAAGACTAACCACGTAATACTCTATAATTTGGATTTGTTAATCCTGAAGATAAAGTTTATTTAATTAATTTATTCGGAGTAGGAGGACAAGGGTTCTACTATTAGCATCAAATTTTTGGACAACAAGATGTGCATATAGTTAAGATGGAAAGTGTATAGCATTAAATATATACATGATTCATAAAGTTATCTTAATAACCAAAAAATTACTACTATGAACGTACATGATTTGAAGAATTCTATCATTAAAGGGCCCGATGCACCATTATCAAAAACTCAAATAACGAGACAAAATTAGTTTCATAATCTACATGCATAATAGATCTCGTGAAAATGTTTAGGTGTTGACAAACATTTTGCCTTTTATTTGAGTGGAAATGTAAGTTTCTACCCATTTCCATTAAAAAAAATACAATTCTACCCATTCACTATAATTTAAGTTACCAATTTACCCTCACTTTTCCACTTGTTTGATAAAAATAGAAGTAACTTCTATCAAGTGCCGATGGAGCTTACGGGTGCTGCTGGTGCCCCACTAGTGCCGATGGAAGTCAAATCTTTGTTCAGAACAAAGATTCTCGATATTATTAGCAGTGCTGATAGCCTACGACATGCCCTCGGCACTGCTATCGGCACTTCATTTTTTTTTTTCAAAACCAACACTACTTGAATTGATGGCATGATGACGAAAAATCTGAGAGTGTTGATAATGTTGGGTATTTTGTGGATACAACTTTAAGGAAAATGTACATTTGTATTTTTTTAGTAGGAATGACTATTTCAGCAAAGCTCTCTTTATTTGACCTCAAAGCTAGATAAATTTTCACGCATAGGACGTGAAGTAGTGGTGATTGTATAAAATTTCATAATAATAATAATAATAATAATAATAATAATAATAATAATAATAATAATAATAATAATAATAATAATAATTTAGGCTATTAGCTGCCTGCATATGTTGAGGGGCATTTATTATTGTGAAGGAGATGGTGGGTTACGGATGGATGTTTACAATTTAATTTCCAGATCGAGGTAGGAATATTAAATTTTCAGATGAAAAAAATTTACTAATTTCGTTAAAGACCTAGTAAATATTAGTACAGTTGCTTAAATTTGTGTGGGGTGGGTATGGGTTGTCACTAATGGCTTATTCCCGCTTTCAGTTGTGCTCCATGATAATACCACTTCAGGACCTCTTGTCTTAGTTTTCTAGAATTAGTTCTTGTAACTACTCTCTATTCTCGCAGAAAATTAGTTCTTGTAACCACTTCATGATACACGTGATTTCTCTATTCTCGCAGAAAATTAGTTCTTGTAACTACTCTTTATGACAAAGCAGACCGTAGCCCCTTTATATTTGAGGTACACACCCATACACAAAGGCGGTAGTGGAGCCAGAATTGAAAAGTGGGGGTGGTGAGATGATGGATTCAATTCGGGTCGGATTCAATTATAGAACTGAACATATATCAAAAGAGATTATTCATACCAAATATGATTATTAAAAAGTCTCTATGTAATACTTGACTCCTACTTAAGTTGTACTTTATGCATCTTCATCCAATCAAATTCATCGATGATTGATTCTGTATTTGATTCATGGATAATTTCTTTATCTATGTACATTATCAAATTGCAAGAAAATAAGTCATCATCCATTTTATTTTGTAATCATGTCTTCACAATTTTCATAGCAAATAAAATGCACGATAATTAGGTAGTGGTCGTAGAAATCGAAAGATTCAAACTACTAGTATTATATTAAGTCTACGGACAAAAAAAAAATTACGCGACTTGGTTTTTTAGAAAATGTTATACACAATTTAGAGCATCTTAAAATGCATATTGACTTAGGTGGTATTTGGAACAACTTTTAGCTGCAGCTTATAGCTTTCAGCTGTTTTGGAATACCCAGCTTTCAGCAGAAGCTATGATCCAGCTTTCAGCTGCAGCTTACAATTTATCTAATTTATTGAACTATTTTATCCTTTAAATATTTCTATAATTATAAAAAAATCATTAATTTTAAAATTAATATAATTATTAATTAAAAATTTAATTATAATTATATTTTAATATATTAGTTAGTAATTTAATAAAAAATATTTTTATATCTACTATTTTTAAGTGAATTAATTATTAGTAAAAAAATAATTTAATCAAATATAAATTAATTAAAATAGTGGGTTATGAAAATTGTAAATTTTAAATTAATATTTTTTTATTTTCATTTAATGATAATTATTTCTTAGTTATGTAATATTTATATAAAAATATTATTATTATGAATTTATGCAAATAAGTAATATTTAAAATATAATAATATGATATGTTTATGGATATATTATAAATTAATATAATATAATAGTAATTTAATTTATTATTTTATAATACTGAAAACAATTATTATTATAAATAATAATTGTTTAATAACATTAAGGGTATGACAGACATTTTATTTAAAAAGTTAAAATAAGCTATTGATATCAACAGTTTTCCAAACACTATTTTCTCCAATTTCAACTGCTTTCAGCACTTCTATCCAAATACCTACAAATTCTCAAATTAACAGCTTTCAACACTTATCAATAAGCTTTACCTATTCCAAACACCCACTTAATATGGAGTTGGAAAAGTTCCCAACTGAAATTTGAGATGTATTTTCTCTTGACTAGTACTAAAATTGGTTCAGTAGAGCTTTTCAGTTAAATTTTAGATTTCGTTAATTTTGTATTGATAGTTATTTTATTATTTGAATATTCCATCAAATAGATGGAAAATTTTATGGGCCTACGAGTTGACTGGGCATCCATCCGTTCATCTCACAAAACCACCTCCGATATTTAATAGTTTTTATAACAGTATATAAACTCTAGATTAATTTACAGGGTGGCGGCCGCCCACCGGCGCCACCGCGTCCCTCGGTCTCCGCAAAGCAACGTTGGTAGAACTTGAATGTTGACATTTGACCACAAAACAAACACATCCATATATGTCATCTCAAAGTTCTCTTGAATTTACTTATTGGCCCCATAGTTCTCGTCGAGAAAATTAGTTTTTGCTGGTTCTGAGATTCAAGTTTGCGTTGTGGATTTCTCGAAAATTATTAGGGAATTTTCTCTAGTGTGATTTCCTTATTGAATTTTTGATTTTTTTTTCTTAGCAAGGTTAATTGTTTATTCAATTAAGAACTATTGATACAGAAATCTTGATATGAAAGATAGCGCGGTATATATCCGGGGCCGGGGGTGACGGTGGCGTAAAATAATGAGTTGTAGAATCCTATAGTTAGCAGTTTCTCAATTGTACTGAGTTTCATTTTCTTAATTTGGTTTCTGAAACTAGAGAAATTACGGCATCAATATATTAATTGTCTTGTACTTAATTTAATTCTCAGTTATCTTTAATGGACATTTATTTGACAAAATTAGTTGGAGGGTAATTTGCACATAAAATAATACTACCTCTTTTTTAAATATATATGCCTATTTTCCTCTTTTTCGTTTGTCCCAAATCTATATGTCTATTAGCAATTTTTTTATATCTAACTAAATCTTTCACCAACTTTAATAGATTTAATTAATATGATAATATAGAAAAAAACTATTTTATCCAACTTTTATAATAGCAAACACAATTACGACATTAACTTTTTAGTAATTTACTTTAATTACTCAAATTCCAATACCAACAATTATTTAACTTTCATATCATTAAATTTTTTCTTAATCTATGTGAAAAAACAAATGGACTTATAAAATAGGGACGGATGGAGTATTCGAAAAGGATACTAGGGGTGCTTCACACTTAAGCAATAGACAGAGGGATTTGACACAAGATATCCTTATAATTAATATCGAAAAAATAAACTTGATTTTAGTGTAGTACCATCATTTACATTAATTACTTACGTTTATGACAAAATTAAAAACTAGAAATGAACCACCTACTGTCTTCATATTCCAAAAATTCTCCATGACGTGAGTTAGCATTGACTTTACAAACTTGCATATGATTTCCACGAGAGAATATGCCAGCTTATTTCCTTGACAAAATAAGCAGTGCTTTAATTAATTTTCTGCTATTGCATATTAAATTTGATTTATTCCGGATCTCGATTGAGTCGTGTGTGAACTACAGTTAAATCTCGATAAATTAATATTCGATAAAGTAATAATTTCGCTAAGATAATAATTTTTTCCGATCCCGATATGAGTCAATGCACAAAAATAATGTTCGATAAAGTAATAACCTTGTTAAATGAATATTTTTTCTCGATTACAATATTATTACTTTATCGAGGTTTAAGTGTACATTATTTCATTATTTGGTATATATCTGGCGAAAATAAATATATGTATACGTAGGAATTTGTTGAGATTACTCGCTCTTCGTTGGTTTAGTTAAATAAGTGCTTACCTTTGAACAAGCTAGGGGAATAAAATATATACCAGAGTGAGGTCTCGACATGACACACTATGTCACGTGCGGGCAACTAATATCTTTGATAGGTGATAGATGCATTCAAAATGTCTACAACTATTAACTAAGTTTATTCGTTTTCTTCGATTTCAGTTTCTTATACTTATGATTACTGATTTTATATTATTAATTAAAGTTGATTGTATCCTTTTAGGGTTTATAACTATCTTTTTAGTACTCAATTTCTCAATTTTTAGTAATTCCTTGTTTGTTCAAAATTAAAACTTATAATTTTTTATCTCAATATTTTATGGATTTTTACTATATTCATTTTTTATCATAATTATTGTAATATTTATTACTTCATCTGTCTCATTTTAACTGTCCATCTTTTCTTTTTCAGAATAATCTAGTGACTTACTACTAACAATTTTTTTAATTTCCAATAGAAACTACATAATTAGAGCGTGGGACGAAAGTAGTATATAATTGGAATTTTCAATTTTTTGGTTGTCTCGTTATTTATGACTCGTATCAAATAAGGAAATAAATGAGTGGACCATAATCAATCTAAGTAAGTGGACCCCACCCTTTATACTTTTATATCACAACTTTACATCTTTACATCCATTATCTTAATTACCGTGCCCAGTCCCAATAGGACATAAATAATGGGACGGAGGGAGTATAAAATAAGAAATGTAATATGGTACGTGCGCGAAAGTAGTCATTCTACTTTATATGACTTAAATCACTAATTATTAAAAATGATGACTTTTGATATTCACTAAAATAATTAAATTACAAACAGTGTCAATAATTAACAAAGGGCATACCTTTGTTGGGATTGCTATCTTTTCGTTGTTCAGTTACGTGCTACCTTTGAACAAGGCAATAGACTGTCAACCAAGTAAACGTCCAAACATGGGAGCGGAGGCTGCAATCTCAACAGTGGTGAAACTTCTCAGTGATCTGGTGATCCACAAGGTCAATTTCATCCGAGGCGTCAAGGGTGAGGTCCCATTGCTGATAACCGAGTTTAAGAGGATGCAATCCTTTCTGATAGACGCTAACAAAAAGCAAGCTCAAGATGAAAGGGTTCGCAATTGGATATCGGATATCAGAGAGGTGGCACTAGACGCCGAAGATGCCATCGAGATGTTCATTCTCCACCTCGAGTATTCCAGGAGGAACAAGGGCCTTCTCCGATTCTCCAAAGTCTTCCTGCCCCACGTGCCCCATCTCGAAAGAATCGGGAATGAGATTGTGGCCATCCGTGCGAGGCTCGAGGACATCGATAAAAGCCGAGACAGATACTTGATCAATGATCTTGGAGAGTCGGGAGAGTCGGCGGAGAGATTGAAGGTTGAAGCACGGCGGCGGTTGGCTCCGTGGGAGAAGGATGAGCACCTGGTGGGCGTGGAGGTTGATGTGGAGAAGCTTCTAAAATCCATCATGGATAACGAGAAGAAAGGCCTCTCCGTCACGGCTGTTGTGGGTATGGGTGGGATAGGGAAATCGACTCTTGCTCGTGAAGTCTTCAACCACCCCAACATTGTTTCGGGTCGATTCGACTGTCGAGCTTGGGTCGTTGTCTCGAGCGAATTCAATCTGCAAGAGACGATCAAGCAGCTCGTCCTCGAGATGACCAAATCTGAACCACAACAACAACAACTGCTCGACAAAATCAAGAAATTGCAGGAGTCGACGACCGATAACTTTTACATTGAAAGGAAACTTAAACACCTATTTTACGAATGGCTGGTGGGAAAAACGTATTTCGTTGTTCTTGACGATGTGTGGAAGACGAAACATTGGGACTCGCTCGTGACTGCTTTTCCCAAAGGTATTTTAAATTGCTTTTGATTTTTCATAATTATATACCTCACATAGAGCTTTTTAAAGCCATTTATTATTAATACGGTAAAAGATACATGTCCAAAATTATTTAACATTTTGAAAGTTTGAGCAACACATTATACATTTGTATCTAGTTCTTGTAATATGGAACTCTGAAAACAACTGGCTTACTGAATGATTTTTTACTCGGCAGATACAAGAAGTAGATTATTACTCACGACTCGGAACAAAGGTATCGCAAATCGGTGTCAAAGTTTGCATGAGATGAAGTTTTTAGATCCCGAGAGGAGCTGGGAACTCTTCGTGAAGAAGGCCCTTGCTGGCAATACCACTGCAGAATTTCCAAAAGAACTGGAGAAGAAAGGGTATGCCATCGTGGACACGTGCAATGGTCTGCCATTAGCAATCAGTGTGATGGGAGGCTTACTAGCTGAAACACAGTGCAATGGGGAGTGGGAAGAAGCTCTTGATGGATTAGACTCTCAATTGGGAAGAAGTGAAACCAGGATCTCAACAATTCTGGAACTCAGTTATCAACATTTACCCCAAGAATTGAAATCTTGCTTCTTATGCCTTGCCTTCTTCAAAGGAGATGTTGCTATTCCCGTGAAAAGGCTGCTAAATATTATGGTTGGACAATGCTTGGTCCAGCCGACTGGAAGAACAACGGTGGAGGAGATAGCAAGAGGTTGTCTAGACGAGCTGATAAAGCGGAGCATGGTTCACATCAAGGTTTTGACGTTAGATAATCGAGTTAAAAGTTGTTACCTTCATGATTCTCTTCGCTCGATTTGCTTAAAATGGGCAAAGAAAGAAATGGGTCTTGAGTTACTGAGGAGGGATAGCGATAATTTTGGGCGTAAACCTCGCCATCGTGTTGTACAGTGTCATGATCTTAGTTCTTTTGAGAATATTGATCAAAATAAGCATATCCGCTCTCTTTTCGTACTGAATGTGGAGGAGGATTCAATGAATGTTGATCGTAGTTACTGGAAGAGCTTTCAACATCTGAAGACTCTTGATCTTGACGGTTATTATCGCCTAGAAAGAGTGCCCAACTCTGTCAAATCATTGCTTGGATTGAAGCAGTTCAGAATCGGTAGACAATTGAATAAGAAATCACGTAAATCATACTACAGTGATTTCTTTACAAAAATGTACAAACCACTAAAGCTCCCTACGTGGTTGGATGACCTTCAAAAACTCGAGCTGCTCGACATACGAACAGAGAGTGTTGAATTCCCAGAGGTTGCACTCGACATGGGTAGCCTGCGTCATATTCATGCTAGCCGTATCTTTGGGCCACTGAGCATGGCTAATTTGAAAAAGGTGGAGACGTTAAAATACATCAGGCTGGAGGATTGGATGAAAAGCAGTTCAAAGCTGATGGATAGCTGTAATGTTCGGGCACTAGGCATTTTTGTTAATGATAATGATGGGTCAAGCAAACATGAGTCAAGCATAGTGAAAGGTTCGCTAGAGAAGTTGGTGAATCTTGTTAAACTCTACTTACTGTGGGATCATCGCCTTTTCATTGACCCTGAAATTATTCCGACTCTCAGTAATTTAACTAGAATTCAAATGAGAGGTAAAATTAGCAAATGTCTTAGTGCAGGAATGTTTCCACCAAATCTCTCACACCTCACACTGGAGAGGTCCCACCTACATGATGATCCAATGCAGGAACTGAGCAAGCTGCCGAAATTGTCGTACCTCAAGTTGAAGAACTCTTCTTACCTGGGTATGAACATGCGAGTATATCGTGATGGCTTCCCTAACCTTAGAGGCTTGTCCTTGCAAAGCTTGCATAGACTGAGAAGTGTCGTTATAAAAGAAGGTGGAATGCCGCTGCTCAAGCTACTCCAAGTCTACGATTGCGCAAATCTCGACACTAGCAATATGTCGAACAAATCTTACCAGCTGCAAATTCTGATAGATAACTGATGTAATTTGCAAACATTGTCGTATCTTTTGATCAATATATGTTTGTAAAATAAGTTTTAGAACAATAAAAGTTTTAAAGTCACTAATATTCTTATTAGCTTTGATTAGTGGTTATATTCTTAATATGGCACACTAAGTTAGTACATAAAAATGAACGAAATGATTTCATCT
Organism: Lavandula angustifolia; assembly: GCA_028984105.1. Taxonomy (NCBI): domain Eukaryota; kingdom Viridiplantae; phylum Streptophyta; class Magnoliopsida; order Lamiales; family Lamiaceae; genus Lavandula; species Lavandula angustifolia. The sequence goes on from CM054819.1 coordinate 1,404,704, forward strand.
TGATAATAAGCCAGGCAATGGTCCATACAGACTATATGATGTTCTACCTAGTAGGAGTGTTAGAACCCAAATGTATAGTGATTATAGGAGAGGGAGAGGGAGAGAGAGAGAAGAAGACATGGAGTGGTATTACCACAGGTCGAGTACTACAGGTCGAGTTTTTTCCAACTCCATGTCTTCTTCTCGATCAACATAATAAAGGCTTTCCAAGATTGGGAAAGCCTCTAAAATAAACTAACAACTTCAACCAAACTATGTGCTCTCCAGCTGCCAGCTGGTATGAACTTGCCACGAGTATTCTGGTGATCACATTGGGAACTTTATTTAAGGGCTCCGATCCGATGCCACCAACACAAGACTTCACCATAACACTATCCGTATCAATAAAACCTAATTAATCCATTCCTTCAATAAAATATTTAGTATCTCTTCTACATTACAACTTTATACTCCCATAATTTAAACTCAACCTAAATTATATTTTCCTTAAACATTATTTTAAATAAATAATATCTAAAATAATTTTTATTAATTAAATTCAAAAGCTTTACTAAAAAACATAAAAATCATTTATATATATGTAACTCATATTATAATGAAAAAATGTTAGCATACTAAAAAAAAGATTAGATTATTAATTTTTTTTTAAGAAAATAAAATTTTGATTTGTTGGTAAAAATATAGTATTATTAGTCTCTATGTCTAGAGGAAAAATAAACACGAGTTTTAATATAATTTTTATTACTATTAATATTAATATTTTTATAAATATAAACTTACGTCAATAAACTTCCCATATATCAATAAAGAGATAACTTGCCAACAATGCATTCGACCAATTGAACCTTGCACGACATTGGGTTGATTGACCAGCCCATTTTGTAACAATATTTTAAATTTGGAGTTTTTAAAAAAAAAGTTTTATGTCTTATAAAAATATATATGGCGGAGTGTGTCTAATTGTAGGTGGGCAAACTACATCTTTAACTTTGCAGTTGAATTATCTCGCAAGTCCTTCGGATCTCGTATTTCTTTGTTCTGTATTCCGTTAAGATCTTCCCTCCAACCACGGCCCATTTCGGAATCTCTATCACAACATCCGTTCGTTTCAAGATCTTCGTCGACTTCTCCTCATTCCATATCATCCTTTTTTCGCTTAATCATCGGTTAGATTCCGATAAGAGTTTCTTCTTCTCCTTTCATGACTCATCTTACCCACGTATTGGCCCAAACAAGAGTTATTTTCGGTAGATCTGTCATCATTCTTCAAGAATCACAACATAAATAGTCTTTAATTTGCAGATCGAATACAATAAACAGCGATTTGTTGCCATCGCTTTTTACTAAAGTGCTTACCCCTTTGAACAATAGCAATAAACCATCAACCCAAGTAAAGCTGTAGACATGGCAGCGGAGTTGTCCATCTCGTCACTGGTGCAACTTCTGGGCAAACTGCTAATCCACAAGAGGGATTTTTTCGGAGGCGTCGAGGGTGAGGTGGAGTCGCTGAAGGACGAGCTGAACAGGATGCAATCCTTTCTCAGAGATGCTAACAGAAAGCAATCTCAAGACGATATGGTTCGCGACTGGATATCGGATATCAGAGACGCGGCTCTAGATGCCGAAGAAGCCATCGAGATGTTCATTTTCAACCTCAAGAATCCGGGGATGAGCGAGATCCGTCTAGGCCAGGACAGAATCAAGGAAGAGATCAGGTCCATCCGTTCTAGACTAGACGCCATTCAAAAGCGCGGATATGCCATCCGAATGCGCAGCTTGAGATACGAGAACGAAAATCTCGATCTCGATCTCGAAATACAGGAGTCGTTTGTTATACCGACTCCCTCGAAGTCGCTTGTTAAACGGACTCCCGCGAAGTTGCTTCGTAAAGCGACTCCCACGCTCTATAAATCGAGTCGCTGGTACAGGATCAAAGATCTCGGAGAGCCAGGAGAGGCGGCGGGTAGATCGGAGGTTGAGGAGAGGCGGCGGTTGGCTCCGTGGCATAAGGACGGGCGGAGTTTGGCTCCATTGCATAAGGAGAAGCGGAGTTTGGCTCCGTTGCCTAAGATGAAGCGGAGTTTGGCTCCGTTGCATGAGGAGAAGCGGCGGTTGGCTCCGTGGCATAAGGAGAGGCGGCCGTTGGCTCAGTGGCATAAGGACGATCGCCTGGTGGGCGTGGAGGATGATGTGAAGAAGCTTCTAGAACAAATCACGGATGAAGAGAAGAAAGGCCTCTCCGTCGCGGCTGTTGTGGGCATGGGAGGGATCGGGAAATCCACTCTTGCCCGTGAAGTCTACAACCATCCTGATGTTGTTTCTGGTCGATTTGACTTCCGGGCTTGGATCGTCCTCTCCAACGAATACGAAAGAACTCCGCAAGAGATGATCAAGCGGATCATCCTGGAGATGACCAGATCTGAACTAGAAAAACAAAATATGAACGAAGAAATAAAGAAATTATCGGTCCAGTCGGGGAGAGACCATCTGTACCTTGAAACCGAGCTTAAAGAACTGCTTCACAGACGGCTTGAGGGGAAAACTTTCTTCATAGTTCTTGATAATTTGTGGGAGGAAAAAGTCTGGGCCTCCATCTTGACTGCTCTCCCCGACGAACAAGGTATTTCACATATCACATACTGTGTTTCAAATCCCATTTGATTTCATGTTAGTACGTCCCCTACAGTAAGCTGTTTACCATTTATTACAAGTAAGGTAAAATATCATGTTCAAAATTTATGATTGTTTTGCTAATTGAGTGCTACTTTGGCAATTGCCTATATTTCTCGTAACATAGAAGCTCTGGAATACTGCGCTTCTTGATTTAAGTTTTTTACGGCAGATAAAATAAGTAGGTTATTGCTCAAAATTCGCGAAAATAATATTGAGAATCCCAGGCCGTTCGGGATTAATTTTAATTTATTAGCTAATTAAGTTTGAGTGACTACTTTTACGAATATATCTGGTATTCCAGTAATATGAAACTCATGCGTCTTGAATTAAATGTTACGCCAACAGATAAAACAAGTAGGTTGTTGATCACTACTCGCAAGAATAGTCTCACGAGTCAATGTCAAAGTTTGCATGTGATGAAGTTTTTAGACCCCGAGAAGAGCTGGGAATTGTTCTTGAAGAAGGGCCTTACTAGCAATAGTAGTGGAGAATTTCCAAAAGAACTGGAGCAAATAGGGAGACAAATTGTGAATAATTGCAATGGTCTGCCATTATCAATAACCTTGATGGGAGGTTTACTGGCTGAAACATGGTCCAATAGGAAGTGGGAAGAAGCTCTGAAGAAATTAAATTCTCATATGGGAAGAGAGGGAAGCACCATCTTAGGAATTCCACAACTTAGTTACCAGAATTTGTCTTCACAATTGAAATGTTGCTTTTTGTGCTTTGCCTTTTTCGAAGAAGATGTCCCTATCCCTGTGAAAAGGCTGGTAAGTATAATGGTTGGATTAGGCTTCATCCAGCAGATGGGAAGAACGGCCACGGTGGAGGAGATTGCAAGAGGCTATCTAGACGAGCTAATCAATCGGAACGTGGTTATGGTCAAAGATTTGATGTTAGATAATCGAGTTAAAAGTTGTTACCTCCATAATTTTCTTCATGACATGTGCCTTGCAAAAGCTAGGGACGAAATAAGTCTTGATATTCAGTGGAACCGATGGCATATGGACTTGCGTAAAGCCCGCCATTGGATTGTGAAGTATGATCGTCTCCGGTCTCTTCTGGGGAGAGATAAAGAGCACATCCTCTCTCTTTTTGTGATTAATGTAGAGGAAGATATAAGAGAGATTCCGTCTAGTCATTGGGAGGGTTTTCAACGATTAAAGATTCTCGATCTTGACTATGATTCTCCACTAGAAAGATTGCCCGACTCTTTCCGTTTATTGCTTGGGTTAAAGCAGTTGAGAATACATAGACAAAGGAATAAGATATTCTTCAGTGAATTATTTGATCCATCTTCCGGACATCTTAAGCTCCCTACCTGGCTCAATACTCTTAAAAAACTCGAGGTACTCGACTTGGGGATTGAGTTGGTTGCGTTCCCAAATGTTGCACTGGAAATGTGTAGCCTACGTCATTTACGTGCTTACTGTGTCAGTGGGCTGAAAATTACGGACAGTTGGAAGAATATTGAGACATTGAAATACATCATGTTCAAGGATTGGATGAGAAGCAGTTTAAGATTGATGGATGGCTGTCAGGTTCGGGAACTGGGTTTAATTATGGTTGATGAGTCGAGCAACGTGAGTGCATCATTACTGAAGTTGAAGAATCTCGTTAAACTCAACTTAGTGTGGAACTACCTCATTCATACTTACGCAGCTATAGATATATCCCATCTCAAAAGATTAACTAAACTGAAACTGTATGGTATGATGAGGAAATGTCCAAGTGCGAGTATGTTTCCTCCAAATCTCACGCACCTCACACTGGAGAATTCCTTCCTAGACGAAGATCCAATGCAAGAACTGGGGAAGCTACCGAAGCTGTTGTACCTCAAGCTGAAGGATCATTCTTACATGGGTGACAGGATACAAGTATTACAATACGGCTTTCCCAGCCTCATAGGTCTGCACCTCCGGGAATTGTATGAACTGAGAAAAGTTGTTATAAAGGAAGGTGGAATGCCGCAGCTCAAGCTACTCCAAGTCCGCGATTGCCATGCTCTAGACACGAAGAATCTGTCGAACAAGTCTTATCAGCTGCAAATTCAGGATACCATATGATGAAAAATTGTAAGGATTGTGATTTTTTTAGTAGTATGTTTGTTAAATAAGTTTGTAGTAACTATCTAGTATCTACTAACCATTTTATTTTGTAATTTAATTTGATTGTAATGTTCTTATTGGTCTTAGCTGATGAAGATGGACGACGAGCCGTTTTTCACCTCAAGGGCTAAGGCGTGGGCGTAGACGAGGAGAGCTTGTTGCTGAGGCTTTCTTGGACACTGCTGCATCCTCCTTGGGGTATGTATGGATATGTGTTGAAATCCAATTTGCAAGCTCTGAGTCATTTGATTTGATTTTATCAGCAGAAATAGTAGTGTACAGGGGAACAATAAGTAGAGAACAAGTCTTGAAGGATAAAATTGAGATAATCATAATCAGACTTGATTTTTCAGATTAATTCATGAGTAAGGACTACAGATTGAGATTATGATACGGCCCTCTTTGTTGTCGTTGTATGTGATGTTAAGTAGGAAATTAAATTATAACTTCTTCTCCACTTCTTCTCTGCGGAATTAATCGTGAAATCGAAATCAGAGAATCCATTTCTCTTTTTACTTTGCCCCAAGAACAGAAAACATACAATAAAACACTTCATTTGTGAATACATAATAGATTTTCTTGTGATATCTCTTAGATCTCGGAGCATCACGTTTTGCGAATGTTGGTTTGAGGCTTCCTCTTATGCACTAGGATTGTAACATCCTACTCCCAATTATTACTTTTTCAGTTGAAAACAACCCAAATTATTTCCTTTAATGATAATAATTTTTATTCCTTTTACTTTTTGAAAAGTTTGACCACCTTCTCCCCTCTTTAATGTGCTTGTCTCCACTTTTCCACATTTATTATGCAAAATGATTAGTGAACGTTATTCTCCTTTCATTTCTTTAATCAAGCACTTTCCCATGTTAACTCTTTTCATTTATTATTTAAACAAGCCAATGTCCCTTTCCATTTTATAAAAGCAAATTTAGGAAAATAATTCATCAAACGTTCGTCTTCGGCTTCATCTTCTCCTGTTGCGCCTTTCGTCTTCTCCAAATACATATCCAACGAGTTCTTTATTTTTCTGTAAACTATTTCATTCACGAGTGTTTCATCTTACATTTCCTATTCGCAAGGAATCATTTATACATTGGAATCAAGGTGTGTGGACTTTTACTTATACTGTTGATTTATGATTATCCTTATTGATGTGATTATAGACATGTATTATTTCATGTTCATTATGAGATGGTTCTTGGTTAACTAGTGGTCATCCTTCATTTTAACATTTCAATGTTCTTGGATTGAGTATATAGTTATCCTTCATTTTAACCTCTTGTGAGTGTTCTTGGATTTATTATTTAGTCATCCTTCATTTTAACATATTAATGTTCTTGGTTATCCTTCATTTTAACATCACGATTGTGCACAACTTAACATGTTCCGCCTTTGTGGTGATGTCATGGGTTGCCTTTGTGGTAACATCATTTATCATGTGAATTATTACATTTGTCATGTGATTATATGAATTTGGATAATCATAACATATGTCCCACATTGAGTGTACTTTGTATACTCACCCCCCACTAAACATTTCAGGATAATGAGCACGGAGGCGTGTGTAAGATCGAATGACGAACTCGTACTTTACTTTTAAAGATTTTTCTCCGCTGCTTATGTTTATTTGAAGCTACTTTTGGATTTGTATAAATAAATTTTCCTTCGAGGTTTTTCCTAAATAAATTATTTAGTGTTTCTTTACAGGGCGTTACAAGTGTTATTTAAAAGGGGCAATTTCTTAAATACCCATTTCTTAAATCGAAAAGGCAAATTTACCCATTCCTTATAATTCATACACAAAATACCCAACTTTACATAAATATCCCCACTTTTCAGACATGTAAGTCTGCAAAACCGTTATTTTGCTTCATTTCGTGCGCAAATGAGTAACACCGAATCCCGCTCACGAACTGACAGAATCCCGCTCGTGTACGTAGAATCCCGCTCGGCCACGTGGATTCCCGCTCGGCCACATGGCAAGTCGAGCCGATCCCGCTCGGCCACGTGGCAAATCCCGCTCGAGGAGAAAAAACCCGCCCGTGGAGAAATCCCGCTCGGCCACGTGGCAAATCCCGCTCGGAGAGCGGGATTTAAGGTACACGAGCGGGATTGAAGGTACACGAGCGAGCGAGATTTAAGGTACACGAGCGGGATTTAAGGTACACGAGCGGGATTCATTGTCTGCTCTACGCGAACGAGCGGGATCCAGTCACGCTAGCGGGATCCCGCTCGTGATTTTATCTATTTATACCGTGATTGAAGTTCAAAATCGAACACACTCACTCCTCTTTCTTTTGATTTTCGTTTCATAAACAAAAAAAATGGATAGTTGGTATAATGTTATTGTTCATTTTAACGGGCAATTTAACAATTTGTCCGAGTATATCGGAGGTGAGGTTAGAGTTGTCTGCATTCCCGAGAACAGTATTTGTATCCCAATTTTAAGACAGTTTATTCAATACAATCTTAATCCCTTTTCACTTTCGTCAAATTATGAAATTTATTACACATACGTTTCTCGTCATGGTCTCAAGCTTAGGTCCATTCTCGCGACCGATATGGACCTAATTCGTCTTTGTACTACACAAATCGAGCCGACTTTATTTCTCGAGCACTCTAATGCTCAACCTTATCATACACCCGATGTTGTTGAACAATTTGGTTCAAGGTTCAATTTTGAAGATCAAGCGGGTGGTAGCAATCGGGCTGAGAATTTTCGCGAACAAGAAACCTTTTTTCGCGAAGAGGATACCCATGTTCTATCCGAGCGTGATGAAGAAAATATTTTGGATACTTCATCCGAAGAAGAAAACGATGAGGTCCAAGGTGCATTAAATCAATGTACTTTTGGCGACTTTGCGGCATGGATCCGACGTGAAGGTGGTGTGAATCAACCGATATCTATGCTCATGCGGACAACCGTGCCCTTCCAACCAACGAAATAATATATGGTGGCACCGAAGAAGTAAATGACGGTTTACTTCCTCTCGTTCCTCTCGATGCATCGGATTCACCTATGGTTCGAGATCCGGATCATGTTGTGGACTATCCACTCCGTGAAGGTGCGACATTCGGGAGAAGGCGGATTTGTTTCTTCTTTGTTGCACTTCGACACATGGAACAAGGTCTCGATTTTAGGGTGGGTCGTTCGACGGTGGTCGGGTTGAGTATAAATGCAGACGGAGTCGTGATCGCCCATTTTTTCTACGGGCGTCGTTTCGCGAGAGATGTGTTGTGGGTTGTAAACCGCTTGCATGCCGAACACACATGTAATCGAGATTCTTCACAAACTGGTCCAAGAAGGATTCGTGCAAAGGCGCTAGCTGCTTATGTTGCTCGACGAATGCGCCGTCAAAAATCTGTCCTAAAACCGAAAGAAATTATGGCATCTATCCAGAGTGAATTCGGCATTCAAGCAAGCTATAGTGTTGCCTCTACGAGCCCGTAATTGTCTTGTGGCGATGATTTATGGCGGGCACTCAGATTCGTTCAAGATGCTTCCTAGTTACCTCTACGTACTGAAAACAACGAATCCAGGTACAATGACTGATCTGGAAGTCGATTTAGAAGGTCGTTTCCAACAATTATTCGTTGCTTTTAATGTTTCTCGTGCCCCGTGGGTATTTAACCTCCGAGATCTGATTGTGGTCGATGCGACTCACTTGAAAGGAAGGAATAAAGGAGTGTTATTTATGGCTGCTACGATAGACGGCAAAGACCAGATATTTCCACTAGCCTTTGGTGTGGGTCCAATTGAGAACGATTACTCTTGGACGTGGTTCATGTCCCGACTCAGAGAAGCATTCAACATCGAAGCATAGCTAACGCGGTAGAGGCTGTTTATCCGGAAGCAGCTCATGGCACTTGTTACTATCATCTTCAGAATAAGCTTACACGATATGGTCAGACGCTTATCAAGATGTATCATGATCTTCCTATGCTTATACGATGTATGATTTCGATCGTGCGATGGAAGGAATTCGTCAAGCCTATCCCGAGGCATACGAGAAGTTAATGGATATCGGACCGGAAAAGTGGTCTAGATCGAAGTCTCCCGTTCGCCGGACAGTCGGCTCACCTCAAACATAGCTGAATCCATCAACTCGAGAGCCGCTCACAAAGACGACGCGTCGCCGATATGCTCTATGATCGAGGCAATAGGTCACATGGTTGAACAGTGGTGTGACCAACGTCGAGCAAAAGCCATGGCACGAGATAATCCGCTTACAATTGTTGTAGAGCTAAAGTTAGCTCCGTCGGAGGACCGTTCACATCGTTTCTTTGTTGTGTCGGTGAACGGAGACAAATTCAAGGTTCATGACGGAACGTATCAATGGAGAGTTCAAATCGGCGAAACACTTGTGAATGTCGTGAGTGGCAACTCGATGAGATCCCGTGTTCGCATGCTTGTGCGGCTATCGGGTATAATTGTTTTTCCGTCTATAGGGTTGTTACGGACTTGTGTATTAACAAAATTTTTATCTATAGGGTTGCTCGGACTAAATCTACTAGATTTCGTGTCGGATGCATACAAGACTGAGAATTGGAGGATGATTTATGCCGGAACATTATATCCGGTAGCACCCATGCGTAATTGGCGGGTGCCGGAAGATGTGGCCTCAATGGTCATGTTACCGCCAATAATTACGCGTCGGGCGGGGGAGACCGAAGAATAGTAGACGACCCTCGGGAGCCGAAGCGGGTACATCTAGTGGGAGAACACGCGGTCCGAAAAAATGCAAGCATATGTGGTGTGGTTGGGCATACTAGGAGGAAGTGTCAGGGAATGGATGTGCTTGGAATCACCGGAGTCGGAAGCATTTTAGTATATCGTAATTTATAATGTATTATGTATTATGTTACTTTGTAATTGTTATTTGTTTTAATTACCGTCTTCGAAAACTATAATCCATTTAAAATCATATCCAAAACTATAATTTAAAATCATATTAAAAAACTATAATTTAAAATTTAAAAAACCATAATTTAAATTTAAAAAAAAAAAATCAGCCGAGCAAATCCCGCTCGGCCGAACCGGAATCCCGCTCGTGAGCGGGATTCCGATTCGGCCGCGCGGGATTTGCTCGGCCGAATGATTTGAGAGGTAAATAATTTTTTTTTATAAATTTTGTTTTTTTAATATTATAAATCATATTAAAAAACTATAATTAAAAAAAATTAGTTCGACCGAACAAATCCCGCTCGGCCGAACCGGAATCCTGCTCACGAGCGGGAGTCCGGTTCGGCCGAGCGGGATTTGCCCGGATAAATTTTGATTTTTTTAATAATTTTATCTTCTCGAGGCAAATTTTCGAGGCAAATCCCGCTTGTCTTAACGATTCGAAAATATTTTGTTTAACGAGGCAATTTTTTCCGTTTAACGAAATATATGAATTAAATACAAATATATAAATAAAATAGCTTAATTGAAATACAAATATATAAATACGGATATTGTCATCATAGACCCGGCTTCGTATAGCACATGTCAAAGATCTTATGAGCCATCAGTCGACGATACACAGCTACATTGCCTGGCTCGTTGCCCCACTTGATTGTCGGGTAAGTGGCAATGAATCTCTCGACTACCATGCATGCCATCGGTCCACAACTCTTATCATCTGTTTGCACCAACTGCAGCTCATGAGGCATAATCTGCACAATGGGCGCCCGCGCTCCAGGATCCTGATATCCAAACTCATTATTGTTCCAGTAATTGCCATACGATAAAAATGGACCAATCAGCTTCCATAGAGGCCTCAACCGCCGAATTCTACGTGCTCGGCCATGCTCATCAGCTTTGTGCGCAAGTGAATCATACACTTCAATCTTCCAATGGCCAAGGTCAATCCGAACAGTGACCCAGTGATCAAAGCAGAGACATGGCAATAACAGCTTCAAAAAAAAAGAATTAATTACCATATGAATAATTTATAATATAAATAAATGACTAAACTAAATACTTACGTATTTGGCACTATACCACTTTTGCACATTTTCCGTCAAATTTTTACCAAGAATGTACTCCATTATACTTTTTATCGGCTTCCAGAAATATGAATAGTTGATGGAGTCCTCGTCGTGCACATCAAATTTCGGATCCGGAATATATTTATTCCATTCGGCGCAAAGAATGTTCTGTTAAATAAATGAAAAAAATCAGTAATTATTTAATAAGCATAATACAATTATTTAATAAGCATAATATAATTATTTACGAAGAAAAGCGAATCGACTATCACAGTGTGATGATAGTGGGGAGTAGCCAACACATCAACACCCCCGAAGCTCTTCATCTTCCTCAGTGCTGCCATGTATAAATCCATGGTTTGTTGATCCATCTCCTTATTTGGATTCTCGAGGTCGCTGAATAACTCGGGGGGGATAGGATAGTTCGCAGCAATCGTAAAGCACCATAGTCCGGATAAACGATGCTGCCGATAATTTTCAGCTACTATGGGAGCGGTCATCGATGGAGCACCAAAAGGGTTATTTCGGGGTAAGGTCAAAGCCTAAAATTATATGATATTTATTAAAAAATGTTATAATTAATAAAGTAAACTAAAGAAAAATAAAATATTATACGGTACCGATACACTTGTATCAACGGAAAAATCATCCAACCAATTATGGTCCTCCTCCAAGGTTGGCTCGACCCGTATCGGGTTCGCGGACGATGCACCAATCTCGGGGCGGTGTCTTTGAAGGTCGCTCCCGAATAGGAGGATAATACGACGCCAATTTCCCGTCGAAAGGAAGTGGGTGCATTGGGCGTGCACAGTAGGACCAGCTCTGACGAGGCGGGCAATCTCCGTAAACAGGGTCGACATAGTCAAACATGCTCCTCACCGACTCCGGAGCATAAACTCCACGCTCGTATACGCTGTGTCGATCCTGCATCAGTGGAATCACCGGCTGCTCCGCCTCATTATCCAGATCCATAACCTCGGGCCGGTACACCGTGGTGTCTAGCTCCTCCTCAATCACGGGGCGGTACACCGATGTGGCTCTCTCCTCCTCAACCCCGGGAGAGTGATCTCCCATATCCTCATCTCGGTCACGACGGTGTCTCATTGACACCGATTCACTCCTAACAAGACCGTGTGGTGTACGGTTACCACCCGCGTGAGAGGACGTAGTACCCAATCCTCGGCTCTTAGATCGACCAAACACCGACCTAAATAATGTCTTCACATCGTGAACTATTTCCTGTCGCAAGTTTCGGTGCTGCCGTTCCAAGTTTCGCTCCAAGGTTTTGTTTTCCTCCCTAATCAGTGTACGGATTTCTTCGACGGTCAAGCTATGTTGTTGCTCGGGCTCCCTCTCTCCAGTCTCCGTTCGAACCTGTTTACCACCTTCAGTGGAACGGCGTTGCCTCTGTCCGGTTCCTCTAGAACTGGTCGGACGTTGTGTCTGCTGTCCGAATCTGTTTAGCTCTCGTACCCCATGGTCCCCTATGATCGTCGGATGTAATGGATTCTCAACCGCAATATAGGACACATGGAGTCGATCTTCGCCAATGACACTCTGCCAATAATAAGTTTGTGTCTCCGCATCGGATGGTGTGAGACTATCTCGGACAACAAACTGCAATTACATTAAATAAAATTACCATTAGAAACAAGCGCCAATAAAATTAAACAAAATCAACTTTAAATTTAATATTTTTACCTGACGATGCCAAAAACTGTTAAGCTTCTTTGCTTGTCCTCCACCGAAGTACCAATTCTTCCAACGAGGAAATTCGGTTGTAGACAACCTCTCGGCACAAATCGCTCCAAAATTTGGAATAGCCTCGTAGGACCAAATCTACAATGAATGAAAATAAATATTGATCAGTACATGATATATATGAATAATTCTAATAAATAAATTAATAAAATTATTAAACACACCTGTAGTGCCCAAACAGGTCCATAAAAATGATATTTCTTGGACGTCTGTTCCGCCGTTCTCGGAACAAAACTACAATAGTGCTTCAACGCACCATAAGTGTAGGAGCCCCACGGGAATCGGTCAAATGCACGTAGATCATCGACTAATACCCAAATCCACGTGTCGACTCGTGTCACTATAACCGGGAAAAAAGTAAACTAAGGCTAGAACATGTGCCACCTTCAAATAGCCCGACTCGTCCAATCTCAACTCTCCATTCTCGAACTTTGACAACAAATCTCTCCCCGTTATTGGTGTACAATTATTTAACTGTTTGTACACAGTCGACGAACTGGGATCATAGGTAGCATGCGGATCAAAATTGGTAGATCCAAACCTCAAACCCGTGACAAGGGCGTAATCGAAACAAGAAAAGCGGGTAGTCGTCCTGGACACATAAAACCAAATAGCCGAATCATCTCCTGCCGATTCAATCTCATGACACATTAACATATGGAGGGCCCTAGCTGCATTCCTACCCACCCTCCAATCCAAAAAGCTACCGAAAACCCCATTCCTAAATTCGATTTCTAAAGAATTATCCTCAAAAACACTAAATTTTTTTTTAATTATTTCAAATATCTTCGGGTAAAACTCTATGTCTATCCTCGGAGTCGCATCGAGAAGATCAATTCGTTTAAAAACGGGCTGCAACGATAAAAAATAACCATTAAAAAAAAAATTCGGCCGAGCAAATCCCGCTAGGCCAAACCGGATTCCGCTTGTGAGCGGGATTCCGGTTCGGCCGAGCGGGATTTGCCCGGCTGAATTATTTTCCGAGATTTGTTTCATGCTACGAAAATTCATAAAATTCGTGCAACGAAACTCAAAAATTCATGCTACGAAATTCGAATAATTAAACAAAAATTCATGCTATAAAACTCCACATAAATTCATGCTACGAAATTCGAATAATTAATTAATTCATTCTACGAAATTTATGATACGAAATTTGAATAATAATTAAACAAAATCATACTACGAAACTCAAATTCATACTACGAAACTCACAAAATCATGCTACGAATTTCCACATAAAATGATAAAATCATACTCCAATTCAACATAATCCATGCTTAAATTCGAATAATTAAACAAAATTCATGCTCACAGTCGAAAAATTATCAAAAATTATCGAAAAATTATCAAAACAATTCGAATCTTAATCGCGCCAAATTAACGGATAAAATTCGAGCGGGACTAACTCGATAGGCCATTCTTGTGTTTTGGAGTCGAATTCAACTACGAAATTATTTTCTCGAGCGGGATTCGACGACGGAGAGGAAAAAATTATCGAAGGGAATGGAAAATTGAGGAGACGAGCGGGATTAGAAGGGGAAGAATCCCGCTCGAGAAGAATCCCGCTCGCCGAGCGGGATTGGGACCGGCCGAGCGGGACGGGGAGACGTGGGAGGCGGGCGTTGCGCGGCCGAGCGGGATTTCTGATCCCGCCGAGCGGGATCTGCCCGCGGCGGGATTCTCGAGCGGGACGGGCGGTCGCGAGCGGGACGGGCGGTCGGGCGAGCGGGATTCGGACGACGTTCGAGCGGGATTCCGGTTCGGGTACGAGCGGGATTCGAGTTTTCGTAGAAATTATTTTCGAGCGGGATTTGAATTTAAGTGAGCGGGACTGAGCGGGAATCGAGCGGGATTTAAATTTCGAATTAATTGGTATCGAATTCATGTATTTTTTTGTTTGTTTCTTCAATTATTCGTCTCGAATTCAGTAAAACACCTGAAAATGATTGGTGTCAGTCAACTTTTTGAAAAAGTAAGGGTAATGTAAGTAAAATTGGGTATTTTGTGTAGTAAATATAAGGATTGGGTATTTTTGTGTTTTGTTATACGAAAATGGGTATTAAGCAATAATACCACTATTTAAAAGGTTATTTTATTTAAGAATGGGGTATTTCAAATGGTATCAGAGCGGGTTTACCTTTCTGTAGAAAAAAAAAAAAACCTTATATTTATGTCTGCAAATGTTTTTCATCTATAATATGTCAAGAGTCATTCGATCACTACACGCTCCAGCTCTAAGGTAAGTAAAGTTTTTAAGTCAAAGTTTTAAAAATTTATATACTGCTCGATTTTGAAAATATATATTCATGTTTAAGTTAATCAATTTTCGAGGACGAAAATTTTATAAGTCGGAGAGTTTGTAACATCCTACTCCCAATTATTACTTTTTCAGTTGAAAACAACCCAAATTATTTCCTTTAATGATAATAATTTTTATTCCTTTTACTTTTTGAAAAGTTTGACCACCTTCTCCCCTCTTTAATGTGCTTGTCTCCACTTTTCGACATTTATTATGCAAAATGATTAGTGAACGTTATTCTCCTTTCATTTCTTTAATCAAGCACTTTCCCATGTTAACTCTTTTCATTTATTATTTAAACAAGCCAATGTCCCTTTCCATTTTATAAAAGCAAATTTAGGAAAATAATTCATCAAACGTTCGTCTTCGGCTTCATCTTCTCCTGTTGCGCCTTTCGTCTTCTCCAAATACATATCCAACGAGTTCTTTATTTTTCTGTAAACTATTTCATTCACGAGTGTTTCATCTTACATTTCCTATTCGCATGGAATCATTTATACATTGGAATCAAGGTGTGTGGACTCTTACTTATACTGTTGATTTATGATTATCCTTATTGATGTGATTATAGACATGTATTATTTCATGTTCATTATGAGATGGTTCTTGGTTAACTAGTGGTCATCCTTCATTTTAACATTTCAATGTTCTTGGATTGAGTATCTAGTTATCCTTCATTTTAACCTCTTGTGAGTGTTCTTGGATTTATTATTTAGTCATCCTTCATTTTAACATGTTAATGTTCTTGGTTATCCTTCATTTTAACATCACGATTGTGCACAACTTAACATGTTCCGCCTTTGTGGTGATGTCATGGGTTGCCTTTGTGGTAACATCATTTATCATGTGAATTATTACATTTGTCATGTGATTATATGAATTTGGATAATCATAGCATATGTCCCACATTTAGTGTACTTTGTATACTCACCCCCCACTAAACATTTCAGGATAATGAGCACGGAGGCGTGTGTAAGATCGAATGACGAACTCGTATTTTACTTTTAAAGATTTTTCTCCGCTGCTTATGTTTATTTGTAGCTACTTTTGGATTTGTATAAATAAATTTTCCTTCGAGGTTTTTCCTAAATAAATTATTTAGTGTTTCTTTACAGGGCGTTACAAGTGTTATTTAAAAGGTTATTTTATTTAAGAATGGGGTATTTCAAGGATACGATTATATTACGGTTTGTAAATGAAAAAGGCTTAGAATATAAAAGGGAGCAAAATAATACACTGAAAAATAACAAGAAAAGAACAAACCACATGACACTTAAAATTTAGCTCAACAATCATAGTCAGCCTTGATATTTCAGATTAAACTAGTTAGAAAATAATACAGATTGAGATTATGATGCAGCCATCTGTGTAATGAAAATGCTGAAACATTAAAAAAAAAAAAAATGTGCACAGCAAACAAGTAGGCAGAATAACAGTATCCATCAATGAATGATGACTAGAGAAAAAATAAGTCTACATAGAGACTTAGGGGGTGTTTGCAATAGCTTAAACTTTTTTAAGTGCTTAAATTAAGGAGAAGTTAGTAAAAATGACTTATTAGAAAATTTGAGGTGTGTTTGCAAAAACAGCTTAAAAGAAAAAAAAGCGGAAAAAATAGTGTGCAAAATTTATACTGTAATAGCTTATTTTAAGATTTATAAGTAAGATGTCAAATTATAACTTATTCGAAATTACAAATATACCATTAAGTTGGAAAAGTTGGTTAAAACCAACTTAACCAACTTCAACTTATTCAACTTAAATGTAGAGAATTTTGAAGAATTTAAATTGTTGAAAACACTCAAAATCAATTTTTCCTTAAATTAAGTCATAAGTTAAAAAATTTAAGTCGTTGCAAACACCCCCTTAGTACACTATCAAATTAAGCTCTTGAGTATCAAGTACGAGTTTACGATAGCCCTCCGGCGACGTGGATAAAAGTATCGAAGAAAACCAAGAAAAATATGAATAATGAAGAAGTCGAGAAACCTGAATCTCCAAGTTATAAGAGTTTATTCACAAAAGCTTGTGTGTATCACTTTCGTATACCTTTGTGTGTACCACACCACAAGGGTATTGACATATGTTAAACATGATCCACTTGATTTAATGAGAAATGCCACATAATTAGCAATAAAAACAAGATGACTGGTAGTTGATTCTTTAAGACAAAAATTTGAAGACATTGATACCTATGTGCCCTTGTCCTTTTCTCTTTGTAATAATATATAAAACAAAGGGTAATGCTATTTGGATCAATTCGATCCAGATTAAATTTCTTAAATAGTTCACTCAAATCTAAAAAGACACTTCTATCATTTTAAGTTTGTATATTATAGACAAATTATTATTAGATATATAAATTGATTTTGGTCAAATATTAAATTAACATTAATTATGTGTCATTAATAAAATTAAATGCATCGCAAGTTTCATGATGGACCGTAATAATAGAATTAGACCATAGTTAATTTCACCCTAAATGATGCATCATATATTGAATATACTATAGGGTCTACTTTTCTATTATCCATATCGATTTAGTGATGGAGTATGTCACATCCGCCACCCCCACCCTAATTAGAAAGGAAAATTTTATAGTAGTAATGAAAGAAAGAAAATTGTGGCGAACTGCAAAAATCAAAAGAAAGAAGGAAATGTAGCGACAAGAACTTAAACCCGAAATTTTTTAGATAGGTGCTAGAGATGCTAATCATTGAACGAAATATATTATTTATTCCAAGTACTATATTAGGGATTGATCCTATACACTCCTATGCGAAAATTCTAGTGGTCGGGGCGCAGTCGAACATCCCAACCGTCTCTAAATCCGCCCCTGCCTTTTTCATCATACGCATCTAATAATAAAAACAAGACTAATAGAGACATGTCCCCTTGGGATGGCAGAGTGGTAGAGGTGGGTGGCCCGGGACCGATAGGTCCTGGGTTCAATTCCCACTGAAGCCATTCTGTGTAGCCTGTCACCTTAGGGTGGTTGAACCTCCTGTGTGGTTTGCGGGCGACTGCACCGGAGTTGAGGTTTACCCAGAGCGCAACGAAGGTAGCGGCTGCGGGTTCCTCAACAAAAAAAAAAAAAAAAAAAAGACTAATAGAGACATCGCTAATATTTGAACACAAAACATTTGACACTAAGACATGCATATTAAACTCCATTTCTTAAAAATATTTCATAAAATAGTGTTATTTCTTAACACATTCATTTATTCGATACATAATTTTGCTATATGGAAATTATTTTCTAATTTTTCTTGTACTTATAAAATAAATTAGCTTTAAAGATTTTTTCTTTTAAAATTTAATTTAACTTTCTTCAATATTAAATAAGGTCTTGTTTGGAAGACCTTAAAAATGACTTATTTCAAATTATTCTAAATAATAAGTCATTTTGCATGCGTTTGGGATAATTTATTTGTAACACCCCAATTTTTATAAAACATAACAAGGGACGCTACTTCATACTTATCATCCATATCTTAATTCTTTGAAAACTTTTTCATGGAAAAGAATCATTGAAAAACTCAATTTATTTTCATACTCAGCGGAAGTCTTAAATAAAAATTTACTAAGTTTAACATTTCAAAAAGAAACAACGAAAATTACATAAACAGAAAACAATAATTTAAAAACGATAAATTGTCCTCGTGACCATCACCACCAACACCTCTACGCATCGGCCGAGCCATTTCTTGAAAACTTTAAAATGATAGGGATGAGTACGACTACTCAGTGGAGAATACACTTATCCAAACTATATAATATACCAATATATTATGGAAAATTACAACATGTAAGAATTACGTAGTCACACAGACCACCGAGTAAACTTCGACTCAAACATTTAAACGGATCAACTTCGATCCCGATCAACTTCGACCATAAACCTTTATACCGATCAACTTCGATCACGGATCAACTTCGATCCTTCTTTATCATGCCTGACATTAACTCATAAATATCGAGCATAAAATATAATAAGGATAAATGTAGTGTAAGAAAACTTCCCCACCTTAACCTTGATTTGATGAAAATAATGGATATCAATGTCTAAATCCTGCGCTCCGATCTTATAAATGGAAATTTATCTTAATGACTCTACATTGAATGTCATGCATGCACCAACTATTACAATAATTCATAAATACAGATAGATCATAATAATCAAACAATATATATATATATATACATAATCTACTTAATAACATGCATTTTTAATGTTTTCATATAGTCATAATCTTAAGTATATTAAACACAATCTTATTTCTATTGACAATTCATTCACGCATCGAGTAATTCGACAACTCATGATATAAATGAATAAAATTATAAAAGTATTATCTTAAAAATTATAGATCTCTAAAATTAACAACATATTACCTATTGCAACATAATAAAACTAAACATGATCAATTATTCATTTAGTAGTAACATGAAAACTTTTATTTTTCAATATATATGTACATTGACAAAAGAATCTGACACACAAAGAAACAAATTAACAAATAAATAGCAAACATATCCAAAAAATTCTATATTTTTAATATGCATTACCTAACATATATTATATTCCATTAAAATTCATCATGGTTGAAAATAACATAAATAAAACATGAAAAATAATTTTCCTATTAAACTCATGAACATGCTGTCAAAAACTGGCAGGTTACGAATAATAATTTTTAACAAATATTTATCATCCTTGGAAAATTCTACAAAACTAATAAAGTATACTAGACATACCAAGAAAGATGATCCTAAATTTTAAAGATGACATGACGACGGGAAGATGTGTAAATACTTTTTGAAATAGTTCGTAGATATTCTGGCAAATTTTCGAAAATCTAATGTGAAACTAAATTATGGACGACTAAGGGTGTATTTATAGGCCTATAAATCATTATCTAAATATTCCTAATCATATAAGGTATCAAACATATTTTATCTATAATTATTTTCATACTTATATAATTTATATATAATTTAGTGTATCACTTACCATATAAGAGATTCAATCATAGATAAATTAGGATATAGATAAATACAACTAGATTTTTTTTCCTAAAACATGCATATCACACATAAAATATTTATTTTAATCATAAAATATAATATAAAATTCATCTCCTAATAACTTAATACAATATAAAATATTATATTCTTTTATGAATCCTAGTAGGTTTAGAAAATCCAAAATAAATAAATATTATTCTTGTCTCATAATTCTAACATTATTTATAGCTCAACATTAAATAATATAACCATAAATTATATAAATAAACACATTCAAAGTTCAAAATAAATTTATATAATAAAAATGATTTAATGACAAATAAGATATATGCTTTAATTTTCATTTAAATTTCTAGGGCACGGCTTACAGAACTTAAACACTTGATAACATGCATGAATAGATATGCAATGCATTTTATATCAAAAATTTCGGTCTATCTCTAAATTACTTTTGACTTATTTTTATAATTTAATATTATATTATAACTTATGAGTAACTTATAAGGAGCTTAAAAAAAGATCCCACCAATTGAATCTTGACAATAATTTTTATTCTTTTATATTGTATGAGTTATTATTAATGTTTGTATTCAAATAATAACAACTTATTAAAATTAAGAACTTACACCAAAAATTATTATACAATAAGTCATTTTGTTGTAATTTCTTATTTAAGTTGTTTCCCGAACGGGACCTAAACATATATTTCAATTCTATGAATTTAACTTTTTCCGAACTATTTTGCAACCATTGTATTTTATTATTTTGTAATTATTTCATAAAAAAAATTAAAGAATTATAAAAAAATATTAATATTTATAAGGCTTCCGATTGGATTTTTTTAGAATTTGCTTATAAAATAATGATAAACTAAAGAGATTTTTTTAATTTTTTTGTAGATTTAGCTTTCTATCAAAATAAAATATATACACTTTTTACTTTTGAGTTTCATTTTTCTCAATTTAGTATAATTTTTTATTTAATATAATTTGATATTATAGAAATAAAAATAAAAAGCTGTCAATATCTTTATAAGTAATTATCACATGTCTCTTAAACTATCAATGTATTTTCTATTTATATAATTAAATTATAAATATTCAAAAAAAATGAAAACTTAATTCTATATACAAAGTCTAAGTGCTAAGAAATATTAGTTGGAAAAACATTTTGGATTGCCATTATTGAATTATATATTAAATTCTCTTTATTTAAATATTTATTATTATGTTTAAAATAAATAAAACTTAAAATTAAAATTACAAAAGATAAATGACAAACTTGTATTTTTAGAATTAATTAAAGTTATTTAAGGAAATTGAGTTTGATCAATTTGATCTATTTAGCTTTTCCCTAAAACAAATACTGGTGTTTTACTAAGATGTAGGTGAGTAATTAGTGACTTGAAGCTTGTGTCATGAGTTCGAGCTCAACCAACCAATCATTACTGCTTTAATTGGTAGATATAAGTTTATTGGTGCAAAATTGTGAAATTGTCGCATATTGATAAGCCTTAAGGCTCATTATCACAACACCCTTATCCAAGTTACATGCTTTCAACATCTAAAAACTTATTTTACAAACACTTATAGTTAAAAAGACATGTCGATGTTTACAAATAACATCATATACTATCCGTCATAATTGGCAGCTGATAAGATTTATTCGACAGATTCTGAGTGTCAAGATCTGAGCAATCATCCACTTGGAGTAGCTTGAGCTGCGGTATTCCACCTTCCCTTACAACGTCACTTCTCAGTTTATGCAAGCGTTGCAGGAACATGCCTCTGAGGCTAGGGAAGACATCACGAGTTACTCGCATCTTCATACCCAAGTAAGACAAGAACTTCAACTTGAGATACGACAACTTCGGCAGCTTGCTCAGTTCTAGCATCGGATCTTCCTCTAGGCAGGACCTCTCCAGCGTGAGATGTGAGAGATTCGGAGGAAGTGTACTCGCACTTAGAGATTTGCTAATCCTACCTCTCAGTTTAATTTTGGTTAAGTTGCTGAGAGGAGGAATAATTGTTGGGTCAATTGAAAGGCGATAATCCCACAGTAAGCAGAGTTCAACAAGATTTGTCAACTTGTCTAATGACCCTCTCACCCTGCTTGGTTCATGTTTGCTTGACAACCCATCATCATTATCATACACAAAAATGCTAGTGTCCGAACATTGCATCCATCCATCACCTTAGAACTGCTTTTATCCAATCCTCCAGCCTGATGCATGTATTTCAAAGTCTCAATGTTTTTCAAACTATGTATGCTCATCGATCCAAAGATACGGCTAGCATGAATGTGACGCAGGCTATCCATTTCCAATGCAACTTTTGGGAATTCGACACCCTCAGTCCATATGTCGAGCAGCTCGAGTTTTTGAAGGGCATCCAGCCAGTTAGGGAGCTTCAATGGTGAGTACAATTTTTTGTAGAAATCACTGTAGAATGATTTACGTGATTTCTTGTTTGATGGTCGTCCTATTCTGAACTGCTTCAGTCCGGGAAGTAATTTGAAAGAGTCTGGCAATCTTTTGAGGCGATAATAACCCTCAAGATCGAGGATCTTAAGATGTTGAAAGCCCTTCTAGTAATCTCCACTGAATCTCAGTGAGGATAAATCTTGAGATCGATCGACATGGCAGATGCAGCATTTTCGACTTTAGTGCAGCTGCTTGGCAATTTGCTGATCGAGAAGGTGAACTTCCTCGGAAACGTGGTCGGTTAGGTGCAGCGACTGAAGGATAAGGTGGAATGGATGCAGCTTTTCCTCCAACACGCCGAGGAGAAGCAAGCAACCGACGTTAGGGTACAAAAGTGGATATCCGACATTCGAGAGGTGGCTTTCGATGCCGAAGATGTGATTCTGATATTTATTCTCAACGTTGAGAATCCGAGGAAGAGCGGAGGGTTGCTACCGGGGAGGTGGGCTTGCTGCCCTCGTCATGTAAGCCACCTAGAGCGAGTGGGAAAAGATATCGAGGGCATATGGAAAAGGCTCGAGGACATCGAAAAAAATTGCGCAGCATTAAAGATCTTGCCCCGAGGGTGGACTGGACCCAGCAACCGAATCACTACGAATGGCGGCGCAGATTGAATCCTACGCAGAAAGACACTCGAAAGTGCGATTCTTGATGATAAAAGTAATCCCTCTCCGCCGCCATCATCGTGGGCATGGGAGGGATCGGAAAGTCTACACTTGCCAGGATAGTGTACAACCATGATGATGAGGTAAAAGGATTCGATCTGCGTGCGTGGGTTGTGGTTTCGAATGAATTTGAGCCAAGGCAGTTAGTCAAGGACTTACTTTTGGAGCCCTTGGAACCCCATCAAGATAGGGCGAAGCTGTTGGAAGAAATTCAACATCAGAAGGCACCGGAGCTTAAATGAAGGTTGTACGGCCGGCTAGAAGGCAAGCGATATCTTATTGTTCTTGATGATGCATGGGAAGACGACCACTTGACATGCTTTGATAATGCATTTCCCAACGACGGTACACATCTTCTTTTATTACCATTTTTAAAAAAAATCTAATTAAACACTCTGCATGCAACGTGTTAGATATACTCCCATATGTCATATCCTATTAAATTCCACGGTCGACTAATTAGATGTTCTATTTTTTTTTATTTGAACAAAAAATTAGATCATCTTATTTTAAAAATATACGTGACACTATCTGATTAACATATAATGAAATAACAATTATAGGCAAAAAAATCTTCACATACTCACTACACATTCATAAATTGACATGCCACTGGTCCATAGCTATTCTTAATTAATTAACCATTTCACTTTACAAAATTATTAAAATAATTATTTTTTAATTTTACGAAATATTAATTTGGCTATAACTTCAATTTACATAATGGAATATGGTTTGTTAGTGCCGCACTTACATGCCTTTACATGGAAAAGTTTCATAAAATGTTGTTTTGATGGTCATTAATTTGTGGTTACAGATAATGGTAGTAGATTGCTCATTACAAGTCGTAAACAATTCTCCATAAAGTGTAGTACTCAATATACTCATTTCATGAAGACTCTAGACTGTGAAAGGAGCTGGAATTTGTTCCTAAATATGGCATTACTGGACAATACTGAGGATAAATGCCCAAAAGATTTGGAGGAGTTGGGGAGAGAGATGGTGGAAAAATGTGGTGGCCTTCCATTAGCAATTAATGTTGTAGGTGGTCTGTTGCTCAAAGAGGGACGATCAAAGGGCGGGTGGATGAAAGTTCAAAACAGATAAACTCTCATTTGGGCAGGGATGATCGTGTCGTATTTGACATTTCGGAATTGAGTTACTATACTTTACCTCCACGACTGAAGCCATATTTCTTGTACTTGTCTTTTTTCAAAGAAGATGCTACAATTCGAGTTCTAAAGTTGAAAATTTTATGGATTTCACTAGGTTACATTCAACGGGAAGGAGAAGACCCAGACTCAAAAACATTTTGAAAGTTATGTCTAAAATAAAAACCCAGACTCAAAAACAAATTTTAGTTAGATAAAAGTAAAGGAATAAATGACATATATTTCAAAAAATAATTACATTCAATTTTTCAATTTCAGTTAAAAAAATAGTATTTATTGTTACAAATATTGTAATGCTAGGTAGACATTTATTGTGTTTGTCATTTTTCAAAGAAGATGCGATCAATCGAGCAATAAAGTTGAAAAATATATGGATTTCACTTGGTTACATTCGACAAGAGGTAGAGGAAAAAGTTTAAGCTGTAGCAACAAGATATTTGGAGGAGCTAGCCAGTCGAAATCTGATTCAAGTGAAGTATACATCTTCAGACGGCCGTCAAATAAACAACTATCGAGTCCACGATCTCATTCGTGTGGTATCTATCATGAAAGCCAAAGAGGAGAAGGGTTTGTAACTAGATTAGGAAGTAGTCATTTCCATGCCCAACATGACAACTACCGGTGGAAGTGAGAGTTGTGTCAGTTTAATTACGGCAATCTATAACTAGTAGATTCTTAAGACTAACTAATATTAAGTGACGATGATTGAAAATATGTGTGTGTGAATTAATTAATTCAATTAATAAACTTTTTAATTCAGTTCAGTTTTTACAGTTCCTAGTTTAGCAAAAATCCCCAACCTTGTGTGGTTGCTAACCAAAACCTCAAGATAAGTAGGAAAATATCATGTCTAGTCCTACGTTCCCTGTGTTCGATACCTTGTTAGTATACTGAATTAATTCTCAACATTTGCAGGATTATTTGGTGCAATTTGTCCCACTTGACTTATCTCATTTTCTAAAAAGGAAAATAATAATTACACCAAGTTCTACTTTTTCTTTGTGGGACTCACTCCTCTACACACAACCAACCACTCTTCTTAATCTCAGTGTTGAAAAGATATGAGCCAAGTCACATGGGACGGAGGGATTATAAATTAATTAAGCGGTAGTGTAAAAATATAAAGTAGTTAGTGGAGTCACTTATTTAGATTGCTTGTGGCTACTCATTTGTATCCATATATAAAATTAGACATCAATAGCATTACAATCCGAAAAGGCAGGACATTAATAATGTGTCAAAAGGAGTAGTTTGCAATCAAGGAATGATCCAAAATCTAAGATTAGGCAAATACAATATGCAAGACTGCAATTTTGGGCACCATATATAGAATTGTACTTTTACCGCAGCATTGAGGGACTCAATAATTTGCGCCATGCCACCCAACTTAAAATAGCGGCCGAACGTTGAAGCTCCCCACCGGGTTTCCTCTAAGCTACTTAAAATAACTACTTAAAGTGTGCATTAAAATATATCTATGTATAAGACGCTCAACCTAGAATCGAGGATAACATTCCAAGACAAGAAAGTACTTTATTCGTCTACTTTAAAAAAGTAGCTGATGATTGATTTAACTTTAGAATGTTTTTGGATACATATATCAATATTTCATTTTTGTAAAACCCACACCACAATTATTGGCTAGCTTTTTTCTGGATAGAAGAGCTTCGAATGTGAATGGGACACTGATCCATTAGTTAGTTTCTTTCCATATTAACCTCCCAACTTGAGTTTCACAAATTTAAGATCGACTCATTTTCGAAGAGAACTTAGTCGAGTTTTAATGAGCTTAATATATTTAGCAATTACGATTCAAATTTGATAGGTCAAACACTTAAACTTCCTTATTTCACAATTAATTACTTAAGCTGGAGTATATATAAAATTAAATTATAATTTAAATTTGAGTTCTTGCTCGGGTTGTTTATAATTAATTATTTCATCGCCAATGACCAATGAGCCCACTTTGGAAAAAAGTAACGCTAAGTATCGTCTAGACCATATATACTCAATGAAAAACATAGAGCAAGAAAAAAGAGAAGAGAGGATAAATCTAGAGATCGATCGACATGGCAGAGGCAGCAATTTCGACTTTAGTGCAGCTGCTGGGCAATTTGCTGATCGAAAAGGCGAAATTCCTTGGAAACGTAGTCAATGAAGTGCAACGGCTGAAGGCTAAGTTCGAATGGATGCAACGTTTCCTCCAACACGCCGAGGAGAAGCAAGCAGCCGACGTTAGGGTACAGAAGTGGATATCCGACATTCGAGAGGTGGCTTTCGATGCTGAAGATGTGATTCAGATATTCATTCTCAACGTTGAGAATCCCAGGAAGAGCGGGGAGTTGCTGCTGGGGTGGGCTTGCTGCCCTCGTCATGTAAGCCACCTAGATCGAGTGGGACAAGAGATCGAGGGCATATGGAAAAGGCTTAACGACATCGAAAAAAATTTAGCAGTCTTCGGCATTAAAGATCTGGGCCCGAGGGTGGATTGGACCGAGCAACCGAATCACTACGAATGGCGGCGTAGATTAGATCCTACGCAAAAAGACAAAGACTTTGTGGGTTTGAACAAGGATGTGCAATTGCTACTTAAAGCAATGATTCATGACAAAAGAGTATCCCTCTCCAGTGCCACCATCGCGGGCATGGGCGGGATCGGAAAGTCTACTCTTGCCAGAATAATTTACAACCATGATGATGTCGTGGAAGGATTCGATGTTCGTGTGTGGATTGTATTGAATGAATTCCAGCCAATAAAGATATTCAAGGAATTGATCTTGAAGCTGTTGGAAAATAAGCCCAAAGAAAGAGTGGAGCTGCTGAAAACTATTCAACATAAGAACGCACCGATGCTTCAAGAAATGGTGCGTAAGGAACTACAGGAGCAACGATACTTCATAGTTCTTGACGATTTACGGAAAGACGACGATTGGTTGTCCCTCCAGGGTGCTTTTCCCAACAACGGTACACATCTTCCTTTCTCATCCTTTTAAATTAATTATTTGAAAGTAAATATTTCTTATAAATATATATGCCTATTTTTCTTTTTTTGTCTGTCCCAAATTTATATATTTATTAAATATTTTTTTTGTATCTAGCTAAATCTTTCACCAACTTTAATAGATCTAATTAATATGATAATATAGAAAAATACTATTTTATCCAATTTTTATAATAGCAAACACAATTATGACATTAACTTTTTAGTAATTTACTTTAATTTCTCAGATTTCAATACTAATATTTATCTAACTTTCATATCATTAAATTTTTTCTTAATTTATGTAAAAAAACAAATGAGCATATAAAATAGGGATGGATAAATTACTATATTTTATTTTATCAATTTGTCGTTGACCATTTTCAGTTTGAGAGGTACCTGTTATTTTTATTTCAATTGAGAGGTACTAACATTTTAAAATCCCTTTTGACACTTCTATGCCTTTACATGAATTGCATATGTACATTTTAGATGGCGCATATCTACACACTAAAACTGTTGGAAGATGAATTCATGCATGGTGTTGGTACATTTTTCGGACCGGAATATTAAATTTTATGGGTTTGTTCATGTATTCAGTATTAATTAGGAATTTTTTCTTTAGTGCTTCTAAAATATTATATGAGTTATAAGAGTTGGAAGTATTTAATAAAGATTAAAAAAAAAGACAGTTCAGGATTTGAGAAATTAGTTGCAGTGTTTGGTGTCTTAAGGGAATTAATTAAAATATTACATAGAGTTTTCCTAAAAAGTAGCAATGTTATTGTGGAATTAATTAAAATGTAATTGACTTAGGATTTAATTAATTCTAAATTAAAAAAATATACTAATTTGGGTCTAAATCAGAGTTTTTGTGGATCCAATGATAGATTTGAATAGAATCTTGACAAAAGTTAAAAAAAAAGAGACCCGAATCTAGATCTGAATCGAAGAAGATTCGGTCCATTTTCATCCCTACTCATGGCCTATAAGAAGACACTTATGTATCCAATGTTGAGACTTATCAAGTAATATTTCCATTCTCCACTTTAAGAGTTTACATAACCAACAAATATTATAAATTTTGATTTCTTGGACTAATGAATTTCTACGTGGACAGAGAAAGGTAGTAGATTGCTGATTACAAGTCGCAGTCAAGTTTCGATACCATATACTCGATTTAGTCATTGTATGGATGTTCTAGGCTCTAATGACAGTCGGAAGTTGTTCTTGAGCAAGGCATTGGCAGATAACACGGAAGGGAAATTCCCAAAAAAATTGGAGGAGTTGGGAGAGATGATCGTGGAAAAATGTGATGGTCTACCACTGGCAATCAATGCCGCAGCTGGTGTATTGCTCAAGCTAGGACAATCTAAGAGTGCCTGGGAGAGAGTTTTGGAAGGAATAAACTCTCATTTGAGCAAGAATAGAGTGTTTGATATCTTGGAATTGAGTTACCAAAATCTGCCCCCACATCTGAAACCATGCTTCTTG
Organism: Lavandula angustifolia; assembly: GCA_028984105.1. NCBI lineage: Eukaryota > Viridiplantae > Streptophyta > Magnoliopsida > Lamiales > Lamiaceae > Lavandula > Lavandula angustifolia. The sequence goes on from CM054819.1 coordinate 1,433,345, forward strand.
TGTTTGGCTTTCTTTAAGGAAGATGCTATCATTCGAGCGGTGAAATTGAAAAATATATGGATTGCACTAGGTTTAGTTCAGCAAGGAGAACAAAATATGGAGGCAATAGCAGCGGAATATTTAGAAGAGTTGGTTAATCAAAACCTGATTCAAGTCAAGCTTATATCGTCAGATGGTCAAATCAAACACTGTCAAGTTCATGATCTCATTCGTGAGCTATCTATCACAAAGGCCAAAGAGGAGATAGGTTTGGAGATGTCACTAGGTGAAGGGAGTAGTTCTGCGTCATCAGATAAACCGCGCCATCGTGCTCTCTACACCCCACTCGTCCATGGCAAGAGTAGTCGAAACGAACATATACGCTCTCTTTTCGTCTGCTTAGATGTTAAGGCAGCTCCATCATCCTACTGGAAAAAATTCGATCTCCTTAAGTTACTCGACTTGGAAGATTGTGTATCACTGACAGCAATGCCTAAAGCAATTGGTTCTTTGATTGGGCTAACATACCTTGGATTAATGAACACTTCAATAAAGAAGCTCCCACGTTCGTTTGGCCAGCTAAAGAACCTTAAGGTTATCGAATTACCAGAGTCCACAAAGTTGCCAAGTTCTGCTTGGGACTTTATAAGCCTGAGACATGTCGATGGGTCGGTATGGTGGGAAGAAGTGCCACAGAAAGCAAGCGCTCTCAAAAGTATTCGTAGATTGAAGCGTGTGCGCATTGGAGCTTCGAATTATGAGCAGCTAGCAGAAATGACTAATCTCAGCTATTTAGCCATAATAGAAGCTTCGATCACTCAATGGAGCAAGGTTTTTGACTCATTGCATACGCTGAAGAATCTTGTGCGTCTATCCTTAGAATCTCCTTTTAAAAAAACCATTGAGGGACTCGGTATTTTGCGCCATGTCACTCACCTTAAATTGAATGTCCGAATGAGGGAGCTCCCAATCGATTTTCCCCCAAACGTTTCTCACCTCACGTTGAAATATAGCCATTTCGAGGACCCATTTCCAGTGCTCGAGAAGCTGCCATGTTTATCCTACCTCCATCTGAGCTGCATACGTGGTTGTGAAAACCTGGAAGTCTCCAGCGACGGCTTCTCCAAGCTCGAAATTCTCAGATTCACTAGTATGCCTCACCTTTGGAGCTTGCAAGTTGAAGAAGGTGCAATGCCAGAGCTCAAACAAGTTGAAATTCGGAAATGCCCGGAGCTCAACTCGGAGTCTCTTAAGAAACAACTGAGATCGTCAATTGCAGTCGACATAGATAACTGAAAGAGAGAGGGAAGCTACTTATTTGCTCCGCTCCATTTCCCAGGTACTCCCTCCTTCCCAAGTAAAACGTCTTGTTTCTTTTGTGAATGGGGCCTAAAAAGATGACTTTTATGTGAAATTTATTTCCCTTTTAAGAAACTGGACGTTTGTGTAGGCGAAATAGAATACAACACGTTTTGCTTTGAAAGGAGGGAGTATGTTGATGCGATCACTGGAGATAGTTCATCAATATATGTTCCACCAGAGGAGAAGAATGAAGACATGCCCAAATGTCTAGGGCAGACTTGTATTATATTTCCCACCGTCCTTTAAAGTTGTTCACTTTATTTTCGGCACGATTTTATGGGAGTTGTTAGTTGTGTGAGAAGTTTTATAAAATTGTGAATCTCTTAATTTGTAATAATTTGTCAAAATAAAAAATTAAAAAAATTCTATAGAACTGCTCGAAAATGAATACTTGAAGAAAATTAATTGGACAGAGGGGATATATAATATGGCAAATAATTTAGAATATCATTATTGCAAGTGAATGAATTGATTATCTTACCTCCATTTCTTCGTCTGTGCTATCGTATAAGCCACCATTAAAGGCTCGTTACCATAAAGTATCATACATAAAATCAACCATTCTATTTATTAAGATAGCATCAGCATTTCCCACTATTTATGACAATCTTATATGCTTTTGTATTCAATCCTTAAACCAATATTTATTTTGCTTTAACCCAAATACATCGAAAACTATTTTATTGTACCAAAAAGTTTGTTAATAATTCTTGAATAGACAAATTAATGTGCACTTGTATTTTTGGAATGTTCTAAGTCTAATGGATGTAGCGTCACCTTCGTCCTAGTTTAAGGTTGGGGAACTCACTCCTTTTCGTAAAAAGCAATGCATTGTCTTCATTACAGCAACAAATTTATCCCTGGTAATATACAAATGTTTCCAAATTCAATATAAAAAATATAAATATAGTTATTTGTTATAACTGCATATATTAATAGTTAAATAGCTTTACTTTTTTAGTAGAAGCTTGTATTTTTCTTGTCTAGTCAAGAAATAGTTAAAAATGGACGAGAGTCGAGGGGATATGAGTGTATAAATCAAAGGCCGATTGTAAATTAATGTGATTTCTTTATGTGGCTCCACCACTGTTCATTGCTCTCTACAGGCGGATGAAGGGTGATAGTGGGAGGCAACGCACCATCTGAAATCTTAAAATTATTTTACATTTATCTTTAGAAATATACTCTATTCCTAGATAAAAGTTGTCTTATGTTTCTTATTTCCTTTTCGGATTATCCTTGTTTTCTAAAATTATATTGTTACAAATATTTTATTGAGGGACCATAATTTTACTTATAACAAACAACTTTCATTGATAATCCTAGCTGGAAAGAAGTATGAAATACAAGTTATATTTTCATCCTCCATTTTAAGAGTTTACATAACCAACAAATATTATAAATTTTGATTTCTTGGACTAATGAGTTTCTACATGGACAGAGAAAGGTAGTAGATTGCTGATTACAAGTCGCAGTCAAGTTTCGATACCATATACTCGATTTTGGACTTTTTGTGCCAATTTGCTTTTGTTTTTAGTGCAAAAGCTAATTCTGAGCTCAATACAATTAACTATGGGCCCAATTACTTTTCTTTTTATATTTCATCCCAGATCTCGTTTCTTCTTCATCATCAAAGTATCTGCGATAATTGCTTCAGGAAAAAAATTGATTTTGATAATTTAATATGGCATCTATTCATTTTTTATTTTCTAATATGACCATGTTCGATTTTGATTTTATAATTTTATATAGTGTCCAATGTTAGTCTTATAACTTTAATGTGCCGGCCCAATCCTAGACTATAGGAGTTTTGGGGTCGGATTGGACTGGCCCAACTCTTTAACGGGCTGCTAAATTTAAAGCCCAATCCAATCCCTTATCGGTTGTTGGGCAGGCAGGTTTAACCGTCTGGATTTGTAATTTCTTTTTTTCTTTAAAGGAATAAAGGTACGTTTATCAAAAATATTAAGTCTAAGTAGTAAGAAAAATTTGCAGTGTTATTTTATTTTCTTTTTGGAACGGAACTCAATATAACATATACGATAGTATAAATGGGACAGAGGACGTATACCTACGGACCGAGATTGTCTTATCACAAAATGTTGCAGTGGAAATGGATAGCCTGCGCCACATCCATGCTCGGGTTGATGATCACAGACAGTTGTAAGAATTTGGAGACCTCGAAATACATCAATCACAGAGGTTGGATGAGCAGTGGCATAGCCACATGGGTGCCCATGGGGGCAAATGCCCCCATAAAGCTTTGAAGATATATTATGTATATAGCAATTTTTATTATTTGATTAGTTGGCTTGTGGTTAAGATGTTTGGAATATTTTCTTGAGGTCTCAAGGGTTCAAATACCCCCAAGCATAGTTTTTTTCTTTTTTCTATCATAATATCATGTCAATGGAGGAAGATTTGGTCTCAAAAATAACCGAATTGTTATCAGAAGACTCAACAAATGAATAAACACCCCTACTCCCATAATCCCTAGACAACATCATTAAACAGATTGCTACCTCTTCTTGCTCCTCCCAATCAATCTTAGACATGGATGAGGAAGAAGGGGGCTTAACTAAAACCTTCTTAAACTTCTTTTCTATCATAATTTCATGTCAATGGAGGAAGATTTGGTCTCAAAAATAACCGAATTGTTATCAGAAGACTCAACAAATGAATAAACACCCCTACTCCCATAATCCGTAGACAACATCATTAAACAGATTGCAACCTCTTCTTGCTCCTCCCAATCAATCTTAGACATGGATGAAGAAGAAGGGGGCTTAACTAAAACCTTCTTAAACTTCTTGCTCATGCAAGATCTAGTCCTAATAGTCTTACTCAAGGGTTCAAATCCCCCCAAACATAGTTTTTTTCTTTTTTCTATCATAATTTCATGTCAATGGAGGAAGATTTGGTCTCAAAAATAACCGAATTGTTATCAGATGACTCAACAAATGAATAAACACCCCTACTCCCATAATCCCTATACAACATCATTAAACAGATTGCAACCTCTTCTTGCTCCTCCCAATCAATCTTAGACATGGATGAGGAAGAAGGAGGCTTAACTAAAACCTTCTTAAACTTCTTGCTCATGCAAGATCTAGTCCTAATAACGCGATCCTCATCCTCCGTATCAGAATGGCTATCCATCACCAACTTCGGGGTCTCACTACTAGTCCAAGAATTTCCTCTTAAGTGGAAAAATGTGCTAAATTTTTTTTTTCGGAAAGAAAACTCAAACCCGATAACTTTTGCCCCCATGAGCTCGACGTCCTAGCTACGCCACTGTTGATGAGAATTAATACAAGGCTCATGGACAGTCGTCCTAATTTGTTTCTTCCAAATCTCGCAAACCTCACACTGGAGCAATTCTTCTTATACGAAGATCCAATGCAGGAACTCGGCAAGCTGCCGAAGCTTTCATACCTCAAGTTGAAGAAAAGTTCTTGCTACGGCGAGACGATGCAGGTACTGCATGACGGCTTCAACAGACTCAGGGCCTGTCCCTGCTAGGCTTGAAACGACTGAACAGTATCGACATAGAAGAAGGTGGAATGCCACAACTCAAGCTACTCCAAGTTCGTCATTGCCCATATCTCGATACTAGCCGTTAGGATCGTAAAACAATTTATTACAGATTAGCACTGTGATGACAAGTGAGACTCAGACCACCAAAGTACAACCACCACACCACCACAACACACACATCACCAACAAGCCCTACAAACTATTACAAGGCAGATAATAAGGCAGATCTTACAATCTCATAGACTGAATCGCTCAAAATCTCACAAAGAGAAGAGAAAGGATTCGAAGAGAGAATAAAGAGTAAACACTTAACTGCGCAGTACATCTCGACACACAAACCCTGCGCCTTATATAGCTAGGGTTTATTAACGGGCTGAACGGATCACACGGTAACGGACGCGGACAATTTGGGCCAACGTAAATGCAGTTGGGCCAACTTCAAGTTGGGTCGTTTAGTTGCTGGACATAAGCACGAGGTGTGTGCAGACTGGGCCTATCAGAAATTCAGAGTAAAACTAGCAATTTGTCAAACAAATCTTATCAATAGCAAATTTTTGATACTAAATGATCGAGGTATCTTGTTAACAATATTTGTGAAGTAGATTTTTGGTTCCTATTTGTAAAACTATTAACTGTACATTCAATTTAATTGTAATAAAATTCTTATTGTCGTCGATTTAATTTTTACAAGTAGCTGAAAGAAGTGACTTTCGGGAACGAAAAATAAAAGCTAGCGTGTTTGTTGGCAAGGCCCATGTGATGTGATTGGGCTGTACAGCTTTAACCAACTTGTACCCACATAGAGATTTTTATATGTATTTTAAGATCCATTGCACCTATAAAAGCTAACAGGATTATAATCCAGCAAACTCCGACAAGTATATGAAGCCATGAACCTGACCACTATCGCTTTGGGTTCGAGGACTTAAATATTTCAATTTCCAAATAATAACTATATTTACACATTTAATTTATTTCTATTTATTGTGATAAATGTCTCCTTAACTCGGAAGTCATGTTATGTGTCGAGAGTCCAATAATTGGCAAATAATTTTTGGAAATTTAGTTTGAGATTTCGTTTTTTGTTTTTTCTCGTTTTATGAATCTTGGTTTCAATTCGAATGTATGCAGTGTATGCATTAAAATGTGCTTCAAGTCACCTAGTGATGAATATTTATAGGTTTCAAACTCAATGTTATTTTTAAATTTAACTTCTCCGCGCACAATTTATAACAAGCGAGTTAGGGTAGTAATGAGAAATTAAGGTTGTTTCCAATGACTTATTTTACTTGTTTATGTCTTTTGACTGCATAAGCAAATTATTGTGTAGTAAGCAGTAAATGTGCTTAAGTCAATAAACATTTACCTATGTGTTTTTGTGTTTAAAACACCATAATTTATGAAACTAACATAAAAATCTACTTTTTAATTTTAATACCAACAACTCTCTAGTTTTTATTAAAAGCATCCTTTTCAACTTCAAGTAAAAATAAATAAAAAGTGCAGGGGCGGATCTACTAAGGGGTCCTGTAGGGTTGCAACCCAAGATAGTTTTTTCAAAAAAATTCATTACTATTGTTCAACTAAATCCAAATGTTTAAAACCCATTAAATTTAATATTTATTAGTCATTTTTTTAGCCCATCCTTTTACTAGACAAATATAAAAATCTTTACTTTAGGAAATCTTGAAAATCTATTTAATAGTTTGTTGTTTTGTCTTCAAAAGCCCCGAAGAAAACCCCCTCCCCCTCGGGCTCAATATATTTAATTATTGTTACTTTAGTATTTTCTGTCCTAAAAACATAATAATTAACTAATTAAAGACATTTCTTACGCTTTCTTCATCCGCTTGAAATTACTGTAAATAATTTATTGCACTATTTAAAATTAATTTTTTTTATTAATTAAGTTAAAAATAGAAAACAATGGAAATCATTTACACCGTATAACACTATACTTTCTTAATTATTAAGGGTATCATTGTTGTTAATTATAACAAGGATTAATTTAATAAGGAACTTTGTTTCCGCTGTTAAATGGGTCACTTAGTGGAGAATCATCCAAGTTTTATCTGGAAGCAAGGATCAATCTCAAGTCGATGTGCGATGAAGAGAGATTTCAACATGTCCCTCCACGTGTAGGACATACACATAAACATAAACAACCATACTCATAGACCTAACAACTCAACCGTATAGATCAAATAACCATTATCGATTTGAGCTTGCTTCGATATACCATAGTACTGTAACAGTGAGCAGCACAAGGTAGTTAAAATCCCTAAATCCACCCATGAAAAAGTGTTAATAATAAACAGTTGCAAATACACCCTAAGAATGGTGTAAGACTTGTCGATTTTAAGTTGTTTATTGTCTTTTTTGTAATGTTTATTTGTATACGGCTTTGAATTTTGATATTTATTTGTACATAAATCGATAATATGATCTATTTAATTTATTTAATTACTTTATAATTTTTACTTTATACAACATTAACATATTTAGTAAATTATACATTAATTTTATTTTTATACAACAAATACATGATTAAAAAATTATAAAAAAATATTAAACAAATTAGTAGGCTAAGCCCCGCCCGCCCGCCCGAAAGCCTAGGGTCGGGTTGGGCTTCAATAATCATAACCCGGTAAAGTACTAGGCGGGCTCAAAAATTAAATTGGCCCAATAGGCCCGGGACTGGGCCGGCCCGTCCGCCCATTTTGCCACCTCTACTCACAGCCGAACTGCTCCCATCAGCTCCCGCCCAGTTTAGTCAAATCCGTCCATGCTGCATTAATGCATGGAGTGGCTCAAGATTAAAATCATGGTTTGATGAAGACTTGCCTTTGTTATATTATTATATTTTGACTATGTAAGGGAAGATATCCCACAACTCTAGAATAACTTTATCATAACTTATCATAAATATTTTAGTTTTTCTCTCTCTACTTTAGTTTTCTCTCTAGAATTTGAAATTGCTCTCTATTTCATGTTCATGTTCTTCAACCTTCAAGTTAGATAGTAAAGCTCTTTAATTCTCGCCTCTGCTCAAGCATTTAATTCGCGAAGATCTGCCTCAGTATGTTCTCTATTTTCTGCCCTGTTTTGTTCATTTAATTCTGCACTTATTTATGTTCATTTAAGGTTTAGAAGTTATTGTTCTTCCAGTTAGCTTTTACATTTATGATGTCTTCCTCTTGTATGTTTTCTTGCTTTCGTAGTTTAAATATGTGTAGCTAAGCCCTAGATTCGGCTAGGCAGTGAAACACATGATCCTTGCCTTCCATGAGATCTTAATGTGCTAAAAATTGGTTAGCTAAGTGTTTCTATCCAGATCTGTGTAGATGCCTGTTTAAGATAACTTAGGACTGATCAACCGAGGTTAATTGGGCTGGTATTGAACAGGCAGGGGAGATGGTACAGTTACTTTCATGCTCAACATGGGTAGCCTTGCTAGGTCGGTTTCTTGGATATTAATGCTCCTTAGTTATAGGTCTATGCAATGCTCAACATGGTAGATCAACACTAGGAGAGGGAGTAGGTTAATGCTCAACATTCCTTCTCCATTTCAAGAATAAAATTTAGGTGCGTCCGTGCTCAACACGGCATCTTAACCGGGCAACGTTAGGAAACCGATTAATCTTAGAATTGAGGATTGGATGCCGATTAGTGTGGATTTGCCTAAAGCCGAGTCGCTTTTAATATTTGTTCTCGTCTCCTATTTTTAATTGTGCAGTTTATGATTATTGCCTAGTGTTAATTAAACCAAAAGTTAATGGTGGTTACTAACCAAACCCTTTTTCAGTCTTTAAAGATAAATTGTTTATTTTTACCCATTCCCTGTAGATTCGATCTCTGCTTGCTAACTGTGCTTGTATTAGCTTAGTTATCTGTCGCAAGTGTAATTATAAATATTGTTTGGTTCGCGGACAGTTTTAACGATGAGATCGCACCCGACCAAAATGGCGCCACCTATCAACGTCCACCCATATCGTTCACATTTTCAAAAATCCGAGATCGAGAAAATGATTAAGGATATGTTGGCGACCGGTATCATACAACATAGTCCCAGTCCGTTCGCCGGCCCGGTTATATTGGTGCGCAAGAAAGATGGTACGTGGCGTTTTTGCTTTGATTATCGAGCGCTGAATCGGGCCACTATACCAGACAAATTTCCCATTCCTGTCATCGAGGAATTATTAGACGAGCTTCACGGTGCCAAGGTGTTCTCCAAGTTAGATTTGAAATCAGGCTATCATCAAATTCTGATGCACCCTTCCGATGTGCATAAGACGGCTTTTCGCTCCCACGATGGCCACTACGAATTCAAAGTGATGCCGTTTGGATTGACAAATGCACCGGCTACATTTCAAGGGCTGATGAATAACGTCTTTCGACCTCATTTGTGTCGTTTCATACTCGTCTTCTTCGACGATATCTTGGCCTACAGTAAATCTATGGAGGAATATCAGGAACATCTTCGCATTGCCTTGGACGCATTGCCAGCACACCAGTTAGTTTTGAATCGTAAGAAATGTGAATGGGGTCGCGATCGTCTTTCATATCTGGGTCATGAAATTTCTTGGGATGGGGTGGCAGCTGAAAAGCATAAGGTTCAAGCGATGGTTGATTGGCCGATTCCAGGTACTATTAAGGAGTTGAGGGGATTTTTGGGATTGACCGGATACTACCGGAAGTTCATCAAGAACTATGCTAACATTGCCGGTCCTCTAACGGACCAACTAAAGAAGGGAAACTTCCAATGGAATTCCTCCGCCGAAACGGCATTTGTACATCTTAAAAAGGCGATGGCTTCGGTTCCAGTTTTGGCGTTACCAGATATCTCGCGACCTTTTGTAGTTGAAACGGATGCGTCAGGTTTCGGACTTGGGGCAGTCTTATCACAAGGGGAGCAGCCCATTGCTTATTATAGTGCTAGTTTAAGTGCTCAAGACAAACTGAAATCGATTTACGAGAAGGAGCTCATGGCTATCGTAAGGGCAGTTCTTAAGTGGCGTCACTTTCTTCTGGGGCGCCACTTTGTGGTTCGTACTGATCAACTGAGCCTCAAGTTTTTATTCGAACAAAGAGTGGTTGGAGCTGAATATCAACGTTGGGTTTCTAAATTGATGGGCTTCAATTTCGACATTCAATACCGTTTCGGAGCAAGCAATAGAGTGGCAGATGCATTTTCCAGGAGATCAGCGGAGTCGGAGTTGCATGAAGTTAGGGTTGGCACTTGGGAGTTTTGGGGGGAATTGAAAAAAGACATCGAGGCCGACGTGTTTATATCGCGTATCAAACAAGACCTCCCTATCCATCCGGACAACCACCGAGATTTCACCCATTTTCAAGGTAATCTCTTCTATAAAAGCAAACTGGTTCTACCTGCAAAATCTACACTTCTTCCTTCGGTTATAGCGGTGTATCATGACTCAATAGTGGGCGGTCACTCGGGGGTGCTCAAGACGTATCAGCGGACGGCTGCAGAGGTCTTTTGGGTAGGTATGCTTGCTGATATTAAGGAATATGTGCGTTGTTGCCAAGTTTGTCAGCGAAATAAATCAATGACCTTAGCACCAGCGGGGCTCCTTCAGCCTCTACCCCTACCGCAACGAGTATGGGATGATGTGACCTTGGACTTCATCGAAGGTCTTCCTCGTTCCGATGGGTGGGATATGATCCTAGTAGTGGTGGACCGTCTAAGTAAATATGCTCATTTGATGAGGTTGAAACATCCGTTTACGGCCGCGAGTGTGGCACGAGTTTTTATCGATGAAATTGTGCGCTTACATGGTTTGCCAGTTTCTATGGTTAGTGACCGCGACAAAATCTTTGAGAGCCTTATGTGGACGGAAATTTGCAGATTGCATGGAGTCAAACTAAAGAAGAGCACATCCTATCACCCGCAAACCGACGGACAGTCAGAGATTGTGAACAAATGCCTCGAAACCTATCTACGATGTTTTTGTTCGGAGAAGCCCCGAGCGTGGGCGAAGTGGTTGGCGTGGGCTGAATTTTGGTATAATACTTCTCATCACTCTTAACTTCAAGCTACGCCCTTCAAGGCCCTTTATGGGCGGGATCCTCCCACCTTACTGCGTTTTGAAGGACAACAGACCCCGATTGATTCACTAGATGATCTTCTCATGGATCAGGATGCCGTGTTGGATGATCTACGCATGCATCTCCTCAGGGCACAACAGCATATGCAGGATCAAGCGAATAAGAAGCGAAGGGACGTTCAGTTGCAAGTGGGTAACTGGGTATTTTTGTAACTCCGTCCCTATCGACAGAAAAGCTTAGCGGCACGTCGTTTTGAGAAGCTAGCGGCCCATTTTTATGGACCGTACCGCATCCTAGCTCGTGTGGGACAGGTGGCCTATCGTCTTCAACTTCCAACAAGCTCGCTGGTCCATCCAGTATTTCATGTTTCGCAACTGCGAGCAGCTATCGGACCCGTGGCCCAACAGCTACACCTACCACCACAATTGAGCAAGGATTTGGAGATAGTGGTGCAGCCAGAATCTGTGTTGGGTGTGAGACCGAAGGCAGGGAGCAGCACAAATCAGCAGGAGGTTTTGATTCGTTGGGTTGGATTGAGCGAGGCAGAGGATACATGGGAAGATGTTGATAAACTGGCATCTCTTTTTCCATCCTTTCACCTTGAGGACAAGGTGTTGAGTTGGGGGGCGGGTATTGTTAGAGAAGGCCGAGCAAATAGACCGAGAATTGTTTATCAGCGGCTTGCAAAAGAGTGAAGGAAGGCTGATCGGATATGTTAATTACTTTATTATTGTTGTTTTGCTATGTTGACTATTTTGACTAGTGTCCTGCGTGGCACTTTATGTTGTATTTAAGTCCCGTTTGAGGGCATTAGGAAGCAGCTGAAAAATTGTATAACCTTTCTTGGGCTCCATGAGCCTCTTCCTTTAGTTCATGATTAAACTAAATTAATAATGTAAAAACTTTCATAGTTCCTTTTTCCGTGTGACCATCACCATCCGCCACTTCAAGCATCTGGCATCTGTCGGACCATGATCTGAAAAAGTGAAAATATAGAGGGGTGAATACGACTACTCAGTGGAGAATACACTTATCATGCCTGTCATAAACCTTTATACCGATCAACTACGATCGCGGATCAACTTTGATCCTTCCTTACTATGCCTGTCATTAACTCATAAATATCGAGCATAAAATATAATAAAGATAAATGTAGTGTAAGAATACTTCCCCACCTTAACCTTGATTTTGAATGAAAACTATGGATATCAAATGATTAAATCATGCGCGTCAATCCTAACATGATAATGAAATCTTAATAATTTAAGTTTTTTTTTCTTCCCACATAACACTTAAGTAAAAGAAAGCATGCATAATTTCATATTTTAAACTCAATCTTGATCACGACAAATAACAATTCAAAACCACAAACAAAGAACTCAAAGCAACATGAAGAAAAACTTGTGCATTTTGAAACACCTTATAGTACTTTTACTAAATCTATTATCTACCATAATGGCTATTGTGAAAACATGATATTTGTTTCTCGCCAACTGAAAACTATTTTTAATTATGAACTTCTTACTTCTATTAATTGATTAAGCAATTCATATAATTTGAAACAAAAAGTATTTTTCTAAAAGGGATTTAATCTTTTTTCCCCGTAAACTGGTTTTTAGATAATGATCTCATTTAGAAATATTAAACTAATTAGGCCAATTAATGCGTAAGAGTCATATAACTAAGCCACAAACCGAATTTATGAATTTAAATTAAATTGGAAATATATTACCATCCAACTTATAATCCATAATGAACAAGTCAGATTTGCTTATAAATCCTAAAATTCTCACATCCGATAACATAATGAGGGAAATAATTAACATCACCTCCCTACCATATAAATAAAAAGGAATAAAATTCTTCCTATGAACTTTTAAAATTCATGGCGATTAGAAAATAAAGAAATAGATTATAATCCCTATTTATCTTAATTGCATTTTGAATGAATGTAACCAAGTATATTCATAATTAAACACATATTGCTCTCATATATGAAACACCTTTAATCTCCATGCAATTTCACGAATCACAATTATAATAATATTTCAATTCACAATTTTGCCAAAAATTATCAAAATACAATTTGAAAACTAAAAACGTACTAATTCACATACTCTTACGGCAAGTTATTTAATTGTAATTCCTAGATTCATGCTTGATTCTTGGGAAGAAAATTCAAAAAGGAAAAATTTAATCTTAAAACTAAGATTTAGATGTACCTTATTTGAAAACTTGGTCCTTCCTAAACTCTTGAAAAGAAGGGTTGAAAATTATTTTAGGTGTGAATTGCTTCTCAAAGAAAATATTTGAGATGCGAGTGAATTGTGGGATCTTCATTCAGTGTGTGGCAATGAATGTACTTATAGTTACCATTCTTCTAAACGAAAGATGCAGAGTAACAAAAGAATATAGATAAATAAGGTGCAGACAAAAAGATAACAATCAAATTAGATATTTACCTATTTTAATACAACAAAATTTCGCAAAGATTAATTTATTGAGATAATAGACATAATAATTCTCAAAATATGGTAATTAGATATAATTTTAGAAGGTTAATGACTACACATAATAAATAAATTAAAAACCACCAAAGATTTTGTTCACAACAATAATCATCTCAAATTCTTATCTTTCTAAAAAAATCTCTTTCTCATCCGGTCATGCCATATATTATCACCAGTATTATTATTATTATTATTAGATTACGTAAATTCATACATATCAAATATTTACCTAGTTCAATATATATATATATATATATATATATATATATATATAGTTTTTCTATCATAAATCCTAATAAGCTCACAAATAATAAAAAGATTCACTTAATATCTTTTAGATAGATTTTATTTTATTACTTACTACATAAGAGATTCAATCATAGTTGGATTAGGATATAGACACAATTAAAATTGATTCTAAATACAAATATCACACATAAAATATCTATTTTAAACATAAAATATAATATAAAATTATCTCCTAATAACTTAGTACAATAATAAATATTATAGCCTTTTATGAATTCTAGTTGGTTTAGAAAATCCAAAATAAATATTACATTTGCCTAATAATTCTAATATTATTTTTATCTCTACAAAGTAATATAATCATAATATGATAAACATATTCCAAGTTCAAAATAAATTTACAAAATAAAAATAATTTAATAACAAATAAGAAAAATGCTTTAATTTTCATTTTAATTTCTAAGGCGCGACTTACAGAACTAAAACACTTGATAACATGCATGAATAGATATGAAATGCATTTTATATTGAAAATTTTGGGGCGTTACCGGTATAATTAGCGAGAAAATATCAAATTCCTCGCCATGATCTTCTCGCTAATGATCTCAAATAAAAAAAATAAAATTCCAATTTTTTTTTACGAGGAACTTCGACATGTTCTCCTCGCTAATAGTCTCACGAAAAAAATTCAAAATTTCAATTATGTTTTGCGAGGAACTTTGCATGTTCTCCTCGCTAATAGTGTCGAACAAAGAATTCAAATTTTCAAATATTATTTTGCAAGGAATTTCGTCATCTTCTCCTCACTATTAATTTCTCGAAAACAAATTCTCTTCCTAATATTTTTTAACAAAAAATTAATTCATTCCGCGCCCTATTTTTCGGGATTAACTTCACCAATATATGAAAATGGTAAGATTGAAGAGAACTTAACTATTTGGAGAACTTAACTATTTTGAGTGGATGGTGATTTGCATGCAGTTGCATAGTCAGTGCACAATCTGAATAAATTAAATGAACGTTTATTTGTAAGAAACTACACAAAAAACATTGAATAAGAGCCCTTTCTCTGAATTTTCACTGCACAATATTACTAGAATTCTGTTTTATAGTGCACTTTGTCTTGATTCCAAATTGATATATTTTACTGCATGTTTGTTTGCAATTAACTTCACAAATGATTTAGTTCAATGCACTATCTGGACAGATTTCTCCTCAATTAGGACTTGGAGTTGTTAGTAGTGGATTGATCGAATTACGATACTCTCTGTTTTGGTATTCTGAATTATCTTTGAACTTCGCATTGTATTTTGGTAGTTTAGGACGGGTCTTATGATGCTCGTAGTTATGACACTCTTATGTGTATTTTAATTTTTTACTTTGTTCTTACAACAACTGTACTTTATATGTAAAATACATGCACCGTTAATGTGGCAAAAAGTCACTTTTCATATACATATCTAATATTCACAAATATCGTAAATTCACTGCACTTTTTTCGAATAATAGTTGCACGGCTTTCTACAGTCGATTGCATATAGCAGTAGATTCGAATATTAAACACACCACATCATCCAGTTTGAGAACTAACAGAAATCTGAAAAACCAGACAAATTGCTACATAGTAAATTTAGAACCGTCTTCACTTGTTTGATGGCCTCCATCATATGCGTTTTGCCCCTCACGATTACACAACACGTATTTAAGCAACACGGTTCCATCGGTGTGTTGATGATTGGTAACAAGTCGAACGTCAAATCCACGGGCATCATCTCAATAAAATTGTATTCCGTCATTGAATGTTATAAATTTTATCACAACAAAAAGTTTGCATTTAACTAGACAATCATGAGCAATTTTCTCGATACCGTCTATATCATCGCTCTCACCTACGCAAAAATAAAGTTTGTTTAAAAGTGAATTAAAAAGAGGCTTTCTCATTTGAACTCCCATATATATATATATATATATATATATATATATATATATATATATATATATATATATATATATATATATATATATATATATAGGGGGTGGTTCAAATAGGAACACCCCTTAGAGTGAAAAATAAGAACTATTATAGGCCTTTAGATTATGTTAATTGACGGATGAGATTTGATTTATTTTTTTTTTACCCGAAATGAACCATATAGTTGTGAAAATTTGCACAAAGGGTATAATAGACAATTGATTAAAATTAAAACCTAATCCCTTGTATACAAAAATTGTTTGACAAAAGAAAATCAGATATTGGCGTTTACAACTTCCTTCGGCGGTATAGAGTGGTGTCGCAAAACCACATCTTTGATTCTCGTTCACAATTGTTCAAAAATCAAAACCAAAACTGGGCGTCTACAACAATTGTTCTTGTTTCTGCGGTATTTTTTCTTCTATTTGTTTTTTTTTTTTTTTTTTTCTCTGCAAATCTTTGATTTTTTGGTTCAAAAATCAGATCTGGGCGTCTACATCTTCGATCGGCGGTAGAGATTGGTGGTGCAAAACCAAATCTTTGATTCTCGTTTATAAGTATTCAAAAAGCAGAAACAAATCTGCGAGTCTACCACTCTTCATCCTATTTCTGCGGAAATTTTTCTGCTCTTTGTTTTTTTTTCTGCAATTCTAGTATAATTTGGTGGAATTGCAATTTCGTTGTTTTTATTTTCTTCTCTGCAATTCTAGTATAATATGTTGTTTTCTCTGCGGTAATTTTGCTTCTGTCTTTCGATTGCATTTTCGTTTCTGAAAATGGTTTTTTTTCATTGAGAAGGGGAAGCCAGTCGGAGCTAATTCGGATTAGAATGTATAATGCTGCTTATTTTAATTTTGAAATACAAAATTTGCACATCTTTTGGAAAAAAAGTGCACAATTTGAGGAAATAATATGCACAATTAATCAGAAAAAATATGCACAATTACGGGGGAAAAAATATGCACAATGAATGGGAAAAAAATGCACAACTACTGGGAAAAATATGCACAAGTAAATAAAAAAATATGCACAATTACTAGAAAAAAAATGCACAATTAATAGGAAAAAATATGCACAATTAATGAGAAATGAAGAAAAGATAAAACTATTAACGAAAAATTGGGACGAGACATAGTGAAACTATGCACAATCAACCATTATTCTCCTAAAAAACTAGGATGAAAATTAGTATTTTAAAATTGAAAGAGAATTAACGAAAATGGCGGTTACAATAAAAGGAAAGAATATTAAAGAAAAATTGATATATTGTGCAAGATTACAAAAATAACCTTAGTGCAAACTTTTTGCCTAAAAGGTGCATTTCGGGATTTTAAGTGATGGGATGATCTGGAGCGTCGAATTACTTGATCTAACAATTATAAATTGTTCCTATTTCTCACTCTAAGGGGTGTTCTCATATGATCTCTCCTCTATATATATATATATATATATATATATATATATATATATATATATATATATATATATATATATATATAAAACCTTTGTCTCCCTTCAATGTTAGGATGTGTACATGAAATGGAGGAAAAACAACAGGCGATAATTACTAAAATAAGAGAAACAGTCTAATGGATTCCTCATAATTGAAATGTTTTTCTTTTCTTAGTAAAATATTTAGTCTTATAATAAGAGGCTACCGGCTTGTGGGAGTGACCGCTTTAGTGAATGATGTGCGGTTGGATAGAAAATTTTTAGTTGCATCCACCGCTAAGAATTTTATACATATATATAGCGGGGAAGCTTTTTCAATAATAGAGTTGATCTCAATAAGTCAATAATTAATATTGGCAAGTTGATAATTAGAACATCCTAGCGTATTAAGAGTGTGTTTTGTAAGTATTTTTTTTAAGTACTTACTAGTTTTTTGACTGCATAAGCAATTTTTAATGTTTAAAAAAAAATATTTTCTGCATTAGCTTCTCTAAAATTAAGAAGGAAATCTATTTGAATTCATAAGCATCCATTGAGGTGCTTTTGGTGCTTAAAGCACCACAATTTTGGAATTATCATAAATATCTATTTTTCAATATTAATATCAAAAACCTTGATTTTAATTAAAAGCAGCTTATTTTAATTTCAAATAAAAAAATAAAAAATACTTATAATAAGCAGTTGTAAACATATCCTAATTATGTAAATTCACACGATCGTAAATATACATATGCAGTCTAACAACGCTCACAGGGTGTAATGTAACGCCCCAATTTTCAAAACTTAACTAGGGACGCTACTTCATACTTAACATGCTTATTTCAATTCTTTCAAAACATTTCCATGGAAAAAAGAATCATTGAAAAACTCAATTTATTTTCATATTCAGCGGAAGCCTTAAAATAAAAGCAAGTGCAACAATTAGTTTTAGAAAATCATATGCATAGTTCATGATAAAACTAGTTTAATGCAATAATAAGTTTCATAAATCTTTCCTCGTGTGACCATCACCACCAACACCTCTACGCATCGGCCGAGCCATTTCCTGAATGTACACATTTACCAGAATTATAAATCACACCGATAAGATATGAAAAATTAGATCATGCAAAGGATACTCGGCCACACAGACCACATGAACTTGTAATTGGCCACACAGACCACATGAACTTTTCAAACAGTCCGATTTCGACTGACGGCCGGATTTTTACCGATTTTTCATAAAGGATCCGATTTCGATCCTAGGGCCCGATTTCGACCCTTCCTTTCATTTAGGATCCGATTTCGATCCTAGGGCCCGATTTCGACCCTTCCTTTCATGCCTGTCATAATCACATGAAATATCGAGCACAATATATAATAAAGATAAACGGTAACATTCCCACCTTAACCTTGACTTGATGAAAATAATGGATATCAATGTTTAAGTCTTGCGCGCCGGTCCTAAACATAGAATTAAATCTTAATAATTTGCACATGAAATTTCATGCATGCATCAACAGTTTCAATAAACAAACATATATTGATTCAAACACGAAAACAACTTCACCAAGGCCCCAACCCAATTTCATAAGCACGCAGTATTCAAGACAGTTAAAACAAAACAGAAGGTTGACTCATAAGCATGCAATTTACCACGATAATAAGTTTAATCATAAACATTAAATTTCACAACTCCTAACAATTTCCGATGCAAAAATCCTAATACCTGACAAATTATATATATATCTTGTTGACCACATGAGCATATTAATACCCTAGGCCTAAGATTGACACATATGTTCTCCTAATGATTAGTATAGTCAGAAGATAATAATGGACGTTGGTGTTGAACTATAAAACAAGTTTATGTCCTCATAGGCAAATAAATATAAATTTATTTTGGAACTTAAATAATTCTAAATTAAATTCTCGACAGCAAAGGAAAACAATAGTTGACTTCATAAAATTATAATTATAATATTCTATATAGTTAAGATTAAGTTGCTGACTAAAAAAAAACTATCATTAAGAAAGAAAAGTAAATGATTTCACGTATTGCCACCTTCTTCTTTTTTTTTTTTTTTACGAAACCCACATGTAATTAAGAGGAATATACTCAAGAAATGCAACGACAAAATTTTCAAAAAGATATAATAATAACGTAGAACAAGGCAATTAATTATATGTACTAACACAATACAGAATCTAAAAAAAATACATTAAAGCACAAATTCAAATTTTGATAAATCTATTGTTCTGTCCATAAAGGAAAAAAATGAAAAATTACCTTGAAATAAATTTGTAGAAACTTGAGTCGGAATTTTTGAAAACGGAGATGTAAACAAGGAGAAAATATAAGGAAGAATTTCTCGTATATTTTCGAATTATACTTGGCTGCGTGACCAAATTAGCAGCCCACCGCAATTTATATATAGTTTCAAGGTTTTCCGATTAGATTAAGTTTACTCAAGATATAAGTATTTATTTATTCTAATCCTAACAACCCACGTTGATATAGAATATTCAAGTAAAATATATTTTCTTATCCTATCCTAATAATAGATAAAAGAAGTTAAGATATCGACGTAACAAAATTAGGATGAAATTGATATTGAAAAGAAAACTAAAAAAAACACTTATTGAATGAAATTAACAATTTATAATTATAATAAGCCCATAACAAACACGTTAGACAATTACATCATGGATAAAAATGAAAGTTTTCATATTCATTCATCATTTTTTTAAATTAATTTATAAGGCGCGACTTACAGAACTAAAACACTTGATAACATGCATGAATAGATATGCAATGCATTTTATATGGAAAATTTATGGGGTGTTACATGTAACACCCCGAAATTTCCATATGATAAAATTAAATTTAAATAAAAAATTCATTTGCATATGCATGATATCTTATGGTTAAGTCCTATAGGTTGCCCCTTAGGATTAAACTATTTGATATAATATGATCATGGCATTTTATTTTATTTCATATATATATATATATATATATATATATATATATATATATATATATATATGATCATTCCACAATATTCCGTGGCACCTCAAAAGTAACTCACTCAAAATTTATTTCAAAACTACACGCCTATTCGCTCATATATCTTTTAGCTTCAAGATTTTGCTAAAGATCTTAAGGTTTTTCTTTCCAGGTATTTCTATAGCTTACGATTCTATTATGTCAATTCTTTGGTTGTTAAAATGTTTAAATTTCATGAGAACATAATTTGTCCTGCAATTTTACCTTTTCTGCCGAGAGTTCCAAGGCCAAATACACGATCTTAAGCTACCAAAAAAAATTATATAGATACAATTTAGGATGTCTTTAAGATTTCTGAAGATTTTGGGAATTTTTAAACAAGTCTTTATATTTTTAATGAATTTTCTCTTTTATACTGCCGAAAAACCATGCATCCGGGATAGGGCTTAGAAAAATGTTTATATCTCGCTCCAAAAAAATGTTTTTGACTTGATTCTTTTTCCTAAATACTCTACACACGTAGGGATTTGTAAGAATATTTATTTCTTATTTTTAACATATGTTTATTAAAGCAGTTCAATACAAATGTTCGGGTAGTCAGACGGAGCATGCATTTTCATATTCCGATTTTGGTGGAAACTATTCTATATTTTATGAAGTCGTTACTTATCTATAGAGATTCAAATTTTGATATGATGTTTCTACGTATGTCCCCTATATTTGTGTTAAATCTTAGAATTTTTAAAGTATGTTTAGTTCTTGAAGCTTATAGTTAAAAGTCAGTAGGTCAGAAACCGCTTTTGTTAATGTAGTAGGTACTGTTTTGGTTATAACTCTTAGAGTACTTATTATTTTAATATGAAACTAAATCCGGTATGATTTAGACTCATTAAGGAATCTAAATGTAGAAAATTAAAATTTATGGAATGAATTCATGTTCTGTGGAATTTTTTTAGAAGGGTATTCTGCACAAGTTAATATAGAGCATTGAAACCTAATTACACTAATGAGTATATATTTATATGATATTGTTTGTAACCTAATGACTATGAGGTATTGTTGTATATGTCACGTTACGGTTAATGCTAGAATAAGTTAAATTCTTTAAAATTAGGACCATGTTAGATGATTTTCGTAGGAATTAATTAATATGAATGTCATTAGCATAATTTATTTATTTGTTAATATGATCATGCCTGCCTAGAGGAAATAAAGAATAAAAATGGCAAATATTGTGACGAGGGTTTTAATTAACTACTTTTAGTGTTTTATATAATTTATTAAGTGATTACGTGGAACGAAGTAATTTGTTTGAAATTGGAAATAGGTTCAGAGTTCTATTTATGATGTGGAGGGTTCAAATAATATTATAATTTTTATTTGGGAATTATAAGATAACTGTTTGTGTTACGTTTCACTGGTATGCTATATAATTAGAAATATTTATATCTGTAAAATACATACACGACTTTCATTTCGACTTTTATTAATTATTAAGAATTCTCAATTTTCATGTTAGGACGGGCGCACATGATTTAAAAATTTGATATCCATTTCATTCAAGTCAAGGTTATGGTGGGGAATGTTATCTTTATCTTTATTATATATTATATTCGATATTTCATGTTTTGACGACAGATATGTAAGAAAGTGGTATGTGTGGTCAATACAAGTTCATGTGGTCTGTGTGGCCAACACGAGTTCATGTGATCTGTGTGGCCAATACAAGTTCATGTGGTCTGTGTGGTTAAATTACAAGTTCAAGTGGTCTGTGTGGCCAATATACAAGTTCATGTGGTCTATGTGGCCAAATTACAAGTTCTTGTTACATGATCTAGTTATTCATGTTTATGTTTGATATAATCTATAGTTTGGATAAATGTTTTTCCCACTGAGTAGCTGTATTCACCCCCTCTATGTTTTCACATTTTCATATTATGGTCCGACAGATGCTTGAGGTGGCTGATGGTGATGGTCACAGCGGAAAGAATTATGAGACTTTTTACTTTAATAATTCAGTTTTATCACGAACGAAGCACTTTCGTTCCATTGCATTTTTTTTGAAAACTAGTAGCCGCGTATGCTTTTATATTTAAGACTTCCGCTGTTATGAAATGAACTAAAGCCTATTCCTTTTATAAAACTATTTTTCAAAAAATTAAATTGAGAAAATTAAAATTTATGCATGAAGTGACGTCTCTTAAAAGTTATGAATATTGGGGCGTTACACAGGGCCCCCATTGAGGAATTTATTTTACTCAAGGAATTTATTTTACACAGGGCCTCCCACCAAGGAATCTTTATATATATATATATATATATATGTATGTCTTTCTAGAAAATTATAAATATGTGCAATATAAAAATTAATATGAATCTAAGTTGTAAATCAACTCCATCCGCACCGGCCATAGGCTCACAGCCATTTGAAAATTCAGTTGCGTGCACTTGATGGGCATGCAGATTTCACGAGAAAAACCGCAATTATTATTTAAATAAAAAAATATGTAATCGATATGAATTATATATAAAAGACATAAATTATACTAGATTAATCACATAAAATAAATAAGATCAAATTTGTAGACTACAAGCTGCTATTACAACCACAAAAGTGTGTCAGAAAACACAAATAAAAAATAAAAATAAAGCTAGAGATCAAAACATCGTCGAGTCGAGGAGTCCTCTCTCCGCAAGATGAAATACGCCCCGGCAGTGGCGGAGCCAGGTTTTTGAGTCCACGGGTGCTAAGCAGGGTGGATTCATGATTTAGAGTTGGGGCCGAAACCTTTCCGGGGCTTCGGGGGCGGAGCCCCCGAATTTTTTTTAAAATATTGTACAACGAATGCAAAGTTTAAAATCGAATATATATTGTAATTTTCCTTTCCTCGATTGCATGTTGATAAACAATTTATCAGCAGTACATGAAACAAAGCTTTTTCGATAATTACTCCCAAAACCTTCTAAAAAATGTGCAGAAAAACGTGTGTGTGAGACTTGTGCTTGGGGGTGAGAAGCTAATTGTGTGCAGTGTGTGTCGTGGGAATTGGGAATGAAGTGGGTAGTTTTTATTTAATTTGGGTAAGTTATGGGCCAACATTTAAAAGTTTTGGATATTTGGGTGTGTAATGGGCCTCAATAAAAATAAAGAAAACTAATGTAACAAAGGAGAATCGAACCCTCAACCTGAGGCAAAATTGCCACACAACACTACCGCTGGGTCACGACCAAACTTAAAGATAGTGTTAAAAACAAATTATGTATATTTTCAGGGGTACTATAGCACCTCCCAGCCCTTAGCTGGCTCCACTTCTGTGCCCCGGTAGTGCTTTCGGTGTTGGCGTATCGTTCCCAAAGATGAAACGACGAACGTCTCGAAGATTGCAGCACCGCAAAATCTACGAGCTCCGGCGAACTGGACTTTTCCGGCGAGGACATGCTCCTGAAGACTTGAGCTAAGAATGCAACTAGAATGCTTGTGAGATGTGGTGTGTTCAAATGGCATGCAGACTAATCCTATTTATAGGCAGTTCCAGCCCAGGTGAAAGGTTGTTGAGTAACACCTGCCAATTAAAGCAGGCTGACGTGTCCAGGGGAGTGGGGAGTGGAGATATGGAAGATTGGCTGCTGAAGAGTCTTCTTCCAGCACCTTCCAAAAAGATACACTCTGGTGCAGTAGGAGCACTGCACCACGGAGAGAATCGGAACCGGAACCGGAGCCGGTGCTGGAGCCGGGGTCGGGCACGGTGCGGCGCACCGCGTGTGAGGCGGTCGGCGAAAAGGCTCGCGCGCATGAGTATGTGAGCATGTGTGGCCCAAGCCACCAGTCCACCACATATCACTTAGTTATCTCCTACAATGTGGTAGAGACTTAAATACCACACAAAACATTATTCATTAATCGATGTAGGACATTGATTAATGTAATAACTCTTCAAACCCCGAATAAGGTAAGTTTCTCCACTTTAGGTAACATATTAGTTTTGTCCCCCCAAACTTCGAGCCACTATTTCTCACTCACCGAAAATTGAAATCGAGAAATTAAGCACACTATAATTATCTACTCAAAACGTAGATCGACGTGATATATCTCAATTCATAAATCGGATATATATCGAGGCTCGAAAACACGATTCAACGGGCTGAATTTTGCCCAAGTCAAATTAGCATTAAATGCTATTTAACTTTTCAAATAACAAAATATATGTAAATATAAATATATATATATATTTAATTCGATTTTCCAACAAAATTTACCTCTATTTCCCAATGACATAACCAATTGAACCTCACAAGTAATTGTTGTTAAATATATATATATATATGGTGAACTATGCATATTCCTTATATGTTTTATGCATTTTTTTAAATTTTTTTTGCATACATTTTGTATTTTTTACATTTTTACCCTTATGTATAAAACATATAAGAAATATGTATAAGGAATATTCCAGAGCTTATTCAATCTAAACAATCAAAAGATGAAATCAAGAATGCAAATTTCTTCTTATTTCTTATTTTAATGAGGTTCTCATATGATCCATTATCCATATATATATAATTATATATATATATATATATATATATATATATATATATATATATATATCAACTTTCGTTCCAAATTACAAAGCAAATGGCTACAATAATTAAATCAAAGCATAAGCTTGCGCTATGCACGGATTTCTCCCATTTCGTGATTGAAGTCAAAAGTCTCTAAATATATAATATTTTACTTTTGTCCCAAATTGATATTCATTTCAATTTTTTTTAATGAGCTAGAAGTCTCATTTTTTACGTAATACAAGATAAAAGGTGATAATTGAATATGAACAAAATTAATGTTATACATTAGTTGTATTAGTACCAAGGCAAATGAATGCACCTTGTTATAGACGATCAAGCAGCTTATCCTGGAGACTACTAGCTCAGAACAAGCCAAAAATAGTTGCGCAAAGAAATCAAGCAATTGGAGGAGGAGTCGACTGGAGTTGTACCTTGAACGGAAGCTAAAAGAACTGCTTCACAGTGTTGTGAGTCAAATAATAAGGCAACAAATTATGCTGCAATTTCGCGTCTCTATCAAAAAATAATTATGGTTGCATTATTTAGCTTATTCTCCTAGATTTTTTTTTGTTCGTGGAACCCGCAGCAGCTACTTTCGGTGCGCACTAGGTAAAATTCATCGTCCTCTTTTCTGGGCAAAATTTATCTAGCTTATTCTCCTAGATTTGGTTTGTATACATATAGTGATGTTGTATGCATAAAATTCATCGTCCTCTTTTCTGTTTAAGCTTTACGCCGTTCCTTTCATATTTATCATTCTGGATTTTGAATCAAAAACCAATCATATC
Organism: Lavandula angustifolia; assembly: GCA_028984105.1. Taxonomy (NCBI): domain Eukaryota; kingdom Viridiplantae; phylum Streptophyta; class Magnoliopsida; order Lamiales; family Lamiaceae; genus Lavandula; species Lavandula angustifolia. The sequence goes on from CM054819.1 coordinate 1,458,815, forward strand.
CTATTTTTCTACACACAGACGATCCCCAAGGATCAAGGTATTGCAAATATTATATTCCAAATTGCGTTTGACATTTGTTATAAATTGGTAAAAGAATATTATTTTTAAAATTAATGACTGTTTTGCAAAATTTTAGCGATTGTATTCAGGTCTAGTAACATGACACATTGGTATAAATGTGTTTATTGAATTCATTGTCGATGAAATTTGTAAGTTTGAGACATTTTGTAAGTCTAGAAGGAACTTACTAAGTTTTAAGAATATCCGCTGCATTGGATACCATATTGAAATAATATAAGAAGGTAGTTATATATATTCTTGTATGAATTATTTTGTATTTAGCCAGAAGCTAACAAAAGAAAAGTTATCACACTTCCATTTTAAATGTATTACACATTTATAAAAATAAGTGAGACAAACCATGTCATGAACCGGAAGTTCAAAGGGCTTTATGCTTTGACATGAGAGGATTGGACATTCACGAGCAACTATCATGCGCAACATAATTGAAAATTTATCTGAGCGCAAATAGAGATCCTGAAGAATCTTTACATTGATTTTCATGAATGCTTGACTTCTGGAAGAAATAAAGCAATTGCGAGAACTAATAGTTCAAATAATAAAGAACTCAATTTTCTCAAGAAGATTTGTCTTGATAAAGCGGTGAGTTTATTAAACTCCAAGTTCCTCCTGAAGAGGATTTATATCATATGGCTTTGAAATTGAGATCGAGTAATTAGTTGCTAATATCCATACTCAAAATGGTATTTGTCCGTATAAAAATGCATCTCACATTAAAATTGTTATTATGATGAAATAACGTTCCCATCATTAGATGGAACATATGTCACATTTGCATTCCTGAAGTAATCAATGTGATATCTACATCCAACAAAAAGCATAAGAACAAACTAGCCACATTTGGATTCTCGAAGTAATCAATGTGAACAAGAAGTTGAAAGATTCACATGCAAAATATTGCAAACCAACTTCTTGATGCTTTTGTATATAAAAGAAGTGACAATACTATACATTTGCTGTAAATACCCCCGTAAGATTTCATGTCCCTAAAGGACAAGTATAAATGACAGCAAATGCATTAAAAATTCGTCAAAAATATGGTTGACCAATTGGTTCTAAAAGAAATTTTGTGTCTAAGAAAAGGGGCACAAAATATGAACCAAACAATGACGATAATGATTAATCAATCAAATGAAGTTCCTGAAGAACTACAAGCGTTTGGAAATAGAGATCTCAAAATATTGGAGAGATCAAATATTGTCGTGGATGCACGACAGTATTTTCGCCTTTTAATATGACTCTTGAAAGATGAAAGAGGATTCTCAACGACGATCTATAAAAGATTGTCAAGATTGAAATAATTGGCCAAAGAGAAACGAAGTCATGTAAGGTGAATTAATATTCCCTAGAAAGCCGAAAATTTTGGACCTGTAGTTCCAAAATCTGGAAAGTATATCCCCGAATGATACAAATATGTCTTTATTACAAAGAGAAATGAAAAATTGCGAGATCTAGGGCAATACTCATAATACAATATTTCTCTCAATGACCGAGAATTAAATATGTACTCTCTCATATTAGACGCCATTATATTTGATTAATCTACTTATGTCACAAATGGCTTGCTATGCGCCTTATGGATGTAGTAAATATTTATCAAATATGATTCACTAAATAGTGACATATATATGAAGATCCCTGAAGGATTTAACTTGCTCAAATCATGTAAGTCAAAAAGATGTTGTCAATTAGACTGCAAAAGCCATTGTAAGGACTGAAATATACAGTCGTGTATGATATAATAAGAACGACGAGTATCCATTTGACAAAATGGTACAAAAATGATGACTTGAGTTTGATTGAAACTCCTGAAGAGCATAATACTTATATGTATACTCCGTTCAAATGACTTACATAGAGCAAATCATTATGAATTATTTTATTCATTGATAATCCAACTCACATCTTCGTCGGTATTAGGGGGAGATATGAAATATAAAGATTGAATGTCGCAAATATCTCGTTGGATTAATTATTTAGATTCACGCACTATGAACCAGAAGTTCATCAAATTATTTAGTGCAAAATGAGTGATTAAAATCTCATATACCTATTGTATATGCACCATGAAAGAACTGAAGTTCCTCATAGACAAAAATAAATCAATCAATTCTCATTGACGCTAGAAGCGTGAGAGATTTATTGGTGCTAAGAGATAAGAAGTACGCAGAATACAAAATTAGAACATATCACTCTAAATTCCTCCTGAAGAGGATATGTGAATCATTATGTACAAATGTACTTGATGAAATCAACTCATGCCTAAAGACGGAGTTAGAATCAAAGACTTAGGTTGAACTAATAAATTGTCTCGACCTGTAGATCGAGCATCTCTCTGATGGAGTTACGCTCGTCGACCTATTTAAAAGGTCTTTAAAGAGATGGATTGTATCGCATTCATATAGCTATATAATGGTTGCTTCAATCACTTGAAGTGGATTGAGATTCGTTTAGACCTATAGAAGATAACAAAGATGTTTTAGGAGCAGAAGTTCCTTACTTATGTGCAATATGATGATTTGAAATGGTATTGACCATCGTTTATTATCTTCGAGACAGACATGCTATTCTCTATGAGAATAATTAAACTTATGTTGTACATATTACTGTAGACCTTAAAGATAACCTTGAAGATTGTTATCTTGAGGGAGAGTAAGAAATTGTAAATAATCCTGAAGATTAGACTGACTCCTAAAGGTCAAAGACCCTGAAGGTCAAATGGTTGCACTCTTTTTTCCTTTCTAAATTTTTTCCCAAATGTTTTCTTAGTTAAGGTTTTTAACGAGGCATCCAATGCAACACACGAGTAAATGAGTCATTGAGATTGATTCATAAAAGAGACAATGGAACACATGATCTCCAAAGGAGTGGCGGCATCAACATCCAGCAAATTCGCTCAAGTGACAACCTAGCGGATTCTTTTACAAAGACATTACCAACGTCAACATTCAAGAAGTTGGTACACAAGATCGATATGCGCCGACTCAAGGATTAAGAATGACTATATTGAGGTGGAGCAGCTGTACTCTTTTTCCTTCGACCAGTTTTTATCCCAATGGGTTTTTCTGGCAAGGTTTTAACGAGGCAACAGTTTCTTTTAGGAATGGTCAATCAAGGGGGAGTGTTGTAAATATATTTTATATATATACTTACCATATATTGTGATGACCATGTAAACCCTAAAAGCCCATGAGCCCATCTTGTACTTTATAAATAGAGGTCTCCACCCTTATAATAATATACATCTCATTCTCGCTCTCTCTTTTATTCTCTCATTCTATTTAGTTTATAATAATAATAATAATTGACTAAAATTAAAGTTATAAAACACTAAATTTTATCAATTCATCTTCACTTTTTCAATTGCATTCTTTTATATTTGACTGTCATCGAGTGCCGAGGGGAGCCTACGAGTGCCGATGTTGCCCCACTAGTGCCGATTTTCGTTAGATATATACTGTTTTGAGTGCCGATGGAGTGTCTATAAGCGCTGCGGAAAGCCTAAAATTTCTATCAGCACCATAAGCATACTTAGGCTCCCCTTAGACACTGGAACGAAACAGCACAGCCTAAAATTTCTATCAACATCAAAGGCACCCATAGGTACTCATAGGCAGGGGCGGATACAAAGGGGGGCGGGTGGGTGCGACCCCCCCCCCCAACTTTCTTGTATTACTACAATTAACTCTCTATTTTTTATAATTTACATATATATTCTATTTTGATTTTCGAGTTTGCCCCCCATGATATTTTCGAATTTGTCATTCTACCTTTAAGTTAAAATTAAAAATTAGTGTGAATATAACAGCTAGATATGAAAAATATTAAAAATTATATATTAAGTACACTAACTTTAGTGGAGTTTTAAAACTTGGAGTTCGGATATAAATATATATATATATATATATATATATATAATTTGATAAGGTTGCACATGTAATTTAACATATAGTATAACTTTATGCAATTGATATATTATGTTTATGTTTTTTTCAATATTTATTGCTCAATTGAATAAATTCTTAAATCTTCCTGATTACATGTAGACCTATCAAAATAGGGTGTTAAATTTTAAAGGATAGTTAGATGAATAACATAATATCCCTAAATATCGCTAAGTAGTAAGTATAGTTAGACCTAAATAGAAGCAAACGCCCATAAAAAAATTTCTCGAGGGCTTCGCCCCCGAACCCCCGTACAACACCTTTCATGCCCTTATAAATTCTCGCCCCCCCTAACTCGAAATCCTGGATCCGCCCTTGCTCATAGGCTCCCCTTAGGCATTGGAATGAAAATTTTGGATATCAGTCCAAATTACAAAAATATGAGGATAATTTAATAATGTTGGGTATTTGGTGAACATAACTTAAAAAAAATGATAGTATTACGTTATTTTTAGTGATAATGAATATTAAAAAAAAAAGATCATTTTCACTTTTCGGACGTTTTCAGTGCATTCACACATATATTGACTTACGCTTTACAGCAAGACGACCCGCTTAATTAGCTGGGAAAAAACCGGTGCACATCCTCTTTCTCTGGCCCAGCTTAAGAGTCCCATTTGGTGGACCATTGTCCATTAATAATAATTAAACATGTGTCATCTACCTTTCAATTTTAACCATGATATGCAACCAGGTTTAGTGAAGGCAAAAAGGTAAGTAAATATTTTCATTATTAAAATATTTCAATAATATTAATATAGAATGGTTAATATTTCAATAATATTTCAAATTTAACCATGATATGCAATAACAGTTGGGCCAGAGGATGTGCACCGGAAAAAGACCAAGTGATTTTACGTCTCGAAAATAATTACTGACAAAAACAATTCATTCAATAGATGAAAAGTTAGTTGAAGACGACCTACTTTCTTGTCTCATTGCGTGTAGTCCTTACCAGCTCAATTAATGAGCCTCCATAATACGATAAGTTAGTTGATGCATATTAATAATCCCCACAATTAAGCCCTTTAAAAATGCAAAAAAAAAAAAAAAATCTAAGATTCATAACTACTGTTTTCTCATGTGTACGTGTAATGCACTAAGGATTTTCTAAGCTCTATCTCATCTTTAATGTCCCAACATATATCCCACCAATAAGGTAGTGATATGTATATTTTTACCATGTTATATATGAGTTAAAATTGAGTCTAAGGTGGCCATTTTTATTTATGCCATCTTCTATGTTGCTTCAGTGTAATTATTCTAAACAAGACGTTTGGATTCAGTTCAAGGTAAATCAATGTCGACGAAGGGTTTGGTTTATACATTTGAAGTATGTATAACATATCGAAATGACGTCATTTTAATTTTTGCGACGATCAAAAAAAATTGGGCAGTCTTCTTCAACCGTACTCCTTCAATTACAAAAATTCAAAAGTTCATCTATTATTCGCCTAAGTTCATAGTTCGTGTTAAAATTACAATTAACTATATTTCATGATTTATTTCACTAATAATCCAAAAATAAAAAGCAATAGAAAAAAGCCCTTTTAATTTATTATATAACCCTCCCTAAATATTGGGATTGCCCTAAAATGTAGCTGCATTTATGCCCAACCCTCCCTCATTCCCCTCCCGGCAAGCTACAGTGCTCCCTCCATATCTATTTTCCTTTTTAAATTTCTTTAATAATATTAGTATTTTATTATATACATATAAATATTTTAATGTTATTTCTTTATTTCTTTGGTATTAAGTTTGAGTTTTATTTAATTGTCTTTTTTCAACCTACTCAAGTCCAATCATTCGGACATCTTAGAGGTTCTAACCAAAGAGCACGTAGATCCCAAAAACGCATAATTTCTCCTCCAAAAATGATTTCTCCGGCCGAGGAATGCATTAGATATTTACCTTAACTAGTAGGTCCTTGAGCAGATTCTACATTAGCCCCAAGACGTTGATCTCTAACTAGAAAAGTAAATGTTCGAGCCTGAGAAGCTTCTGGTCGAGTAGGTCTGTAAAACTCGCTAGGTAAGTGGTATTATTGAACCAGACAAAACAACAAGCAATGAAATCAAGACGGCTAAAGCCCCTAAATTGTAAGTTAAATAAGCCTCTCCAGACCATACAAGGGCGCGTCGGGCCCACATGGAGGGTTTGGTTCTTAATACATCTTTCAAAAGAAGGTATACGATGTGAGTCACATGGAGCCGACTGATGGTTGTGGCGGGACGGAACGACATTTCACTAGAAGGCTGGTATCATCCCTTACAATGGGAAGCAAGGTTAGCCGATAAACTGAAATAGGTTGTTCGGCACACTCGTCCAGAAGATGATCCAGATGGACACCAATTTAAATCTGTCTTCGTAGAAGTTGTTCCTAGGAACAATGGTTCTCGGATATCCGATCAAAATTAAATTTTCTATTTAAATAAAATTGTAAAGTTAGATAATTACATAAAGTTAATGGCTAAGATCAAAAGTACTTGGATTGTGCTTCTTTTGTGAATTAAATGATCAAAATTAAGCTAAAGACGACCTACTTTTTTATCTCAGCTAGTAAAGTGTGTGTACGTTAATCAATTAATGAGCCTTCAATATACGATAAGTTATGTTTTCAATTTATACAAACTTGTGAAAGTGATGCATATTAATTAATAAGCCCCATCCAAACGCGTACGCAGGGCCCATAATCACAAGACGTCAAGACCCCTAATCAATCAAAACTTGATATACATAGATTTAATGGCCCGTACAAAACTTGTGAAAGAGAAGCAGATTAATAAACCCTACTTACCAAACCTTATCAATCTATCTTAACATGCTTTCAAATTTCTATTCCAGATTAAGTAGCCCAAATTAATTAGGGTTCTAAAGAATCCAATTCAATTTCTATCTTTTGGACTTTCTGTTAAGTACTTATTATCTTATGGTATTAGCATTTTGATATCCAATTCAGCAGATTTTACTAAAAAATACTTTCTCCGTCCAGCTATTATTGTCCCCTTTGGTTTAGGCACAGAGATTAAGAAACTTTATTTATGTGTGTATTTTATGAGTTTTAATTGTATTAAGAAATTATCACAATTTTTTAGGAGTGGTTGGTGGAAGAAATGAGAATTTATCCAAATTTTTGCAAGGTATAGTTGAGGCAATCGATTTTTTTTTCCATATTATATTTTAAGAAATAGTCTTAAGTTTCCAAAAAGTTAAAAATCATCAATTTTCAAGTACGGATTGGAACGAAAATCGTGTGAGATATAGATTTTTGGAAAGAGAGTATGATAATATGGGAATGAGTAATAAGTAGGAGGGACCCACTTCATTTTTTGTTTAACAATAGTTTTTATTATTTTATGAAGGATGACAATAATAACGGGACAATCCTATTAGAAAAACAAGACAGTAATAGTGGGAGGAAGGGAGTATAATTTAAAACTGAAATTGTTCAGTCTTGTGTGTATTGTGTTTTTCCCTCATCATAAGGATATGAAAAAGAATAATGTAATGAAAACTAGCACGTATTTAATGTCAAGAATTAAATCATTGACTGTTGGACTGTGAATTAAGATTCAAGAATTCTAACTTAGCTTGCTAGTTTAGACAACTTTTTTGGCAAATTAATCCCACTTTTTCAACATCTACTCACACATCTATTATTCATTTTACACTACAATTATATCTAGATCACGTTTGGAGAGCTTAACAACTTATTTGAACTTATACTACAAAATAGGTGTTTATGTTTGCGTTTGTGAAAGCATATCGAAATAGTTTATAAGCCCTTCTTTTTTTTTTTGATTTGAGGAACCCGCAGCCGCTACCTTCGGTGCGCTCTGGGTAAACCTCAACTCCTTGTGCAGTAGCCTGCAAACCACACAGGAGGTTAAACCACCCTAAGGTGACAGGCTCACACAGAATGACTTCAATGAGGATTGAACCCATGACCTGTCGGTCCCGGACCACCTCACCTCTACCACTATGCCCTCCCCTAGGGACAATAAGCCCTTCTTTTGGCTTAGGGAGAAGGTGAAAAAAGGGAAGGAATCTTCTATCAAATTTTACATATTCTACTACATGTCCCGCCATTAAAGTGAGGACATGTATCTTTTAACTTAAACACACCAGACCTTTAGTTAATTTCAATGCTATTCTATCTTCTGTCCGTTCTCTATCACCTTTCCCTCTTCACTTCTTCTCTCTCTTCTTTATTCCTCTTATTTAACTACATTCATATAGATTTAGTAGTATCTCCTTAGTCTCAAAATATCAAATAGTTCACCGGAATTATGAGAAGTAGTGCAAATACTCGTAATTGAGAAGTCGTTATATCTTGAAGACGAGTGTTATAGACCGTTTGCACCGAGTAGCAGAGTGTTATCGTCTTGCGGAGAAAGAGTATAACTCTTGCATCGGCTAACGTTGTAATCACATTTTGACACACCCCGCAAATAACAACGATGAGTATTTATAGGTTTCTATCTTATCATTATTTTTTAAATTAAACTTCTTCAAGAAAAATTTAACAAGCGTCAAGCGAGTTAGGATAGTATAATGAGAAAGAATGGGATATGCATTAGAATATGCTTCCAGTCACCTAGTGATGAATATTTATAGGTTTCAAACTCATTATTATTTTTAAATTTAACTTCTCCTGTGTACAAAAAAAATTGTTAACGGGCATATAGATTTTTGTAATATATGTTATAAAAATAAATAAATATTATACCAAAATTCATGATTTTTCATTCTCTATAAATAGAGCCTAATATTACTATACTTATTCACATCTTAAAAAACCTGCATTTTCTCTCATTCCATTATTTACTATAAATTTCAATCTCTCTTTTAATAATCATGGATCCATATAATAACAACTTCTCAAATTCCCCAAATTTTATTCTCAAGATTACTATCCCAATTACGAAAATTTCCAAAATTCCAATGAATTCGCATCACCGATTTTTGATTTAAATTCACAATTTTTCATAAAATTCCACCCAAAACGCCCCTTCAAACTCTGTTGAAAATCCTCAAGAAAAATCGACCAACACTTCAAACAATCCCTCAAGGTTGGAAAGAGATAGAATACCTGATTCCAATGTCTTCGTATTGTTATGTTAGTGAAAATTTAATTATTGCACCAACCAAAGTAATACCACGATATATATGGAAGAATATGAAAAAACTATATGATAACACTCGAGTTGAAAACCTACTAATAATCGAAGAGAGGTCAGTAGTCTAATAAACGCGTTCGCCAAAAATATCTGCCTCGACTTGCAGGAAAATTGACAGGAAATAAATGCATTTTGACAGGAATTATTGAGTTCTTTTACTCGATTGGAGATAAAAATTGAATTATGTTAAAGTTGTGTAGGACTGTAAATGAAAGCCATGCTCTTACTATTTTGATATCCCACTCCGCAACTTTTACTAAAAAATCTAATTAAAAACAAAGAAGTGTTTAATCGAAAGTATATTCGTACGTTTTTTCCCTCATTATAAATAAACATAAAAAAGGTAATAGAAAGTAGTACTCCCTCTGTCCCATTAGTAGTGTCTCATTTCCTTTTTTTGGTTGTCCTATTAGAAGTGTCTCATTTCTAAAAAAGGTCAGAAATATGTGGACAAGAATCAACCACTTAAAAATCAAACAATACACACCACAAAATATCATTTTCTTAATAACCGTGCTGAAAAGGAATGAGACACTACTAATGGGACGGAGGGAGTAAATTTTTAATGTCGGTAATTAAATCATTCACCGGGAAGGAAGACTCAATAATTCTAGCCTGCAGGTGGAGTCTTTTTCTTGGAAATTTTTTGCAATCAATCCCACTTTTTCGACGCCTACAGACACACATTATTCCATTTACACTACACCTTAAAAGTGGTGTAGTTTGTGTCACGTTATGAACCGTAGAGCTGCCAAAAAAATCAGAACCGGAATTTGAACCGTCAATCAAGATTCCACAGTGAGGTTTCGGTTTATTGTTATATTTATTTTAAATTAAAAATTAATACTCCCTTCATTCCATCCAATTTGTCTATATTATCATTTGGGATTGTTTCATCTCACTTATTTACTTTCTAAATAAAATAATAGATCTCACACCTTTATTATATCAAATCAATTTTAAACAATTAAAAATTTATATAGGTCCTACATTTCTACTTTACAACCTAATTCCATATAATTATTTAATTATATATATCGCACACTTTTATTATATAAATTCAATTATAAAAAATATTTGTGTTGAAAAGCAATCAGACAACTCGTCTTGGATGGAGGGGGTAATAATAATTAAAGTGGCTCTATCTGCTCTCAACTTCATAGCTTAACAAATGTGAAATGAATTATTTCGTTAATCTATTATTTCGTAAATGTGGACCGTCTCTAGACGTGTTGTTTATGGTTTTCTAAATTATCATTAGCCCTTGCTCGCTCATCCATTCTCACTCCAATCTACTCCATTTCCTTCATGGGCTCAGTGAGCAACGGGAAGAATCTTAAAGATCTTGACTTTTTTAACATAGCCATCATTTTCTGTGCAAACTGGACACAAATGATACTCCATCCCTCCCATAAATGTTGTCTCATAAATTTTTGATACGAAATTTAATGAGAGTTGTTGGTTGTTTTTAAAGTGATGGGTCTTAACTTGTATTTAATTCCTAACCACACTATTTTGATTTTTTAAGAAATGGAACAATATTTATGAGAGGGAGGGAGGGAGTAGCAATTTGTCGCCATTGATATCACTTGGTTATTTAATCAGGTGCTTACCTTTGAACAAGAGCATTGAAATAACTAAGTAAAATATTAGACATGGCAGCAGAGACGGCAATCTCAACGGTGGTGCAGCTTTTGGGCGATCGGCTTAGGGAGAAGGTCAATTTCCTCCTCGGCGTCGAGGATCAGGTCCAGTTGCTGATAACCGAGCTGGACAGGATGCAAACCTTTCTCAAATACGCTAACAAAAAGCAAGCTCAAGATGATATGGTCCGCAACTGGATATCGGAAATCAGAGACGTGGCTCTTGACGCCGAAGATACCATCGAGTTGTTCGAACGCAACGTCGAGAATCCCAGCAGGAGCTGGGGCTTCTCGACTGCTGCCCATGCTTACCGATTCCGGTGCGCCACCTCAACTCAATCGGGCAAGAGGTGGAGTCCCTCCTTGCTAGGCTCGACTCCATTGACAAAAGCCGTGTGAGGTTTGGGATCAAAGATCTGGAAGAGTCGGAGCCGGCCGGGAGATCGGAGTTTGAATCAAGGCGTCGGCTAATTCCGGGGCAGAAGGACAAACACCTGGTGGGCATGGAGGATGATGTTAGGAAGCTTCTAGAGAAAGTCATGGATGAGAGGGACCAAGGCCTCTCCCTCGCGGCTATTGTGGGCATGGGTGGGATCGGGAAATCAACTCTCGCTCGCAAAGTCTACAACCACCCTGACATCATTTCTGATTTCGACACCCGAGGTTGGGTCGTCGTGTCGAGCGAATTCAATCCGAATGAGACTATCAAGCAGCTCATCCTTGAGACCATCTCTGAAGAACAAAAAAAACAGATCGTCGAAGAAATCAAGGAATTGAAGAAGATAAATGGAGACGTTTCTTACATTGAAAGGAAGCTTAAGAAAATGCTTCGCAGACAACTAGAGGGAAAAAAGTATTTTATAGTTCTTGACGATGTGTGGAAGAAGGAAGACTGTGACTCGATCATGGCTGCTTTGCCCGACGAACAAGGTACTTTACGTACTATATTTCAAATTTTCTTTGATTACTCATTTCAGAAAAATTAATTTTTAGAAAGGCATTTTTTGTCGTTAAAATATACTTTTAGCGATAAAATAATATATTCGCGAGGACGTCAAGAAAAAATAATATTTCTCGCTAATGTCTAAACTTAATAATGAGGAAGAATTTCCTCACCAATATATATTTTCTTTAACTACAATTATTGGAATTATCATAATTTGATTATTACATAAAATAATAAAAAATGATTAAAGGACATTAAGGAATCATTCATTTTTTTATTTTTGGAAAACTAATTATCGGAATGACGATATTAATATTAAAAATATTAAAAAAATTATTGGGAATTAATAGTGCTTAAAATAATATTAAAATTAATTAATAGTATATAATGAATAAGGAAAATAAAAGAATCATCACCACTCTTTTATTTAGGGAAATAAGTTATTTGAAAGATGTTAATATGATTCAACAAAATATTATATTAACATATTATAATAAAAAATAAAAGAAAAGATAATATTACGAATAGTAAGAAAATACTATGAATAGTGATAAAAATTATGTAAACTTATATTAAATAATGAAAACTGAGTAAGAAGTAACAGATTCATAAAAGTAGTTACTTATGATAAAACAATAAAAACTAAATTGGTGGAAGAAAATATTATGAATATTACAAGAATATTGAAAAGAGAAAGAAAAGAAAATATCATAGTTAAGAAAAAAAAAGGTTAACTTAGGATAAAATAATTATTAAGAAAAATAAGATAAAACATTATGTTAACATATTACAAATATTTGAAAAATGAAAGTAATAGATTTTTAATAGTGATTTAAATAAAATAAATAATAAATAATAGTGTTTAACGAAGAAAGAAATAAAAGCATTATGTTAACATATATATATATATATATATATATATTTGAAGAAATAGGATTAACATAATCAAATAATTATTCTATTACAACATATATATATATATATATATTTGTAGAAATAGGATTAATATATATATATATATATATATATATATATATATATATATATATGTTAATCTGTTACAACACAAAAAAATAAAGTATTACCAATAACAACAACTATCATTATCAAAAATGAAAATATTAGGAATAGTATAAAAAGTTATATTAACTTATATCACATAATAAAATATGAAAAAAGAAAGAATAGAAAATATTATTAATAGTAAGAAATATATGTGAAATTATATATAAAAAGAGAGCCTCAATTATTTTATTTTAAAAAATATTATTAGCAAAATGGTAATTTCATTGTTAAAACATGTTGAAAAATAATATGCTAATAAAATAATGAAAAAGAGAATAAAATAAATATTAAGAAAATATTATGTTATGTAAATTATAAAGTAATGGAACAACGAAAAAATACTCTGATCAGATTATTTCATGAATAGTTTTTCTCAACAAGAAAATAAAAAATATTAATGTTTAACGAAAATAATAATAGAACTTTGAAAAATTAATTATTGGAATTATGTTAAATTAATTATTAAGAAATAGGAAAAAGGAAAGATTATGTTATTATAAAATAAAAATAAAAAATAGAAAATAGAAGGTATTATAAACAGTAAAATATATGAGTTAGAAAATAAAACAGAATATTATGAATACTAAGAAAAATATCATATTAACTAAAAGAATAATAAAATTAATAAAAGTATCAGCAATTCTTTTATTTTGAAATATTAATTATTGAAATGATAATAATTTTATCATTTCAAATAGTAAAATTAAATTAGCATGTTAACCTTCTATAAAGTAAAAACTGAAAGACGTAAAAGAATTATGAATCGTAGAAAAATAATATGCTAAGTTGTTTCTAATAAAGTAATAGAAAAACATATATATATATATATATATATATATATATATAATATCTTGAATAGTGGTTTGTAAAAAGAAAATAATTAATTATTATAACATGATCAAATCAAGTGTTAATAAATTAATCCCGACCAAATTAATTTTTACCAATTGATTTAGAGGATAAATATAAAAGGGGTTGACCAATTTTTTAAGTATATTAAGGTTTATTTTTTAATTAGATTTAGCGAGGAATGAATTAATTTAGCGAGAACTATATGGCGAGGAATGAATTAATTTCTTGCTAAAAGAAAATGGAATTTTTATTTTTTTCCGAATAGTAAGAGTGAGGAGAACATGTCGAAGTTTCTCACAAAAAAATATTTAGAATTTTTAATTTTTTGGTCAATGCTATTAGCGAGAAGATCATGGCAAGGAAAAAAAAAATTCTCGCTAACTATATCAAAATATTAATTCCTCGCTAGTGCACATTTTTAGTGAGGAAATGCAAAATGACTTTCTCGCTAAAAGTCTTTTTTCCTGTAGTACGTTCATCGTATGTTTTTAGCCATTTACTATAATATGGTCAAAAAAATGTGTTTTGTACTAATTAATAATGACTTCTTCCTAAATTTACTGGATACTTTTGCGAATATATCTAGTATTTTAGTTCTAGTAATGTAGAATTCTCATTGAATTAATTGTTATTCCGACAGATAAAAATAGTAGATTGTTGCTCACAACTCGCAACGATGTTATTGCACGTCAATGTCAATGTCAAAGTTTGCATAAGATGAAGTTTTTAGATAAAGAACAGAGCTGGGAATTGTTCTTGAAGAAGGGCCTCAATAGCAACGAAGAATTTCCCAAAGAATTGGAGCAAATAGGGAGAGACATCGTGAAGAAGTGCAAAGGTCTACCATTATCAATCACCGTAATGGGAGGCTTACTGGCTGAAAAGAGGTATAATTGGGACTGGGAAGAAGCTCTGAACGAATTAAATGCTCATTTAGAAAGAGGCAAAAGCAACGTGTCGGCGATTCTGGAACTGAGTTATCAGAATTTGTCTGCGGAATTGAAATGTTGCTTTTTGTGCCTTGCCTTCTTCAAAGAAGATGCCACTATTCCCGTGAAAAGTCTGGTAGATATAATTGTTGGACTAGACTTTATCCAACAAACGGGAAGATCAACGACCACGGTGGAGGAGATAGCAAGAGGCAATCTATACGAGCTGATTAACCGGAATGTGGTCCAGGTCAAGGATTTGACGTTGGATAGAGTAAAAAGTTGCCAGCTCCATGATTCTCTTCGTGAGATTTGCTTAGAAAAAGCTGAGGAAGAGCTAGGTCTTCCAAATCTGATGGGGGGTCGCAGGAATTCATTGCCTAGACCTCGCCATCGTGTGGTGCAGTCTCGTGATTTTAAGCCTTTCTCGATGTCTTTCTCGATGAACAAGAATAAGTATATCCGATCTCTTTTCCTGGATGTTGTGGAGGATGATATCGGAGTGTTTGGTTCTAGTTATTGGAAGGGCTTTCAACACCTTAAAATTCTCGAAATCGAAGACACTAGATTTAATTACATGAGGGAATTGCCCGACTTTTTCCAATTTCTACTTGGATTGAAGCAGTTGAAAATATATATAAGACATGATACGATAGGGTTGTTGATCCCTACCTGGCTGAATACCCTTAAAAAACTCGAGCTACTCGGCCTGGATTTTGTTCGATTCCAAAATGTTCCACTGGAAATGGACAGCCTGCGTCATATTTATTTGGGGAGTGCCAGTGAGTTGATGATCACAAACCGTTGTACGAACTTAGAGACATTGAAATACATCAATATGACGGATTGGATGAAAAGCAGTATCAGACTAATGGACGGTTGTCCAATTAGGAAACTAGGCATCTTTATTGATGATGACGACTATAGTGGTGTGAGTGGATCATTAGAGAAGTTGGAGAATCTTGTTACACTGTACTTCCTCTCGTACCGCCGGATTGATGCATCAATTATTCCCCATCATCTGAGAAATTTAACTAAACTTAAAGTGTCTGGTCGTATGAGCAATTGTCCGAGTGCAAGTATGTTTCCTCCAAATCTGTCTCACCTCACTCTGGAGGAGATCGAGCTAGAGGAAGATCCAATGGCAGAACTGAGCAAGCTGCCAAAGCTGTTGTACCTCAAGCTGCATCATCATTCTTACTTGGGTGTGAGAATGCAAGTTTTACGAGGCGGCTTCCCCAGACTCAGAGGCCTGTTCCTGCAAGACATGTTTAAACTCAGAGGTGTCGACATAGAAGAAGGTGGAATGCCGCAGCTCAAGCTATTCCAAGTCTATAATTGCCCTCATTTCGACAGTTGCAACCTGTTGAACAGATCTTTTGAGGTGCAAAATCTGGGTAATTTGTGTTTGTAAAGTTCGAGATATCTTAACAGTATGGTTGTAAATAAATTCTAATATTCAATATTACTTTAATATTCTTATTGGCATCGATTTTAGTTTTTACATGTAGCTTACAGAACGGATTTGTTGCAAAGAAAATTGAAAGATAGCGAACAATAAAATGCTAATTCGTTCTTAAAAAAAAACTTTTGAGTTGGGCTGCTGTACATCCGGTTGCAGGTGCAACCGGACGATTACAATTAAATATGTACAATTTGGAATATTTAAACAATGGTAACGTAGTGCAGTTGGCTAAGCTGCTAGGCTCAAAGCCCATTAATCCGAGTTCGAGTCCCAGCAGCGTCTTTTTGAGTTTTTTTATTTTAATTGATATATTAATTTTAAAAAATGATACATTTGTTCATAATAATTCATATTTTTATTATAATTATTTTTTCAGAATAAGTTTGTCCCTTTTTTTTTGATAATATTTTTTTTCATTTTAATTGATATATTAATTTAAAAAAGTGATAAATTTATTTTAAATAAATAATATTTTTATTCCAACCAATTCATATTTTTTTCAAATCAAGTTTGTCCCTTTTTTCATTTTAATTGATATATTAATTTAACAAAAATGATAATTTTTTGTTTATAATAAGTGATTTTTTTATTCCAACCAATTAAAAAGTATCATTTCTCCTTAAAAAAAGTATTATTCTGCTTTAAGAAAAATATCATTCTTCCTTAAGAAAAGTATCATTCTTATTGAGCAATAGTATCACATGTTGTTAACAAAAGTATCATTCTTCCTTAAGAAAAGTATCATTCTTATTGAGCAATAGTATCACATGTTGTTAACAAAAGTGCCATTTTTACTTAAGAAAAGTATCATTCTTATTGAGCAATAGTATCACATGTTTTTACTATACCTTAGAGGGGAAGTCTAAACCCTACTTTTTTTCCTTTGCCTTTCTTTTCATTTATTTATTTTTTCTTTTCTTTTCCTTTCTTTTAATTTTATTTTTTTCCTTTTTTTTCATTCCTTTCTTTTCTTTTCATTTTATTTTTTTTATTTTCCTTCATTTTCATTTAAATTGATACATTAATTTAAAAAGTGATACATTTTTTTAATAATACATTTTATTTTATTTTTTAAATTTTTTTTATGTAACACTTTTTTTTAATAATAATTTTTTTAATTTCTTAAGAAAAATATCATTCTTTTTTTTTCCTTTTCCTTTTCCTTTCTTTTCATTTTATTTTATTTTCTTTTCCTTCATTTTCATTTAATTGATTTAAAAAAGTGATACATTTTTTAATAATACATTTTATTTTATTTTTTTAATTTTTTTTACGTAGCACTTTTTTTAATAATAATTTTATTAATTTATTAAGAAAAATATCATTTTATTGAGCAATAGAATCACATGTTGTTAACAAAAGTATCATTCTTCCTTAAGAAAAGTGTATTCTTCATTAAAAAAAGTATCATTCTTATTGAGCAATAATATCACATGTTGTTAAAAAAAGTATCATTCTTTTTTAAGAAAAGTATCAATCTTCCTTAAGAAAAGTATCATTCTTCATTAAGAAAAGTATCATTCTTATTGAGCAATAATATCACATGTTGTTAACAAAGTATCATTCTTTCTTAAGAAAAGTATCATTCTTCCTTAAGAAAAGTATCATTCTTTTTTAAGAAAAGTATAATTCTTCCTTAAGAAAAGTATCATTCTTATTGAGCAATAGTATCGCGTCTTTGTTAACAAAAGTATCATTCTTCCTAAAGAAAAGTATCATTCCTATTGAGTAATAGTATCACATGTTGTAAATAAAAGTATCATTTTGCCTAAAGAAAAGTATCATTCGTATTGAGCAATAATATTTTTCCTTGTTTTTTCTTGTACCCTAGAGGGGAAGTCTAAACCCTACTTTTTTCTCCAGGTTAAAAATGCTCGCGTTCCTTCGGAACACTCGCATTTTTTAAATGGTTTGGAAAAAAAGCTAGCGTTCCTTCGAACGCTAGCATTTCCAAACCCTTTTAGTCGTGGAAGCTGCTACGGTATTTTTTCTTGTTTTTAGTGTATCCTAGAGGGGAAGTCTAAACCCTATTTTTTTCTAGGTTAAAATTTTTAATATATATATTAATATTCTTTGTGTCATATATTTTTTTAAAAAAAATAAGAAATTAAATTTATTATTTTTCGTGTCATATTGTAGTTGTTCATACAATTATAATTTTTTTAAAAATATTATATTTTTTAATATGCTTTGTGTCATATATTAAATTTCTTAAAATAAGAAATTAAATTTAATATTTTCGTCTCATATTGTAGTTATTTATACAATTATATTTTTTTTAAATATTACTATACTTTTTTAACAAGAAAATTTTTTAATATACATATTAATATTATTTGTGTCATATATTAATTTTTTTAAAAATAAGAAATTAAATTTATTATTTTTCGTGTCATATTATAGTTGTTTATATAATTATAATTTTTTTTTAAAAATATTATATTTTTAAGAAGAAAAAATTTTAATATTACATATTAATATTCTTTGTGTCATACATTAATTTTTTTTAAATAAAAAATTAAATTTTTAATGTTAAAAATAAAAAAAGGAAAATGCTGTTGCTGGGTGTCGAACCCGGGTCTCTCGGGCGAGAGCCCAGCAACTCACCACATACGCTACAGGAGCGCTTATGTGAACATCTATATTATTATGCTATTTAGCTGGGTGCAGCCGGTTGCACCTGCAACCGGTTGCACCAAAGTTTTTGCGAAAAAGTTTTGATTTTATAATGTTTACATTTTTTATTTCTTGTCATTGTAATAAATGTCTATTTAATTCGGAAGGCCGTGTCTGTAAATAGTATCAGTGTTGTCCAGGAGTTTGATGAGTTGACATATAATTTCTTTTTAGTTTTAATTTGTGTGTATCTTTATTCTTAATTTATCTAATAATTTATGAATATAGGCTTCAATTTTTATCAATATTTTAAAATTAAACGTCTCCAAAAAAAAAATATTAATGAGCTGAGTTAGGGTAGTAATGAACTGTAGTAGCCTAGAGGTTTAGGTGAATCTTACCTAATATACATTTGGAATAGATTTTTCTCGTCAAAAGAAAATAAAAAAATAATTATATTTACCTCGTAGTGCAAGTGGATAGGTCAAAATGATACAATCTTTTTCACTTTACATACACTTCTTCCCCCAGTTAAACTCCATAAATATAATTTTACAGTAATTCAATGAAATTTGAAGTTGGATAGTGAGATGTAATCAAATTAAATTAACATTTCAATTAAAAGTAATTAATTTGTTTCCCTATTTAAAAATAAATAAATTGTCGGCTCCTTTTTTCGGCACGTATATTAAGAATGTATGTCCCATAAAAAGAGAATGATTAATTATGTATAGAAAAATTGCTATTTTGAAGTGAGATAAAAATGAATGGATAATTCGGAGAAGAAAGCAAGACGATGAATGGGACGGGGGAATACGTAATGTAAATATGAATATGAAAATATAAAAGAAAGTCCTCCGGGCCAGGCCCAACTAATGCTGCAGGAGACTCTGGAGCCCAGCCCATTTCACATGGTCCATGTTTTCGGCAATTGGGACACCAAAATTATATAATTGTATTGATTATTAAAACTTGAATTAATATTATTGCTCCGCAGTTAAAACAGGTTGAGTTCAACGAATTCCCTATAAACGTAACCTAATCTTTTTGACCTAATGGATTAGCCAAAATTATTGTTTCTACAACTTAAATTCCCAACTCTTAAAACGCTTCCTAGCTAATCATCCCCAAGAATGAATAAAAAGATCTTAGTAATAATTTACAAGAGATTAATCGAGAAAGTAGCTCGTACTTATTTTATAATCGGTTCCTAAATAACTACATACTTTGAATATTCTAATTCACCTTCACCTCACCTAATATGCCAGCCACATCTGATATGAAGGCGGATCTTGAGGTGTCTAGGTCATTTTTAAATTGTACTTTCCATATGAAACGTCTTGTTTCTTTTCGGTGCTGAAGTTTATGAGTTTGACTTTTGTGTGTTAAGAGGAAGTATTGTGAATGGGCCCACAAAAAAAGTGACGTTTTGTGATATAAGTTTATTTCCGTTTTAGAAAATAAGAGACAAATTTCAAGATTTTCTTTATATTTTTAAACTTGAGTCCTTTTATCCTTTTGAAATTATAAATTCCGCCCATCAATTATTATTTTTGGATCTGACCCTAACCAGATATACATAATTTATTACAAAAAAGGAGTATGTAAAAACACGTATATAATGTTATGGTATTAATCAACTAACTAAATACCATATGCTTGTGGGCTTTAGATTTGTTATGGTGCTAAAAATTTCTAACTTGTAGACCTTAAATGAAGCCATAGAGAAGACCCTCATGGCAATACACGTGCAAGATGTCATTACATGTGGTGTCAGTTGAAGTCTTGAAGAGTTTCAACCTCTTTGCTTAATGCAATTATGCATGGGAAAATAATAAGGAAAAAATCCAAAAAAGAAATATAAAGAAAACAATTTGAATTATGTAAATTTAATTTTGTAAAAGTAAAACTTTTTTTTTCTTTGAGGTATACAAATTTAAGATGAAATAATAAGGATCGAGCTATCTTCTTAACAATATCGTTGTACAATAGATTTTTATAAAACTATTGCTTGTACAATCAATTCAATTGTAATAATATTCTTATTGTCGTCGATTTTAATTTTATACCTCGCTGAAAGAATTGATTTGCGGGAACGAAAAATAAAAGCTAACATGTTGTTCAATTCCCAAATGTTGCATTGAAAATGGATAACCTGCGCCATATTCATACTAGGTATATATCCCTGGGCCGGTGAGCACAAACAGTTTGACAAATATTGAGACATTGAAATACATCAATAAGAAGGGTTGTGGGAGAAGAGTTTAAGAGTGAACGGTTGTCCTATTCTGGAAACTGTCCTTAGAGTGGGATTACTTCTCTCAAACAGAAGAAGCAATTTTTCTCATTCTCACATATAGAAGAAGATGTTCATTTTTTTTTGGCACAATTTTTAAGGATATTTGTTGGTTGTGGTAGAGTTGTGTAAAATTGTGTGTAATAATTTGTCAAAAAAGAAAATTAAAAAATTTGTTAGGATCTTCGACCCTCAAAAAATGTGACGAACGAATTTTTGGAAATCAATCGATACAATAACAAATAATAACACAAGGAGAAACGAAATAGGCACAGAAAATTTAACGTGGTTCGGTTAATCGATTTACATCCACGCGCCGCGGCGAAACAATCTACTAATAAAGAGAATAATACACAATATGCCTCCAGAATATGCTCCTAGACCAAAAAACACATATTCATAAATATATGGTCAATTAGTCCAACTAACAAATCTCATAACATGTGGGTTATGATGCGTAGAAACACTTTTAAAACAATTAGATAACCTATCTATTTATAGGGGAAATTAATGATAAACTTCATTAATTATTCGATGTTGGATAAAACTCAATTTCCTTAAATGATTAGGATTTAAGCCACACCATAAAAAAATAATGGGACAACCTGAAACTATACAAAACCAATGTAATGAAACGGAGGGAGTATTAATTTACATGCATGTCGCTGATAGAATTGATTTATGGCGAAAAATGAATTTACATGTATGTCGCTGATAGAATTGATTTGTGGAAAATTAAAAGCTAACATATTTGTGGGCAAGGCCCATGAAATGGGATGGGGCTTGTACATCATATTACTTGTACACACAGAGAGATTTAGTTATATGTATTTTAGATCCATTGCACCCCATAAAAGGTTAACGGAATTATATATATTCCAGCAAATATTGACCTCCGACGATAAGTATGTGAAGCCCATGAACCTGACCACCATCATGGCTTTGAATTCGAGGACTTGAATATATTTCAATTTCCAAATAATTATATAATAATGTTTTACACTTTTTTATTTCTAGTTATTGTGATAAATGTCTCCTTAATTCGGACAGTCATGTTATGCGACAGTTGAGAGTCTAATAATGAGTCAATTATTAAAATAACACTCTCCAAAAAAATAATTCCCAAAATAATATTCTTTTAAAAATAATTATCAAACTAACACTCTTTTTGCTATCTATGCACTTATTTATTAAATAAATATCTACATGAAAATACTTTTTATTTATTACATTTACTTAATTAAAAAAAGCAGTACACTTCATTGTAATAAAATAGCATTTCTAAATAAAAAAGATAATATACATTTTTTAGTTTTTTATTTATTTTGTACGTACGCCTGTTTTCTAAATTAAAATAAAATATATTTTATTTATTTAGTTTATATTTAATATAGTTCAAACAAAAAAATATTTTTTTTATATAAAAATAGGGAACTATTTTATGTTTTTATCTTAATTACAAAACAAATAGAAAAAATATATATGATTATTGCAATTAGGTTGGAAAGAATTTGTTTTCCGGTATTTTTCAAATAAAAACAATAAGAATATATTTTTTTATTTGCTTTGTTATTAAATATTCGTGGAAAGATTCCTCTATCAGCGCAGTCAACTCCGTTCTTTTCATATTTTCTAACTAAAAATAAAAATATTTTTTATTTTTTATTTCTCATAATGCTAATAGTAAAATTAAATGCAAAAATAAATTTTAGTTTCCATGTAGATATTCATTTGGTAAATAAGTGTATAGGTGGTAAAAAATGTTACTTTAGGAATTATTTTTGAAAAAGTGTTAATTTGATAATTATTTTTTTGGAGAGCGTTATTTTGGCAGTTGACTTGTCTATTAATTGGCAAATAATTATTGGAAAATTGAGTTTGACTTTTTTTCGTTTTATGCATCTTTATTTCGAATGTACGTACTGCATTAGAATACTCTTCAAGTAGGTTCAATATTATCATTATCTTTTAAACTAAACTTCTCCAAGCACAATTTAACAAGCGAGTTAGGGTAATATAATGAGAAAGTATGGTGTATGACTTAGATAGTGAATAAAGTCAAAATAAGCCCATCTGCATAAATTAGAAACAACAGAGGAGAAAGGATACGTGCAAATACTTTTGCAAGATAATTATTAAATATTTACGTAGTAAATATTGTACCTCTAAACTTGAATCATGCATATTTGATTTATTTCGTCATCTAAGTAGATATTACATGTAATATGAAAATATAAAATAACTCCCATCCAAGACAATAGTAGATCGATATTTTAAATTGTACATCTTGGTTAAATAATGGATTGTGGCTGCAATTCTTTGATTAGATTTTAGGGGTGTACATGGGCGGTTTTGGGCGGGTGACAAACGGAACCGCAAATCACCCAAATGCTTGCGGTTTACAAAATTATTCAACCGCAACCGCCAAATATAAATAGAAAACCGCATGTTGGCGGGTTGAACGGTTGCGGGCGGTTTAGCGGGTCGATAAGTTAAAAAAAAAATATTTCCTTCACAGTTTTAACGATTATCAAAAGCAATAAATGATATTCTAAAAGTATTCCCAAAATATTTTAGGGTTTATAAGTCGTGCTTGACTCGCTTTGGCCTTTGGGAATTGTTGTAGACTTGTAGTCGAGAATCTTCAGAAGAATTCACATATTGCATTTTTTTTATTTTATGTGAATTTATTAGTCATTTTTTAATTTTTTTATTACAAGTAAATAGCTTTGGAAGTAATATTGATACACATACTGCAGCTCAACTTTTTCTTATAACTTAGTTATTACTATTTTAATACTGTTAATTTGGCCTAGTGAACTAATTAATAAAATTCAGTTATTAGATTAAAAGTGTTAATATAATTATATAAATATGATATTATTGTAATTAAAATAAATATGCGGGTAGGCGGTTTAAATGCGGGTTTTCTAATTCAAATCCGCAACCCACCCAATACTTTGCGGGTTGTAAAAATTAAACCGTTAATACGCACATAAAAATTTAAACCATGCGGTTGCGAGCGGTTACGGGCGGGCGGGTGCGTACGGGCGGGCGGTTTTGCGGTTTTTTTGTACACCCCTATTAGATTTTACTCCTTTTCAACATCTTCTAGTCTTTTTTTTTTCCAAAAATTGAATTGATGTGACCTAAAAAAATGTTTTAGTGCAGCAAATCCAAAACTAATTAGAAGGCAAAATATGCAGTTTAGGAAAGGCGAATTAGAAATTTGTTAAATATATTTAAAATTCAAAATTTACACAATTAAGGAACATTATTAGTTCTCACAAAATTCAAAATTAAGGGAAAGTAAGGGATTTTTTTAAGGGACTTCCAAAATATGCAATCCGGATTCTCTGGCTCATTTTAGGTGGATCACTCGGTGGTCCACCAATTACGCAGTGTCACGCGTACATTGATGGTCATGTTACTATTAAATAAACATATATTTAATGGTAACATGGCCCATCAATGTACGCGTGACATCGCGTGATTGGTGGGCCACCAAATGAGCCACCATTTTTGGGACAGAGGATATGTTAAGCAAAATATACATTATTTTCCACATAATTCCTGCGAAACAACGGTATAGCTGTATAGGACAATTAATGCGTTCACTGTATTGTAAGATGTGGGGAACTCATCAACTTGTGCCTCGGCCTTGCAGAAAGTTTATGTCTCCCCTACCCATGAGAAGAAAATGACTGGAAAATGTCCCCTAGGGGATGGCGGAGTGGTTAAGGTGAGGTGGCCCGGGACCGACAGGTCATGGGTTCAATCCTCACTGAAGTCATTCTGTGTGAGCCTGTCACCTTAGGGTGGTTGAACCTCCTGTGTGGTTTGCAGGCTACTGCACAAAGAGTTGAGGTTTACCCAGAGCGTACCGAAAGTAGCGGCTGCGGGTTCCTCAAATCAAAAAAAAAAAAAAATGACTGGAAAATACATGCATTTTGACAGGAAATTATTAAGTTTTGTACTCGGGTTGGAGATAAAAATTGAATTATGCTAAAGTTGTGTAGAATGTAAATGAAGTCATGCTCTTAGTATCTTGATATCCAATTCTGGAAGTTTTAATAAAAATATCTAATTAAAAAGGTAAGAGTTTAATTAATATGTTACGTTTTTCCCTTATTATAAATAAACAGGAGAAAAAAGTAAAGTAGAAGTTCAGTAGTGAATCATCTGAGATTATAGAAGATGCAGTTGCAACTTCTTTTCTTTTCTTTTTAGCAGCAGCTTTAGCGGTAGCTCTTCCTGTAGGACGAGGAATTGATGCAGAAGCACCACTTGTAGGAGTTTCTGGAGTGTCATCTTCATTAGTCCTTGTTCTTTTGGAACTACGACTTTCATCAGTATTGATATCATTGTTAGGATTTTTAGAAGTGCGACCTATTGTCTCTAAATTCAACTCTCATCTTGGATTACCTCTCATAACTTTTTCAAAGACCTCGCGGTGAGCAAACTTTTTACCGTAAATCGTCTGTGCTTCCCTCTCAATATCCTCGTTCGACATCCCGCTCTCTCTATGAGCATACACTTCCTTATATGCACCGATCCACTTCATAACGTTCGCATTAATGCTTTTGTAACGTCCGCTCAGTGACTCTACTGACCTCTCTTCGGATATTAGCGGGTTTTCAGCTCGAATGTTATCATACAACTTTTTCACCTTCTTCCATAACGTGACCTTACTTTGGTTGGGGCCAGCAATCGGATTTCCACTAACATGACAATAAGAAGACATTAGAATCATGTCTTCTATCTCTTTCCAACCTTGAGGATTGTTCGAAGTGTTGGCCGATTTTTCATGAGGATTTTCAACAGATGTTAAAGGGGTGTTTTGGGTGGAATTTTGGAATTGAATTGAAACATCGGTGAGCGAATTCATCGGAATTTTGGAAATTTTCATAACTGGGATAGTAATCTTGAGAATAAGAAAAATTTGGGAAAATGGAGAAGTTGTTATTATATGGATCCATAATAATTAAAAGAAAGATTGAGATTTGTAGTAAATAATAAAATAAGAGAAAATGAAAATTTTTTAAGATGTGAATAAGTATAACAATATTAAGCTCTATTTATAGAGAACGAAAAATTATGAATTTTGTTATAATTTTTATCTATTTTTAAAATGTATATTATTTAAAAATATTTATTTTTTATACAGAGAAAATTAATATTAAGAGTCAATGGAATGATGCCAAGTGGCAACATCCCATTGCCAATATACTTCCAAGCATTGAGCAAGAAAACCCATTCGGACAACTCTTTCTCTCTCCTCCCTCACCTATTTTTTTCTTTTTTATTCTTTTTTTTGTTTTTTATCTAGTGGGTTTTCCCCTCCTGATATTCTTAGTCTAAGAGTACCTCCAATGGAAGTTTTTACCCAACTTCTTATTTTGCTAAAAGTTGTTATTTCAACTTTTTAACAATGGAGTAGTTTTTCTACAATGAGGTGACCAACTTTTTATCAATGAGGTGGTAGAGCCAACTTTTTAAATAAAGAGTTGGTTTTTCTCGATTTTTGAACCAATATTAAATTTTATATTAATTAAAAAAGCACTTTACATATTATTATTATTTTTTTATTAATAATATGATGAACAAAAAATAGTGAGTATAATATATGGGATGAGATCACATGTCCAATAAATCCTTGTTTAATTAGTATTTGATTTAAAACAACGTAGATTTGTATTAAAAAATATTCTCTTTAATTATTTATTATATTATTTTTTCAATCTTCTCCGTTTAATTTGTTATTTTTTTAATACAAAACTACGTCATTTTGAATCGAACATCAATTAGATAGAGATTTATTAGACAGGTGATCTTATCTCATAATATATATATATATATATATATATATATTAATAAATAATACTACCCATTAAAAAGTTGAGTTAAAAGGTTTATGATTAGAGTTAAAAATATTAAAAAGTTTATGAATTTGAAAAACTGATGTGGCGAATAAAAAATTGGGAATGTAGGTTTAGGGTTGAGGCACACTAATAGAAAGTAGTACGTGATCTTAATTAATGTCAATAATTAAATTATTGACTGTTGGACAGTGAAGGAAGACTCAATTATTGTAGCTTGCAAGTTAAGTCTTTTCCTTCGAATTTTTTGGCAATCAATCCAACTTTTTTAAAGCCTGGACCCTCGTATTATTCCTTCTACATCACACGTTAAAAGTGGTGTAGTTTGTGTGTGTGTGTATAAAGCTCGCAATATGAACTGTGGTACGTAGGGGTGTAATGGTTTGGTTCAATTCGATTTCTTATGTATTTTAGGAATCGGATCAAACACATCAAAATAGTTCAATTCGATTCCGTTTGATGTATTTTTAAATATCGAAATCGAACCGAACCGGTTATAAATGATTTGGTTCGATTTATCGGTTCACCTTTTTTTTTTTTTTTTTTTTTTTAAATCCTAAATAATGCAAGATTAATAGTTTATAGAATGTCACTCGTTCCAAACTCATAAGTATAGAGTTGTTACTCATTTATCTTCCTTTGTATAGATTAGAATTGATATTAATTTAAATCTAATATCTAAATCGAATAACATTTTCATATAAGAAAGACAAATATTAAATTAAAATATTAAAAAATAAGATATTGGTTCGGTTCGAACCGTTCAAAAATTCTTGAAACCGCGAACCGAATTGAATGTAAATGATTCCTAAAAAAATAAACTGAACCAAACCGCGAAGCCGAACCGAATCATATTTTTTTGTTTGATTCGGTTTGATTTGATCGGTTTCGTGATTCGGAGCGGAACCATTTACACCCCTAGTGGTATGTTCACAACCACACTAGTGTAGAGCTGGCAAAAAAACTGGAACTGAACCGGAGCCGTTGATCAATGGTGCAGTTTTTGTTTTGAGTATTTGGAACTGTGGAATGTGGTTTATTATTTCAATAAATATTACTCTCTCCATTCTACTTCATTAGTACACACCGAAGATTAAGAAAATTATGTGTTTTGTGTAAAATAAATAAAATAGTAAAGTCCACTTGAATATATTAAAGTATTATTTTAAGTTAAAAAAAATTGAACTAATAGAATTGAACAACCAAAAAGAAAAAGAAAAGTGGAATTGTGGAGTGAAAAGTTATTTATTTTAAATTTAAAAAATACTAATATCCCTTTTCTCAATGGGGTAGTTATTTCATTTTGCTAGGGGTGGAAATCGGTTTTCGATTATCGGGGGGAACCGAAAACCGAAACCGATTGAGTCGGTTATCGGGTAATCGAAACCGAAAATTCGGTTTCGGTTCCGAGTTCGGTTCCGTTATTATTGAGGCGGTTCGGTTCTCGGTTAACCAACCGGTTACTTAATAACCGATGGTTAACCGACTTATACATATGAGAACAGAATCAGTCCACAAATCGTGAATTCAGATTTCGTCTCCTCTCTCTGTCTGACTTCTTCCTCTCCGCGACTCCGCTCCCCGACTCCGCCCTCCGCCGCTCCGCGTCCCGTCCAGTCCCGACGTCCGTCCAGTCCGCGACTCCGCCCTCCGCCGCTCGCGCTTGTTGCCTCGTCCAGCAGACCTGCAGACCAGATCCAGGTCAATTCTCGCTAATTGTTGAAATTGATTGTTTAATTGTTGAAATTGATTGTTAATTTGTTTTCGCTGATTCTTGGATGGATGGATGGCCGATGGGCGATGGGTACACCTGTTTTCGCTGATTCTTGGATGGATGATTCTTGAAAGTTGAAATTGATTGTTTATTTGTTGATAATTTGATATTAGGGTATTCTACAGGTTTTACACTTTTACTATTATGTAAAATTTATATTTTGTTGTCAAGAGCCCAAGAGTGGGCTTGCTAATTGCTGTGTTGATAAGGCTTGCTATTTGCTAATTGCTGACTCTGATGTTCGGTTATCGACTAACTAACCGGAACCGAACCGAATTCGGTTTCAGTTAACCGAAGAACCGATCGGTTCCGGTTCCGGTTAGCATTTTTGGCTCACTTCGGTTTCGGTTAACCGAAATTTCGGTTCCGATTAATCGGAATCGAACCGATTTTCACCCCTACATTTTGCTCCGTGGTGTATTTATGTTATGGCCCTTTTCCGAGGCAACCTCCGCAGCATGCAAAATCATGATCGAATCTTTTCACCCGGATTTCGGGATATTTTTCAGTTATTTTTTCTGACAAATTACAGAACTGAAAGGCCTGACGCAGGAATTTTGCTACGGTTAGAAAAAAAAATTAAAAACTCATGCATGTATCTATTATAGTTAAGAGCATACATTAATTAATGTATAAGAATTAAAATAACCGTTTAATTTAGTAATATTTGAGAACCCTTGATCTTCAACACATTATATTTTGATTTGATGATCATTAATTAATTAAGAAAATCGAATCAATTATATTATAAAAATAATGAGATGAGATGTGACGACAAAAAAGGACCAAGATTTGTCACAATGTTTTTCCATTAACGGTACAGCAGACAACAAGACAAAATACGACAAACATGATAATCCTCGGTAGAGGTAATTATGCTACGCAAAAGCGATTTAATTACATTTAGAAATTAAGAGCGATTTTTACGGAACCAATCGGCAGGATCGCTATCGAAATCCTTGCGAGGCATGTAGTAATCTTTTCCCGGAGCTTTCATCATCTTCTCAGGAGAACCTCCGAACAGCTTCGATAAGCCCCACAACGCCACTCCCCCCGCCGCAACCACCGCCAGAGTAGTCAGAATCAGTTCTCCGTCTTCTTGCTTCTCCACCAGCTTCGCTTTGGATGACGAACCGCTTCTCCCGTCTCGTGCTGCCATGTGTACTGCCTTCTCTGAAAATATTATTGCTGATTTTATATTGATTTTGATATGAGTTGAAGGTTGCAGGAGATGAGACAGCATTTATATAGGGCAAAGGGTTTTAATTAATTAATTAATTTAATGGGGAGAATTAATTAAAAGGTATTTATTCTTGAAATCAAATATTAACATTTTGAAATCTCGCAAACACCACAATCAAACCCTAGCTTAAATAGGATTGATTCATAGAGCAAGAAGAATAAGAAATACGTACCAGATCGATGAATAATAGGCTCTCGGATGAGTTTTCTGTGGTAGTTAAGCTTGAGAGAGAGGGGGGGCAAATTGATGAGGAACACCGGTGGTGGCACAGGGGCTTTTATAGATGAGATGAGATTTAACACTAAGAATATCGGTAGGGAAACCCACCAGGTGGGTTTTGCAAAAAAAAAAAAAAAAAAAAAAAGGGTTATGGAGGAGAGAGAAAGAGCGACTCGGGTGACTTTTGTTGCTCAATGCTACCTGGTGGTTAGAATTTTATTGATCAATGGAATGTTGCCAATTGACATCATTCCATTGACTCTCAATATTAATTATTTGTAAATATAAAATAAATATTTTTTAATAATATATATTATAAAAATTATAGTAAAATTCATAATTTTTTATTATTTATAAATAGAGTTCAATATGGCTATACTTTTCACATCTTAAAAAACCTTCATTTTCTCTCATTTTATTATTTACTACAAATCTCAATCTCTCTTTTAATTATCATGGATCCATATAATAACAATTTCTCCAATTTCCCAAATTTTCATTAGTCTCAAGATTATTATCTCAGTTATGAAAATTTTCAAAATTTCGATGAATTCGCATCATCGATGTTTCAATTCGATTCGCAATTTTCACAAAATTCCACCCAAAACACCCCTCCAACCTCTGTTGAAAATCCTCATGAAAAATCGGCCAACATTTCGAACAATCCTCAAGGTTGGAAAGTAATAGAAGACATGATTCTAATGTCTTCTTATTGTCATGTTAGTGGAAATCCGATTAGTGGAAATCCGATTGTGACAATTTTGGCCAATGACTTATTCCCAAGTTTGACATGTTTGGATTGAGGTTAATTCTTGTTTCACTTGGGTAATTTCTTGTCCTTCATTCCAATATTTAGACTTGATTAGCCGGTTGAGAATATGAGGATGGTATGAGGCACTAACAGAATGGTAGCTTTTAACTCTTCACTTCATTTTGCTGCCCTTATTTTCAACTTGTTCCAATGATAATCGAGTTAAAATTTTGGTAATTGTGTATGTTTTGCTTGAGGACAAGCATGAGCTAAGTGTGGGAGAATTTTGATAGACTATAATTTTGGCATTGTTTAATATGTGTTTTGGTATAATCTTCACTTTTGAATATGATTGCTACTTATTTTGTAATTTTTGGATCTTAATAGGTGCTTTAGAAGTGTAAAGCTTTCTTATGGAAAAGTGGAAGAAAACAAAGAAAAAAGACCAAAACCACTATTGAACAATGTCAGATTGATTGCCGGATTGAATATCGGGATGAAAGTCGGACGAAGTAGAAAAAGAAATAAAAACTTGTGCTGATTTTAAAAGGGAATAATTGGGCTTTTTAATTCTCTATAAGTTAATTAAGTCCAATTAACATGTTTTTCCTTGGAAAAGAGGCTTCACGACAGTTTTTAAAAAGGAAGATGGGGAATTAGTTTTGGGACAGTTAAAAAGAAAAGGAGGAGACGCAGAAAGACATATTGGAGGAGAGAAAATCATCTGCACTTGGAAGAAAATCATCTGCAACTTTTAGAGAATGAAGACAATTTTTGAACAAGATTCGATATAGAGATTGAAAAGTCTTATTATCTTTTCTTTCTAATGCTTGTATTCAAATTCTCTTATGTTTTCTTAATTATGTCTAGTAGCTAATTTCCTTTGCTAGGGGTTAGGATTGCTTATGTTTATGGATGAATTTTAGCTTTTATTGGTTCATATTCTTCTTCAATTTCCAAGTTCTATTATCTTGTGTTCATTACATGTATATGTTTGGCCAACATATATGTGCTATTTGGAATTAATTTCTTGTAACCCTTGAGATTGATTCATGCAATAGATAATACTAGAATATATCCGAGAATAGTCACGAAAGTAGGCTAATAAGGATATAACATGGTTAACACCTACGATTGAAATGGATTTGTTTAATTTCTATATCACGAGAGTAGGTATAGCATTTATGCGAGCACGTCTTATCCGAATCGAGAGATTGTTTAAGATATAATAGGGTGCATGCCGTAGGATAATTGAAAGCGAAATTAAATCAACAACAAACTAAAATTATAAATGAGAGAAATTGTAGGATTTGAATGTGTGAAATAATATGACAAGTTGGTCTCTATTTATAGAGAAAAAAATACACGAATTTTAATATAATTTTAATTTTTTTTTACGAAAATATGTAAAAGATATATCCGATTTTATCATGTACAAAAAAAAATATAACCAACCAATAAAAAAGTACTACATGACACCATCTCATTGGATGACCTTTATTGGGTCAAGTGTTCGGCCAAATGCTTGTCGGCAAACATGATTGGTCGTACATGCAATCAACTCAATATATTCTTTTTTTCTAATTGGCAAAATTCGACCACCTTCATTATTTTAGAGCGATAAAAGTAGTCTAATGTCAATAATTAAATTATTGACTGTTGGACAGTGAAGGAAGACTCAATTATTGTAGCTTGCAAGTTAAGTCTTTTCCTTGGAATTTTTTAGCAATCAATCCAACATTTTTAAAGCCTGGACCCTCGTATTATTCCTCCTTATGTCCTTCAATTAGCCCAAGGTTATCATAGAGATTCAGTGTTTGCAATTCCGTAAAAGTTCGAATATAGAGGATTCGATTATTAATATTACAACAAGGCAAGGAACAATGCATTTAAGTGTAATATCTATTAGCCAAAGTTGGGGAAATACAATACCAAGGTCACGGTTATTGATGCCAACCAGTTCAATGCCCTCGATTGCCAATACATGATTCATCTCTCTCTCATCATGTACCTATACAATATTGAAGACCAAAACAGGGATAAGAAAATAGTAAAACCATAAAAATGAGAGAGGAAATTTAATAATAAAATCAAGCATAAGAAACTATTGCGATTGAGTTTAGTAATATGAGGCTATAAAAGCGAACCTCCACATTTATTTGCTTATCTTAAGCCCAAACATTCCATTGCAATAA
The DNA here is from genome assembly GCA_028984105.1 of Lavandula angustifolia. Taxonomy (NCBI): domain Eukaryota; kingdom Viridiplantae; phylum Streptophyta; class Magnoliopsida; order Lamiales; family Lamiaceae; genus Lavandula; species Lavandula angustifolia. The sequence goes on from CM054819.1 coordinate 1,491,893, forward strand.
ACATATTAACATGAGATACTGAGATTAAGAGAACTTTTCACCAACGTGTACAAATAACAAGAACCAAACATTTTCAATATCAGAGCCAGTAAACCCAACCAACAGATGGGATGGTCAGTGGAACTCCTTAATACATCTTAGTAAATTAGATGAGTAAGCGTGCCCAAATGAATTATCAAGAATCGATTAGCTTCATACCTCATCAACAATACAACAAATAAAGAAAAAACTGCAAGAATAACAAGTAAGCATTCATTTATTAACAACTACCTCATTCTTTACCCGTGGAACCCTGAATGAATTTCCATGTTGGGCCTAACTAAGCTTGTATGACTGACTTATCAACAATGCATGTAGCCTCATCTCCTTACCAATCTGGAACTGCAAACTACTAACAAAATCTAATTATTATTCATGCTTCAGAATCTGAAAGTGAGCAGGGAAGGGAATTTAACTAGGTACCTAAAATAAAGTTCCCCGAAACAGAAACAGAATAGGAAGCAGGGCATCCTAATTTACTGCCCATGTTGCTTTCAGTATAACTCTACCTGAGTAAAACACCTTAAGCCTAGCTTGAAGCAACATGAACCCTAGACATTTTCAACAAAGGGAACCACATCTACCAAACTGATTCTGAAAAATAACATCAAAATACAGGGCGTACAGAGGTATTTACACCATATATAAACTGGATATTTCCACTCAGGCCGTCCTCCTCCGGCTGCCGTGTTCCCAACGGAGACGCGACGAATTCCAGCAAAAACTTCATAGAATTAGCGGAAACAGACGAAAGGTGTAAAAATGTTAGTGCGCGTTCAAATGAAACCACAGCATAAAACAAAAGATAATAAGCACGAGAGGACTTACATCGAGGAGAGGCAGGAGTTCATCGAGGGACGACGGAGGGTCAGCAAGACTTTCCGCAACTGCGGTAAGCCGCTCTTCCAGTTCTCTGTCGGAAAGTTGAGGCATCGTTTTTACTCCGTTATCAGATCTTATTTGAAACTGAAAAGCAAGAAGGTATGCCCAGGTCAGGATTACAACGAAAACCTAGGCCGAGCAATACGAACAGACAAACAATTTGAACAACAACGAGCGAAAATTTTGAATTGAAATTATCGAAAACCCTAAAAGGTAAAGCGGGGAGTTGGATTGGGAAGGCACAAATTCAATTAAAGCAGAATCCGGTGAGAGGGAGCAAATTTCCTAAAATATTTCATAAGAGAGCGTGATTTATGTAATTATTATAGTAAGTTAATTAATATTTAATACTCCCTCCATCCATTATTTATGTTCCATTGGAACTGAATACGATAATTAAGATAGTGGTAAAGGTGTAAAGTTGTGGTGAAAAAGTATAAAGGGATATGATCCACTTGCTTAGATTGATTGTGGTCCAATTATTTATTTCCTTATTTTGTATGGAACATAAATAATGGAACAATAAAAAAAAAGCAAGTGGGACATTAATAATGGGCGGATGGAGTATATTTCTACATATAAAACAGTGTCACATTTTAGTTGATTGGTTTGCATTTCCTAATTACTTTTATTTAGAGAAATCAAACCATACCCAATCATCGCAAATATTTATTTCATTTTCTTTTTCTTTTTTTTATAGTTGATATTTTTTTATACGATTTTCAACCGTTTATACTAGACTAGGGCAAACACCCGTGCTAACGCACGGGTGAATTTTAGGTATAAAATTAACTTAAGTATTTTTAAAGCATCAACTTATATTTAGTATTTCTTATCTACTCCAAATTTATTTTAACCCAATAATACCCTCTGAAATGCATATACGGTATTTCCGTAATCTGTCTTAGGCAAGATACTCTTACCAGCTTAATTTCAGCAGAATAATATTTAGGCAAGATCAGAGAAGACTGGTTATGTATGTGTGTCAGATCACTTAGTGATCAGTTGTGGAAAATTAAAAACACAATCAAAACAAGCCTTAAGACAATGATTAATTGTCTGGCTAGAAACAAGAACTGTTATATATATATGATAAGATTACATGTTCCTATCTCTATTACAAAAGCAACAAGATAAAGAGGTTCTTCTTCGCCGTCGGAACTTCGAGTCTTCTTTTTGAAATCTTCAGACTTCTCAGCTGGAGGTTCCAGAAAATAATATTTGTAGAGCTTTGTTCTCAACATCTGAATCTCCTCATGATCTTCAGGACGATCTTGAATTAGCTCATAATGATGTGCTGCCTGAATTACTTCATCTTCTATTACCTTTGTCAAGAGAACTCCTCGTGTTGTTCTAGGAGGTGGATATCGCTTGAAGGCTGGAGCTTTGAATGGAATATTCTCTTTCTTCATTATATCCAGAAGCTTATCTTTTAGCTGGAAATCAAACATATACATGAACTCATCAAATGCCTGCTCAGCTGATGTATCCGGAGGGAAATACTTCCATACATAGAAGCTCTTTATGAAGGATTCTTTGAGCAATTCCCATTCCTCATTCAGCTGAGCAGGTACCCATTTGTCTGTATAAGGAACAATCTTCTTTATGTAGGGTCCTGTAGGAGCTATTCTTCTGTACTTTGATCCTCTTGGGATTTGCTTTCTTAGATCAGCTGCTGGCTTCTTAGATAAGCTGATCATCTTAGCCATATCAGCCAGTCTTTTCTTTTCCCGGAGAGCTGCTGACCTTGAATCTCCTCTTCTTAAATCCAGTCCTGCCAGCGTAGCTTCCCATGTAGCTCTATCCTCAGCTTCCTGTTCGAGTGTAAGATTTGTTGGATAACTACGAACAATGATCCGTGCTTCGAGTAGCGTTGCTATGGTTAGCTCAGCTGCTTTGATTATCTCCTGCCGAGCTTTCTTCTTTTCTTCAGCTAGCTGCTTCGCTATGCCTATAGAAATTTTTCGCATTGGCTTCTTCTGAGGTTTCTTCTTCAGTTTAGCTTCCTCGATCGGATGTTCTCTGTGAAGTTGATCTTGGAGCTTCTGAGCTACTTCTTGATCATAAGCCTCCTGCTCCATTCTTGATTTGAATTTCGGAGTTGGTGAAGGTTGTGGACTGTCTTCAGTAACAATTTCCTTAGCAGACCTTCGTGGTGGCAGTGACTGTTGATCTTCATCATCTTCTTGTTCAATAAATCGAGTTATATCCTCTATGTGCTCGAGTTCTTTGTTTCATCATTGATTTGCTCCGTATCGTGCACATGTTGGACTTGGGACCGGTCCGTACTCCGGGAGAAGTATCGAACTTGTTGCAGCCTGTGTAGCTGAAACATCTCCTTCAGTAGCTTGGACTTGTCCGATTTCTTTCTCCGACTCCCTCTCATCCTGAGTGTGTGGGATTTCTTTTTCTGGCTGACTCTCCTCCTGAGTCCTTACTGTCTCTTCTGCTCTTTCCACTTGTCCTGAAGTTCCTGCCTCGACATTTTCTTCTTGATTCCTATTTCCCCCATTTCCATCCTGTGATACCATTTCCCCCATCATTTCTTCTGATACCATTTCCCTCTTTGATACTATTTCCCCCTTTTTGGCATTATCAGCCGGGGCAGTCATGGATAGGTGGGTTTTAATTTCAGCAACTTCTTTCTCAATCTTGAAGCATACATCTTTGATAAGTGTAGCTGTTGCATCAAAATCCTTTACTACATCGCAGTAATTTTCCCAATCTTGCTCCTGATCAGGTCTGTGACGTTTGAGTTGAGCAGCTGATTCTCGGCGTAGTTGCAGTAGAGCTTGATCTTGAGATAGAGTGATTTCTTTTTGGATTTGTTTGAGAGCCTCTGCCTGTTGAATTATAGCTTTCTGAAGGCTAGAGGTTGCAACTTTATTCCTCTCATCCATCTTTTGTTGGACTTCTGCTAGACTCTTAGTCAGCAGTTCGTAGAATTCTTCTCGCCGAGTCATGAGTAGCTGCTCATTTTGAGTTGCTAAATCCATCTTCTCGAGCTTTCGATCTTTGTTTCAACAATCTCCCGGATATCAACTTGAGGAGTAGGCGCATTCGTGACCTTGTTGATTCCTTTTGTCGCCTTGTCAAAACTCTTCTTTCGAGCTTTAGAGAGGTTAGCCCATTCGTTGTGAACTTCTTTCGCTAGCGACCGATTCTTTTTCCTTGCCTTCGAATTGTTCTTCCGATTGACCGTGAGGATAAGGAGCGTTTTGATTTAGACTTGAATCTGGCTGGTTCCTATCCTCGGCCTCGCTCATTGCTAGCTGACCTGTACTTGGGTGTGAGGTTGTTGGGGCTGTTGGGGCTTCACCTGATGCTTCTGGTGGTGGTGAGGTGCCCTGTTCGCCAAGGGGAGTATTTCCCTCAGCAGATCCTCCCTTATCTGCTTCCTTGGGTGATCCTGTATCCATGTCATCATCCTTGTTGTCTGGATTGGATGGTGGAGAAGGGCTCGACCTGTGCATCGCCGACCTTAGACTTAGCAGGTACAGCATGGCAGCACGGAGGTCTTCGAAACATGCTATATCAGCTGGTTCCCCGAACCCAATAGCTGATTGAAGCTCTTGTTCTTCGGTTAGTAGAGTCATGGCTGACTGATTTCTGATATAATCAATAAATACATCCCAGCTGAGAAATCTCAGCAACATCTGAACTCTTGCCCTTATTGCTATGTTCACCAAGTCGTCGTGCTCGGCTATCTCCGGAATTTGAGTATGAATTTCTCCCGTAGCACGTAGACGAATGGTATGCATAAGCGTCCACTCAGTAGAGACTTCTTCAGTCTGTCCAGCGTTGTTTGACTGAGTCTCTGAGGAGCTTATCCGCTGGACTTTATCCTTCAATGTAGCATCAGCCATTCCTGCGTCAGCGTCTAGTGGAGGCTCCTCCTCAGTAGGTGGTAGAGAAGAGACGATCTCAGTAGTTTGAGCTTGAACCTCAGTAGTTCGCAGCGTGCTGAGTCTCTTCCTTTTCGGCGGATCGATGCGAGAAGGCATATCTGATGCATCCCTCTTCTGTTCAGCTGGCCCTCGACCGATTGACTTTTTAGTAGCTGACTTCGTCTGAAATTTTATCAGATTCTTGTCAAAAAACTTAGAATCAGCAAATACTGATCTCTCTGATGCATAAGTCTGAATCATCAATGACATCTTCGTGCCATATAGTAGCTTCCCAACTTTAACTAATCTCCTTTCTCCCGTAGATGAGGCTACAAATTTCTGTGCCTGAGCCTTCATCTCTGCTACATAAAAATCCACCCAATTGACTTCGACTCTGTCGTCGATCACCATCATCAATTGTATTCTGGGCTTTGACAGTTGATCGTATGATCCGGCTGAACTTGTCAGTATATGTGACACCACGTATGCTAACCCCTCGTATTGAGGTAGCGATGATTCTTCGAAGGGCGTTTTGAATACTATATCGTTCCTTCCACGAATTTCGCACATAGGTATTGATTTGATCTTCTTTATAACCGATTGGAGAGATACCTTGCTGTGGCAAATCGAAAGCCATCGCCAGAGCATCTCTGATTTTGAGATTAACAATTTGGCCTTCCCAAACATCTGCTTCGGTTTCCTTCAAGTATGAGAACCTTGAAATCTCAGTCCCATCATCTAGAGTCCTCCAATTCAAATACACCTCGGCTACTTGTCTGGGTAAATAGTTCTTCGGATAGTATGACACCAGCCAGTTGAGCCCAGATTCCTCCAATAGATCGAATACATACTGCATGTATGGAATGTCCACTTTGTCCATCGCCATAACTGGTTCGAACTGAATCCTGGACTTTATAATCTCGTCGATGTTCGCGGGATTCTGAACCGTCGCCATTGTAATCTGCAAAAATCTCATTAGCACTTGAAAATTGAATAGGTCAGCAGAGATTTAAATAGAGAACAATGATTACCGTAAAATTAAAAAGCTTTGAGAATTTTATGTTGAACAATGGAAGTTTCAGAAAAAGCTTTTGAAGTTGAAAATGGCGGAAAGATGATATGCGAATGAAAAACTGAAGAGTTTTGATAAAGATAACAGTAGGTTTTTAATCCAACGGCGGTGATTGAAATCAGTTTTGATCGATTTTGACTTTTTGACGGCTGAGATTAAAGTTAAAATACATTCCATCGCTGCACATCTATAATTGGTAGGAAATGAGTAATATAAAGGTAGACAAGACATGCATTAAATGCACTGCAGGAGCATTAAATTCTATGTCGAAATACTGAACATGATTTTTCTACTGACTTAGAATCTTTAAAATGAAATGAACGCTCATAAAATACTGAGTGAGAGTAAATGCGAGCATACTTCTTAAGATAATAATTAAATAAATACTCAAACCTCTTCAGCTAAACTTTTCAGTGTCAGCTGGTTACTTAGAAATACATGTTTCTGCTGATATGCATATTCCCCCTTACTGTGTACAGTATGATTCTCTCAACTGAATCTTCATACTGATTCTTTGTGCTGAGTTCACTGTTTTAGTAGTTGACTTCTACTGATAGAAACTGTTGACGATTGTTCTGCATCTGTTGATACCAAATATCATCAGTAGTTCGCTTCTACTGATACTCTGCTTTTCGACTGAGACGATTCAGTAGGATCCAGCAGACCTAGCTCAAGTGATAATTCTTTATACCATAATCTTTATTTAAAATACAAAAATTTTATAGCTGAACATATTCAAGTTACAGATGCCCCTTACTCTTCTTATATATTACAAAAATTTATTTATTAAAATACAATGATAATAAATCTTAGATTATTATAATTTCTTACAAATTTGAGGTTATTTCTAAAACATTTTTATTATAAATAATTTTTAAGTAAATAATTATAAATCTAAAATAAAAGAATAATTTGCTATCCATCACTCGTTCCATCATCTTATCTGTTTCTGGAAATTTTCCACCTCTAATGTCATATTTACTCAATAATAAGTCTCGTATTTTATTTTGAAATCATATATTTGTTTTCACTATAAGCTAACTAATTAAAGTAAATAAGATATAACAAAAAAAACACGTTGATTAAATAAGGAACTAATGCTTGATTTAAAAAAACTAAGGAATAATAAAGAATAATAATAAATAATTCAATAAAAGAAGATGTACTTGAATTAAATACATATACAACTAACCCATTTTCAGACCTAACCTGCCGACATTTTCTTTCCTCGTTGAGCGCCGTTTTTCTGCCCTCCCCAAATAGCAACGCACAATGCCGGTAAGTAGCCACAAATTTTCAAAATCTTTGTATGCATTTTGTCTTCTGGTGTGGGTACTACATCTACTGTTTTCTTATTGGTTTTGGAGATGTTTTTGTATCTTCTAATCTTGAATAGTATTATGTTGCATTTTGGATGTAATTTTAGCTACGTTCAATGATTGTGCTTCAGTTAGTGTGCTTCTCCATGAACCAATATTTTCATTTTTTTTATTTTAGTTCTAAATTACTATATTGGAATTTAAAATATAGCTGTTTCGAGCATTTTCTTTCAGATTTTAATTTGAGCCATTTCTTACAAAAAACGAAGTCTATTATTTGAATTAACGAAAGTTGATTCTGAAAGGAAACACAAAATCATTGATGCAGTTTGTATAAGTATTATTGATAAAACAACAGTTGTTCTCTATTTCAAAAATTAAGATTAAGAAGATACTGAGTTTTTTTAGGTTTCTTCTGTTGACACTTACCAACTGATATGATCTTACATTTAAGTAAAAATCAGCTGATGATGTCTGATGATGGCAGTCAGCTGATGAGAAATCTTCGACTTAGTGTAGATAAACTACTGACTGGAATGGCGATTTTGTTAGTTGATGACGTAAAGCATTGTTAACTTCTAATTTCTTTAATAAAGCATGTGCATAAAAACCGTTATAATATATCGGCGTGCTCTATTTTTGTGTTCCTTAACTCTCTCGCTTAGGGATTAATAAGCAGGAAAAACCGTTTGTTATTGTTCTCAGAGGAAGATTCCTACGAGCCCCGAATTTTTCAAAATCTATATCCCCGACCTTGCTCGAAAAAGAAATGGTAAGGACAAAGATTCAATCTTAGACTTTAGAATTAATTGCACAATTGTTCTAATAGAAAAGCTCTTTATTTTTAATCGCTATACATATAGAGAATCCCACTTTCGATTTTATCAAAGAACCGGGAGGCAATGTGCCAAACAAATTCGGCTAGATGTATGGAAAGAAAGAGGTCGATGGGAAGTGTCGTTGGAATAATCGAAGAGGAATACTATTTTGTTGATGGTTGGGTAGAGTTCGAGACAGACAACCAATTGAATGATGGAGACTTTCGACTTTCTGTTTGGTTAAGGAAAGAGAGTTTTTGGTTACCATATTCGCACCTCATGGATGCCTTAAGTTTCTTAAGGAAATGATTGAAGAGCATGAGGGCGCGAGAAGAATATGAGTTGGAGGAAGAGGAAGCCGAAGAACACAATAACCAAACGAGAAGTTCAACGTCGCCTAATGTAATCCGCACAAAGAAAGTCATGGAGAATGAAGATAATGCCATCCCATGGGAAAAAGAACAACAAAGTGGTAAGTGCATATATATATATACATATAAATATTATTTCCGTATCTCGGCAATCTAATACTAAACACATCCATAACATAGAACCTACCAATGGAGTTTATGCACACGAACAACTTAGGGACACGAGAAGAAGGCAATCATTCAAGATCAAGCGGTGCAAAATGGGAGATAGGCATGTGTGGTAGGACGGTGGACGGGCCTAAATGCGATTCACCCGACGGATGGGACAACTTCTATGAAAACCATGGACTTAAGACATGAGATGAAATTGAATTCAAGATTGTGCGACAGAAGACAACCAATAATCTGCTCTACCTGAAATCTAATGTTTAAGTATAACCAAAACTTTTAAGTACGTATTATTTATGTTTGTAAGGACAGCACAAAACAGACTTATTTTTAGTTATAAACTATTAATGCATGTACAATTATTTTTGTATCGATTATGGTCATTACATGAAATACTTGTCCGTAGTTGCAGTACATACACTTTCATCTAAAAAATCTGAGAAATATGTGGAATGATGTTGAGATGAATTATGATTGTAGTTGAATTATGTCCGTAGTTGCTGCATCCTTATTTTAAATGAGAATGGACGGTTAGTAACGAAATTAAGAAAATAATAACAAAGGATATTGTAAACCAAGGTCACAAGGATGTAACTCACTAATAAACTGTAGCTGATATAGCTTTCTACTGATTCTGTTTACTATTGATTTGATGATCAGCTATTGATTGGAACCAGTTCAGCAACAATATGTAATGACCATAATCGATACAAAAATAAATCGTGGATCAGTTGATGCGTTAGATACGAACACTTACACACAGCTGGATATTCATGATATCACTCAGCCGATATAGCTTTCTACTGAATCTGTCTACTACTGATTTGATGATCACCTACTGATTGGAATATCACTCAACTGATAAATAATCCTATTCTTTTCACACTTCTTAACATCTAATATTCAGAAAACTCAGCAAAATCATTACATTATCATTACCAACTGAGTGTGACGTCTCTCAACTGATAAACTCTTCTACTGATATAGTCTCCAGGTGAGTCGAGCAATGAGGGGTAATTGTCTCCTCAGAACTCAGGTATAACTGATAAGATTTAGTAGGTCTGTTACCATATGATACAAATTATACAGAAAATCTTATATCAATAAGTACTGTGATACTAACTGTCGTGATTAATAGTCAGTTGTCAACTGATAAGTTCTTCCAATTAAGCAAAGATCAGCTGATGAGTTGTGATTATGTAAGTCAGCTTATGAGAAATCATCTACTGAATGTAGATCAACAATTTACTGGAATGGTCATGACGGTAGTTGATGACGTATCTCAAGAGATAAAGTCTTCTACTGAAGATAGAACAATTTACTTGGAGATCTGGAAAGTAACTTGAAATATAAGATCTATCCAACAATTTATTCTGTACACGACTTAGAATGAACAGATAGAACATAGCGACCGATCTAATCCTACACATCATCAATTCACTGAACATAACACAGTACTGAATGTCAATCCAATTATAAGATCTTTAAATAAAGACAAAACAATGCAAAATAATATTAAATAGTATTAAAACAAATGTATTTAAAGTTAAGACTACTATTACAGATCATACAGTCAAAAGATGTTCAGGGACTGGAAGATTGACATAAAGTAGAACTACAAATTTTGATATACTTCTTTGAAAACAACATTTCTAGTGACTGAACAATCTCCACCGTCTTCCCTCACCACCAAGATTTTCAAGCCAGATTGCTTAGTAACACGTGACAAAGCCACATACAATTGACCATGAGTGAAAACTGGATTTTTTAAATATAAACCAACTGACTGCAACGACTGTCCCTGACTCTTGTTAATAGTCATTGCATAAGAAACAGTGAGTGGGAATTGTCTCCTCTGAAATTTCAATGGTAACCTAGGATCAGATGGAGTCAAAGTCATTCTCGCAATCAGAATTCTCTCACCTGCAGATTTACCATTCAGAATTTCAGCTTCCAATATGTGCTTCCCGAGCCTTGTAATAATTAATCTTGTACCATTACACAATACTTTAGAGTGATCTATATTTCTCAACAACATAACTGGAGTGCCAATTTTTAAGAACAACTGATGATTGGGCACACCAGAACACTTGATACTATTTAAGAACTCAGCAGCATGATCATCATCAGAAGAACAATCCAAAGGTGGAACACCAAAGGTACTGTCAGAACTCAAGTATAGTTGACCTCCACCAGGCCTTGATGCAATTATGTAATCATTGATAGACTCAACAACTTGTAAAGTAGGGGCTAAAATGGCACGCTGACACAAGAATGTATGATCATCACAAAATTTTCCATTTTTGAAATAAATTGCAGCAATAATGGCAGCCACTGGATCACCACAATACGTAAGCACAACATCTTCAGGAAGTTTAATATCCATAACCCCATCACCAGACGCACCATACTTACCATCCCCAATGTTTTCCAACAATTTTGAAAAGGAAAGCACATCATCTTTCTCCATATCTACGCCAGCTGTGATCAACCTCATATTTTTCGTAAGCTTTAGAACAACACAATAATCCCAAAGATAAGAAAAATTAATAGAAGCATGAACAATTTCCTGCCTGCTACCCATTGGAATAACAGGTAAAATCTGACGAAAATCACCACCCAAAACCACTGTCTTTCCACCAAATGGAGAACTTAATGCATTTGGATTGGTAAAACGCATCAAATCTCGTAGAGTACGGTCCGGCGCCTCAAAACAAGTGTTTGTGCATTAATGGAGCTTCATCCCAAATAATTAGCTTCGCACAAACCAACAAATTCGCCAAAGAACTATTCTCTTGAATATTGCAAACAGAGTCATCAACAACATCAATTGGAATTTTAAATCGCGAATGGGCGGTTCTACCGCCGAGAAGTAAAAGAGAGGCTATACCACCGGAAGCTACATTGATAACAATTTGGTGCCGCAAACGTAATGCAACAGACAAACCTTTCCAAATAAATGTTTTGCCTGTTCCACCATATCCATAAACAAAAAAGAAACCACCTGTAGATGACTCAGAAGCCTGCAGAATAGTATCATAAATAGAACGATGTTTATCAGTACATTTAAGCAAGAATTCTGCATGTTGCTGTTGTAAAATAGCCAAATCATATTGCATCTCCTCCATCACCAACAAATTATCACTGGAAGGAACCACATTAACAACGGGCAAATGAAGGGATGGGAAGTCAACCAAACTCTTACCAACAGCTCGTAAAAATTTATCAACCTCAATTAGCGCATAGCACTTCAACTGATCACTGGTCAGTGATAGGCCTACAAAACATAACCCATAGTCATATTATTATATTAAATAAATGGACAGAAGCTTGCATTGAACAAAGTATACACCAAGATCTTACATCGGGAGTTGGGAAAAAATTTAATACAAAAAGACTTACAGTCAAAAAAATCACAGAAAGATATTGACATATAAGACATTGTTAACATAAAAGAAAACACAGACAGATAGATCTCAAGATAAAAACAGCAACTCAAATGGAAAAACAATAATAATACGTTGATTCTTACCACGATGATGAAACAAATTTCTGTGCTTTTCCTCAATATCATCACAAAGATAAGTCCAACATTCTTCCCAAACAACTTCAGGTCGTGAGATTGAAGATGTACAAAGCAAAGAAGCAAACATATAACGCATAGAATACGCAGATGCCCATAAGCTGGCTTCCTTAATTGCATCAATATACTCCTTATCATCATCTAACAAACCCAAAGAAAACATAGCATCTCTAAATGTATCATACTGAGCACCATTTATGCATCTTATTTCTTCATAGCTTGTAGGACCCTATGGCAAACTGAGATTGTCTAGGCTGCCATTTATTGCGGTTAAAGACAAATTTAGTCGGAAACTGAGCATAGGTCAAACACCTAGCCTCTGGGAATTTTTTATTTGCTTCCATCCACTCTAAAAACATTGTTTGCTTAACAGATGGTCGTGCAAGAACTTCATCAATTTGAGCCTCTTAAGAAAAGACCACACTTTGCTCCCCTGGAAGATGGAAACCCAGTCTCTCAACCGGAGGATATCTAAAATGAATTTCAAAACTAAATATTCGCCAAGCTGCCTCACACGGCGAAATATATCTGCAATCATAATATTGTGTAACCTCATCCTCCACCTTATGCGACCCCAAACCATCTTCTCTAGAAAACGCAGCTGTAACACGATCATTGCCCTTATTTATATACTTAAACAAATACTTAATCGCTCTAGACTGATTACACCATTCCACATTAACATGTACCCCATATCTCAAAAGGAGATGTCTATTGTGTGGAATAACATACCTATTATCAAGAGGAAAACCCCTCTTAACAACAAACCTACCATTATTACGGCGCCTATATATTGGATAACCACTACTATCCCTACTGGTTATATCCACAAAAGGTTTGAGAAATTTTTTAACGCAAATACCATCAGACATACATGAAGATTTTAAATCAGCAACCCCACAAGGACCATGCATCATAGAATCCTGCACACATTGATAATACTGAGGATCTGTCTCAGGATCCGGAATTTCTGCACTTACAATATCATCAATGGCAGCATCAGTTCTATCCTTAAACTATTTTGACAAAAAAAGCAGAATATGTGCATGGGGTAATCCACGTTTCTGAAATTCAATCGTGTAAACAGCTGGAATAAATAAAGGAATGAATTAGAATACAACAAAACCAAGGATGGTAATATAAGAATATGTAAATAAATACCGCTCTAACGAGTCCAAACAGTTCCTTCTTGCGCAAGTCATTCATCAAGCCATTCAATTTCATTTTGAAAATTCGAGATACAATATCCGGACGATCATACGTCTTCGCATTCCTTACCGCCGCAAAACGCACTATTTCGGCCATTTTGGATTACAAGTAAACGTAATAAACAAATCAGGATATCCAATCCAAGCACAAATAGCCATTGCATCTTGGTAATTTTCCCTCATATACCGTGGACTACCAGTGAACGACGATGGTAAAACAACCGGCTTGCCATACTGTGCTGCATCCATCCGGCCCCTCATAGCACCCTCATTAATTCCACTATATAGATGTGCTCGTAACTTTGGTTGCTTCTGACGCACAAAACATAACCTGGCAGACTCCATCACAGTATACGAATCTACAATGAATTGCTGCAACAACCTTCTCGAGAATAAGAGGATAGATACTTCACCCGCACGCTCATGCAACCTAAAAGCAAAGAATTCCATAAAACTGATTTTCTTACGACGATATTTTTTCTCTGACTCTGCAAAGGGAATATCCTCATGATACCCATCCTCACCATAAGGAAACAACAATGGATATTGCAAGGGTAGGTACGATGGATGTAACTCACTTATGCGCTTCAAGCGACCAGACCTTGTTTCCACAATAATATCTAGTCTGTTCTGACACTGAGCAACATCACCAACCACAAGAGCAGCAACCTCAGAAACTAATGGAAGATTGTAAGTTCTAGGATCCGTACTTCTTCTACACACCAATCTTAATTTCAAATCAGAACTGACACAATCATTCAATCGATCCCTCACCATACGAAAAGACTTCACAAGCACATTGTTTCTATCAAGAATATTCCCAAGCCGCACTACAACTTCATCATGACATTCATTCCCCCTATAGAAAAAATCAGAAGTCCCAATTTAATGAAAAAACAAACAACAAATAATTAAATCAAGACTAAATATATTTGAATACAAGAAAGCATACTCACCAAATCACAGCCCGTCTATTCTGTATTTCATTCTCAGTGTCATAAATATACAACTGAGCAAATTTTGGAGGATTTCCTTCAAGTGGCAAGAAACTACCAATCCTATGTACATTCTCCCCACGCATCCGAATACTTGGAGGGCCTCTCCCATTATTCAAGCTTGGGTCTATATCGCCACTCATAGATGTAAAACAATACATATTGTTGTAGTACCTTATATTATCTAAGAAATGCTTACTTATCTCATTCATTCCGAAAAACAAATCACTCAAATCTTCAAAGGGCGGTGACTTCAATGTGGGAAGCTTGATCTTCCCACGGATACAACAACCGAATACTCGGGGAGATTCTTTGGTCCCAGCAGACAACAACCTTTCTTCATACCAAAACCAAGCATGGCAAGATACACACTCATAAATCGGATCACCTAAGTCCCAATAATCTATAGAAAAATCACATTTTAGCATCAACAGAAAAATTATAAACTACAGAAATAAAAACTATAAGGAAATAAACACTAATGTTCATATAAGAAAGAAAGAACTAATCAATTACATATCAATTACCACATGTATAAAATTAATGCAAAGCAGAAGATCTAATAAATTTGACAATTAAAGAAAATTTAAGAGAGACAATAAAAAAGAAAATCTCACCATCAATAGAAGACCTAGAGGTATTGTTATCAGGATGCACAACGTCGGCATATGCGTTTCGTCATGGATCCAAACCTACCACTTCTTATACCAGCCCTCGGCGAGTAGCTTCCACCTTATAATTATGAATAAAATTACTATTAATAGCCAATAATATTTTCAATATATACACAACAGACCAAGATGAATAGAAAAATAAAATCCAACCAAATAACAATAGAGAAGTGAAAGACCTATCAACTCTAAAATATCTCTGAAATATTTGGTTTCAAAAACAACCAGATGCTTGCACTTTTCGAGTATATCTTCCTCAGTTCAGCAACAAATGCAAGGGAAAAAGATAACAACAAATGCACTTCAGCATTCGTAAGTCCAAGAAAATAGATACACTTCTAAAGGACAAACCTCTACATTTTATCTTATTTGACTGCGGCTTCCTAGCACCCCCAACCTTGCTTGACTTCTTCATATCATATATAGAATCAGAAGACCACAGAAAAAGATGAAGACTGCTACAAAGAGAAACTTTTTACAGAACACACATAAAAGAAGAAGTCCATTCAAAAAGAAAATAACACATGCAAGTCGACACTGTTCGAATCGACACCCAGAAAATAATAAAGAAAATATTATTTTTGTCACGTAAGGCGATTGAGACTGCCCATCGAGCACTTTAGTTGGTCAAAGCAGGTAATGTGTTGTCTGCTTGTCATTGTTCTAGGTTTGTCCTAGGTGAGAATGTGTCAGAAAAAGAGTTGACTGGTCCACGGCTGAACTTTGAAATGACTTTATACGACTGGGTCCTCAACATCAAAAGGTATTCCTCAGTTCAGCAACAAATGACTTTATACGACTGCTCCTTGATGACGTATCTCAGCTGATAAAGTCTTCTACTGATTTAGTCCCCTCCTGAGTCGAAGAATTAGGGGAAATTGTCTTCTCAGAACTCAAGTATAACTGACAAGATTTAGTAGGTCTGATACCATATGATACCAATTATACCAACAATATGATATCAATTAGTACTGTGATAGTAACTGTCGTGATTAATAGTCAGTTGTCGACTGCGAAGATACTGAGGCTGCATAGGTTTCTTCTGCTGATACTTACCAACTGATAAAGTTTTCCATTTAAGCAAAGATCAGCTGATGATGTGTGATGATGTCAGTCAGCTTAGGAGAAATCTTCGACTGAGTGTCTATCGGACGAGGCCCATCTGAACAGAAGAGGGTAGTATCAGATCTGCCTCCTCGCGCCGATCCGCCAAAAAGGAAGAGACTTAGCAAGACACGAACAACTGAGGTTCAGGCTCAATCTACCGAAGTTGTCTCTTCAGTACCACGTACTCAGGAGGAGCCTCCTCTAGACGCTGACACAGGGATTGTAAGTGCCACATTGAAGGATAAAGTTCAGCGGATAAGCTCCTCAGAGACTCAGTCAGACAATGCAGAACAGACTGAAGAAGCCTCAACTAAGTGGACGATAATGTATACCACTCGTCTACGTGCTACTGGAGAAATTGATGATAAAATTCCGGAGATAGTCGAGCACGAAGACCTGGTAAATTTAGCAATCAGGGCAAGAGTTCGAGATCGCCGAGATTCCTCGACTGGGACGTGTTCATCGACTATGTCGGAACTCGATCGGCAATCACTCGTTAGCCGAAGAGCAGTGCTCTTCAATCGGCCCATTGGGTTCGGGGAACCACCTGATATAGCCTCCTTCGAGGACCTCCGTGCTTGCCATGCTATACCTACCGAGTCTCGGTGTCGGCAAAGACCCGGTCAAAGCCCTTCACCGCCATCTCATCCAGGCAATGATGGTAATAATGATGATGATAGGGGTCAGGCATCACCCAAGGATGCAGATAAGGAAGGATCTGCTGAGGGTAACACTCCCCTTCGCGAACAGGGCACCTCACCACCACCAGAAACATCAGGTGAAGCCCCAGTTGCCTCACGCCAAACAAGAGGTCAACAATCGGGCGATGCCCGAGCCGAGGATAGGAACCAGCAACTATCAGACTAAGTCAATAAGTTCCATATCCTCAAAGTCTATCAACCGAGTCATTCGCAGACAAGGATTGAACAATCGTCTGCTAGCCAAAGATGTACACAAGGATTCGCAGAGAAGGATTGAACAATCGTCTGCTAGCCAAAGATGTACACAAGGATTCGCAGACAAGGATTGAACAATCGTCAGTTTCTTAGCCATCAACTGACCCTCCAGTCAGTAGGAGGTTGAGTAAGTACAAAGATTTATCAGCTGAGTGACTTGATCAACTGACGTCATAACCATTTGATTCAATAGTTGATCCAAACTCAGTAGAAGAGTTATCGCCAGCTGACCGACGTCATAATACATCACCAGATGAATTTTGCTTAAACAGAAGAATGTTCATCAGCTGATACTTAAAAGATCAGTTGAAGAGGTTTGAGTATATTTAATCAGTTATTCTAATTCCATTAAGCAAAACTAAAAGTAAGACTAAATTTGCAATCAGTATTAATTACTCCATATCCTCAAGGTAAATGTTCATCATCTTCTTTACATCCCCACGATAAGTTTTCTGATCTTGAGGAAGAGAAACCTCTACCAACACACCAATAACATCTGGAACACAGTAAATAAAGTTTCAAAAGCCTCCCTGTAATACACATCTTGAAAGTTGATATAAAAAACTCAGTCTAATAGAGAAACGACATAAAAACTAACCGAAAGTCGCTTCTTCACCATCATCAGTAATCCGAAGAACATCCAAAATGGGTTTCAACCTAAAACGCTTGGTGGGAAAAGATGAGTCAAAAACAACGCGCAGTTGGGTTTCCTCACCAACCTGAATTCTAAATTTACTCGTTACAACCCTATACTTTCCGGTATTATACGACATCCTAAACTTTTTCAATCCATATAACTGGCCTTCTATTAAAAGAGGTTTGAAGGCCTGTATGATACTTCTCGGAAACGTAACCTGCACTCTGTCCTCCTGATAGATAAAGGAACAAGAAAAAGAATGACTTAAAAGAACAAACCAGAGGAATAAACCAGAAAAATAAGGTACAAACAATGGGCAAACCTCAGAGTCATGAAATATACAATCAAGAGAATACACATCTCTGGACTTAAAAGCAAGCGTCTCATAAAAACACACAAGTCGCAGCTTCATAAGATAATCTTGTTTTGTGTCATCCAAGTCTCTTATGAGAAGCCAATCGGGTGCCATTTAGACAATGAATAACTATCCACCAACTGAAATAGAAATGCAGTTATATAAAGATGCATTTATAAAGAATTATCTATGGAGGAAAATGTAGATGTAGACCTTTCAAACTGTTAGGGCCACGCCGTCCTACTGTCGGCGCCACACGTGTAAGCATGGCCACCGATGGGAGCAGTTGAAATGGATATGTACAAGCATGGCATTAACGTGATCACCGATGGAAGCAGTTGAAATGCACACGTTTAAGTATGGCGCGAATGAGGCGCGCGAAACTCGAAAAAAGGCAGATGTGACTGGAAATAGAAATGCAGTTATATAAAGATGCATTTATAAAGAATTATCTATAGAGGAAAATGTAGATGTAGACCTTTCGAACTGTTAGGGCCACGCCGCCTCTCCGCCGGCGCCACACGTGTAAGCATGGCCGCCGATGGGAGCAAGTTGAAATGGATATGTACAAGCATGGCATTAACGTGATCACCGATGGAAGCAGTTGAAATGCACACGTTTAAGTATGGCGCGAATGAGGCACGCGAAACTCGAAAAAAGGCGGATGTGACTGGAAATAGAAATGCAGTTGTATAAAGATGCATTTATAAAGAATTATCTATGGAGGAAAATGTAGATGTAGACCTTTTGAACTGTTAGGGCCACGCCGTCCTACTGCCGGCGTACAATTTAAATGTATCATACAGTATATGTGTTCAGCAGTATATGTGTTCAGATGAAGACAGAATCAGTACAATTTAAATGTATCATACAAGTATATGTGTTCGGATGAAGACGAGAATCGGCACAAAGCTTTTCTAAGCCACCAACTGATCCATGAATCAGCAGGAGGCAGAATCAGTACAAAACTTTACTGATATTCCAGTAAGTAGCTGATAATCAAACCAGTTCTAAACAGAATCAGTAGAAAGCTTTATCATCTTAGTGATATTACAGAATGAATAGCTGATATTGAAATCAGTAGTAGATAGAATCAGAAGAAAGCTTTATCAGATTAGTAATATTCCAGGCAGTACCTGATAATCAAATAAGTAGTAGCTGATAATCAAATAAGTAGTAGACTGATTCAGTAGAAAGTTTTATCAGCTGTGTGATATCATGAACTAACGTCGCATCACCCGATGTTTGCTTAAATGGCCAGACCTTAGCAGAAGAAACCTCTACAGACTCAGTAAAAGCTCTATCAGCTTAGTGATATTCCAGGCAGTAGTTGATAATTAATTCAGTAGTAGACAGAATAGCTAATAATAAAATCTAGCTAATAATAAAATCAGTAGTAGATAGAATTAGTAGAAAGCTTTATCAGAGCCAGTAGCTGATAATCAAATAAGTAGTACACAGAATTAGTAGAAAGTTTTATCAGCTGTTTGATATCATGAACTAACGTGACATCACCTGATGTTTGCTTAAATAGCAGACCTTAGCAGAAGAAACCTCTACAGACTCAGTAAAAGCTCTATCAGCTTAGTTATATTCGAGGCAGTAGTTGATAATGAAATCAGTAGTAGACAGAATCAGCAGAAAGTTCTATCAGGTGAGTGATATCATGAGCTAACGTCGCATCACCTGATGTTTGCTTAAATAGCAGACCTCAGCAGAATAAAAATATACAGACACAGTATCTTGCCAGCGAACAACTGACTGACGTCTAAGCATGGTCGCCGACGAGAGCAGTTGAACTGGGCACGTACAAGTATGGCGCGAACGTGGCGCGCGAAACTCGGAAAGCAACGGGGTGGGGTGGAAGGGGGGGGGGTAAGGCCGATGTGACCGGACTAAACAGTGTTTTTATTAGATGTAGCTTTTAAGAAGTAATAGATGTCATACGAAATCAAGCAATTTTTATTTCACTCATTTTATTAGCATTTCAAATGCATAAGCAGTATATGTTTTCTGATTTTTAATATACATAGAACAAGACGATAAGTTTAAAGGTGCAGAAGATATTGGGCAATAATAGAGAACTTCAATATCAATATTAATGAAAGGACAACTATTTATTTATTTATCAATCAAAATCATAAGTATTAAAAAAAATTTTCACCATCGAATGCATGTTATATTCACTAAATAATATTAATCAAGAATCATTTTTTTACAAAATGACTTTGTTGATTGACTGAAACTTGAAATCAAGACTAATTTGCCTTGTGTTTTTCACTCTAGTTGAGTAGAGTTGCACAACATCGAACCATTATCATCTATTCATCTTTAATTGATTTGTGCCTTTCACTGTAATTTCAGCTTTCCATATAGTAACATCACCCACAAAGGTCTGCATATCCATAGTAAGGAGCAAATTACTTCATCACATGGGAGTAAGGAGCAAACACTAATTGAAGTGTTACTAAAAAATATATAAGTATAGTATTTTTAATTTTTATATTATAAAATATTTTTAAATTATATGTTAAAATTTGTATTTATAGATTTTTATAAAAAAGAATTTTATTTAATGTTTGTTATGATTTTTAAAAATATAAATAATTAATTAACTGGTCGGGCACGATTTCGTCGTTAAAATCGCGAACCAAAAACAATTCATAACACCTGCGACAGACAACTAAACTAATACAAGCACAGTTAGCAAGCAGGGATCGAATCCACGGGGAATTGGTAGATTTAAGCAATTTATCTCTAAAGACTGAAAAAGGATTTGGTTAGTAACCACTATTAACTTCGGGTTTAATTAACATTAGGCAATAATCATAAACTGCGCAATTAAAACAGGGGATGAGAACAAATATTAAAGGCGACTCGGCTTTGGGCAGATCCACACTAATCGGCCTCCAATCCTCGATTCTATGATTAATCGGTTTCCTAATGTTGTCCAGTTAAGATGCCGTGTTGAGCACGGATGCACCTAAATCTTATTCTTGATATGGAGAAGGAATGTTGAGCATTAACCTACTCCCTACCCTAGTGTCGATCTACCATGTTGAGCATTGCAATAGATCTACAACTAAGGAGCGTTAATAGCCAAGAAACCGAACTAGCAAAGCTACCCATGTTGAGCATGAAAGTAACTCTACCATCTCCCCTGCCTGCTCAATACCAGCCCAGTTAACCTAGGTTGATCAGTCCTACGTTATCTTAAACAGACATCTATACAGATCTGGACAAAAATACTTACTTAACCAATTTTAAAGCACATTAAGATCTCATGAAGGCAAGGATCGGGTGTTTCACTGCCCTAGCCGAATTTAGGGCTTAGCTACACATATTTAAACTACGAAAGCAAGAAAACAAACAAGAGAAAAATATCATAAATGCAGAAAGTTAACTGAAAGAACAATAACTTCTAAACCTTAAATAAACAAAATAAGTGCAGAATTAAATAAATGAAACTGGGCAGAAAACAGAGAACATACTGAGGCAGATCTTCGCGAATTAAATGCTTGAGCAGAGGCGAGAATTAAAGAGCTTTTACTATCTAACTTGAAGGTTGAAGAACATGAACTAGAGAGTAATTTCGAATTTAGAAAGAGAATACTAAAAAGTAGAGAGAGAAACTAAAAGAGTTATGATAAGTTATGATAAAGTTGTTCTAGAGTTGTGGGATCGCTTTTCTTACATAGCCAAAATATAATATTATAACAAAGGTTTTACTTCATCAAATCATGTTTTTCATCTTGAGTCATTCCATGCATTAATTACAGCATGGGCGGATTTGACTAAACTGGGCGGGAGCTGATGGGAGCAGTTCGGCTGTGAGAGGAATTCTGCCAGGCTGGGCGGCTGTGGCAGGAAAAGTATCCTGCCACTTGTACTATTCTATCTCAATCTCTTCCACAGCCAGTTGCTCAACCAAAAGATCTTCCCTCCACTTTCTGCCAATATAGATGGGCTGGGCTTCTTCATATCATTAATTAAAACATTTCTTCGGCCCACTAAGCTGGCCCAAATAGAAGGTCCAAGTCCTGCCCAGTTTCTGTCTAACAAGCTGGCCCAAAACTCCTTGATCACATAATGCATGCATGCAGCTTCCAATACGTATATAGACAACTTTCATCACCTTTTTGCCTTTTATCCATCTCCTACACGCATAAACCCGAGGCAAACAAGTATAATATCGGTAATTAAAACACAACAATTACGTGCTTATCAACCCCCTCACACTTAAGCAAACTTTCCCTCAAGTATGAAGAGAATCTTCAAGCACGAATGTTGCTCGGTTCCACTCCCCCCCAAAACGACTAAGACAAACAGACTCAAAGAAGGAAAAGGAAACACAATAAAAGGAAGACACAGACACAAATAAAAAAAAACATAAAGACGACAAGCTGCCAAGCAAAACCAAATTCAGCACATGTAAATAATAGCACCTGGCCAAGAATATAAAGCACATCAAAGTGAGATATCACGCAAGAAACATGCATCAACAAGTTTAGGAAAATCAACTAGGTCAAAACAGGGCAGGCATTGAGTCATTCTCTCGTTTAACTCGGCACTCAACTACACTAGTTCGGACAGCTGCTCATTTAAACCTAAATACACGCAATTACCATATTAAAAAATCCGTCACAAATCCGTCACTATTTCTTAATTCATAACTAATCCGTCACTATTTCTTAATTAAAAAATCCGTCACAAATCCGTCACCAATTAGTGACCCGTATTAACATCTGTCACTAAGTCCATCACTAAATTAATGATTTGTTGTAGTGTAAAGCCATGCTTGCCCTCAAGCAGGCAGAGAGTAAAGGAGAAGAGAGGATACACAACAATAAAAACAAACACACCCCCTCCTCACGCTTTAGAGGAGGAGGGGGGAAACAAACACAAAAGAACAAAAACAAAAAAGAAAAAGACACACAAACAATAGGGGGAGTGAGTTGAAACCGATTATCAATTGCGCGGCTTAGCCGCGCGCTCTTGCCTTTCTTCCCGGTCAGTGCCTCGAGCTGCCTCTGCATCGCCGCAATCCGCTCCTGCAAGTTGAGCAAGAGATCTGTGTCTACTTCCTTGGACCTAGAGGATGAGGGTCCAACAGCTGCTTTCCCAGCGCGAGAAGTGGAAACACCTGCAACCACAGAGGTGCTCGGGTTGTTTGCCCCGACAGGAGAATCTCGCCATCACTGTTAACAATTTTTGCATATTCAAGGTTCCTCAAAGAAAACACAGTAGCAGGCTTGACTCGCTTTAAGAGGCGGGTGTTGTGCAGCAGGAAGTGGCGATGAAAGAATTGATCAAACAGGTGAGACAGAGTGAAGTGGCGGGTGGTAGTGGTGATATTAGCAAAAACATGAGCAATCCAATAACCTAGGTCTAGTTTCACATCATTAAGCATGCAGTACATAAAGAACAATTCTTGGTAAGAGATCTTGGGGCTAGAGTCTCCCATACCTCTTTGGCAGACGCATAGTCCTCCATATCAGAAGGGATCCGACGTAGGGCATACATATATGACTCAGACAATATGTAGGGGGAGGGGATTATGCCTAAGCAGTAGTTAAAACTCAACCAACGACAATTTAAACCAGGTATTACACACACGGAAGGAAATACACTTTGAGAGAACAGTCTCTACTGCCTCAAACTGAAATGAACATGAAATAAGATTTCTGTCTCTCTCACACTCACGTTGGCGTCTCTAATTTTATGAGTGTGTATATGTTTATGTGTGTGTAATCTGTTTCTGAACAGAATACTGATATATATAGGCTTCAAAAGCCAATATAATATTAATATAGTTGTAACTCGTTAATTTAATTATATTTCTAATAGGCTTCCACATAACAAGCCCATAATATAATTAATTAATTTACTGGGCTACTAATATTTATCAATTAATTGGCCCAGCCAATTAATTCCAGATAAATAACATTATTAAATAATGTAAAAATACATTAATCCATTAATAATGATTTATGAGACACAATAAATTACTAGGCAGTTAATTGGGCCAGAGCAAAATTAATTAATTATCCATGCTCAGCCCAGAGCAAAATTAATTAATAAACACAGATTCATTCCACTAGAGAATTCGTGCTGACTTACCCCTTTATCCCAAATTGAGCAATGGCTTGTATTTTAGATTTAATCGATCTCCGTATTTAAGATAGAAATATCCGTTAATTAATTAAGCTCACTAACAGCTTAAATTAATTAACATCTTATATTCCTGAGTAGTACCACTCAACCTTATTAACACACCTGACCTTAATCAACCGGCCGGGTTTAGTGAGCTAATCCTTTCGAGTTCCTCAGGGGATATTATCAACCCATTTTACTAGGATATGGATGCATGATACAGACAATCAGCCTAAGCCACAAATAACTACTAACACCCAAGATACGTAGATCCAGTTGCAATGACGTTCACCATAGGAGGTCAAAGTGAGCCAAATGCACTTAGCTGAAGTCTTACCAAGCTTAAGACCAGCTAAGTCATCGAGATCTTGGTTCTCCACTAAGGTCAGTTAGGAGAACACATCTCACTGTGATCCGTCAATACACCACCTTAAGTGTACAAGTAAAGACAAGCAGCTAAGACAAGCCACTTCTTATCTAAACTGTAGTTTAAACCGACAACTTATCCTTAAGTTGTCTCAGTTGTGATAACTGTTTATATCTTGTCAGTTCAACCAATTTGTGTTGTCTTCTATGATACCCGACACACCACACAAATCTAACTTTTATACAAGATAAAGGATAACATGTGCAAATATACATATTTATCAGATAAGAGAATAAAACAGTGGTAAGGACAAAAACACATTGTATACAAGCATAAAATTTGCTTCCAGTATACAAAATCCCAACAATTCTCCCACTTATACTAAAGTAAACTTTTAGTATACAATGTGTCAGTTCTATGTACAAACTAGTACTCAACTATAGCTACATAGGTACAAACTAGTACCCAGCTATATCTTAACTATCTATCCTATCTATCACGACATCTTCTCCCACTTATACAAAAGTTTCTGTAGTCCTAAGTGGAGGGCATCTCTACCATCCCCTAAGCTACAAACATGCTTCTCGTAAGCCGGGAGTGGTAAGCTCTTCGTGAAAGGATTAGCTAGGTTGACTTCAGTTCCAATTTTGTTAATCACCACGTCACCTCGATTTACGAATACTCGTATAATATGATACTTCTTGTCTATGTGTTTAGACGTCTTGTGAGATCTAGGTTCCTTAGAATTTGTCACTGCACCTGCATGATCACAATAAATCGTGATCGCCTTATGCAAATTCTGAACAATATCAAGATCCAGGAGGAAATTCTTGAGCCAAACTGCCTCTTTCGAAGCGTCTGAAGCAGCCACATAATCTGCTTCCATGGTTGAGTCCGCAATGCATTTCTGCTTTGCACTCCTTCATGAAATGGCTCCACCTCCCAAGGTAAACACATAACCCGAAGTAGACTTCTTCTCGTCTCTGTCAGCCTAGAAATCTGATTCTGTATAACCCAAAGACACTAGATTGTCTGACTGGTAAACAAGCCTATAATCTCTAATCCGTTTAAGGTACTTGAGAATATGCTTGACCGCAGTCTAGTGTTCCTTTCAAGGGTTAGACTGATATCTTGAGACCATGCATACAACATGTGAGATATCTGCTCTCGTACAAAGCATCGCATACATGAGGCTACCGACAGCGGAAGTATATGGTACTAGCCTCATACTTTCTATCTCTTCATGCGTTTTAGGGCACTGATTCTTGGATAGAAAAATGCCATGTCTGAAAGGTACTGAATCTCTCTTGGCCTTTTGCATGCTAAAACGAGTAATAACAGTGTCAATGTAGGGCACTTGTGACAAGCTTAACATCCTTTTCTAGCTATCTCGGATAACCTTGATCCCAAGGATGTAAGCAGCTTCACCTAAGTCCTTCATTTGAAACTGCTCAGATAACCATGTCTTTACGTCTGATAACAATTCAACATTGTTGCAAATGAAAAGGATGTCGTCTACGTAAAATGCAAGAAACACCACTGATCCGTTAACACAAATACGGTTCACACACCTCGTTAGGATAGGATACAAATCCATAGGATTTGACTACCTCGTCGAAAACGCTGGTGCCATAACTGGAAATCTTGCTTAAGTCCATGAATTGACTTCTTAAGCTTCCAAACTAGATGCTCTTCGCCCTCCTTCACATAACCATCTGGTTGTTTCATGTAGATGTCCCTACCTTTTTCAAGGTGACCGTTTAGAATACGGTTTTGACATAAATTTGCCAGATCTCTAGGTTCAAGTGAGCTGATATAGCAAGAAGAATCCGAATGGACTTGATCATTGCTACAGGCGAGAAGGTCTCTTCGTAATCGATACCTTCTTTCTGGGTAAAACCCTTCGCCACTAGCATGGCCATAAACGCCATGATCTCTCCATACGGTCCTCTCTCTTTCTCTTGTATACCCACTTACTACCAATAGCATTGCATCCCTCAGGTAGTTCAGTGATCTCATATACATCCATATCAGTTATGGACTCAAATTCCGAGTCTATGGTGATTCTCCATGAATCTGCATCTACATCTCTCACTGCTTCATTGTAAGTCCAATGATCCACTCTATCTTGTTCATCTGCCGGGAGATAATCAAACGTCTCCCCAGTGAACATATACCGATCAGGTGTAAATATCACCCTCCCACTACGTCGAACAGTGTCAGGAGTCATGTTAACAGATTGTGAAGTTACTCGTGGAGTACTATCTTGCACAACTGGCTGTTCAAGTGGAACTCGACCACCTTGTAATTCCTCAAGGATGATGTCGACTCGAGATTTATGGTTACTAATGTAATCCTCTTCTAAGAACCGAGCGTTAGGGCTAACAACGATCTTCTGTTCTTTAGAATCATAAAAGTATCCACCCTTCGTTTCCTTCGGATGCCCTATGAACAACATCACTTCTGAACATGATTCTAATTTGTCGGCCTGCCTATTCAGCACATAAGCAGGATAACCCCAAGTCCTTAAGTGGTGCATACTGGGTTTGTGCCCACTCCACAACTCGAAAGGGATCTTTTGTACCGACTTGGAAGGCACACGATTCAGCAAGTATGCTGCAGTCTCTAGGGCATATCCCCAAAAGGAAACTGGCAAAGTTGCATAACTCATCATCGACCGAACCATCTCTAAGAGACTTCGGTTCCTTCTCTCTGACACACCATTCTGCTGAGGCATGCCCGGTGCTATCAGCTGGGTGTAATCCCACATTCTGTCAAGTAGTCCTTGAATTCATTGGATATGTATTCCCCACCACGATCAGATCGTAGTATTTTGATTTCTTTACCTAGCTTCTTCTCCACTTCTGCCTTGAATTCCTTAAAGGTTTCAAAGCAATCCAACTTGTGGTGAAGAAGGTAAATATATTCATACCTCGAGTAATCGTCAGTAAATGTGACGAAGTACTCATACTCTCCACGAGCTTGTGTAGACATAGACCCACACAAGTTAGAATGTATCAAACTTAATACTTATGTGACTCTATAACCCTTTGCCTTGAAAGGCCTAGTCATCATCTTTCCTTCCAAACAGGTTTCGCAAGTCGAAAATGGTTCAATCTTGGAGAGACTCCAATGATCCATATTCCACCAACCTCTGAGTCCTGTTAAGATTGATGTGACCTAGTCTTAAGTGTCACAAATAAGTTTGGTTTACCTTAGAAGACTCTTTCCTCTTCTTAGGATTTGATGATGAGGAAGCAATATTAACAGAACTACGCGGTTTACAAGTAATAGTATATAAAGATCCGTTTAATAGTCCACCACAGATAAAATCATCGTCTTTCATGATAGAAACTGCACATTCAAAACATGATTTATAACCATCCATGGTGCAGAGTTTTGAAACAGAAATAATGTTTCGCCTAAACTCAGGCACATATTAAACATCTTTAAGTACTAAAAATAGAACTATCAAAATATAGATATAAATCTCCAATGACAATTGTAGGAACTTTCGATCCATTGCCCATTAAGACTACCACCTCGTCATTACTCAATTACCTTTTCTGCAAGAAACCTAGCAATGTGTAACAAACATGATCAGTTGCCCCCGAATCCACTATCCAGTGGGTAGAAGAGGAAACCATAACAGTTTCAGTTACAAGAGCGTCTCTTTCTGTTTTGCCTTGACATCTGGATAATAACTCTTCCATTGTCCTTTCTTACCATAATTGAAGAACATTCCTTTCTTCTTTGGCATTCGCATGCCGCCGATAAGGACCGTCTTCTTACTCCCACTGCTCTTCTTGAATTGACCACTCTTTCTGCTCTTTTTCTGGTTTTCGCCTTTCGAAGGATTCCTTGAACTACTAGGGATATTCAAGACTTGAGCACTCTTGCCCTTTCCTATACTTCTTTGACCGTTACCAAAGATTTGAGTAACATACTCATATTAAACTCGTTCTTAGACATAGCGGTCCTAAAACAGAAGTTCTTATAGGACCTTTGCAGAGCTTTTATTGGGAGAGGTAAGATATCTCTTCCACTCTATAAAATTATTTTAAATTATTAAACCCGTTAAGGTTTGGTTGGTGAGACTGTTTAGGAACTCGAAAAATAAAATATTCGAACAGACATATCTGAAAAATATAATTTAAGTGCATGTATAAAGTTAATATTTGCACATAATTCGTAATTAACCATCATTGTAACCTTTTGAAAAACCAATGATGTTAATACTCGAATAGCCCTAGAGATCACACTCACAAGCCACTCAGGTAGACGTTTACTCGTGTACCTCTAGACCAAGCTACATACCTAGCTCTTTAATTCCAAGCCACGCCTAGGTTCTTAAGACGAATGGAATTAATAATCCGATATCTCTGGACCATGTCACTATTAATATGCGGGAAGGGACTTCTCAGGAAGTTGTACCTGTGGTAACATCTAAGCTTTTACCATTAATTTGACCGAATTAACATCAAATTCTCGAAATTGACATACTTACGCGAACCATACCGCTTTCAATTTGATTTAATTAGCCATCTTATTTAATTATTATCTGCTATAGTACTCGTGTTTACTAGGCACGCAAGTCACTCAGGTGGACGTTTACGGCTTCGCTCCCACTACTCAATAATAATTAAATATTATATTAGAAAACACATCTCACAAAACTCGTGGTTCAGAAAATACAAGCAAGCCACTCAGGTGGACGTTTACTCATATAATTGTTCCACTTTTGTGTAGGGTCCAATTAATGGAGGTCCGATTAAGTGTTTAATATCCAAATTAATGGAATCTAATTAAACATTTAATTTAAAGTTGCTTAGTCTTTTTATTCAAAAGGTTTGTTTCGAATCATGCATATCCACATAATTCCTAAAGCATGCAATTTCTAAGCGCACAAAATAAAACGTGCTCGCAAAAAATAAAACATGCTTTAATACGACGTAAATCCTATTTATATGCTTTTCTAAGCGCAATTAATCACATAATCGCATGCTAAATCATAATAATAAATAAATGCGCAAATGGAAATTTAAAACGTCGTTATCGGGCTTTAAAACACGTAATTCCTAACTATTACATAGCCCGATCAAAATACAGTTCTTCAATCTTCAAAATCTTCGAATCTGAAAACTGCATCGAAAAATATCGCCACCACATCATCAGGGTGTCTGCCACGCGGCAGACACGTGGAAGCCGCCACGTCAGCACGTCTTCTTCATCAAGAAACCGCCGCTGCCGCCCCGTCTAGCGCCGCCGCAGCCCGCCGTCCACGGAGGGAGCCGTCACGCGGCCTAGACGCCCTTCGCCGGCCATCCATGTCGCCGAAAAACCGGCCGGGAGCGCGCGCAGCTGCGCGTTCTGCGCCCGACGCTGCGCCGCGGTAGCCGCCGCCTCCCACCGCCTCGTCGCTCATCCCCGCCCCTTCCAGACGTCTCACAGACGCCTGGGCTATGAAGAAGAGCCGCCTGGAGCCGCCGCCGCGACTGTTTTCTGCGCGATAAATCGCGTCGCCGCCTTCGCCGCCCGAATACACCTTTTTCGAGCCGCGATTCGATCAATTGAAAGAGGGGAAACGTAATTGGAACATTCACGACCACCGGGTAACGGATTCCGGCTGAGATTAGTTCCTCAATTTCCCGAATTTCAAACGATTCGCCGAAACGAATTCATGACGACCAGCAAACTTCAAACCTCGATTCCGGTCGCATCCGGGATCGGATGATCCCTTACGACCTATCGACGCGAAGCTCGTAAGACGAGGATTCTATAAGTTCAAGCCAATTGGAAATCAGACCACAGACCCGCCGGGAATCTCCACCGCAAGATGCGGCGGAACCCTAGAAAAACTAGGGTTTTCGCCCAATTTGGGGCTTTTTTGGACAGCACGACCACTTCTCCTTTCCGACGCTATTCTGGACAAACCAGAAATCGGAATGTGTCGTCCGACCTATCCAGACGAAGCTAACGCAAAGACAAACAAACATATCTGAACGCATCAGACAAATCTGGTAGCACGCGCCCACACGCGCCGTCTAACGGCGGCGGTCGTGTTCTGCCAGAAACAAGGGTTTTGCCTTTTCCGTCTTTCTGCGCCGCCGCGCCTCGATTTTTGTGCAACCCAGATCAAAACACAGTACAAAAATAGTACAATCACGTAACGCATTGGTCCTATCAACTACTCATGGATTTTCTCACGAGAAAAACGTTACAACGGAGTCAAAACAATGGCTCGCAAGCCGCCCCAAACACGAAAATTAACCCGATAACGACGTAATTGAAACCTAATCATACATCTAATAGCAACAATCGGAGCCTAAACCAGGCTCTAATACCAATTGAAGGAATAATTAGGGTTAGGAACGCTACCTTCCTCCTTCGTATGTTGTCGCGGCTCTGATTGTTGCTCCTGTGTCAGATCTTCTGATCTGTGTCCCGGCCTTTTTCTCCCTCTGGGTGGTCAGAGAACTGGAGAAAATAAGATTTCTGTCTCTCTCACACTCACGTTGGCGTCTCTAATTTTATGAGTGTGTATATGTTTATGTGTGTGTAATCTGTTTCTGAACAGAATACTGATATATATAGGCTTCAAAAGCCAATATAATATTAATATACTTATAACCCATTATTTTAATTTTATTTCTAATAGGCTTCCACATAACAAGCCCATAATATAATTAATTAATTTACTGGGCTACTAATATTTATCAATTAATTGGCCCAACCAATTAATTCCAGATAAATAACATTATTAAATAATGTAAAAATACATTAATCCATTAATAATGATTTATGAGAGACAATAAATTACTAGACAACTAATTGGGCCAGATCAGGGATCCACTAGAAGAAATAAAGCTGGGCCTCAAATTAATTAATTATACATGCTCAGCCCAGAGCAAAATTAATTAATAAACACAGATTCATTCCACTAGAGAATCCGTGCTGACTTACCCCTTTATCCCAAATTGAGCAAGGGCTTGTATTTTAGACTTAATCGATCTCCGTATTTAAGATAGAAATATCCGTTAATTAATTAAGCTCACTGACAGCTTAAATTAATTAACATCTTATATTCCTGAGTAGTACCACTCAACCTTATTAACACACCTGAACTTAGTCAATCGGTCGGGTTTAGTGTGCTAATCCTTTCGAGGTCCTCAGGGGATATTATCAACCCATTTTACTCGGATACGGATGCAAGATACAGACAACCAGCCTGAGCCACAAATAACTACTAACACCCAAGATACGTAGATCCGGTCGTGATGACGTTCACCATAGTATGTCAAAGTGATAGATAGTCAAATACACTCAGCTGAAGTCTTACCAAGCTTAAGACCAGCTAAGTCACCGAGATCTTGGTTCTCCACTAGGTCAGTTAGGAGAACACATCTCACTGTGATCCGTCAATACACCACCTTAAGTGTACCAGTAAAGACAAGCAGCTAAGACAAGCCACTTCTTATCTAAACTGCAGCTTAAACCGACAACTTATCCTTAAGTTGTCTCAGCTGTGATAATTGTTTATATCTTGTCAGTTCAACCAATTTGTGTTGTCTTCTGTGATACCCGACACACCACACAAATCTAACTATTATACAAGAAAAAGGATAACATGTGCAAATATACATATTTATCAGATAAGAGAATAAAACAGTGGTAAGGACAAAAACACATTGTATACAAGCATAAAATTTGCTTCCAGTATACAAATTTCAACAACTTGTAGCTCATCATGACCTTGAGTTGCATCAGATGGATGTTAAGACACCATTTCTCAATGGAGACATTAAAGAATCGATATATATGTTGCAACCGGAAAGATTTGAGTTTGGAGACCCAAAGAATATGGTTTGCAAGTTAAAGAAATCCATCTATGGGCTCAAACAAGCTTCTCGTCAGTGGTACCAAAAGTTTCAGCAAGTTATTATCTCATTCGGTTTTGAGATGAATGTTGTTGATGATTGCGTATACCACAAGTTCATTGGGAGTAAGTTTATGTATCTGATCTATATGTTGATGACATATTGTTTGCCACTAATGATATATGTGATGAGTCTAATTCGTACTATACAAATTCTGTCTGTTTTGGGGCCCACCTGGCCAGTTGGACCGTATTTCTGTGCTGTCTTGCAGATTTTTCGTGCTGATGTGGCGGTGATGAGTTGCTGAGGTGGCAGGCTCGATTTGGGGTTTAAAAGATGGAATTTTGGACGAAATTGTAGAGAAGGAAGGTGGAGGATAAGGAAAGAGATGATATGGAAAGAATTGGATATGATTTATCTAATTAATATCTTTCCATATTGGATATAAAAACCCTACTTCTACAAGGAAAAGGAGCCGCCCTATATATAGGAGAGGAGACGAACGAAAATTACAACCTTGATCACGCATAATTCAATTTCCGTCTCCATTCATTCACGACTTCAACCACCGAACCCTAGCTGCTACTCTGCCGGAATCATCATCAACCTTTTACACCATTCATCCACGCCGAAGGATCCGATCGAAGGGTTCATCAAGTTAAAAGTTTGCATTTCTTAATTTCGTTTCGAGAATTGTGGTTTGATTTGGAAGAAACAACATGTTATCACTTTCGTTTTGCATTCCCGGATTTGAATTGTCTCCGTTTTATTTTCCTGTAGGATAATTTGAAGTCTTTAATTTATGATCTCATAATTTTAGGGTTTAATTTCGTTCCTATTATTGTTCTGATTATTTGGTATTTGTTTGATTTTCGTGCATAATTATTTTATGATTTTCAGCATGTTTTGTGTTCTGTCCAGTAAACCGGTCTGTCTGGCCAGTCCGGCCGATATGCGCGGCTAAGTCTTTTTAGGGGCCGGCGAGATGTAACACACACACCACCTTAATTTCGTGAGACTAGGGCTTAAAATTAATCATTTGGGTTCTGAATTAATCTAGGGTTAATTAATTGGATTAATTAATTTAGGCTTGATCACCCTAGGTTAGTTTAATTCATAGCTAATTTAGTACTTCCATCGTTTCTCATGGGATTAGGCTAAATAAGTAGCAAATTGTTCTTAGGACAATTGGATTAATTTGGTAGGAGACTATTAGATGCCCACCATACGAGTAGGCTCCTAAATTGGGTTCCCTTAGTTCTTAAAGCTGATTAGGTGTTAAATCTATTGATTGTCCACCAACGTAGGTTGCATCTAATTTAGAGAAGTAGTCGTTTCAATGCCCACCATGGCGATTACCGATTAATTAAGGGGGAATAGGGGATATGTCAGTTTAATTACGGTATCCTACAACTAATTGATTTAAGTGGATTAATTAATTATTAGTGTCTATGATCGATTGTGTGTGTGTGTGAATCATCTTGCTGGACCCGCTTTTATTTGCATTAGATAAATTTCTTGTTTATTTCTTGTTTAATTTTTCGTTGTCTTAGGATTAGTTATTCCCAAAATTTGCGTGGTTGCTAACCAAAATCTTGATTGATAGGTTTTATAAGTTTAAAACTCTCCGTTCCCTGTGTTCGATACCTGTTTGCTATACTAATTTAAGTTCTAGCAATTTTGCAGGATTTATTTGGTGAAAACAGCGATCACCAATATGCTTATTGCATGAAACCAAGAGATTTCTATCAAAGCATTTTGAGATGAAAGATCTTGGGGACGCCTCTTTTGTCTTAGGAATTCAAATACATCGAGATCGACCTCGAGGTATTCTTGGATTATCACAAAAGTGCTATATCAATAAAGTTCTCAAAAGGTTTGGCATGTAAGATTGTAGACCAGGTGATACCCCTGTTGCTAAAGGAGACAAATTCAGTCTCGAACAGTGCCCTAAAAGTGATATTGATGTTCAAGAAATGCAAAAGATTCCCTATGCATCAGCAGTTGGGAGTTTAATGTATGCTCAAGTATGTACGCGTCCGGATATTGCATACATAGTTGGAATGTTAGGCAGATATTTGAGTAATCCTGGTATGAACCATTGGATAGTAGCCAAAAGGGTTATGAGGTATCTTCAGAGAACAAAAAATTACATGCTCACATACAAGAAATCAGATCATTTGGAGGTATTGGGTTATTCTTATTCTGATTTAGCTGGGTGCCAAGATAGCATAAAGTCTACATCAGGCTATGATGAGTCGATTTCGTACCTAATTATTTCTGTCCGAAAGGGTCTCTTAACTGTGCAGGTGAGACGTATTTGTTGGCAGTTATGCAGGAAATGGGCTGATTTGGCACGACATGTGGAGATGAGGTGGCAATGCAATTTACAGCTAGAATGGCGATATTTTGAGCAGTTTTGGTCGAGAAAGAAAAGGAGGGAAAATGAAGGAAAGAAAGGAAAGAGAGAGGAAGGAAAGAAGAAGGATAAGGAAAGATTAGAGATTTCCATATCTATCAAGATCTTTTCCTTATCCAACAAGAAACCCTAGATGAGATCTAGGAGTAATATAAAAGGAGGAGAGGCACGAAATTGAAGGAGCTTTTGGACGCCCCCAACCTCTCCACAACATCAAAACATCCATCCCTTTCCGATCCACCCAAATCCCGAAGCCACCGCCGAAGCCGTGCCACCGCCGAAACTAAGCCACCGCCGAAGCCATCGCACCACCACCTACGAGAAGAACTCTACAACCATCCATTCCGAATACTTCAAGCAAGCAGTAGATTTAGTTGAATGAACAAACACTATCGTAATTCCGTTTTTAATGTTCGCATGTTAGTTTAATTTCGTTTCTTGTTTGCCTTTTGTTTCGAGAATTTGAAGACTATCGTTACTTTTAATCTTGTTTCAATTTGTGTTTTTAAATTCAGTTTGGTTTCGCTTATATTCAGTTCGTCTTTAGTAATCAGTTTTTAGTTCGTTATATTTACGTTATTTAGTTTTCGTGCATGCTAGGGTTAGGGTTACAAATGATGCATGTTCTGTTTCGCAAAGTGTCTTATCTGTGCAGTCAGGACAGTTTCATAAGTAGCTAAATTTCTAGTGGTCCGGCAGGATGTAAAACGCACACGTGAACAGTACATGAGGCTTAGGTTCTAATAATTAATTGAAGGGTTTCGGGTTAATTCTGATTTATTTAATCTGGCTAGTAATTTAGGCTTGATCACCCTAGGTTGCCCCGTCTGTAGCTAACTTAGTACTTCCATCGTTTTTCGTGGAACAATGCTAGGTAAGTAGCAAAATTATTCGAAAGAATAGTTGGATTAAACCGGTAGGAGACTATTAGATGCCCAACATACGAGTAGGCTCCTATACTAGGCTCCCTTAGTTCGATAAAGTTGTTTAGCTATTAAATCTATTGATTGCCCAACAACGTAGGTTGTAGCTAAATTAGGGAAGTAGTCGTTTCGATGCCCAACATGGCGGTTACCGACTAAGTAAGTGGGAGTGAGGATTACGCAGTTTAAGTTACGGTAATCTATAACTAGTTGATTCATGAGATTAATTCATTTTATATGCCGATGATTGGAAATACGTGTGTGTGAATATTCTGCTGGACCCATCTCTTATCTGCCTAGTTAAAACCGTTTTACTTCAGTTTTCAGTTTTGCAATTTATTTCAGTTTTAATAAGTTCTTAGTTTAGTTAAAAACCCAAACTTGCGTGTTTGCTAACCAAACCAAAGATAAGTAGAAAAATAATTTGTCTAGTCCTCAGTTCCCTGTGTTCGATACCCTGTGAACTATATTGATATAATTCTCAAGTTTTACATGATTATTTGGTGCAATACAGCGATCACCAGGCTACATTTATATGTTAGCTGGAGGAGCTTTTTCGTGGAAAAGTGTCAAACAGACACCTGTAGCTTCTTCCACTATGGCAGCAGAATTTGTAGCATGCTATGAGGCGTCAAATCATGGGATATGGCTGCGAAATTTTGTCACTGGGCTGCGTATTTTGCAAGATGTAGAAAGACCACTCAAGTTGTTTTGTGACAATAAGTCAGCAGTGTTGTATTCGAACAACAATAGGAGCTCTTCCAAGTCAAAACATATTGACATAAAGTTCCTAGTTGTGAAAGAAAGATTGCAGAGTAAACAGATATCTATAGAGCACATTGGGACAAACTCCATGTTAGCGGATCCACTCACAAAGGGCTTATCACCCAAGGTCTTTCATTAGCACACTGCTCGTATGGGTGTCGTATCACTTGATGATATTGTGGTTTAGTGGGAGTTTAAATTTTAGTTGCTTTATGGTTATTTTAGCATTTTTATAATTAATTTTCTGATCAGAAATAAAGAGTAAGTTTTCAATACAAATCACTTTGCTTTATAACCTCTCTTATGTTTAAGGAGGACCAATTGGTCTATGTCATTTGGCTATTTTTGTATATATGACCATTGATGAGTCCAATCGTGATTAATATGATAAAGACTGCTTTGATCCTATATAAATGTAGTTGATGGACGAGACCGATAAAGAATACATTTTATTAAATAACACATTTTGAGCTCATTAAGTTATACATATAAAGTAACATATGTTGCCCAAGTGGGAGATTGTTGGATAAAATCTAAAATCTAATTATGGGCAATATATGTAATAATGTATAAAGTGTTATTTTTGGTATGTGTATCCCTAATTTATGGTTAATTATATATTAATATTTATTGAAGGGGCCAAATATTAATATAATATTCTCCTATATATATCTGGTCTCCAAGAGCCTGCAGACGCTAGGTTTTCTTTTCCTCATCTAAGAATTCACAAAACGGCGCTGCAGTAACTCTTGGAAGTCCAGATTCATTTTTTCAACTTTCAATCCATGGCTTCCAGTTCAGGTACGCTTCCGCTTTAGATCTCGGTATATCGACATAGGGCTATTAAAATTATAAGGTGAATTATACGAGTTAATTCGTAACAATATGTACTCCCTCCGTTCTATTGATCTTGTCTTATTGGATTTCGGAGCGGAATTTAAGATAATGGATGTAAGTGGTGTAAATATATAAAATAATGGTCCACTTATTTCGATGATTATCGTTTACTCATTTATTTCCATTTTAGATATGAAACAAAATAACGGGACATAAAGAAACAGAACAAGATCAATGGAACAGAGCGAGTACTGTAACGCCCCGAAATTTTCAATATAAAATGCATTTCATATTTATTCATGTATGTTATCAAGTGTTTTAGTTCTGTAAGTCGCGCCTTAGAAATTAAAATGAAATTAATGCATTTATGTTATTTTTAGTTAAATCATTTTTATTATGTAAATTTATTTTGAACTTTGAATGTGTTTATTTATATTATATTATGTTTATATTGTTTATTTATGAGATAAAAATAATGTTAGAATTATGAGGCAAGAATAATATTTATATGGGTTGGATTTCCTAAGCCAACTAGGATTCATAAAAGGATATAATATTTATTATTATATTAATTTATTAGGAGATAATTTGAAATTATATTAGATATTATATTTTAGATATACATGTTTTAGGAAAGAAATCTAGTTGTATTTATCCTTATCCTAATTTATCTAGGATTGAATGTCTTATATGGTAAGTGAATAGAATAAATCCTATATAAAATTGATATGAACGAAAATAAATATGGATAAAATATATTTGATACCTTATAGGATTAGGAATATTTAGATAATGATTTCTAGGCCTATTAATACCCCTTAGTCGCTCATAATATAGCATCCCATAAATTTTCAAAAATTCTGTCAGCACACGTGCGAATGGTTTCAAGAATTATTTACAAATCTTCCCGTCATCATATCGTCGTGAATATTTAGTTTCATCTTCCTAGGTATGTCTAGTATAGTCAGTTATTTTTGTATAATTTTTCAAGTATGATAAATATTTTTTTAAAATTGTTCATCGTAACCTGCCAGTTTCTGTCAGCATGTTCATGATCTTGAAAGGAAAATTATTTTTCATGTTTTCTTTGAGTTATTTTCGACCATGATCAACATTAATAGAATATAATACATGTTAGGTCATTAATTTTAAGACTATAGAATTTTTAGGATAGGTTTACTATTTATTTTTTAAAAATGTTTAAGTTTCATGAGAGTATAATCTGTCCTGCCATTTACCTTTTCTGCCGAGACTTTCCAGAGCCAATTAATCGATCTTTTGTTACTTTAAAATTTCTATAAAAATTATAGAGATAAATGTTAGTATGCTTTTAAGGTCTCTGTAAAGTTTCATGATTTTTTGACAAGTCCTTATATTTTACTGAATTACTACTTTTATACTGCCGAAAAATAATGCTTTCTGGATAGGTCTTAGAAAAATATTTATATCTCGCTCTACAAATATTTTTTTGACTTGATTCTTTTTCCTAAATACTCATCACACGTAGGAGTTTCTCAAAATATTTATTTTGTATTTTTATCGTATCTTTACAAAAGCAGTTTATTTCAAACATTCCATGGTTCAGCAAAGATTTATATTCTGTCGAGCAGTTTTGAGTGAAAACTGATATGTATATTCTGAATACATCACTTATCCATATGATTTGAAATTTTGATATGATACGTCTACGTATGTCTCCTAGATATGTGTTAAATCTTAGAATTTGTAAAGTATGTTTAGACTCTGAAACGTATAGATGAAGCACAGTAGGTCAGAAACCGTTTTAGTTGATGCAGTAGATATTGTTTTGGTTATAACTTTTAGATGACTTATGATTTTGATATGAAACCAAATCCCGTGTGTTTTAGATTCA
Organism: Lavandula angustifolia; assembly: GCA_028984105.1. Classification (NCBI taxonomy): domain Eukaryota; kingdom Viridiplantae; phylum Streptophyta; class Magnoliopsida; order Lamiales; family Lamiaceae; genus Lavandula; species Lavandula angustifolia. The sequence continues at coordinate 1,531,175 of CM054819.1, forward strand.
TTAAGGAACCTGTATTTCGAAAATTAGAATTTTTGGAATGATTTCATGTTCTGTGGAATATTTTCAAAATGGGTCTTCTGCACGAGTCTAGCGGATTTTTAAAGCTACAACATTGTTTGTATCCTTTGTGCAAATGTTTTAATTGTTTCATGCATATCACGACATTAAGATAAAATTTCCATGTATAGGATCGGCGCGCAGGACTTAAACATTAATATCCATTATTTTCTTCAAAGTCAAGGTCAAGGTGGGGAAGTTACCGTTATCCTTATTATATATTTTGTATAGTATTCATGTGTTTATGACATGCATGAGAATGAAAGAGGTCAAGGTCAAGAGGAGGCTTTTGACCGGGGTCAAGAGGAGGCCCTTATGAAATTTTACGGTCAAGAGGAGACCGTGTGAAATGAAATGGATCCTTAGGGTCAAGAGGAGGCCCTAGGATCAAAGTTATTTATTATGCATGTTTCATATCCGTGTTTATTGATATTTTATATAGTTTGGATATATGTGTACATCTCCCACTGAGTAGTCGTACTCATCCCTATCATTTTAACATATTTCAGGAAATGGCTCGGCCGATGCGTAGAGGTGGTGGATGGTGATGGTCACACGAGGAAGGATTTATGAAGTTATTATTACATTAAACTAGTTTTATCATGAACTTTGCATTTTATTTTCGAAAACTAGTAGTCGCATGTGCTTTTTTTTAAGACTTCCGCTGAGTATGAAAATAAATTGAGTTTTGCAATGAATCTTTTCCATGAAAATATTTTGAAAGAATTGAAATAAGCATGTTGAGTATGAAGTAGCGTCCCTAGTTAAGTTTTGAAAATTGGGGCGTTACAAGTACATTTCCATTTCACCCATAAAAGGCTAACAGAATTATATACAATCCAGGGGCGGCTCGGAAGGTGTGCGAGGTGGGTGACAACACAGGGTCCTAAAATTTAAGGGGCCCCAGGTGGGTGAAGATTTTGTTTCTGTGAAGTTCCAGCCATGGCGGAAATGGTTAGTTGAAGAAGAGAAAGAGTGAGCTGGAGGCATTAATAGTAAGTGTTGTTTAATGTTGAGGAAGAATAGTAATCGGAATATTGAATATTCCGATTACAATTGTTACTTGCAAAATACGCCCTCCGTCCCGTTTATCTTGACGCATTTCTTTTCGGCACGAGAATTAAGAAAATTGATGATAAAGTATGAGGGAGTGATAAAGTAGGAGAGAGAAATGAAAAAGTAGGAAAGAGAAATGAGAGAGTAGGAAGATAAATTATTTCCTTTTTTGGAAACGTGTCAAGATGGGTGGACGTCCCGAAAAGGAATACGCATCAAGATGGGTGGGACGGAGGGAATACAAATTACATAGATCTAAAAAATATCCAAAAACTAACATATTTTTTAATCTGAGTTGGTTATAGAAATTAAATTTATGATGTATTTCATTTTTTATTTCGAGATCCGGCATCTTCAAATAATTCAAAATACATATGCGATGAATACATATATTATATTAATCATATCGTTAATTAATAATTCTCAGTATGTAAATAATTTAGTTATAGCAGCAAGACATGCTAATTTTTTATTTCTCGGTACAAATGAAATGTTTTTTGAGAACGAATTAACATTTTATTGTTCGATATTTTTTTTATTTCACCCCCAAACATGATAGCTTTTATTTTTCGTTCCCACAAATCAATTCTTTCAGCGACGTGTAAAAAATTGAAATCGATGCCAATAAGAATATTATTACAATTGAACTGATTGTGCATTTAATAGTTTTACAAATTAATAGGAACTACGCACAAATCTATTTTACAACAATATTGCTAACAAGATACCTCGATCCTTTAGTATCAAGAATTTGCAGCTGATAAAATTCGTTTGACAAATTGCTAGTACTGAGATCTGGGCAATGACTGACTTGGAGTAGCTCGAGTTGTGGCATTCCGCCTTCTTCTATATCGATGCTCTTCAATCTTTTCAAGCCTAGCAGGGAAAGGCCCCTGAGTTTGGGGAAGCCGTCATGCAATACCTGCATCCTCTTGCCGTAGTAAGAATTTTTCTTCAACTTGAGGTATGAAAGCTTCGCCAGCTTGCCAAGTTCCTGCATCGGATCTTCGTATAAGAAGGACTCCTCCAGTGTGAGGTGTACCAGATTTGGAGGAAGCAAATTCGCATTCAGTCTTGCACGCTGACCACCGCTCATCCTACCCTTCAGTTTAAGTTTACTTACATTTGTGAACCGGGGAATAACTGATGCATTAATTGGACGGAGCGTTGTGAAGTACAGCTTAACAAGATTCTTCATTTTCTCCAAATTCTCTAACGAAGCTCTCACACCACTTAACTCATCATCATCGAGATGTATGCCTAGTTTCCGAATAGGACAACCGTCCATCAACCTTATAGTGCTTCTCTTCCAATCCTTGTGATTGATGTATTTCAAGGTCTCCAAATTCTTACAACTGTCTGTGATCATCAACCCTTGGACACGATGAGCATGAATATGGCGCAGGCTATCCATTTCCACTGCAACATTTGGAGAATGGACAATCTCGGTCCGCAGGTCGAGTAGCTCGAGTTTTTTAAGGGTATTCAGCCCGGTAGGAAGCATCAGTTCTCCCGGTTCATGTTGTCTATATATTCTCAACTGTTTCAAACCAAGTAGTAGTGGGAGAAAGTCAGACAATCTTGGCTGCATAGAGTGAAAATTGGTGTAGTCGAAGTCGAGAATCTTAAGCTGTTGAAAGCTCTTCCAGTAACTAGACTTAACCTCTTTGCAATCCTTCTTCATATACAGTAGGAAAAGAGAGCGGATATGCTTATTGTGATTCTCCGAAAAAGACCAAAGATCATCACCCTCCACAACCCGATGGCGAGGTTTCTGCAATGAAATCTTGGGATCGCCCATCAGATTCTCGAGACCTATTTCTTTCTCAGCTTTTTCTAAGCATATTCTATGAAGAGAATCATGGAGGTGACAACTTTTAATTCGATTATCCAACGTCAAATCCATGACTTGAACCACATTCTTGTTAATAAGCTCGTCTAGATAGCCTCTTGCTATGTCCTCCGATGCGGCCGTCGTTGTTCCCGTCAAGCCTAGTCCAACAATTATATTTAGCAGCCTTTTCACGGAGATAGTGGCATCTTCTTTGAAGTAGGCAAAGCACATGAAGCAAGATTTCAGTTTCGGTGACAAATTCTCATAACTCAATTCTAGAATTGCTTCTAGAATTTTTGAGACGCTGTTTTCTGCTCTTCCTAAATGAGAGTCTAATTCGTTCAGAGCTTCTTCCCACACCCTATTGGACCTTGTTTCAGCCAGTAAGCCTCCCATCAAGGTGATTGACAATGGCAGGCCCTTGCACTTCTCCACAATGCGTCTCCCTATTTGCTCCAATTGTTTTGGAAATTCTTCATTGTTGTCGCCACTAAGGCCCTTCTTCAAGAACAGTTCCCAACTCTTCTCCGGGTCTAAAAACTTCATTTCATGAAAATTTTGACACTGATTCGCGATAATCTTATTGCGAGTTGTGACCAATATTCTACTTGTTTTGTCTGTCAAGAGTAACAATTAATTAAACAAAGACACTCCTTCCAAAGTCCTATATTAATTGAACTTGATACAATATCACTAAATTTTCTTCGACTAGTTTATAACAAATGAAAAACGCAATTTGTAACTGAGTAGGTGCAATACCTTGTCCCTTAGGGAAAGCATTCATGAGAGAGTCCCAATGTTCCTTCTCCCACACATCGTCAAGAACTATAAAATACGTTTTCCCCTCCAGCCGACTATGAAGCAGTTCTTCAAGCTTCCTTTGAACATACAACCCGTCTCTCATCGTCTCCTCCAATTCCTTCATTTCTTTGAGCAGCTGTTGCTTTTCTAGTCCAGAGCTGGTATCCAATTTCTTGATTTCATTGTGCAGCTTTTGTATTCTCTCTCCAGAGCTGGTCTCCAATTCTTTGATTTTGTAGAACAGCTCTTGTTTTTTTTTTCCAGATTTGATCTCCAATTCCTTGATTTTGGTGAGCAGCTGTTCTTTTTCTTCGGTCTCCAATTCCTTGATTTTGTTGAGAAACTCTTCTTTTTCTTCGGTCTCCAGTTTCTTGATTTTGTTGAGCAGCTGTTCTTTCACTTGCCAAGAGCCGGTCTCCAATTCCTTGATTTCGCTGAGCAGCTGTTGTTTTTCTTGTGCAGAGCTCGTCTCCAATTCCTTGATTCTCTTGAGCAACTCTTCTTTTTCTTTCATCTCCAGTTGCTTGATCTCGTTGAGCAGCTGTTGCTTTTCGTGTCCGGTGCCAGAAGTGGTCGTCTCCAGGATCAGCTGCTTGGTCGTCTCTTGCAGAGTGAACTCGCTCGAGAGGACCACCCAAGCTCGGCAGTCGAACCGACCATAAACGATATCGGGATGGTTGTAGACTTCACGAGCAAGCGTCGATTTCCCGATCCCTCCCATACCCACAATAGCAGAGACCCAGAGGCCACCCTTCTCCTCGTCCATGACTGGTTCTAGAAGCTTCTTCACATCATTCTCCACGCCCACCAGATGTTCGTCCTTCTCCCTTGGAGACAACCGCCGCCGGGCTTCAACCTCCAATCTCCCCGCCGACTCTCCCGGCTCTCCGAGATCTTTGATCCCGTATGTCTCGCGATTAATGCGAACGGCTTCGAGCTTGGCACGGATGGACTTGACATCTTTCCCGATTCTCTGGAGGTGGGGCACATGGTTCAGGGGGCATAGGCAGCTTTTTTTGGAAGGGCACTTGCTCCTCGGATTCTCGACATTGAGATTGAACATGTTGATGGCATCTTCGGCGTCTAGAGCCACCTCTCTGATATCCGATATCCAGTTGCGAACCCGTTCATCCTGAGTTCGCTTTTTGTTAGCGTCTCTGAGAAAAGATTGCATCATGTTCAGCTCTTCTCTCAGCGACTGGACCTCACCCCGGACGCCTCGGAGGAAATTCACCTTCTGGATCAGCAGATTGCCCAGGAGTTCCACCGCTGTTGAGATTGCCGCCTCCGCTGCCATGTCTACACTTTTACTGCGGTAGATATTTTATTATTCTTGTTCAAAGGTTAGCACGGAGCACTTTATTAATTAACAAACTGATATCTAGCAATGGCGACAAAGTCAAGAAGATGCTTGTTACTTGCTGCGAAATGCCGCAGGGAATTGGAGAGAGAAGAGAGGGGAGGAAGGAGCAGCGAAGGTAGTGAAAAGTTAAAAAAGTACTCCCTCTTAGGCCCGACATGGCTTTTTTCCTCTTTTTCCTTCTCCCACTTGACTTGACCATTAATTAAAATAATACTCTAATAAATTTTAATAGATCCCACCACTTTATACTACTTTACACACAATTATTCATTTTCTTAATAATCGTGCCCAAATGCTATTAAATCATGTCGGGCGGAACGGAGGGAGTACTAGTTGGGTTGATTCAAATATTGTTTTTTTATTTTTCTCTTATCGTCAATTTTAATTCCCAAATTGTACTCCCTCCGTCCCAATTTAAATGTCCCCTTGTTTTTTGCACGGGAATTAATGAGAGTTGGTGGATGTGAGTAGAGATGTATAAAGGTGTGGGTCCTATAAAAAAATTTTGTGTTAAAATTTGCCAAAAAGGGAAAGTGGACATTTAATTGAGACACCCAAAAATGGAATAGTGGACATTTAAATTGGGACGGAGGGAGTATTAAATTGTGTACTGGATAAATTCCGTTTTTCGAGTCATCCACATTCACCGCTATGTCAGGACAAATTAAAATTCTTTTAATTATTCCATTAGGTTGCCTCGGAGTTCTTAGCTTTCGACAGCATTGGCATTGCATCCTCGTTTCCTCAAAAATGAGATAATTGTCTCCCCATCTTCCCCAATTCCTCAACTGCATTAAAAATTATAAACTTTTGGTTTTTAATTAGATTTTTATAGAACTTGCAGAATTGGTTATGAAAATACTAAGAGCAAATGATGCACAGCTTTAGCAAAATTCAATTTTTTTTATCTCCAATACAGGAAAAGTTATTTTTAATTTATTTTTGCATGGAGAGCACGGTTCCTTCACTAATCCCACTAAAGTTATCTTAATTTCTTTTTTCGATTTTTCCATTATTTATTTCTTCATCTAAAATAGTAAAAAAAAGTTATGAATCACTATCAATCTAAATAGTGGACCCCATCATTTTAACAACTTATGTCCATTTTATTATACCCTTATTTACTTTTTTAAACTCGGCCCTGACAAATAATAAAACGATAATAGCCTTTATGTCCATTAAAATAATAGAAGTATCATTTTTTCTATAAATATATTGAACTCAATAATTTCGTGTGGAAATGCCTTTATGTCCAGTCAATTTTCTTGCAACTGGAGACAAACTTGATGAGACCCTGACATGAGTTTCCCCACATCTTACAACATAGTGAACGCGTTTATTGTCCTAGCGTCGTTTCGCAGAAATTGTATGGAAAAAGTAAAATACATATTTTCAAAGTCCCTTAAAAAAAATCCCTTACCGTCCCTTAATTTTAAAAGTTAAAAAGAAACAATAATTAATCATGTAGAATTTTGAATTTTAAGTTTTTTTTTTTTAACAAATTTCTATTTCGCTTTTTTAAATTACAGGTTTGTTTTCTGATTAATTCAGAATTTGCTGCACCAAAACATTTTTTTAGCTCAGATGAATTCAAATTTTGGAAAAGGATAGACTAAACGATATTGCAAAGGAGTAAAGTCGTTTCAATTTTTAGGACAGCTGAAGTGATCATTATCTAATCAAACGCATTGCGGCCACTACGTACCTAGGATCGATCTCATGAGACCGTGAATACAATTTAAAGTATCGATCTACTATTGTGTTTGTTGGATTTTATTTTATATTTTAATTCACGTTACATATAGAGATGACAATGGATTTTGGACCCAGTCCAGATCCGTAGATTCAGATCCATTTTTTTGGATCTAGGTCTTAAAAAATTGGACCCATTGAATCTGGATCGGATCTAGATTAATTTTAGAAATTACGGATCTGGATCTGAACTTTACGATCTGAGATCCGAATCCGGTCTAAATCTGCTAATTTTTATAACTAAAATATTATTTTATTATTATATCTAAAATATTATATTTATTATTTCTACTTAAAATATCACATTACATTATTTGTTGAGCTTGAAATACTTTATTAGTAATCTAATAAATAGAAAAGAGGGAGGAGATTGAGTATCTACTATCCACAAATTTAGAAATTTTTTTTTAGAGAGAAAATCGTAGATTGATAGATGATTGTAATATTTTTATATTATGATGAGTATTTTGACTTATTTTAAAGATAGTAATGCTCTTATAGATTATCGTGTTATCGTAGAATTAATTAACTTAGTTAAATTTTAATTGATTTAGAATTTTTTAATTTTAATTAAAAAAACTTATGTATCCGAGTCTAGACCCGAGACCCTGTGGATCCAATGGATCTGGGTCTGGATCTCATTTTTTAAAATCCAATGGATCTGGACCGAATTTGGACCAAAGTAAAAAATCTCGGATCGGGTATCGTTTCATCATCAAATTTGTCCCCGAATTAGCCTCGGCAGATTCGCGGCAGTTTCGCCAGCTTTGCTTCGGAGACTTATATCTTTCGCGTCCGAAATCGGTTTTGCGATCCGAAAGCATCGTTAGAAAGCCAACGAACTTAGCTTTCGAACGATATAGTGTTTGACAACTTAAGGTTGGTGAAAACGAGCAGACTTCGTGCCGAAGTCTACTGTTTCGCGTAACGGTGCGATTTCAGCTACTCAACTTTGGCGGTTCGTATCTCCTCGACCCGGGCTCCGAAAAATGCGCGAGACGTGTTTCCGGAAAGCTTAAAGGAAGGGTTTTTCATTAGTATAAGTTTCGTTAGGTCTATGTTATTGGAGAATAACAGATATTCGAAATCGTACTGCTGCTCCGTGACGAGCGCACTTCGAACAACTCAACTTCCGAGCTCCATATCTCTTTGGTCCGATCTCCATTTAACGAACGGAAAGTGGCGTTGGAAAGCTTAAAGTACAAGGTTCATAGTGGTATAGGACTTAGGTATCTATTCTCATTAATCTGGTCATAAAATGAATCGCGAAGTCGTCGGTCAGCAAGCTGGCTAGAAAGGTCTCGGTTCCAGCAAGCGTTTTGGGAGGCTCATAACTTTCGCATTAGAAATCGAAAAATTCTGATTTATTAGTAGAATAATTTTGACATTTCGTAGAACAATATTCATGAAAGAACCACCATGTAATTCTCAAGGAATAAAATGTTAAAAATCGCTGAAGGTGACAGGTTAAGTACATTGATTCCATTGACCTCTCCCACAAAACAGCATAAAAGAAACAATAATAGTAATAATGTCCAGAGTATTTCCAGTTCCAAAGCAAGGAATCGCATGCATGATACAAGGTAAAGAAAGGCAAGGTGCATGCACAACAACCAGGTTCATACCTTTTATCATTACCTCCAACCGAGAAGGAGAGAGAGAGAGAGAGAGAGAGAGAGAGAGCTACGGAAATTCACTGTAGATCGGGAAAAGTCGCGACGGAACTCGAACCTTGGAGGAAGAAAAGGGATAGAGGCGAAGGGAGTTACAAACTGTAGTAATTAACACCCTTAAGGGAGACGGTAACTCGAGGGTGAACGGCTTACCTCTATCCACGTTCGACTCCTTAACGACGATGGTAGTGCTCGATGTCGGGAAAGAAAACAATGTAGTTATCTCTGGAAATATCACATAGGTTTCCTCTCCTTCGTTCTTAAGCTCTGGGAAGAAGATTGGATGCTAAGGAAGAGAGAAAACTTCTTGAGTGCAATATATCCGAGAGGGTAGAGGAAAGAAGAAAACGTGGGAGAGGATTGGGGAAGTTATAAGAGGTGTTGACATGGGAGAAAAAAATCGTGGGTGAGGGAGGTTGTGGAAGGGGTTATGGAGGTTGATGCATGCAGTATCATCGTTCTCCCTTTTTCTTTTTCTTTTTTATATATATATATACATACATATATATATAGAACTAACCCCATATATACAAAAATAAATTAATCTAGGGAGTATATTATACTATAATATAAATTATATTATCGAACACAAGACTTGATCCGAAATTAATCGCATAAAAAAATCAATAGGGTATGACAAAAATTGGGGTATTACATCCTCCCCTCCTTAAAGAAAATTTCGTCCTCAAAATTTCAAGTACTTAGGTATTGTAGATCGGGATATTGAGCCTTCATTTTGTCTTTCAAATTCCCAAGTCGCCTCTTCTTGCCCATGATGGTTCCAAAGAACTTTGACGAAGGAAATCTGCTTACTCCTCAGGTTTTGAGTTTTCCGGTCGAGAATTTGTATCAAACGCTCTTCGTAACTCATATCTTGATCTAAGACTACTTCATCATGGTCGATTACGTGCTTTGGGTCGAAAACATATTTTCGCAACTGGGATACGTGGAACACGTTATGAATATTCTCCAGGTTAGGTAGCAAGGCTAACCTATAGACTACGGTGTCTATCTTCTCTAGGATCTCGAAAGATCCGATAATACGTGGACGTAATTTGCTTCTCTTACCAAAACGCACTACTCCTCACTTGAAAATTTTGGCAGCTTTCATAGCAGATATAACTGGAACTCGTCTTTCCAAATAACACCGTGAAAAAAATCGTGTCTTCCTTCTTTAGGGGTTGAAAACTGATCTTCCTTTCATGACAGACTATGTTGACGCGGTTCTTAGTAAGCCAGTCCATCCCTAAGATTACTTCAAAATCTCCCATTGTGATGACATTTAGTTCTGCCTTAAAGTTCTCACTACCAGTGTTAAGTTCTAGGTTCGAGCATCTAAGCCTAGAGGTTATTGTCCCATTAGGTGTATCAATCACTAGAGTGCTATCAGTTCCTTCAGTGTCTAGGTTCAGCAACTTACAGGCTATATCCGATATAAAAGAGTGCGATGCTCCAGTATTAAAAATACTAGAACGGGTACTCCAGCAATATTTATAATACCTGCTAAGTTCCCATCATTCTGAGCAGCTTGTTCCTGGTTTAGGGCATAGGCCCTAGCTCGCGGCTGTGGTTGTTGGTTGTCCGGTGCCCTCTGGTTCTGTTGCTGGTTCCTAGGGTTCTATTGTTGTGGGGCTCCGCGGTTTCCACCCTGATTCGTGCAGTCTTTAGCAAAATGCCCAGTACGTCCGCATCTGTAGCAGGCGTTTGCAGCCCTCCGACATTCACCAAAGTGGGGCTTCTGGCAGGTGTGGCATAGCGGTCTTTCCTCGCCTTGCTGGGGTCGATGTTGTTGTTGTTGCGAATTCCTATTCCACTGCCAAGGCCTTCTGTCGTTTCTGAAACTCCTCCTATCACGGTCATCCCATTTCCGCTTTCCCTTTTCGCCATCATGGGAAGGTGCGGAATCAGATGTTGCAGGCGCTTTCACTTTCTCTTTCAGCATCCCTAACTCGACACTATGTGCCATGCTTAGCAGCTCCGGGTATGTGAAGGTGCTCATCGTAACAAGGGCAGTGCGTATTTCAGGGCACAATCCGCTTCTAAACTTGTCTGCTTTGTCATTTTCATTGGCCACTAGGTCTGGTGCGCAGCTTGACAACTGAGCGAAGGTTCGGTCATATTCAGTTACTGTGTTTGTTCCTTGTTTTAGATTCCAGAATTCATTGCGCTTCGCCTCGCGATGACAGCTTGGAACGTAATTCCCGAAAAATTGTGACTTGAAATCCTCCCACGTAAAGGCTGCGAATTGTTGGTCGGTCAGGGTTCGTCGAACTGACTCCCACCAGTGGTCTGCCTCATCTACCAGTTGGTATGACGCACAGTTAACCTTATCCTTCTCTTCGCACCTTATGTATGTGAAGATTCTTTCTATCGCCCTAACCCATTTTTCGGCATCTTCTGGCTTGCCGGTTCCATCGAATGTCGGTGGCTTTTCTTTTCTGAACCGTTCCTCAATTGGTCGTTGTGGGTTGGTGTTAGGAACGTCCTCAAACTCTGCATCGGCTCCTCCTAGTCCACCGGTTCTTCCACCTCGCACTCCTCCTCCTCTAACTCTAGGCATTCTGGGATATTGACAGTTTGTCAACAAAAGATTGTTTAAAAAAAAATCGCACTATCCAAGATGTGTTGCAGAAATATAGGGAAGAACCAACACATAACAAGCCAATTAAACCATAAGTTCATTGATACTTCTTAAATGGAAATGCCTCCGCAGAGGACTTTTGAATACACAATAAAAATTAAGGCTCTACGTTAGGCCCAAAATGTCAGTGCGTCATTATGAAATCAGAGCTAACTATCAGTTGCAAAAGACAAAATATGGTTGGAAAGTTCCATAAAAAGGAAAATGACCTTTCCAACCTCACAATTCTAACAAAAGATAACAATAAAAAGTCAAGGTTGAAAGGAATCAACAATTAGTGATGCACGAAATCGTGGACTCGTTATCCGAGTCCTCATCTATCTCCTATGAAGTCGTCTATTGGGTCCCTACCAAATCATCGAACCACTCCCCTAGCGGATCCTCTCCTCCTAGCTCATATGCCATATCCTCGGCGGGTCCCTCTGCTGGTTCTTCTACCGGGTCTGCCTCTGGAATTTGCATCGGCTCCCCTCCAACCGGGTTTCTTCATGGGTGCTTCTTCGTCATGCCCATCTGGATCATTGTTCAAGTAGTAGGCCGGGTCCTCCTCGGGATCCTCCTCCGACTCGGAGTCATCTAAAGCCTGCTCTGCCTCGTGCTCCTCACCAGGAGGGTCGGCTGGCACGTAGACTGGGGTCTCATAGGTGGCTCGAGGTTCTCGATGGCCCAATCGTAGTAATCTCCGCCAAGGTCGGTGTAGCGGCGTAAGACGTTGGAGACAAATAGTGGAAAGTCTCCAACCCATCGTCGTGTCACTAGGTCCGGCTCTCGCAAGGTCCGATGAACCATCCCGTGCAATCGCATGCTCCAACTAGGTGGAAAGTGCTCTATAAGGCGTTGGCATGCCTCGAAGTCATCTACATCCCGACGTGCTCTCCTCCATAGCTCTACGTAGTGTTCGAGGAAAACAGCAATTAGCTGCTCGGGATCTCTCACGTAGCTACGGAAACGCGTTGCACTCTCCTCTCGAGACTCTACAATGAATGTGTTGGGTCCTGCTCGATGCATCTATCAAAATAAAAAGTTCTAGATGAGAGACTTATTTTAAAATTATTCAAACAACTAAATCAAAGTTGAAGTACCAATCTTATGTTCATGTAGTATGTAGATCGTTCCCTATTGTTCATCTCTACTATTCATCTCTATTGTTCTTAGTCACAGCATCTCGCGTATATAGTTACCGAGTCGTCAAACATTGTTGCAGATCATCAATAAAATTTGAATCTTATCATCAATCATACCACGTCATAATCATAAAATAATTTTATAGCTTTACATAAAACCAATGTCAAAAAAATTGTAAAGTATTCATCGTAAACATTTCTCCTTGTCAATCGGATACAAAACCATAAGATCTCATTTCGCTTTAGCATTAGGGACAAATAGATCTTATATGAAGACCTTTCCTTTCATAAACTTTATACCTCCCTTTAAGCAAAACCCATTAGTGCGCATTTAAATAAGAGTCTTTAAAAGAAGTTACCTTTAGTCGAGGGCATTGCGACGCGAGTCGAGGGTTGTCGAATAATATGGTGGCCTAGAGATTCTATTCTAAACTCACATCAAATATGCTTTAGCTAAATAAATTTTTGAAATTTAGGGAGCAAGTCTAGATTTCCTTGAAAGACGGTTTAGGTCCGGAGCGGAAAGAACTGCTCTGATACCAAATTCTCACAGCCCAAATTTTGGAAGAGGGCGTATGACGGGGTGTGGGGGAGAAACAATTAAATAGTGATATAATTAGATAAAATCGAGAATATATAATTGGCGGATAAAATAACTCGGGATGATAATTTCATAAGTCGAAGCACTGGTTATATTCAAAATACGAAAAGTATCTAAACCATGAAATAGTACAGTTTGACTATAAGTAAATATGAAGTGGCGACCAACAAAATAATTTCATTTCCGGAGCGGAACACAAGAACAAATTAGCACAACGGAAATCCATTCATTGAATAACAACTTCCTCCCTCGACTTCGCCCGTCTGCAGTAGCCGCTCAACCTGAAAATACCCCAATTTTTGTCATACTCAATTGATTTTTTTTATGCGATTAATTTCGGATCAGTCTTGTGTTCGATAATATAATTTAAATTCACTACAAAAATTATCAAATTTACCGACGGATTTACCGACGGAAAAGAAACACGGGTCGACTTACCGACGGAATACCGACGGAATATGACTGTTAAACTTACCGACGGAAAAAAGCCGTCGCTATTTTACCGACGGAATATTCCGTCGCCAAATTTCAATTTTGCCAATTATTTTTTTTTATTTTATTACCGACGGAATATTCCGTCGGTAAATATATATTTTGATTTATTTAAATCGAAACTATAATTTATTTTTTGAGAAAATCATTAATTAAATTTACCGACGGAATATTCCGTCGGTAAAATATATATTTTGATTTATTTAAATCGAAACTATAATTTATTTATTGAGAAAATCATTAATTAAATTTACCGACGAAATATTCCGTCGGTAAATATATATTTTGATTTATTTAAATCGAAACTATAATTTATTTTTTGAGAAAATCATTTTTTAAATTAAAAAAATGTTTACCGACGGAATATTCCGTCGGTAAATTTATTTTGATTTATTTTAAATGAATTTTTAATTTAATTTTATTAAAAATGTTTTATAATTTACCGACGGAGAAATCCGTCGGTAAATTCGTCGAAACCCTAGATTAATTTACGGGCGGAGGCGCAGAACATAACACAACGCATGTCTTCTTCCGCAGCTTGTCGCCGCCGCCAGTGGAGCCGCCGTCCGTCGCTCGCCGCCGCCAGTAGCTTCGCTCGCCGCCCGAGCTCGCCGCCGCCCGATATCTCGCCGCCGCCCGGTCGAGCCGCCTCGTAGATCGCCGCTCGCCGCGTCGTCGCCGCCGCCGCAGCTCGCCGAAGCCCCTCTCTCTCCAGGTTACCCTACTACTTTTGTGATGCTTAATTCTTTGTTCAAAAATGCTTAATACTTTGTGAATGCTTAATACTTTGTTCAAAAATGAATGCTTTGATCATTCATATTTTGGCGCTCGTTGTGGAACAATCGAGATTGTTCTAAAATTTTGAATCAAATTATTAAAGCCAGAAATGTTGCGAAGATGAAGTCCTAATTAGACTACACGAGACATGCCAACTAATGTGTATCTATCTATGTATGAGAAAGAGAGAGGATAAGTTACGTTGCACAATAATGGACAACCAGTTTCAGCCAATGGTGCCGGGATTCTTGAAATAATAGTATTAATAATTGAAGAACGGTGGATATTTAGAATGAGAGTTTGGTGTTTTAGTCAGTCCCATTTTCTGTCAAGAAAGGGTAATTGTGTTGGTTGGATTTATTCAGATATCATTTGTCAATCTTCTGAAAAAGAGTTATTTTTTGTTAATGAGTTGCCAATGTTGAAGCTTGTGTTTTATATGTTATTTGATCTTTCTATATTCAGAACAGGGTTTGTATACTTTTCATTTTAGCACACTCACGTTCTAGCTCTTGTTTTGGTGTTTTTCAATAGCTCAACTTCTCTAACTATGCTTCGCAGATTGTTTGTTTTGATTGTTTAAGTATAAGAATGTTAAATCAGGAGATTGATATGATGAGAACCTAAGAACTAATACCCTTCATCTTACTTATTTAATTTTGGATCCCTTTTGCATAAAGATATAAGAATTGAAATTTAATGTCCTATTTCTTCTTCTTACATAAAAAATCAACTGTTAGTTCCTACACTTGACAATCCATAAAAAAATTTCAAGAAAATAATCTTATTTAAATAGCACTGATTAGTTAATTGATTATAAGAGTCAAATGACAACAAATTTCAGACAATTTTTTCTCACTAAAGACATACCAAGGTCGAACTTCTCTTGATAATCAACTTGTTTCTCCATTCGTACAATCAGGATTTGAAATAATGAGTCGTTCGTGGATGTATACACGGTGGACAATAGACGGTTCATTGAATCCTCAATTTGTGAATGGCATTGAGGCTTTCATTGATTGGGCAAGTAGCCAGACAAATTATATGGACGGGGAAAAAATTAGATGTCCGTATAAAAATTGTAAGAATAAGGTGTTTTTTGACTACACAAGTTGTAAGAGAGCACGTTTATATGAAGGGATTCGTTAAAAATTATAAAGTTTGGTCATCTCATGGGGAGAAACACGTAACCCTAAATGAACAAGCTACGAGAAATGTACAAAATGACACTTGATTATCATGGGCAGTTGGTGGAGATATGTGAAGTTGAGTACCCAGGTTTACCAATAAAACGAACTATGTTGTTCAAGTGCTTATGGTTTGACCCGACCCCTAGAGGGACTTATATACATCCACAATACAAGTTGGTTTCTATCGATCAAACGAAACCGCTGCAGAATTATGAACCATTTGTCCTTGCATCACAAGCGCATCAAGTGTATTACTGCTCATATCCTAGTGTGAATAAATCTAGGAAGGCATGGTTGGAAGTATGTAAAGTTAAACCGAGATTTAAGATAGATTTGCCAACTAAATCTTCATTAGATGAAGCATTTCAAGAGGATGACATACTAAACCCACCAGTATGTAACCACGCGACAGTACAAACTGATATAACATTATCTCATCCACGTCAAACAATAGAACTCGATGAGGAAGATTTTGACGAAGGAGATGATGATGAAGAAGAACATGTTCTGACATCAGAAGATGATGACATTAGTGATGACTAGTATAACTTACAGGTTTTAAAAGAATTTTGTCTTATTTTTTTGGCATGAAGCAATTAATAATTATTCTATGTTTTCAGGTACATGGCGCCTCCTAGAGGTCGTGGCGGCAGGACTGTATCAGCTCCTGCCGGACGTGGAGCACCTCCATCGTCATCTGGCTATGGAGGCAGTCCCCCGGAGTCGGGTGGACCCCATCAGGGTTCTACGGACTCTTACTCGGTGGATAGCCGCCATTGTTTCGAGATTTCACCTGAGGGGTATGTAATAATTGCTTTTAATAATTTTAAATATATGAAGTATAACTTGGATTAACCAATTTTCAATAATAGGCGATTGCTTGAGCCATCTGGATTGGCCTCGACAATCGTTGAGTGTTTTAAAAAGATCAATAACCCGACTGGGTTCACTTGGAAGCTGACTCCTCCTGAAATTAAGGAGTAGTATTTTGAAGAATTTAAGGTTAGTTTTTCTTTTAAGTTTACAATCTTATAATTTAGCATTTATTTATATATATCTAACATGTATAAACATGTAAATTGCAGAAGCACTTCCGCCGGCTTGGCCCGGACCGGGACGCAGTCCCACCACATGTGGCGAAGAGGGCATCCAAGAGGTTCGGCGGACCGGCACTACGAAATGAAGATGGGCCGCCCTCAAAAACCGGACTACATCAACACGAGAGAGGTGGGCGGCCCTCAACGAGTCTTGGATGCGGCCGGAGGTGCTCCGAAGTCCAGAGCCTGTTCCCCAGTCCCGAGGTCCGAGCCCGAGCCGGGCGCCGGGATGGGCAAGCACAAAGGAGGGTCCCGGTCGGCCATGCAAGTACTCCCGGTCTACGGTAAGTCTCATTTTATATGTTTTTTAGCTTCTTATGTCTTTGTTTTTGACATAATTTTGTTTATGCATGTTATGAATAGGCTTCTCGTAGGGGGATGCTCCTTAGAGTCCACCGCCTTTGACACTTTCCGAGTCTCCATTACAAAGGTGGAGACTTCTCCAACATGAAGGCGGCGAGACTTCATGTAAGCACACAATTACAATATAGAATATTATTCTACAATTCGAGTTTGACTAATTTCTTTTTTTTATATTGTAATAGGCGGAGGTGGAGCGGATTCTTTGCTTGAAGAAGGCCCCCACGCGGATAAAAACGTGATTTATCTGCGTTTGGAAGGGGTTCGGGATAAGAAGCAGCGGCTCTTCGGTTTCGGCGAGGAAGGGAGCGGCTACATCAACGCCGCCCGGCCGCTCTTCTACTTCCTCACTTGGGCCATCCCGCAGCAATGCCGAGATCATGCGCCGACCGGAGGAGGAGTCGGCGGCTAGGGAGGAGCCTCGAGGCGCGAGTCGCATATATGAATGCGCGAGATGACCCGGCTTATGGAGATGATGGGCTCCTCTAGCCGACGACGACCTCCGGACGACAAGGCCGATCGGTCCCCTCCTCCCACCTCTTTATGATTGATTTATTTATGGTTTATGTATATATACTGAATATTTGGATTTTAGGATTTATATATTTATATTTCGGTTTGCTTTTTGAATTGATTTGAATCGTTATATGTGATGTGTTGGTTGGTTAAATATATGTGATGTGTTGGTTGGTTAAAAATTGCAGGTTGTCGATAACTGGGTACAAAAAAACGAAAAAATTTATATAAAAAAAAAAATCTACCGACGTTTTACCGACGGATATTTCCGTCGGTAAATAAACCAAAAAAAATATTACAAAATTATTTTAAATTTACCGACGGATATTTCCGTCGGTAAAAAAACTTAAAATTTATTTAAAAAATTATATTAAAATTACCGACGGAAAATTCCGTCAGTAAATAAAAACAAATAATTTATTTAAAAATTATTTTAAATTTACCGACGGAAAATTCCGTCGGTAAAGAAAAAAAATTATTTAAAAATTATTTTAAATTTCCTCCTCGACAGAATATCCGGTGACAATCTTCCGACGGTTTATTTCCGTCGGCAATCCGTCGGTAAATATTACCGACGGAATATTTCGTCGGTAAATATTACCGACGGAATATTCCGTCGGTAATATTTACCGACAAAGCCTGACCCGACGCATTTATTCCGTCGGTATTCCGTCGGTAATTTTTTTACCGACGGAATTTCGCGGTTTACCGACGGAATTTTCCGTCGGTGTACGGTGAATTTATTGTAGTGATTATAGTATAATATACTCCCTAGATTAATTTATTTTGGTATATATGGGGTTAGTTCTATATATATATGTATGTATATATATATAAAAAAAAAGGGAGAACGATGATACTGCATGCATCAACCTCCATAACCCCTTCCACAACCTCCCTCACCCACGATTTTTTTCTCTCATGTCAACACCTCTTATAACTTCCCCAATCCTCTCCCACGTTTTCTTCTTTCCTCTACCCTCTCGGATATATAGCACTCAAGAAGTTTTCTCTCTTCCTTAGCATCCAATCTTCTTCCCAGAGCTTAAGAATGAAGGAGAGGAAACCTATGTGATATTTCCAGAGATAACTACATTGTTTACTTTCCCGACATCGAGCACTACCATCGCCGTTAAGGAGTCGAACGTGGATAGAGGTAAGCCGTTCACCCTCGAGTTACCGTCTCCCTTAAGGGTGTTAATTACTATAGTTTGTAACTCCCTTCACCTCTATCCCTTTTCTTCCTCCAAGGTTCGAGTTCCGTCGCGATTTTTCCCGATCTACAGTGAATTTCCGTAGCTCTCTCTCTCTCGGTTGGAGGTAGTGATAAAAGGTATGAACCTGGTTGTTGTGCATGCACCTTGCCTTTCTTTACCTTGTATCATGCATGCGATTCCTTGCTTTGGAACTGGAAATACTCTGGACATTATTACTATTATTGTTTCTTTTATGTTGTTTTGTGGGAGAGACAAGTCAATGGAATCAATGTACTTAGCCTGTACCTTCTGCGATTTTTAAAATTTTATTCTTTGAGAATTACATGGTGGTTCCTTCATGAATATTGTTCTACGAAATGTCAAGATTATTCTACTAAAATATCAGAACTTTTCGATTTCTGATGCGAAAGTTATGAGCCTCCCAAAACGCTTGCTGGAAACGAGACCTTTCTAGCCAGCTTGCTGACCGGCGACTTTGCGACTCATTTTCTGACCAGATTAATGAGAATAGATACCTAAGTCCTATATCACTATGAACCTTGTACTTTAAGCTTTCCAACGCCACTTTCCGTTCGTTAAATGGAGATCGGACCAAAGAGATATGGAGCTCGGAAGTTGAGTTGTTCGAAGTGCGCTCGTCACGGAGCAGCAGTACGATTTCGAATATCTGTTATTCTCCAATAACATAGACCTAACTAAACTTATACTAATGAAAAACCCTTCCTTTAAGCTTTCCGGAAACACACTTCGCGCATTTTTCGGAGCCCGGGTCGAGGAGATACGAACCGCCAAAGTTGAGTAGCTGAAATTTACGCGAAACAGTAGACTTCGGCATGAAGTCTGCTCGTTTTCACCAACCTTAAGTTGTCAAAAACTATATCGTTGGAAAGCTAAGTTCGTTGGCTTTCTAACGATGCTTTCGGATCGCAAAACCGAGTTCGGACGCGAAAGATATAATTCTCCGAAGCACAGCTGGCGAAACTGCCGCGAATCCGCCGAGGCTAATGCGGGGACAAATTTCGATGATGAAACGATACCCGATCGGGGCTTAAATTCTACAGTTTGTACTTCACCTAGAGTAGAATCTAAAAACAAGTTCGACACTGGTAATTGATGGTCTGATCGTCCGAAACTAAGATTGGAAGTCGCTGCGAAAACTGCCCCAAAATAATCTCTTAACTTGTTAAAATATGCTTTAAATTTTAGGTTATTTTACCAACGTTTCGGAAATATTTGAAAATACAGGATTAATATCGACCCATATAGAATAGGCAAATACGAGCAATAATTTAATAAAGGCAAATTTAACGCCAATTAAGTCAAGCTTTTCCAAAGCCGATTGGAACGTTTATTAAACCCCCATTCTCACCAAAAATTGTGTGCTTTAGAAGTCAAATTTTTAAGATGATTAGTTTGAGCTACGACTAAAATTAGGGTCTCTCTTGTAGGATCCCAGGAAGGGCAATAACTCCGAGAATAGCTGCAACGATAGGACAGCACCACAAGGTGGGTTTTAATTTCCGTAAAATTTATTTTGAGTTATTAAGCTCTGCTACATGAAATGTTGTTATCCATTGAAAATCTTTATGCGCGTTCGAATATGTTTAATGCTCTTGTATTGGTCGATCGAAGTTCTTGTTTTGACCTAACACGTCAATTCAAGGATTGTGTACACCCCCGTTGGTCGTACAGTGGTTTGATCTCCACTGTGCGCTAACTCTACGGCTACGGAAAGGATTATCTGGAGAAATATCCGATATCCTATTTTAAATGAGTACTCCGAGTAATGGCTCGAGACTCCAACGAAAAGGCTCTGACGTGGATTCGTTCCGGGATCACAAGAGTAACGGTTGAACGCTGCAAGCGCGCGCAAATTAATAAATGTTTTGTATGCTTAGGAGTTCTTTTCATTTTTAAAACCTCCTAAGTTATACGTTATGCTTTGGATAACCGCAAGTTTTATAAAAGTGTTTTATCAAATGCTAGTCCACTGGGTACACTAGTACTCAGCCCAAATCTTTTAAATAAATATTTTCAGGTTGAGCGGCTACTGCAGACGGACGAAGTCGAGGGAGGAAGTTGTTATTCAATGACTGGATTTCGTTGTGCTAATTTGTTCTTGTGTTCCGCTCCGGAAATGAAATTATTTTGTTGGTCGCCACTTCATATTTACTTATAGTCAAACTGTACTATTTCATGGTTTAGATACTTTTCGTATTTTGAATATAACCAGTGCTTCGACTTATGAAATTATCATCCCGAGTTATTTTATCCGCCAATTATATATTCTCGATTTTATCTAATTATATCACTATTTAATTGTTTCTCCCCCACACCCCGTCATACGCCCTCTTCCAAAATTTGGGATGTGACACGTAATATACATTTTTTACTATTTACCTAAATTAGTGGTCACATTCACACTAATTCTTAATTTTTACTTTGGTGTAAGTTGATAAATTCAAAAATCTCGAGGAGGCGAATCAAAAAATTTTAATGGGACAAATGTATAAATCACTAAAAATTGAAAATAATTCGTAGTATTACACGAAAGTTCGGGGGGCGGTCGCACCCAACCGCCCCCCTTTGTATCCGCATCTGGTGGAGACCTATATTTAAAGAGTACAAGATGGGCTCATAGAATTTTAGGGTTTACATGATCATTACAATATTTGGTAAGTATATATATATATATATTAAATTTACAACAATTATAATGTTTTTATACATTTTATTTCTGATAGTTGTGATAAATGTGTTTTTAATTTGGACAACCATGTTATATGTATGTTGTCCAAGAGTTTGATGAATTGACAATTAATTTCTTTTGTTTTCGTTTTAATGATTTATGACAAAAAGAGTTATTCTATACAAACTTATCACATAAGTTATTATATTAAATAAATTGTTAGTGTTTAGAAACACATATTGATAATAATTTATACAATATAAGTAAATAAATTAATAAAAAAAAGATTCTTAGTGTAAAATATTGTTGGAGTCAGGATTTAATTGATGGATCTATGTATAAGCTCCTTATAAGTTATCGATAAGTTATAAATAACTTATAAAATAAATCAAAAGTAACTTATGTAGGGCTATAAATTATTTCGATAGCTTTTCATAAATGCACCTAAAATAACTTATTATTTAAAATAAATTATTTTTAAACTCTTTTAAACGAGGCAATATAAGACCCTATTTGAAAAAATATTTTAAAAAAGTACTTATGATATGAGTGTTTATAGCATAAGTGCTTATTTTATAAGCACTTAAACTGAATAAGTATTTAGATACATTTATATATAAACACTTAATTAGAGAAAAATTAAAATATAGTAGTTTAAAAAGTATTGTCAGAGAGATTTGATATAAGTATTTTCCATAAGCTATTTTTGGCTTATTTTTATAAACTTTTCCTACTAGCATATGAAAGTGAGTCATAAATGACTTATTTTTCAGACGTGTGTACAAGTAATATGTGTTTACTTATTTTCAAAAGCTATTCCTACTAACCTATTCTCTTAAATGCGTGTACAAGTAATTAATTTTTAAAATAAACTGAAATAAGTTGTTGAAAAGCTTCCCTAATCGGGGCCTAAATGATTTTACAATGATAATATTCTGTTTGGAAAATTCAATACTAGGGATTAATTGATGTAATTAAAACCGATACTAAGGAAGGAGCCTAGCATCAAATTTTCCATTCAGTAATTATAAACTTCATGCTAATCAATATATTCTAAATTAAAGTAAAAAATTATATGTTAGTACATTTGTGGGCTGGGATGGCCCACTCTAGCACAGCCCATTTCACATGGTCCAGACTAGCAAAATTTATTTGACGGATTTATTATTAAGCTTGAATAATTTGCCCGAGGTTAAAGTAGGTTGAGTTCAACGAATTCCCTATAAGTGCAACCTAATCTTTTTGACCTAATGGATTAGCCCAAGAATTAATAAATTATCTTAGAATAATTTATGATAGATTAATCACATACTTATTTATAATTGATTCCTAACTAAGTACTTTCAATATTCTAATTCACTTTCATGTCACCTCATATGCCAGCCACATATCTCATCATAATTAGACACTAAGTCGGATTTAGGAGGGGCTCGAGTCATAGCTAAATCCTGAATAATTTCGGATTTCCTTTACATTTTTTAAAATTAGTATTTCCGCGCCTCAAAATTACAAATTTCGTCTTCCAATTATAGTTTCTAGTACTCTATATGGTATTACTGACTAATCAAACACTATCTTCTTTTGGTCTTAAGATTTGTTATGGGGCTAAAATTTCTAACTTGTAGGCCTTAAATGAAGCCATAGATTATTGCAATGCATGTGCAAGATTTCATTACATGTGGTGGCAGTTGAAGTCTTGAAGAGTTTCAACCTCTTTGCTTAACGCAATTATGCACGGGAAAATAACTAGGTAACTATAAAAAAAATAACACAATAATAAAATAATATAAAATAAAAAATTTGTAAAAAGTAAAACTTTCTTTTCTTTTAGGGATACAAATTTAACATGAACACATGTTGGGCTATGTGAGGACACCCTAATTCTTTTAGAAAAGAAAACGCACTAATAATGGTCATAAATTCGAGATCGAATCAACTTGTCTTTAATTTTTTTTAAGATTACTGTTTTTCAATAAATCAATATAAGTTTTGTCTTGGACACAATTAGGATCCGATCACCATAAATTCAGTAAACCTTTGACTCAATTATTGATTATGAGATTAATAAAGCAAAACATGTAGATAAGAATAAAAATCTTCTCTTTTGTCTTGGACAAAAATTAGGTTTCATTATTTCTTCCACCCACAACTGAATAAACCATTAACTTCTCATTTTAGTGCGCCGAATTAATGGTTAATTATCAATATAATATACACGAGAATTATTAAATATTTGAACTAGTGAACAGATTGGCAAATATTCATCAATTACAATGAATTTCAGATTATATAAAGGCTCTGACCATTACTTTGTTCAATTATTAAAAACCATATCCCAAAAAACACGTTTTCGTGTGACGAGAGTAACGCGTAATTAAAACTTTACGGGGTAAATCTACACTTACGCATAGCAAGAAATGCCAGCAAATGATTGAAGTCATGTACATTAAACATATAGGTGTATATATTTTCTCTAACTGTAGAATTTAATACCATTATAGCTGACTATTAGGCCCATTTTTGTTTCATTACTTTTTGACTTGAAATCTTGTCCTTTAACAGTAATTGCAGCAAGCCATTAGTTGAAAGTTGGGCGTGTATAAAAACCCACAAACCCCTCCACTATTTCCACCCAAATCAGAGTTTCATTTCTCACAAATTCACTCCAAAAAATAGTAAAAATAATAATATTTTTTCTTGATTTTTATTACAATGGTTGGGTTGATGAAGAATCCAAGAATGTTTGGTGTTTTTCTGCTCATTGTGACATTAATGGGGAGTTTGGGCAGCAATGCAGAAGCTAAGGCTTTCTTTGTGTTTGGAGACTCGTTGGTGGATAACGGCAACAACAACTACCTCGCCACCACGGCGAGGGCGGACGCGCCGCCGTACGGTATTGACTACCCGTCGCACCGCCCCACCGGCCGCTTCTCCAACGGCCTCAACATTCCAGACATCATCAGTAAAGTTTCCCATCTTGCTCTGTTTTGCTTTTAAGAAATTGTTGTTTTTAATTTTTAAATGTGTGTTGAATTAATTACGTTTGTAGTTATGCATGCAATGCATGGAAAGGGTGGCTATGGGGAAGTACATTTTTATCCTCTGGTTTTCGAAAAATTGCAATTAGCTATGTCTTCATACATGCACAAACAAATCAAGATTAAGAAGGGCGAAATTGTAATTTTCAAGAAAATCACGCATGAAGTTCGTGATTATGCACTATTTATAGGGCCCACCCGTCTCTCTTGGATACGTCCCTATTAGTAGCCATTGCTAGAAATGTCAATTGAGCCTTTTTTGTAAAGTTCTAAAATATGTTCTGTAAAAAATATTAATTTATTGAGTATTAATTTATGAAAATTCGACTATTTTCAGGCGAATCGATGGGATGGGAAGCGACATTGCCATACCTAAGCCCGGAGCTCACTGGTCAGAAATTACTAGTCGGTGCTAACTTTGCCTCTGCCGGAGTTGGAGTACTAAATGACACAGGAATCCAGTTTGTAAGTTTCCCCTGCTTTAGTTCCAAACAAATCCCCAACTAAATACACACAAACATTTATTATTTCATGATATTAAATGCTCAAATTATTAATTTAAAAAAAGGCAAAATCTATAATTTAGAAAAAACGAAAAATATTATTTTCCTTTCAAAAAATTACCCATGAAATTCGGTTTAGACACGATTTCAATTGATTCCCATATGGCCTCTTGTATCCGTCTCTGTATATGACTATCAGTTTACGAAAATATTATTATATGTTTGCATTTATTATTGTATGATATTAATTAGATGCTGAAAAGTGGCAAGAATTTGTGTTGGTTTGCAGGTGAACATTATTAGAATATTTCAACAGCTGAACTACTTCCAACAATACCAGCAGAGACTAAGCAGATTGATTGGAGAAGAAGAGGCTAAAAGATCAGTAGGAGATTCACTAGTCCTAATTACATTAGGTGGAAATGATTTTGTGAACAATTACTATTTGGTCCCTTTCTCTATAAGATCTCAGCAGTATTCCCTTGAGGACTATGTCCCATTTGTCGTCTCCGAGTACAAGAAAGTCTTGCAGGTAAATTCAATACACCTTAATTGTCGATTTACAAAAAAATGTTTAAATTCTATCTCAATTGCATTGTCAATTTATGATAAGTTACGATTTGTTAATATTATGGGTTGGTGATGAAGAGATTGTACGGACTCGGGCCCCGGAGGATTCTGGTGACCGGAACGGGACCGTTGGGTTGCGTGCCCGCAGAATTGGCACAACATAGTAGGAATGGGGAATGTGCAGCTGAATTGATGAGGGCTGCAGCTCTCTTCAACCCTCAACTAGTTCAAATGCTTGATCAACTCAACCAAGAAGTTGGTGGAAATGTGTTCATTGCGGCTAACACCAATCAAATGCACCTTGATTTCATCTCCAACCCTCAACAATTTGGTGCGTTATTTCTTTATGGCAAATTGGATTTTTTAGCCCCCAAAATATAGTCTTTTGGCCAATTTGGTCCCTTATTTATTTATTTTAGTTATTTAGTCCCCAAACTATGAAATTTTGGCCAATTTGGTCCTTCCGTTTAATTTTTCGTTAGTTAACCGTTAAATTTTTTTTTAAATTAAATAAAATAGAAAGGGTATTTTCGGAATAATTTTTTCGAGGACCAAAACATCCAACTTATCGAACATTGAGGATCAATTTGGCCAAAAATTTTCGTTACTTAATTTTTTTTAATATTTTAGTAATTTTATTTTTAAGAGCCAAATACAACAATTATAAAACTTTTCTCCAACTAATAGTTAATCATGAAAATAAAAATAAAAATATTATATTAATGAAAATCAGAGGATACTTTTTCTTCAATACAACATAAGTATTTACGATTAACTATTAGTTTTTCTTACATAACAAATTTTAAAATACTTTCATTAATATAATATTTTTTAAGTAATAAGTCTTTGTTACACTAAAGTTGTTTGGAATAGGTTTTATAGGAAATTTCTAGCTACTTATACATAAATTTGCTTAAAGTTCATTTTAACAAAAGTTGTTAGTGTTTGTCAAAAAAAAATTATATATATTTTGGGATCATATTTTATAGTAATATATTCGATAAATTGTGTCACTAGGCTATAAAATATGATCCGAAATATATATATATATATATATATATTTTTTTTAAGTAATAAGTCTTTATTACACTAAAGTTGTTTGGAATGGTTTTTATAAGAAATTTCTAGCTACTTATGCATAAATTTGCTTAAAAGTTCATTTTAACAAAAGTTGTTAGTGTTTTTCAAAAATATAGTCTTTATTACACTAAAGTTGTTTGGAATAGGTTTTATAAGAAATTTCTAGCTACTTTTATGCATAAATAGCTAGAAATTTCTTATAAAACCTATTCCAAACAACTTTAGTGTAATAAAGACTTATTATTTAAAAAAATATTATATTAATGAAAGTATTTTAAAATTCGTTATGTAAGAAAAACTAATAGTTAATCATAAATACTTATGTTGTATTTGAAGAAAAAATATCCTATGATTTTTATTAATATAATATTTTAATTTTAATTTTCATGATTAACTATTAGTTTGAGAAAAGTATTATAATTTTTGTATTTGGCTCTTAAAAAATAAAATTACTAAAATATTAGAAAAATTTAAGTAACGAAATTTTTTGGCCAAATTGATCCTCAATGTTCGATAAGTTGGATGTTTTGGTCCTCGAAAAAATTATTCCGAAAATACCCTTTTTATTTTATTTAATTTAAAAAAAATAAAAAGTTAACGGTTAACTAACGGAAAATTAAACGGAAGGACCAAATTGGCCAAAATTTCATAGTTTGAGGACCAAATAACTAAAAAAAAAATAAATAAGGGACCAAATTGGCCAAAAGACCATACTTTGGGGACTAAAAAATCCAATTTGCCTTTCTTTATATTAAACCATAGATGTTGCTTAAATTGATATATATTTCTCATTAGATCCATAATTCAGAGTGTGAGGGAGCAAAATAGTAAATTTACACATTCAAGGCAATAGCCTATAATTTACGGGTAGAAAATTAAATTTCGAGGAGCAAAGAACCTGTATGCATCCCCTAGATATATCTCTCTAGCCGTAATATTTAAAAAAGTACGCAATATTTTTGACTTAGTGGTATAGATTTGCAATTTATGTGGGAACAAAATAACATTTTGCTAATAAATGTAACTGAAATCCAAATTTATTGTACAATTTGGAGAACCACATACCCTCTTAGATCTGTCTCTGATTGTATTATGTGAAAAGACGACAATATCTTTTACTTTATCTAACATTAATATTGTCCCGACCACCTTAAAGCTAAAGAATTACTAATCTCAATCAAATCCAAGATCATTAAAATCGAATTTAAATTATCGATATAAATCAAGAACGAAACTTGGGTGCTTATAACTATACCTAACAATGTACATTTTTGTGTGACAGGCTTTGTGACCTCAAAGATAGCATGTTGTGGACAGGGCCCATACAACGGGCTGGGCCTATGCACGCCGCTCTCGAATCTCTGTCCGAATAGGAATTTATACGCTTTTTGGGACCCATTTCACCCGACGGAGCGGGCCAACAGGCTAATTGTCCAGCAAATACTGACCGGATCCGAAACCTACATGCGCCCGATGAATCTCAGCGCCATCATGGCTATGGACTCGCGGGCCTAAGGAAGGCCCGGTTCTAGAGACTATTTTTGGAGGCATGGATATTTAAAAAATCTAAAATTTCATGCCTTTAGAAATAGTATATCCAATTTAGTTTACTTTTTTTTTTAATCAAGACTTGCCTTGATCATCATGTCAACTTCAATTGTACTTTAGTTGTGGTGTATTTCCTTTTAGAGAACTTGTGGGTTCATGAGCTATGAGTAATGATGAAGGATTTATTTTACTTTTTTGCAATAATTCGAGATTTATTTAGAAAGAGAATGTTGTTTCGATGAATTAGTTTTGTATTTTGTGTAACATTTTATGTATCCAATTGGTATAATGGAACTATTATAGTTAAAAGAAAATAAAATCTAAAATTTCGAGAGGATATAATATAAAACTTTTAAAAAATAAAAGATAATTCATAATTATACACAATTTGGATTGTAGCCATTGATGGATTTTAAAGGGCAGGTAGAAGCCAATCTAAAAGCACAGAATCTCAATTTTATAGGTGTAGTTTATGAAAATAATTAATATTAAACCATTTAAATTGTTGATTTTATCTAATCTATCTTGAAATTAAAGATTCTTCTTTCTTGAGTTGGTAACACACACCCGCTAGATTCGCCTATTTACATATGTATATTTGATGGTTTCAAATTTTCAATTGAGCTTCAAATTATGTTTGAATTTACCAAAAATAATAATAATAATTCGAACCCGACCCGACAGCAATCGCTTGCAAAGATCCGAACCCGGCCCATTTCCTTAAACCCCTCTTCTTTGAAAGAATGAAACGGTAAAAACCGACCCCTTATCCAAATTCCTTTCTACCAACGAAAATGGCGTTCTCGCTAACGCAGACGCCTTTCTTTCTCTCACTAACCTCCACTGCCGCATCTCGGAGCTCTGTGTACGTAGCCATATCCGCCGCGGCAGGACCTTCTGCCTCAATCTCCTCCTCTCAGAGAAAACCGCGCCGAAGAAAGCAGCAGAACGACTTAAAATCCTCCGATGAAAATGGCTATCCTGGGATTGAGGGCGGGAATTTCACGCCTTCTAGCGCAGAGAAGCTTCTGAGGCTTGTGTTCATGGAGGAGTTGATGGAGCGCGCTCGCAGCGGCAGCGTTTCCGGAGTTTCCGATGTCATTTACGATATGATTGCGGCTGGACTGACGCCTGGACCGAGGTCGTTTCACGGTCTCGTTGTCTCGCACGTGCTCACTCGCGATGAAGAGGGCGCTGTATGATTATCTTTCGTGATTGAATTCTGGTTATTGCAGTTTGTATGATTGCATTGTGTTTTAGCATTTGTACTCCTGATGATAGTAAGCTTATGGGTAAATACTAAATACACAGGCTTTAGCTTGAATTTGAGAATTTTAAGCTTCTCGTAGGAATTATATTTCTGAGCTCCTGCTCACCTAGTGCTTGTTTAGTGATCCTTAACAAACTAGTGCTTGAATACAAGCTAATTGAGACAATTTACCATTAAATTTTAAATTTTGTATTGGAAGCTTTATGTGAGTCTGGAGTTCCATTGAAGTTCTACTCAATTTATCCCTTTCTGGTCTAACAAGATATTGAGAAAGCATGTGAAAATTGAGAGTATCGTCCAGCAGTGGAGCATTCCCTGCAATAAGGAAAGGGAAGGCATATAATGATTATATTCGACGTCGAGTGTTCCCAGATTCATGTAAAGATTTTAGATTTCTAATTGTTTGACTAATACAGCTCCATTTGGAACTTTCAAATAAATTTAAGCACCTATTTCATCTTGAGAAAATTTATTATCTAAGTTTTGCAAAATTTACCGACATGTATGTTTATAACAATGCCTGAGAGGTATAACATATTAATAAGTTAACTGTTCCGTAATCTGTAAACTTGTTTCGATATTTCAACATTTATGGCTGTCAATATGTCAAAGTGGAATTTAAATCTTGTCATTCTTGACTAGCAGGGGGTGTACTTATATTAGAACTCATGTATGGCAGATGCACGCACTTAGAAGGGAACTGAGTGAGGGTCTTCGACCACTTCATGAAACATTTATTGCCTTAGTTCGGTTGTTTGGATCAAAAGGTCATGCTACTAGAGGATTAGAAATTCTTGCAGCAATGGAAAAACTCAACTATGACATTCGGCAAGCTTGGATACTTCTTGTTGGTACAGTGTACACATCTGTGAATTGGCCACTGTTATCATGCAATTCAATTTTGTTCCTATAAGGTCTACGTTTATTCATCCTTTTCTTTCCATCAGAGGAGCTTGTGAAAAACAAGCATCTGGAAGATGCGAATAGAGTTTTTCTGAAGGGTGCTGAGGGCGGTCTTAGAGCTACAGATCAGCTTTATGATCTTATTATTGAGGAGGACTGTAAGGCCGGAGATCACTCAAATGCATTGACCATAGCCTATGAAATGGAAGCAGCTGGTAGAATGGCAACTACATTTCATTTCAATTGCCTTTTGAGCGTGCAGGTACCAACATCCGTGTTGTTTGAAGTGTATTTCAGGTTAACATTGTGTTTTTTCATCTTAGTTCAAGTTTAATTGTGAAAGAAGTAGGCAATTGGTTTCATTACATGAGAAGGAAACTCTTTTCTAACTAGAAAACATATTTCTAACTAGAAATATAGATGATCTTCCCAATTTTTCAAATGAGATATCTTAATTGAGCTGATCTTACTATACTAGTCTTTGGTGTTTGTGGAAGATTTATGTTTCTGGGGTTAGGGGTGCTCATAGACACAAAGAAGTGAAAAAGACACCTGAGCTAGTCATTATGTAGGCTTGTGTTTGCTCGGGCCCTAGTTTGAATTAAGAACATTGGAGTGTAGCGTGTTATTTACAAAATAAGGTCTGTTTTTTTGTTTAGCTGCAAGTCCTGACCTAGAAATGTTAAATCTGTTTATAAAGTATAGTATAGTGTTTTACCATTTTTTTTTTTTTTTTTGTGTGTGTGTTTCTAATAATGCACACTTTGCTTTTTATGATATTGCCAGGCTACTTGCGGAATTCCTGAAATTGCTTTTGCTACTTTTGAAAACATGGAATATGGAGAAGGTTTGTGTTTTCTGTTAGTTTTTGACTTAAGTTGTTTATTTGGCACATATTTGCTGCATAAGCTTTCAGCTCTCAACATCTCAACAGTCTTCTTGAATAAGGTTTTGTGGTTATGATGGATTTTTAATTTTATTTTGTATACATTTGTTGCATTTACACTGTTGAATCAACTATGGCATAAGCCCTGCCTCTTCGTAGAATTAGGCTCTCTTATCCACATGCTGCTCTTAGTTTATCCGTTTAGGACAATTGCTCATGTTTTACTCTTTCTAGAGACTACATAAGAAAGAAGGAAATCTAGTTCTTGCTTATGGATATGCATTTAATTAAAAACTATGTCCCTTATGGCTGCTTTTGGTTGGTATAGCTTTCATGAAACCTGATACGGAGACGTATAATTGGGTGATACAAGCATATACAAGAGCTGAGTCATATGACAGGTACGTCATGCTGCATACACAACAAGTTTCTGTTCTCCACACTATCATTGTTCACGTGATAGTGATGACTTCTTTTACTGGCTCTTATGTAAATGCAGCCAGTATTCCTTTCACTTTGTTTTTCAACTCCTTTAATGTGTTCAAATATCACTATGCAATCTAGGGTTCAAGATGTTGCTGAGTTACTTGGAATGATGGTTGAAGACTACAAGCGTTTGCAACCAAATGTGAGAACCTACGCGTAAGAATTTTGTTCTTTAGACTTCATTCAGAAATGCGAGTTCCTTGTTTCAGTGGTTTATCTTCCATTCTTGTACGATTTTCATATTCATTTGTTCAGACTTTCCCCCTAGCAGATATCAATGAGTTTTTTTTTTCATGTTAGGTGTTGATTTTCTTATGTTTCTCTACAAATAAGTTTGAAGTGTATATTTTCAGATCCATTTCTAAGACCAGGTTTTGGTCATCTATATATTTGGCTCATACTCAGTTTAAATTTATATGGATGGAACCTTAAAAATATGAGGTTGCTTCTTTTGTATGAATACTAGAACTCTCTTTGACTAGCGTCCTTTATAAATAAAATTAAGCTGCAAGGATGATATTTTTTGCATTTACACTTTTTGACATAATTCTGAAAAATATATTAAGAACCAGAAGGAAAGATATTTATGTGATCATTGAATGATGTTAACTTTGTCGTGTAGTCTATGATGAAACTCAAGTTCTTAATATTTATGTCGTATATCCACAAAGTAATTGCCCATACGAATCAGTGGATAGAGTGGATGACATCATTAATATTGATTATGATGTAACTAGTTTGCAGCCTCATTTAGTAAGTAAAGCTTTTACTATTCTTGTTTAGGTTGTTGGTGGAATGCTTTACTAAGTATTGTGTCACAAGGGAAGCAATACGGCATTTTCGCGCACTCAAGAACTTCGAAGGTGGGACCAAAATTTTATACTGTGAGGGACAACATGGAGATCCACTTTCTTTGTATCTACGAGCGTTGTGCAGAGAAGGTTCGTACTCCCAAGCACACTCTCTCTACTTTATAATTTGTCTCTTTCTTCCAGTTGCACTCCACGAAATAGCTTGTGTTCATCTATTAGCATTTTGCAGACCCATGCCGTAAAAAGATTTTCCCAACTAGTTGATGGTTCAAGCTTCAAATTTTAATACTGATACCTAAAAGATGCATATGCATTATGGAAATCTCAAGGCAGTAATATTTCTTCTTTCTGATGGAATAGCTCAGGATCAGAGAGAGAAAACAAGTTGATGAAATTTCAAGTTGCTAAAAGATTGAGTCCTTATATATAACTGTTAATCATATTTGAAATCAGGAAGAATTGTTGAGCTACTAGATGCACTTGAAACCATGGCGAGGGATAAGCAAGAAATTCCACCCCGAGCGATGATCTTGAGCAGGAAATATCGAACACTGGTTAGCTCATGGATTGAACCTTTGCAAGAAGAAGCTGAACTTGGGCATGAAATTGATTACATTGCCAGGTTTATTTCTTTAAAATTATATTACCATCTTAATGGAGCTATATTTGATAATTCTAATTCCGTTCTTGCACCTTCATTTATCATTCTACTTGGCAATTGAATTAATTAGTGCACTATAAGGAAAATACAAGAGGTTCTTATAAATAATGCTTTTGCTTTTTCATAAAAAAGAAGTTGATCTATTCATGAATAATGCTTTTTCTTGTGTTAATTTATTTGAAGAAGTAGAATTGAAAAGATTGCCATTAAATTTTAACTACTGTAAGAAGTATGATTAACATCGCTGGATAATAGGTACATTGAAGAAGGTGGGCTTACGGGTGAACGTAAACGATGGGTTCCACGTAGAGGAAAAACTCCTCTAGATCCTGATGCTGAAGGTTATGCATATTCCAATCCTATGGAAACCTCTTTCAAACAGAGATGTCTCGAGGAATGGAAAATACATAATCGAAAACTTTTGAGAACTTTAAGGAATGAAGGGCCAGCAATTTTAGGGAATGTTTCAGAGTCTGACTACATTAGAGTTGTGGAGAGATTAATGAAAATTATAAAAGGTCCGGAACAAAATACCCTGAAACCAAAAGCTGCTAGTAAGATGGTAGTATTAGAGCTAAAGGAAGAGCTGGAAGCTCAAGGGTTGCCCATTGACGGCACTAGAAATGTACTCTATCAGCGTGTACAAAAAGCAAGGAGAATAAACCGTTCTAGAGGTCGACCCCTTTGGGTTCCTCCCGTGGAAGAGGAAGAAGAAGAGGTGAACTTTAAGATTGATTTTGTTACTACTTTTTACCTATTTTTTTCAAATATTTCTAATTTCCATAAAATGTGTCAGCTTTCGTACATACATATATATATATATATATATAGATATAGCGAGTGGATCATGTGAGAACCCACATTTAATGTGATAATTAAGAACCATGCATAATCATTATATGTTTTATGCATAATCCTTATGTTTTTTATGCAAAAAATTTGTATCAAATTATAGGTTTTTTTGCATAAAATATATAAGGATCATGCATAAAACATATAAGGATTATGTATGGTTCGTAGTTCTCACATTAAATGTGGGTCCTCACCAGATCCACACCCATGTATATACATGTGTGTGTGTGTGTGCCCCAGTGTTCCCTAGCTTTCCAAATGGATGCTCTTCAGTCCTAAATATAAATATTAACTGTTGGCTAAACAAAAAAGATGCTAACATGTAGGTGGATGAAGAGTTGGATGAGTTAATTTCACGGATTAAGTTGCAAGAAGGCAATACAGAGTTCTGGAGGCGGCGTTTCCTTGGAGAGGGCCTGAACGAAAATCACAGCAAGCCAGTAGACGAAGAAGAGGATGGTGATGATAATGATAATGATGCTGATGATGACGATGAAGTTCTTGATGTCTTAGATGATGCTGATTCGGATATTGGAGATGATGTTGCCAAAGATGCTGATGATGATGAGGCCGATGAGGAGGTGGAACAAACTGAAATCCAAGCTAGTGACAGGGTAAAAGATAAGGAAGCTGAATCCACCAAACCTCTTCAAATGATTGGAGTGCAATTGTTGAAAGACTCTGACCAGAGTACCAGCTCATCAAGAAAATTAAAGAGGAGATCCGCTCGTGCGTCCATGGAGGTAAATTTTCAAACCTGTTGCATGTAAATTACAAGCAAGCGGCTCATCAAATGCCTTTATATAGAAGTCTTGGTTTCCTTCTCATATCTGGCAATTTTTTTGGAAATTATAATAACCTTGTACTAAAAGGATGCATACGGAACATCTCAATCTTGCTCTTACCTCATACTAAAATGAAAGTCATTCACCCAAGAGTACAATACTCCAAATAACTTTTTGCATAAAGTGAATGATCACACTTTGTTTAATAAATACTCCCTCCGTCCCACAATTATTGTCCCACTTTCCTTTTCGGGCCGTCCCACATTTGTCGTCCCATTTCCCAAAATAGCAAATTATTACACACTCTTTTTAAGGGCCCCACCATCTTTACTCACAACCAACAACTATCCTTAAATCCCATGCTGGAAAGTTTGGGGACAATAAATGTGGGATAGACGGAGTATGTAACTTGTTGATGATATTCGTACTAGAAAGCTCTTTGAATGACATCATTGTTTCCATTCCATCTTTTTCACTGGGCTCGTAAGTAACAGCCGTACAAATGACTGCAGGATGATGACGACGATGACTGGTTTCCGGAGGATATTT
The DNA here is from genome assembly GCA_028984105.1 of Lavandula angustifolia. Lineage (NCBI taxonomy): Eukaryota > Viridiplantae > Streptophyta > Magnoliopsida > Lamiales > Lamiaceae > Lavandula > Lavandula angustifolia. The sequence continues at coordinate 1,566,358 of CM054819.1, forward strand.
ACGAAGCGTTCAAGGAAATGAGGAACAGGAAAGTGTTTGATGTGCAAGACATGTATACACTTGCTGATGCCTGGGGTTGGACATGGGACAAGGATTATAAGAACAAAGCCCCTAGAAGATGGTCCCAGGAGTGGGAGGTCGAGTTGGCAGTTAAACTAATGAATAAGGTGATTATTGATACTTTATCTAAATATTTCTCTCTTACATGAAAACTATATGCATCATAAAAAACACATTTTTTATATTGTTTAGGTAATTGAATTGGGTGGGACACCAACAATTGGCGACTGTGCTGTGGTGCTTCGAGCTGCTATACGAGCTCCTATGCCTTCAGCCTTCTTACAGATTTTGCAGATAGCACATAGTCTTGGTTATGTTTTTGGAAGGTTAGTTTTATGGATTACAATGCTATATATTTCCACTTATTTTCTTGTGATAAAATTTACACCAATGGGAAAGGGCGGAAAAAAAAGGTTTTGGCGAAAAAGACATATATTTGTCTGGATTTACAATTTTAACGCGCTTAGTTTACCTTGGTCAATTAAATCACAAACTTTCAATTTCCTGCAATTTAAGGCACGCGTCTATCCCCCAATTTAAATCAGAAATTGTGCTCGACATGTATGGAGCAATTGGAAGAATATAGGATTTTTTAATTTTTCCGGCAAACAGAAAAAATTGAGGATCGGAGCGTGCCTTAAATTGCAAGAAATTAAAAGTTCGTGATTTAGTTGACCAAAGTAAACTTACCGTGTTAAAATTGCAAATTTGGGCAAGTATATGCTTTTTCTCGCCAAACCCCCAAAAAAATGATGAAGGTGAAACTGTTTGCCTATAAACAACTAACTGCTTTTCTGGTTAAAACAAAAACTTGTTATTCAACATGCTGAAGAAGTTAGCTCTATGAGAAAAATACACGAAACCGGAAAGTACTGTTTTACGCGTTTTTTATTCAAGAATCCAGTTTATAGCAATGACATGAGAAAACTGCAGATGCAGAGATCTTCTGCAGGGCATTCAACTTTATATTTCTTGAAGGCATTCAACTTGAAATTTCTTGAATGCTTCTTCTAGCTACTAATGAAGTTATGTTCAATAACTTGTTATTGATTCTTATGTGTGAGTTTTACGTCTTTGGCAGCGCGTTATACGATGAAGTGATCAGCCTGTGTCTGGATCTTGGAGAGCTTGATGCTTCCATTGCCATTGTAGCAGACCTGGAGACAAGTGGAATCAAAGTGCAGGATGAGACTCTTGATAGAGTCATTTCCGCTAGGCAGGATAGCACAGCCAATGATGCATCTTCGTAGTTTTTTTAGAAACTTGTATGTATAATTCGAAAATTGTAGATTATGGAAGATGCTTTTAAATGCCAATTTGATTTTGATTTGCAAGTCAATTTTTTTTTGTTGAAACTGTCATAATCTAAGGTTGAAATTTGTTCGTAGATCGATACATAGGCGGAATACATAACCTATTTTTTTAAAATTACAATTTTATCCTTCTAAAATTATACTTTTGCAACCCTTAAAATTATAGGGTTATTAGGGATTACTTCGTATACGAGTATTCAGCTCTAAGGCGAATGATACCCAAATAAAGTGAGTTGAGCACTATATGATGAGAATGAAACTCCTTGGGAAGAAAGTTTATTATGGCCACTAATCCATTTTTATGTGAGAAGACATACCTGTTTGGGTATCAAGATAAAATATTTTTATTATTTTCTAAAAAAAATATAGTTTTAAAATATTGAGTTGAAAAATACAGTATTTATGTAAAAAAATATAAATCTAAAATTAATCTTGATTTATTTAATCATTAGGGAATCCCAAGTACACGAATTTTCTATACTAGAAATAGAAAATGAAAGGCTTGTAATGCCTTGTGCTAGTCACCTAAGAAAGAAGGGGAGTCTAAAATATTTACATATATATTAAGTTTTTTTTTTTATATTGTAAATAATTTTTAAAATGTTTTTAGTTTCTGAATAATATTTAATTGTTTCTACAAATCATAATCTTTTATTAAAGTAAAATCATTTTTACAAAATTAGTTTCTTCCTTTTATTATTTTTATACATTAAAATGTATTAAAAATTTTAAAATTAAATGATCTACTCGTACTCACCACAATTTAGAAATAATAAAAATATCCACAAATGACAAAACAGTTTTTTCTTTAAATGAAAAATACTACTCCCTCCGTCCTATTATTAATGTCCCACTTGCCTTTTTTGGTTGTCCCATTATTTATGTCTCATACCAAATAAGGAAATAAATGAGTGGACCATAATCAATCTAAGCAAGTGGACCCCACCCCTTTATACTTTTACACCACAATTTTACACCTTTACCTCCACTATCTTAATTACCGTGTCAAGTCCCAATGGGACATAAATAATGGGACGGAGGGAGTATTAGTTTCATTAACTTTTTACATTTAACCAAATATTATCACTCATCACATGCCAAGCACGTCTAAATGAATGACCTATCCCATTACCATTCTCTATACTATAATACTTTTTACCATATATTATCATACCTAAATTCAGTACCAAGCAACCTCTTAGTTTGTAAACACACAGAGGAATAATCAAACTATTTTTTTCACGATTTCCAAAATGTTCGGAATCGTTCAATTTGTTAAAATTCAACCACAAAATTTAAAAAAAATAAACAAGTTGGATTTGAGTTTGACGTGCGTGTTGAAATATTCAATATAGACAAATTAGCGAATGATAGATGAACTTGCTTTAGCGCCAAAACAACGTCGTTTATATGATACATAAAATCTTAATCCAAACTTTATCACTACAATCCCCTTAAAATATTACATGGAAAAATATTATTTAGAGTCCCATTGAAATCTTTCCTCGTGCCTTACAACTTGTCTTGTCTCCTAAACCAACCCTTATCGTCCCGTCGACTTGCCCAATATCCCGTCACCATCACGTGTATAACTCTCTATGTTATGTAAGCCCAATACTCCGAGCAATTTCGATGTACTAATTTTAACAAATTGAGAAAATTGTATATTCATCCTCGTTCTAAAGTTCTGAAAGTATTTACAAATCAAAATCCACTTCTCCTTCGTATATTTACAAAATAATAACTCAATTATAAAATCTATTATTCACCGAAATCACAAATTTTGCCCATTAGAGAACTAATATAGTGGATGGTTTTCATTGTAACTAGTCACTATTATCCAATATTACCGACTACATGCAAAGCATTCCCAACAAAATATATAAGCTTTGAGGTTATGTTAAAGAAAAACAAATTTCTATTGATATTTAATAATGTATGAACTCATTCATAAATGACCACTTAGTAACCATAATTTGATAAAAAAAAATATAAGTTATAATATGTACGTTGAGTAGAAGCATTCAAATGAAGTCTCAAGTCTCGCTCTTTTGATTTCGGAAAAAACTTTCTTTATCAATATACTGCTTCTTTTACAAAGAGGTCTTTTTTTTTTTTTTTTTTTTGAGTTCGATTGTTGGCGCGGTCGAGTCCATCTTTTAGATAAAGGAAATTCCCGATTTGTAGATCTCTCTATATACAAATAATAGAATAGAGAAAGAAAAGAGAGAAATAGAAACTCATTAGATTATGTGTAATGTAGTAATTCTCTTTTTTCCCCAGATACCGTCATTGCTTCTTCTCCGGGAAAAGAAGTTCCTTGCTAATGGTAAGAAAGGGGGTTTGAATGTGGGGGCTCTTCTATTACGAAGACCACCTGGTCGCGAAGCTTATCCAGGAGATGTTTTTTATTTGCAAGTCAAGACTCGAGCGTTATTTTATATAAGTTTATCTCGTCATAAAAATAAATAAAATTTAATTTTGATTTAATTTTAAAAATTCAGACAATCTCAAATTAACATATTTTCTCTATTGATACTTATTACTAATAAATAAATAAATATATAATTAAATTAGTAAACACATAACATGAACACGTGAATTTTGGATTTTTCTATCCTAAATCAAGTCTACAAGACCTTGTGGTCTAGGATAGAAGTTGTATTTTTTAGTAATTTTTTATTTTCAAAACATTACATGTGTTTTCTTTTTATTATGCTCATAACTAACTTAAGTACTGCATCTGTGATAGAAAAATTCGTGAATTTTCACTAGGATTGATATAAATAGAGTGTGCTTACTCCTCAGAATGCAAATTTTGTCCACTCAGATTCTCGGTCCTAAAACCCTAACTTAGAACCGGCGGCAGCTCATCCGCTTCAATGGTGGCCGACGCTGATAATCCAATGGAGTCGCTGGCGGCGATTGCTCCATCAATCTCTACGCCGTCCACCAGCCTCCGCATTCAGATCTTCCGCCGCAGGATTCCGGCAATTCTCAACAGTTTAGGTACCTCACTGCAAATGAATCTAATTGATGTATGCGCGCCGTGAGCAATATCTTTGAGGGAATTTATAATGTTTGCTCTGCAAGTGATAGCTGAGTTTAAGAATTGTTGACCTTCCCTATCACTAGATGGGTCCATGGAATAATGGGAACGTCTCATTGATGCGGAGAGGACTGAATTTGCAGTGGTTGCTCGAATTGTATTATTTCTACTGACGGATTAGTTGGGGATTAAATATTTCATTTGCCAGTGTTGCAAACACGAAATTCAGTTATTTGAATTAGTTATGTGACAGCGGGAATCACAAATTATTTAATCAGCTGATCATTAGAGTAATTTAGAGTTGCTGTTACTCTTATATAGATTATCCAAATCGCCTGGATGGCGAACTACTGATTTGGAGTGCCATCAATGTCAAACCAAGTGAATTTGTCAACCTGCGAGTGCTGTGCCTAAGGAAAAAACTTTGTTTATTGGAAATAGATGTCGAAGGTGATATTAGAAACTATGTCCCAGCAGAATGCTGTTTCTTGAAAGAGAAAGTACGCATAGGAAGTCATCAGATTTCAAATATGTGCCTCATCCTTGGAGCCAGTCAAGTAAAATAAGACAATAGTATAATAAGGATTTGCTTTATTATGTTATTTCTGAACTAGAGAGAGAATAAGTTGCTGCCATTTTCTATGTCTAAATGCTGCTCTTCTCATAGAGAACACTGATATTAATCCTGATTTCTTTATGATAAACCATAATAAACAGTGGATTAGATTGCAGAATTTGGCAGTCAGATTTTCGTTCTGAAAAACACTTTCTATAGTTACTGACTGGATTAAATCGCAGTCAATGAAGTGTTGGAATGAATTCATATTGCGATTTGATTATTCCATGGCGGTGTATTTCTGACTAACCTACTAAAGAACAGGTGTTCTTAGGGCTTGGTCTTCCATTATTCTTATGAATGTACTGGACAAAATAAAAAGCATCTTGATAAAGCCTTATACGTTCATAGATGCAAAAAACATTTCGTTCGATCTTATCGTGTTTCTCTTTTCTTGCAATACCTCTGTTTATTGGGAATGTTGTTCTCAATACTCTCTCATATCACTTATCATGGAAAGAGGTGTTTTCTCTGTGCCATTTAGTATTTGTTGATATTATTGTTTAAGTTGCTGACATGTAATTCTTCAGGCTCTTCAAAGATGAATGCTGAGTTTGTGTCTCTATTGGTTGACTTTATTTTCCAAACATTATCCATCTACGATGACCATGGATCAAGGAAAGCAGTGGACGATGTTATAATTAAAGCTTTAAATGAAGATTTATTCATGAAAAGTTTTGCAGCAACCCTTGTACAGGCCATGGAAAGGCATTCAAAGTTCCAATCACTGACAGGAGGTTACAGGCTTCTAAAGTGGTCTTGTATCCTCTTAATTCATAGTCAGTTTGCCGTGTTATCAAAAAATGGATTGTCCAGAGTTGCTCAAGCACAGGCATTGATACTTCGTATTGTTATGCAAGGATCATATCGTGTGAAAAGGGCTTCCAGGAAAACCTTTTTTCATTTGCTTACTAAGGTCTCATATTCATTTTCTGTCTGTGATTTTGTGCACTTCTTTTCTGAAGTTTGTTTGATCTAATATCTTTGATTTATTAACTTCATTTTCTGAAGTTTGTTTCATTTAACTCCGTTCTCAGTCACCAAACATACACAAAGCATACATGGAGGAATTGAAAGATGGAAAAATCCCATACAAAGACAGCCCAGAGTTAATATATTTGATGCTTGATTATACTAATTTATATCCTAGTTCATTGGATAAATCGAAGGTAAATCTTCCTACTCCATCATATGTACTGGTAAATAATAATAGCGAACTGATTTCTTAAGATTGTGGGTTTGTGAGAGCTTACTTCTCTCTTTGGTTCTACAGGACATATTTCTTGACGTGTATGTTAAATCAGTTCTAAATGCAAAGGAAAAGCCCACAAAGGGCCTCAGTGAAGCTTTTGTTCCATTATTTACTCGTCTGTCACATGATGATTTTAAGAACACTATACTTCCATCATCTCTCAAGATGCTGAAACGAAATCCAGAACTCGTTCTTGAATCAGTTGGAGTTCTTTTGCAATCCATCAATCTCGACTTGAGTAAATACGCCACAGAAATTCTTTCGGTGGTATTGACGCAGGCTAGGCATGCAGATGAAGGAAGGCGACTTGTTGCATTAAGCATAGTTAGGTGCTTGAGCCAAAAGTCGAGCAGTCCTGATGCTATTGAAGCTATGTTCACTGCAATCAAATCTATATTGGGAGGTTAGTGTTTTCATGTTTATGTTACTTGGATAGTTACCAATACAGCTGATATTACAGTTATAACTTCAACTTGCAACAACCGATTCCTGGCATTGGTTGGTGATCTCATGTATTTGTGACATGAATAGGTTCGGAAGGTCGGCTTACATTTCCATACCAGCGAGTTGGCATGGTTAATGCACTAAGAGAAATTTCAGATGCTCCTGAAGGAAGATATTTTAGCAACTTGTCACCAACAGTTTGTGGATATCTTTTGTCCTTCTACAAGGATGATGGTTGGTCATTGCTTAACCTCAATCTATATATGCATCTATACACAATCATTTGTAAGATAGCGTAGTATACTTTATAGTTTAGTTAACCTATTATTTGCAGGTATTGTGCCCATGGAAAGTATGTGTCCTATTTCCCCTCTACTTATTGAATTTGTTGATGTGCAGGAAATGAAGAAGTGAAACTTGCAATTTTGTCGTGTTTGGCATCTTGGGCAGTAAAATCAGCAGATGCTATTTCCCCGGATTTAGTTACATTCTTTGTTTCTGGGATCAAAGAGAAGGAAACACTAAGAAGGGGTTACCTTCGCTGTCTGCGATTAGTATGCAGAAATGCTGATGCAGTTATGCGGGTGAGGTTATATGTGGTTCACAGTCTGTATGCTTATTCTTGGTAGTTTCAGTATGATTCCTCATTTTGCTCAGACATTATGTTGCATGCTGTAGATGTCATCCTTACTGCTGCCTCTTCTCCAACTAGTCAAAACTGGTTTTACTAAAGCTGCACAGAGATTGGATGGCATTTATGCACTTTTTTGCGTGGTGAAAATTGCCGCTTTTGATGTAAAAGCAGGTGCTTAGCTGCTTCATTGCAGATGCATTTTGGTTGCACAATTATTCCTCGTTTCCAGTATCTCCTGTTTCTGACGTTCTTCATTTCCTTTAGACGAGACAATCTCAAAAGAGAAGATCTGGCAGTTGATATTGCAGAATGAGCCTTCAATTATTCCAATTTCCCTGGTCAGTACTGTTAACTATAGTCATCTTATGACAAAATAAGCAACTTATTACAATCTTATTGTGAAATATATATCTCTATGGCTAAATTGACCTGGTGGTAATATGTTTACATTCTCATCGTGAAAAGAATCGGTAAAAATCTTTAGACTTATAATTAGATCAATGCACGTTTCTGTTAATTCGAGGGGGAATGAAAAATGTCAAAGCCATCATCATTTTGCAGATACAAAACTAGTGCCAGCGTTCTTTTTTGGACCTCTTTCTGGAGTCCTTTAGCTAATTTTGTTAGTTTCACAGGCTTCAAAGTTGTCAGCTGAGGACTTAATGGCCTGTGTTGACCTTGTTGAGGTTTTACTTGTTGATTACTCTCAGAGGTATGCTTCATTTAGTATGATATAGTGCTGCAGCACATTACTAAAGCAATGTTATCCTCATCAAATTGCTAATTGCTCATCTCTTTATTGTATATTTATCCGGAAATTAATTGTGTCATCTGTTGGTAAATCTTTTCAATCATAAAACAGCAATGTGTATTTGTGCTTTCTTCACCGGAAATTTACTCAATGTTGTGACTGAATATGTTGGCCGAGGTGAAATTTCTTGGTGTTAGAATTGGATGCTACAATTGTTCTGGCAGTATAATCTTAATTTTTTTTTTTAGTTCCAGCTGTTTAAATTGACTCGTCTGTTATGTTGCAGGCTATTGGAAATTTTTTCTACCAAAGCATTCCTCCAGGTGATTAATATTAGCCTATTAGGCTACACTTTTTTCTTATGTTGTAAGCATGTGTTGTTAATAATTGTTTCTCTTATGTTTCAGTTTATCTTGTTTTTGCTGTGCCATCCAAATTGGGAAATAAAGAAAGCAGCCTATAGCACTGCAAGGAAGACTCTTGTTGCATCTCCTCCACTAGCTGAAGCTATTTTGCGCGAATTCCTGAGTTATCTCTCTGTTGTTGGAGAAAAAGCTGTTTTTCTTAAGATGAGGTGATTCAGTTGTCCTTTTCTATTTTCTACGTTTAGTCCTTTGTGGTTTTAATTGGTAATACTCGTATAACCATTGGGAAATTAGACAGGTGAAATTCATAACCGATAAACTAACCATATCGAACAGCCTTAAAATTCTGGTTTTTTCCTGACTGGTTAGGGAAGGTTGATAATCTGGAAGATTTACTCAATTGCTAGTTTTTGCTGTCTTTGGTGGTTTCTGAGTCAGTACTCGACCACATCTATTATTTTCTGTGTTTTATCATTGAAAAATATGCACCTAACTGTGTCTTTGGTGGTTTTTAAGTCAGTACTCGACCCCAACTATTATTTTCTGTGTTTTATCGTTGAAAATATACGCAATAACTGTTTTGATTGCTGCAATTTTTATATCTTGTGGTGGCGTCTTATATGATAATTTTAAATCTATTTACTTTGAGTTACTATTCATTTTACTTCTTTCTTGGTGTACACATAGCTGTAATCCTCTTTATTTCACTTATTATATAATATACTTTTATTCAGTGATGCAGAAAATGTTACAGATTCTCAAGTTCCTTTCGTTCCATCAGTTGAAGTTTTAGTGAAGGCTCTAGTTGTAATAGCACCTGTGGTTTCAGCTAGAGGCACAGATGCTTGTGTGCAGCTATTGCTGTGCTCACATCACCCATGTTTCGTTGGTACAGGGAAAAAAAACGCTGTTTGGAAGGTATCTATCTCCTCTTAATGCACTTTTCTGGCCCCTCTTGTGCTGCTTTGCTATTGTTAATTTCTTGCCTGGGTGACGGGCAATAAAGGGCAATTCAGCATGTTTGGGCTGAAAATAGTCCGCTGTGCCTTTTTCGTTTCCATGATTGGAATATATTGAACATGTGAATCAACAGAATTGATAGTTCCTTCCCAGTTGACAATGCGTGCATCATTTTTTCTGCAATTTTTTGCTAATATTCGTTCTTCCATCTTCAGCGGGTGCAGAAGTGTTTGCAGAAATTGGGCATTGATGTGATTGGTCTTATTGCTGCTGATGTTGCTAAGTTGTGCAAGGTGAATTCGATTTCTCTTTGGATAGTTATTAATTTCCTTTATTCGAGATGTGCCTCAGTTAGTCCATCACAATTCATAAATATTTATTACTGATTTATTTTGAGTTTGTAATGTTTGAGCATTTGCACTTCTTTTCTTTTATGTATTGATTCCTAAGCTTAGAGGGACTTCTTCTGGAGATAGTCTTGGGCTATCAAATATATTTCTCGGGAACTGGATAGTATATTATTTCCTATTGACATGCGATACTAACTATTTTTTTTTCATTAATTTCTTTGTTGCACTTATAGTTAGCTTTTAAATAACTTTTGTTGCAACATTGATGCCATTTGAATTCTCTTAATTTAATTTTTCTTAAGAAATAAAAATATATTGATGAGATTGTTGTTTTAGTACAAGGGAAGGAAGAATGCTGAAGCAATAAAAATGAGCTAACAAGCAATACCACATACAAAGAAATTCTTAATATCATAAACGTCGTATATCTCTCAGACGACAGTGACCAACACAAAGTTGGGACATTGCACCCCATTAAATTTTGTCCCTTTTGGTTATGAATCCAGCATGGTTTAATTTGGAAAAACCCTAGACTGTGGTACGACGTTACAAAATCCATATCCTTTGTGACATTTTACGACAGGTATCGAGAAAGTCAATTCAAAAAAGGTTGCCAAAGTCCCCATTTCCACATTATCTGTTACTTATTATTTTTTTCATCTTCTATAAATACCCTATATATTTCCATAACTGTCCACTTTAATGGTTCTATGAAAATTCCAAGTTTTTCTGTCTACTATTTTAAAACACTTTGAGCATTCATTGCAACTGAGACCCACATTGTGAAGTGTGATCTTTTTCTTTTTATCTCTTGTTCATATTGGATATTATTTTATTTATTTGAAGTTTGTTTGTCCATGAAGGCATTATTAGGCCCAGAGGGATTGTTGAATTCTAATTACATGGAGCAAGAGGCGGCTTTAAACTCCTTGTCAACGTTGATGTCTATCATTCCAGGAGATACTTATGCACAATTTGCGAAGGTCTTCGACATCCTTCTTATCTGCTGTATCTGCTATTTATTAGATGATCACAGTTAATGTGTATATGGTTCTTACTATATGATTAATTTTGTAGCACTTCATTGATCTCCCAGATCGTGTTGAGCATGACGCGCTATCAGAAAGTGATATTCAGGTTTCCTCTCCCTTGACTAACTACACAAAATTTATTTTCCCATCATTCTCTTCCCTATGCTATTTATGGATACAATTTGTTCTTGTCAGTGCATAAACTGATTATTCTCATTCTTCTTCAGATTTTCCGTACTCCTGAGGGAATGCTTTCTACTGAGCAAGGTGTTTATATTGCGGAGTCTGTTGCCTCCAAGAATATGAAGCAAGCAAAAGGACGTTTCCGAGCTTATGATAATGATGAAACCACTGTAATTATATGCAAATAATTTAGTTAGAAGTAGGGATGCTTTTATGGTATTTAACAGAGATATGCATGGTTTCAGGATCAAGTTAGCTCTAATCACTCAGGTGTTAATTCGAATCACTCTACAAGGCGAGATGTCACCAATAAAGATGTTGCTGTGTCCAGCAAAAAAGATGCTTCAAAATCATTGAAAAAACCTGGCAAGTTATTTTTGTCATACTAAGGGATCTCACTCATATTTTACTTGGCTTATATTTGTCTATGTTCTTTTCTTTTCTTGTTTCTAGAGAAGACAAAAACTGCAAAAGAAGAAGCCCGTGAATTGCAGCTTAACGAAGAGAGTCGCATTCGTGAAAAGGTCATGTTAATTCAACAGAACATTTCTTTGATGCTCAAAGCTTTGGGAGAAATGGCAATTGCAAATCCTATATTTACTCATAGTCAGCTTCCATCTTCGGTTAGTACCCAGCTCTTTGTTAACATTCGCTTATCAGAATGTAGGCTAAATACTCACTCTGTTAACTTTAGATGATCTAGTTATACGTAACTATTAAGGATTATTTCAGTTTGTGCTTTTTTCTTCAGTAGTTTCATCATGAAGATACTCTTTTGATTGTGGCATTTTTCCAGAAAGAATTGTATTTCAAGAAATTTTAAGCATATTGTGTCAGGGAGCAAAGAAATTCTGTTTCGTTAGAAGCGTCACCTTATAACTTTTCTTGTACTTTAAATGCTCCAACAAGTATTTGATTGAGATGCACATGCTAGCAGCATGACATCCTTTTCTAGTTCCAACGACTTGTGGACATTGTATTTAAATATCTTGTATTTTTTTGTTCATTTCTTGTGGAAGGCATAGTTCGTTGTTCGTTAACATGGATTCAGATCTATGATGGTAATGCTATAATATATTTTTCAATATCTATTTTTAGGTTAAGTTCGTCAGTCCTTTCCTTCGGTCACCCATTGTTGATGATGCTGCCTTTGAGAGTTTAGTGAAACTTTCAAAATGTACTATTGATCCCCTCTGCAATTGGTCTCTTGAGATTGCAACTGCTTTACGACTTAATGTTACTGAAGAAACTAGTGTTTTGTGGGACTTGTTTCCATCTATTGGTGGAGAGCAAGATGGAACTGCATCACTTGGTCTTTTTGAACGTCTAGTCAGTGGCTTAACCATCTCCTGCAAATCTGGGCCTCTTCCAGTCGACTCATTTACATTTATTTTCCCGGTAAATTATTATTATCTATCCTGTTCTGGTTCTTTATTTTGCTGCCTTTACTAGTTTTGATAGTGTTAGCGATTCATGTGCAGGTAATTGAAAGGATACTGCTTTCTCCGAAGAAGACGGGTCTTCATGATGATGTTCTCCAGATACTTTTCTTGCACATGGATCCTATTTTACCACTGCCGAGAATTAGAATGTTAACAGTTACGACCTTAATACTATAGCTGCCTTCACACACTTTACCTATTAATTTTTTTATTCTCATGTTACCCCTGCACCTTTTTCAGGTCCTTTACCATGTTCTAGGTGTTGTTCCTGCTTATCAAACATCTGTTGGCCCAGCATTGAATGAATTATGTCTTGGTCTACAGCCTAATGAAGTAGCACCTGTATGGATCCATTTGTTGTTTACAGCTGGCAATTTATTATCTAGTATTGTGCTCATTTAACTTTGCTTGCTATTTGGATAGGCCTTGTCTGGTGTCTATGCGAAAGATGTTCACGTTAGATTGGCCTGCTTAAATGCAGTGAAGTGCATTCCAGCCGTTTCCAATTGTTCAATTCCTCAAGATGTCGAGATTGCTACCAGCATATGGCTTGCTTTGCATGATATGGAGAAGGTAATATGGCTGGTTTTCTCAAAACTTCAAGGACTATTTGTTAATTTTGCTGTACTTGTCCGATTTTGTGTGTGGTCTATGAGTGATGTTTGTGTAATGCTGCAGTCTTCCACATACAGTCAAACTAGGATAGTAGTGTTCTTTTTCCTACCTATAGTCCATGTGAGTGTTTTGTTTGGGAATAGTACATTCCCATTTCTAGGCTCTGTTTGAAAAATGGTAAAGAAACTATATGCGAGGGAGTAATGAGTATATTTTAATTAATTGGTTTTTGTAGATTCCATATGAAGGATGGGAATAATTATGGTTTCATGCAATAATTTGGTGGATGATGAATTCTCTGTTTTGGAATTGTAATCTCAAACTGAACCATTTCACCATGTTTGAATTCTTGAGGGCATTACCAATCACAGGGCGAATGAACAAGATTTTGTTTCTAGATTTATGTTTGCCCTGAAAGTTTATAAGAATTTTGGTAGTAATTTGACTCGCCTATGATTTATGTTGTCCAGTCAGTTGCAGAGGTTGCTGAGGATGTGTGGGATTGTTACCGGCATGACTTTGGTACTGATTACTCTGGACTTTTCGATGCACTTTCACATGTTAACTACAATGTCAGAGTTGCTTCAGCTGAGGCACTTGCTGCCGCTTTGGATGAAAAACCTGATACGATACAGGTGACACTCTAGCCCAGTTTTTCAATCTTCCCCAACTAATACTCGACATGGTCTTTAATCTGTCTGATGGTTAATAACTCAGGAATCTCTCTCAACCTTGTTTTCTTTATACCTCCGTTATGCTGGGTTTGGCAAAGAGAACCTTGACGTTGGCTGGCTTGGCAGACAAGGGATTGCTCTGGCGTTACTTTGTGTCGCAGATGTCCTTCGTACCAAAGATCTTCCAGTTGTGATGACTTTCCTGATATCACGAGCTTTGGTACTCATATTTCACTACTTGCACAGCTTTGTTAACTCTGATCATATATTATTCCTTGTGTTGTCTAGACACTTCAATTTAAAACCCACTCTGATTGAATATAATATGCATTTTGAATGAATATAGGGGGCACTTTCTTAGTTTTGTCTTGTAGGGTGCAATTTATTTGGTTTTACTATTCATTCCCCTTTGTTTTCCTGAATCTCACTGAGATTGAGCTTGCTGGATGATCATTTGAATGCAGGCTGATCCCAATGCTGATGTTCGCGGAAGAATGGTTGATGCTGGCATCGTGATTATTGACAAACACGGAAGAGACAATGTTTCCTTGTTGTTTCCCATTTTTGAGAATTACTTGAACAAAAAGGTTCTTCCCACCTAGATATTTCCTCCCCTACTATTTTTCCTTCATGTGCTTGCAGGTTTTAATATATAAAATTTATGAATTTTAGAACATCTGCATTTATTGGCTCCTAACAGGCATGTTCAGAACGACTTTTGATATTTCTAATCAATGAAACATAATTTAATTCCTGTTTCCATGATCATGGAATTCTTTTCAGGCATCAGATGAGGAGAAGTATGATTTGGTCCGTGAAGGTGTGGTTATATTTACAGGAGCTTTAGCAAAACATTTGTCAAAGGTCTTTACCATACCTTACAACAACTTACCATTGTTAAATGGATACCTAGCCTGAACATTTAATTAATTTACAGGACGATCCAAAAGTTCACGTTGTTGTCGAGAAGTTGTTGGATGTGTTGGATACTCCTTCTGAATCCGTGCAACGAGCAGTCTCCTCCTGCCTTTCACCATTAATGCAATCAAAGCAGGTATTATAACCATATAAGGGATGCTTAAAGACTTAATTTGTTACTTTTGCAAACGCCCATAAATTGTTGCTTTTGTATACACATGCCATTAACAAGCCGCTATTTGCACTAATCGTTCTGGTTGTCATGGAGAGTTGCGTTGGAAAATACAGATAAACCTCGATAAAGTAATATTCGATAAAATAATAATCTCACTAAGATAATAATTTCTTCCGGTCCTGATATGGATCAATGCACTAAAATAATGTTCGATAAAGTAATAATTTCGTTAAATGAATATTTTTTCTCGGTCCCAAAGTTATTACTTTATCTAGGTTTAACAGTACTCCTAACGTATGCAAATGATTTGAAAATTAAAATCTCCCTTTTTGAGTAATTTCCAGTAGTAACTCTTTTGGTCTATGTGTATACTCCTTGGAATACCTCTCTGTACTATAGTTGGCATATTTGTTCCAAATTGATGAAAATTATATGGAGCTATACTTTCTATTTTTTAATGCAACCACATAAAAGAAATACTGAAATGTTTTGTGAACTGTTGGCATTCTGGTCTTGCCTTAGTGTCAATTAGAATTAAAAGTTCATTATTTTGTTTAGTTACAGACAGTAAAAGGAAATCAAACATTTTGTGAAACTGATTGCGTTTGTTAAATTAGATGTAAATGGATGATGTATGATAAATTCTAGATGGTATTATTGAATTAATGTAAGTGAATGATTTGACGAGTTTTAGTGAAACTAAATGCTATTCCAGCAGTGTGCCAGTATGTCTATTATTTTGCTTCTCAAATTAATGCTAGTTTGTCTTAGCAACTTAGCTTTAACATTTTGATTTTCTATAATCTTTTCCTTGCTTGGCATTTATAGTTTTTTTTGGGGTAATTTCATTACAGTAATTTCCAGGAAGCTTTGTGCATGTATTATAGTAACCACCTACTGTCCATTTTCTGCTCACCTGAAGTCATGATTTTTTGCTCTCTTTACGCCTTTGTCATTTTTTTTTGTTAAATCCCCCCCCAGTTATTTTATGCAGATTTTTGGCTGATGTTATCATTTGTAGCTTTGTTTTTCGTGACCGTTTTTTTATAAATAAGGTTAAACTTATGGTGTGATATGGCCTCAGGAAGAAGCTGCGGATCTTATTTCCATGCTGCTTGTTAAACTGATGAAGAGTGACAAATATGGTGAGCGCCGAGGTGCAGCTTTTGGACTTGCTGGGGTGGTAAAAGGATTTAGAATTTCATGTCTGAAGAAGTATAATGTTATCACAGCCTTAAGCAATGGTCTTTCAGACAGGTTTGTTTAATGAGGGTGTTTCCCGTGTTTTATGCTCCACCTGTTTGTGGAATTGTTAATTGCATTATCAGATTTTCTAGATGCAGTGTGGCAGGAACATGAGCGACTTGGGCATCAGTAGAATATTTGATAAATTAACTAGCAGTCTGTAAAAGTTCCAGTTAAAGCATATTTTCCACCTTTCTTTTTCAAGAAATAAATCATTTATTCTCAATTGACCTAACATATTTATTTTATAGTTTGTGTTGGCTAGTTGTTTTATGCCAACCCACACCAAATAAATATCCATTTCTGTAAAGCCATCAGTAATTATCATATTTTTGACTTCTTATATGCTATTTGTTCTTCATTATAGAAATTCTGCTAAAAGCCGAGAGGGAGCTTTGCTTGCTTTTGAATGTTTATGTGAAAAGCTGGGGAGATTATTTGAACCGTAAGTTTATAGATATTGTTTTACAAATTTGGCTTAATGATTTCTATGATAAGTTTATGGATAACCTCACCACCTTTCCCCTTTCAGGTATGTGATTCTGATGTTACCCCTACTCTTGGCTTTGTTCTCTGATCAAGTTGTCGCTGTGCGAGATGCTGCTGAGGGTGCAGCTCGTGCAATGATGTCTCAACTTAGCGCTCAAGGAGTCAAACTTGTTCTTCCGTCCCTTTTAAAGGTATTTTTACGTGTACTTGCAAATAGAAATTATGATATATTTCCATGGTGTGTTAGTTTCTGGATTCATATCTTTAAATTGTAATATCTTGTAAACTGAACTCTGTGAATTAAATCTGAGGTTCTCATTCTTTATTCTACCTGTTTCCCTGCAACTGCCTGTTTCTTTGTTCAGTGCTTCTCAGTTAAATCTTTTTGTGGAGTGAAATTTAGATATTAGTTTAATGTTGTATAGCAGATAATTGAGTGCTGACTATAGTGCTTCTTGAGCTAGGGCCTTGAAGATAAAGCTTGGAGAACAAAGCAAAGCAGTGTACAGCTACTAGGTGCTATGGCTTACTGTGCTCCACAGCAACTCTCTCAGTGTCTTCCGAAGATTGTTCCAAAGTTGACTGAGGTCTGTTCACTACATAAAAGTCTCTTTATTTTGTGGCTGATTCTTTCTGGAAAGAGTACATGTGCTCTTGTGTTTTAGCAGTTTTCTCGATTATATGCAGGTTCTCACAGATACTCACCCCAAAGTCCAGTCAGCTGGACAAACTGCTCTCCAGCAGGTAATAGAATATTACTCAAAAGACTCAATTATTGCTTTGGTACATACTCTGATGAGTTGTTTCGATTAGGTTGGAAGTGTGATTAAAAATCCAGAAATAGCAGCTCTTGTCCCCACTCTTTTGATGGGTCTCACTGATCCTAATGAATATACCAAGTATTCTCTTGATATTCTTCTCCAGGTAACTACATCAACTATGTGCATTTTGATGGTTGGATTTACCTGATTTTTGTCACTACCTTAGGTTTTAATGGCTTCTGATTTTGCAGACAACCTTCATTAATACTGTAGATGCTCCTTCTCTTGCACTATTGGTGCCCATTGCCCACAGAGGGCTCAGGGAAAGGAGCGCGGAGACAAAGAAGAAAGCTGCTCAAATTGCTGGAAACATGTGTTCTTTAGTTACAGAGCCGAATGATATGATTCCTTACATTGGCTTGCTGCTACCCGAAGTGAAAAAGGTACTTTTATCCGTAGAGAAATGTCCAATGCCGGAAATTAGTGTTACTATGACCATGAGAACTTACTGACTTCTTATGTAACAGGTCCTGCTTGATCCTATCCCTGAAGTTAGAGCAGTTGCTGCGAGGGCCCTTGGTTCTCTCATAAGAGGAATGGGTGAAGATAACTTCCCGGACCTTGTTCCCTGGTTATTAGATACCCTGAAGTCTGATGGTAGTAATGTTGAGCGGTCGGGAGCTGCTCAAGGGCTGAGCGAGGTTAGAATAGTCTATGCCTTGCTCTAGCATCTTTCTCTTCTGTTATATTTTGTTATTAGTATAGAATATCTCCTTCAATGTTGCTTAACCGAGATCACTATGATTTCTCTTCAATTGCTCTAGTATCTTTCTGTTCTTGTTTCATTTGTATTTGTGTTTTTCCCTTACAGGGGAGGTTTCTGATGCCTTTGGAATTTAGTGTTTTATTGGGTTTTGCATAATCAAGTAAAAGAATGTTATTACCCATGCTCAACATCATAGGTTATACCAATGGGTTGTCATAATCCATGCTTGGCATTTTACGTAATTCGCAGGAAGAGAGAAGAAGAATATGTTGGAAGGAAGATTAGTTTTTGTGGACTCAATAAGGCAGTATAACAGCTCTATAAGATTCTTAAATATTAACTGTTGACTGTCAGTTTTACATTTTGATATGGTGTGGTCTGATTGAAGTTAGACTTTTGATATAATTCTAAATTAAGTGAATGAAGATTAACTTTGAAGGCCAACTTTTGCCGGGGATTTCTAGACATGGAATTTGGTTGTATTGTTTCATTATGCATTTATATTGGTTGATACTTCGTTCTCGCTCTATCTTTTCTTGATGAGAATAATCATGCCACATGCTATCTCGTTGTTCTATAGGTATTGGCAGCGCTTGGGACAGAGTACTTTGAGGGCTTACTTCCTGACATCATTCGGAATTGTTCTCATCCAAAAGCTTCAGTCCGAGATGGCTACTTGACTTTGTTCAAGGTAGTTAAGGCAATAGCAATGGTGTTGCTAATTTCTCTATGCATTTCTTTCATATGCATTCAAGGCGTGTTATTTTGATGGACATGCTTCTATGCTTCTTGCAGTACCTACCAAGATCTTTAGGTGTTCAGTTCCAGAAGTACTTGCAACAGGTTCTACCTGCCATTCTTGATGGTATGCGTCATAGAAATCAAATTTTCTTTTCTCTACTTATTTTTTTATTTTTATGAACATAATGTAATTCTATCTTGGTCATGCTGTTCTCCTTGGTATAATCAGTATAATTGTTGTTTGTTTCCCTCAGGTCTTGCTGATGAGAATGAGTCAGTACGAGAGGCAGCTCTCAGTGCTGGGCATGTCCTGGTTGAGCATTATGCAACTACGTATGCACTTTTAATCACTATATTTCTTTCCTTAATGATTGATGCTTCTTCATATATCTGCATCAGCTGAATGGTCATGCTGCTTTAGAATTCACATCAAACTTTTAAGCCTTAAGATTGATTACAAATTCTTATTCATCATAATCCAGTCATGATTAACACATTTTGTTCACCTAGTTATATTCCTTTTATGATTGTTCATCAGAAAGAAGTGCATGAAGTACATTTCTGAAACTTAGTTCTGGAAAGTGAACCAGGAAAAGGTTCAGCTGATAGAATGGTCTTTAGAATGGTTAATTCGTTGGTCAATTGAGTTATAAAAAGCTCCATGTATGCACAATTAAAACTTTTAGGAATTGTGACGAGTGCTACAGCGGCCTGGAAATGCACTGTTATCTGGCAAGAGGATAAATTTTCCTGACATTTTTATTTAGCCAGAAATTATTGTTCTTCCAGATTGAATTGTTGAAGCATCAATTATTCTTCTTAGCCATATGCATGCATTTCTCTCTAATTTTGCTCTTTTTAATTGATTAATGTTTTCAAAATTGCATTTTATGTGTTGCCAGGTCTCTGCCCCTGCTCCTTCCCGCAGTTGAGGATGGCATATTCAATGACAGTTGGCGTATTCGGCAGAGTTCTGTGGAATTATTGGGTGATCTTTTGTTTAAGGTATGTGCTCATAGCTCTTTGCATCTTCTTTCTCTCTTGGAATGCAAGCCCAGTTATTTTATCATCTTTCGTAGGTTGCTGGAACCTCTGGGAAAGCCCTTCTAGAAGGTGGTAGTGATGATGAAGGTTCTAGTACTGAAGCTCATGGACGGGCTATTATTGAAGTACTTGGAAAGGAAAAACGTAATGAAATTCTTGCTGCACTGTATATGGTTCGTACGGATGTCAGCATTGTTGTACGCCAGGTACCACTCTTCATCTCTATTTTGACTTCTATTGAACAAATTTCTCTCCAAGTTTTCCTGTCACCATTTGATATGTAATTGTATGCTCTCTACTTAGGCTGCACTACATGTATGGAAAACCATAGTTGCAAATACTCCAAAAACACTCAAGGAAATAATGCCAGTTCTAATGAACACATTAATCACTTCTCTAGCTTCATCATCCTCGGAGAGGCGACAGGTTCCTTATCATATGCCGTCTAATGACATTTCTAAGATATGCTGTATAGTGAACATATTATTGAAATTGATCTGCTCATAATCTTAAGGTTGCTGGACGATCATTGGGTGAGCTTGTCAGGAAGCTTGGTGATAGAGTGCTTCCCCTAATCATTCCTATTTTGTCAGAAGGCCTCAGTGACCAAAATCCTAGCAGAAGACAAGTGCGGCCTTCTTCCCTTTTGATAACATTTTGTTTTCTACATTCCAAGTAAATTATTTTTGGTTGTCTATACATGTGAGTTGTGACGCACTATTGTTTAGTTGATGTTATATTTATTAACAAAGTGATCAACTTTGTTGTTGGAATAAGAACTCTTTTGGCGGTTATACACTGACATCTTCAAGCTGTTTTTATCGCCCTTCCCTTCTTTTTCATTTCATTCCGCTTTGAATGTTTACCTGGCATGAGTTGCAGGGTGTGTGTATTGGTCTGAGCGAAGTCATGGCTTGTGCTGGTAAGAGTCAGTTGCTGACTTTCTTGGATGGGCTCATCCCAACAATCCGGACTGCCCTTTGTGACAGGTCATTTTAATTTATCGTCATCTTGTCGCTATGTTGGTGCAGGTTGTAGTGCATTGATACTGATAACCTCTGTTGTGTTACAGCATGCCTGAGGTTCGTGAGTCTGCAGGTGCTGCATTCAGTACCCTGTACAAGGTATGCCTTTGAAATACTTATGGGAATACAATCTCTGCTATAATGGGTAGTATCGTAAGTTAAAAGCAGTTTGTGGTGTGTAGAGTGCTGGCTTGCAGGCTATTGATGAAATAGTTCCTACACTTCTTCATGCTCTGGAAGATGAACAAACCTCCGATACTGCTCTAGATGGCCTAAAGCAAATCTTAAAGTATGTGTAGATTTTATGTTGCTTCTTGGTTATTACTTTATTGGCTGTTGTACCAAATGCTTTTTGTTGATTTTAGTGTCAGGACCACTGCGGTGCTGCCTCATATACTACCTAAGCTTGTTCATCATCCACTATCGTACGTGCAAACATTTTCAGATTGCTTTGTGATTTTAAATAAGTTTTATATTCCTTGCTTAGATAGTTTGTTCACCTACAGCGCTTTTAATGCACATGCTTTGGGAGCTCTGGCGGAGGTTGCCGGGCCTGGTCTTGATTTTCATCTTGGTACCGTATTGCCTCCTTTACTTGCTGCAATAGGTGATGGTGATGAGGTATGTCCCTCCACCCACCCTCGAAACAGAAAAGATCAAGGTCCAAATATTTGAAAAAGAGATAGGAATTCTCAGCTCATAGCTTTTATTTTATCATGTTGAGAAATTGTAAATCTTACCAATTACTTGAATATTATATGAAGAAAAAAATTGTTATCTTTATACCGTGAACCTTTTAAAATAATCCAACTAAATATTTGCCAATGTACAGGGTGTTGTACTCAATCTTGTCCTTTGTAGATCTATGTAATTGAGTGTTGGTTGTTGACATTTTGGTTCCTTTTCTTGTGATATTCTAGGATGTCCAAAAGGTTGCAAAAAGGACTGCTGAAACCGTTGTCATGGTAATCGATGAGGAAGGCATCGATTCTTTGATTTCAGAGCTTCTGAAAGGCACTTCAGATAATCAGGCATGACAATATTTCATGTTACCCCGATATTGTTAAACTCAATCGTGGTTCCAGAATAGCAAGTAATATAATTTTTAGAGACAGATCGTGACAAATTGGTTTACTTTTCCAGGCCTCAATTAGAAGAAGTTCTTCATATCTGATTGGATATTTCTTCCAACATAGCAAATTGTATCTGGTTGATGAAGCTCCTAACTTGCTATCTACCTTGATAGTTTTGCTTAGTGATACAGATTCTGCTACAGTTGCGGTAATTCTCAAATGAAAATATTCTCTTGCCTCGTTAGTTTGCATTCAATTTACTTTGACTTTTCGTACAGGCTGCCTGGGAAGCATTGTTGAGGGTTGTAGGCTCAGTGCCTAAAGAGTTTCTTCCTTCGTATATGAAGCTGGTTCGCGATGCAGTCTCTACAGCTAGGGACAAAGAACGCAGGAAAAAGAAAGTAAGTTTAATGTTTCCTCTTTTCAGTTTGCAACAGATTAATTGGTTGATAGTATTGATTGATTAGTTCTATTTAAGTTTTGACCCTTTATTTCATGCTTTACAGGGAGGACCAGTTTTGATACCTGGTTTCTGTCTCCCGAAGGCACTTCAACCCGTTTTACCCATCTTTCTCCAGGTACTGCATTGAATCTATGCATTTAGGGTCTTCACTTATCCTCTATGGTCTGTGTACCTTTGTGTGTGCGGTCGTATTTATGGGTACCAAATAAAGGAAAGAAAAATTACTAGATTGCAGTTGACACGGGACGGACACAATATTTTCTGAAAAACCTCGAAGTCGAACATGTCTTGTCGGTTATATAGACTTATATCTAATGATTTAATGAAAACAAATAGTTACTAAAATAAGTAAAATAATTATGATATATCAATATTAACGTGAAAATAATATATTATGCATTTGTAAGATTAATATATAGCTCCACAATAATTATTTTAGAAAAATATAGAAGTAAGAAACATAAAAATGGTGGTGGCGGTGACATATCGTTTTTCCGACTCGGTGATGGGAATTTGTGTCGTATCAGAGTTGTCTAACACACATGTCTGACACGATATGTTGAGGTTTTTGGACTGTCCATGCTTTAGTATAATAATGCTGAGTGTAGAATTCTTATGTCACGACTGCATAGTATACAGCTGATGAATTGAAGGTGCATTTTTGGGGTCCAATGCATGGAAAAGACAATTTTAGAACTTGGATTTAAATGCTTTAGCTTTAAGTTATTGACGGCCATCGGGCAGTCGTACTGGGTTTTTACCCTTATTGATGAGCAATTAGTATTTAGTCCTCTTAAATGCATGGTGAGCAACTTTTATGCTTTTCAGGGTCTCATAAGTGGATCAGCTGAACTAAGAGAACAAGCAGCTTTGGGTCTTGGTGAATTGATAGAAGTGACAAGTGAAAAAGCCCTCCGAGAATTTGTAATTCCAATCACAGGGTATGTTAGATTATGCTTTCACCACTGTAGTCCACTACATCTTTTGTTAGTGCTTCGTTCATGAACTTTTATTAGGTATTCCTGAAACAATCGATATTGCATTTTAGACAAAGTTAAATTACAGAAAAACTGAGTCCTATTTCTGAGAGAAATTCAGAATCTGGTATTTATTCTTTTGTGAAATTGAATTGTTCACTTATCACAAGGAATGTAATGAAGTTGTCGTTATATCCTTGAGCATTATTAACATTGTTGGGATGTATAGTTCTATTTTCTAATCACCATACCTTGCACATGTTATTTGTAGCCCACTGATTCGCATAATAGGAGACCGGTTTCCTTGGCAAGTAAAAAGTGCTATTTTATCAACTCTATGCATCATGATACAAAAAGGTGGGATGGCCCTAAAGCCTTTCCTTCCCCAACTCCAAACAACTTTTGTTAAGTGCCTACAAGACAATACAAGGTTAGCTCATCATAATTACTCAATCGACGTATATTTCAGCAGCTCCAACTTTGTTCTCAATGAAAAGTTTTTCTGCAGGACTGTCCGTTCAAGTGCTGCAATTGCCCTCGGAAAGCTTAGTGCTCTCAGTACAAGGATTGATCCATTAGTTGGTGATCTTTTGTCTGGTCTTCAGGTATGATAGTATTCTTTTACTTCTTTTCCTTCACAACGGCCTTGACACGTGAGATGTAACATAGCTCATTATTGTTACCAGGTGTCAGATTCTGCAGTCAAGGAGGCAATGTTGACAGCTTTGGAAGGTGTTATTAGGAATGCTGGAAAAAGTTTAAGTAGTGCTGTTATAACTCGTCTTCACACTCAGCTGATGGAGATGATATACAGTGATGATGATCAAATGCGAAGCTCCGCTGCTAGTATCTTGGGAATTTTATTGCAGGTGAGAAGCTAATCTTTGGAATGATTTCCTTCCCTGTTTTGAGTTTCATTTGAATTATCTATAAACCCATACTGTATGAGAATGTGGGGTTAATGTCGTATTCTCATACATCTCAAGGGATCTAAAATAGACCTAACTCTTCATGCATATGGGTGAGGAACTTCATAAAATATGAACCTAGGGATGTGTCGCTTTTTCTTTTGCCATAGAGCGCACTGTACCAAAATTTTGCAGTATGAAAAATATCATACTGTTACTTGCTGATGGTTCGGCATACCAAAAATCTGGTATGGATGTATCTATGCTGTATTATCTTTTCGGTAATATCGGACATATCGCTATACCAATTTTTCATGGTATACCGGACTTGCCATTTTATAAAATTTTCAGTACTTATTGGCATACTTACTGTTACCGTACTAAAGTCTTTCGGCACGGGTACGGTATTATACCTTACCAAATTTACAATGTTACTGATAATTTCAGTATTTTCGGCATCTTTTGGTACAGTAAGTGAAGTACAACGAATTTTTGGGTACTTTTCCCCACGCTTAATGAATATGAAAGAAGTTCCCTAACTAATTCATGCATCTCAAATAACATTTTGCCCCCATTTAAAAATAATCAATGTTGCTTTTCCATTCCATAAGCATTAAGTTCTTTGTATTAATGGGTGATGGTTGAAACAGTACTTGGAAGGTGCTCAAATTTCTGAAACACTTTCGGAAGTAGCAGATTCTGCCTCCTCTTCAACTTGGACTACCAGACATGGATCAGCTCTTGCCATATCATCCATGCTTAGATATAATGCTGCCATAGTTTCTGCTTCTCCTTTCTTTACTCGCATAGTTGACAGTCTGAAAAGTTTGTTGAAGGATGATAAGGTATGCCCTTCTGTTACTTCACTTGCGATTTATTGGTTTCTGATACTTCGAATCTGTTGTAGTTCCCTGTTCGTGAATCATCAGTCCGAGCTTTTGGAAGACTTCTACTATATCAAAGCAAGAATGACCCTTCTGCAAATTTGGCTTCATTGAACTATTTAGTCTGGGCGTTGCAAGACGATTCAAGTGAAGTGAGACGACGGGCCTTAAGTTCTTTGAAGAAAGTTGCCAAAGTACATATCATTCATTTCGTTTCGCTAAAACAGCTTTCCATTACTTATTATCTAAACAAAATGTTGTTTTGATCATCTGATTCCAATGTTAAAATCTTTTGTAGGCTAATCCGCAGGGTGTCATACTTCAAACTTCCCTATTCGGACCCGCGCTTGCTGAATGTTTAAAGGATGCGTCTACACCTGTTAGGGTTGCTGCAGAAAGATGTGCGCTGCATTGCTTCCAACTCTCAAAGGGTACATAATTTTTCATTCTCGTGTTGTCTTTTAAACCTTCCTTTTATTCGCCTCGTTCATATACCATTGCCTACTTTATATTTTTTCGAACCCCAGTTTCTTCCGCCATTTTCTTACAGGTACAGAAAATGTTCAAGCCGCTCAAAAATACATAACAGGCCTGGATGCTAGAAGGATAGCAAAGCTTTCCGAACACAGGTGATAATTTCCTTCTCACACTTCTGAGCAGTCTTAGTGATGCTTCCGTTGATTTCATCTCTCCCTCTCCCTCTCCCCCACTCCCTCTCCCTCTCCCCCTCTACCTCTCCCTCCCTCTCTCCCCCTCACCCCCCTCTCCCTCTCCCTCTCTCCCCCTCTCCCTCTCCCTCTCTCCCTCTCTCTCACAGCTATCGATTCTCTCATCTGCAATAAATTTATGGGAAACACTCCCAATCTTAGCTTTCTTGTACATGCAAATTTCCCATTCCTTATGTTCGTGTGTGATATTCTTGCTATAGTCTTCCTTCAAGGTTTCTTGACTATACAATTGTTTCAACTGTCTGTTGATTCAGTGACGATAGTGAAGACGGTGAAGACGAGGCAAGAGGTTGATTAAAGAGATTTGTTTATACGGCTCGGATTTGTCTTCGATCTTTCGTTTCTCGAGGCCGAACGCTGCCTGCTGGGAGGGGGAGGGTTTTTGAAAAGCTATATCCTCCATATCTTATTTATTGAGGTCTTGCACTAATACACACACCCATTAGCAGCAGATGTGGTGTACCTTTTCCCAGTTGTAGTTGGCTTGTGTGTAAAATTATGTGTGATTTTGTAGGCAGCCCTTTTGACACTGAAAACTCTGAGTGAGCGCCTCTTATTTTATATACTTCCATCTTTTGAGTAATGAAAATTATTGGGTAATTTTCTTTGCATATTTGAATCGTGTTTAATGAAGTTTAAAGCTACTAACAGTTTAAAATGTAACAAATATCCTCTCTCTTTTCTCTTCACTGAACAATGGCTGCTCTGCAAATTTAATGCTCGCTCTGAGTTTATTTTTCAAATCAAGAAAATGGATCGAGAGCAGTAACGAATCTAAATTCATCAGATGGAGAAAATTGAGTTGAAGCATGAATTATTCTCAGCAGCCCTTGAATTTTTCAATCTCCTCATTTCATACCCCAAGTTTCAAAAGCAAGAAACACTTCTCTTTTTTTTTTATTTTTTTAATTTTTTTATTTTTATTTTTATGGATGATCGTGAAAATCCGAATCGAAAGGGTCGGGATAAAAACATTCATAGTTGGAGGGGTCGTGGCAATTCTCGTTACAATGCGCACTGGGTAAAAATCGATCCTATACTCTAGTCTGCAAACAATACGGGAGGGTTCAACCACCTTAGGCTAATCATAGGCGACAGACTCATACATAGGGTTGAATTCATGACCTTCCAACCACATGCTACTCACCTTAACCGCTATGTCATCCCAATGGGAAGAAACACTTTCTTTTTCTTATTTGGATAAGGTGGCAGAATCTGGACCACAAGGTCTAGGTAAGAATTTTTCTTTGTTAGTTGCTTAAAAAAAATAAGTGTCTGTAATAATTTGTTATTTTATAAGGGAACAATAATGGTGAGATACTTATAAAAGAATAATGGAACAAGAATCGTGGGACGGAGATAGTATAAAATTAGAATCTTAACTCGAAAAATAATGTTCTTTCTTCAAGATAAATTTCATATTCAAGAAAGATTCTAGTAATATATACACTACAAACATATAACTAGCGAAACAATAAGATTCAAGAATGATAACTGTAGTATGGAACTTACCAATCATCTCCTAAATGGAGTCGAAAGACTCGAAAAACTACAGACGCCATACCAAGGTAGCTAAACCAGTAATGGCAGTGTGTATCCCTTAAGCCTAGTCTGTCGTTGATCCTGACCGGGCTTGGCCTCGTTTAACAAGACTCGTATAGAACTCAAGCGCGCTAAATGATCGAAAGCTTGCACGCTCAAGGAGATCAGAATAGCTTGGTGAAGAATCCCAGAAATGGGAACATAGCAACCAAGAATCTCATGAACAGAAGTGTATCTTCCTTTGTTCTCCTACTTATTTTCAATGTCTCATCTGTTCTTGTTTCTTCTTCCTCCTTAATCGGTGCAGCTCGAGTATCCTTGTTCTCTCTCACATGATCATCTAGCTCATCCCATCCGCCAAAAATCGAACCATTCCTATTATAGCCCTCAAACCATGACTTGTAATTATTCCCTGCTTCTCTTCTCATCTCAGTTCGCGTTTTCTTTTCTTTTCTCACTCTAGCATAACCTTGTGATCGAGCAGAAGGCCTCTTCTTCTTCTTATCCTGTGGTCTGGGGGTTTCATCGGCTCTACCCCAGATCGTGTCAGCAGCTAAAGAAAATGCTGACTGAGCAAGGGGAAGAGCCAATGCCATGACGATGGAATTAGGGCCCGTGCCCATCAACAATGAGATGACGACTGCTGGAATCATCCACCCGAAGGCTTGAAATATCTGCAGTATAGCTAACTCCATTGTGTCATAATATGATCAACACAAGTATACAACACCATTATTCAGTAATCTGTATAGATCAGAAAACAAGATACTATGCAGAAAACAGCATTATCAATCAATCTAATTCGAAATATCGTCCGTATAGCTATCTATGCAGAAAACAACAATCATTCTAATCAGTTTAAATTCTTGATGTGGTTGGTGTTTCATTCACTTCTTCAACCTCATTTTGAATAAGTGTAAATCAGATCATCTTCAAGCTAAGCTCAATATAGATAAATTTCAAGAACAGAGGTAGCATTCCATTATGATGGATTTTGGTGAACAAGCTAAACTGAATCGCTGCCACTTTCCATTAAACATCAAACTATAACAGTTTTGTTCTGAATTAATCAAAATTACCATCAATTAAGTAGCAAATTTGTCAAGAATCAGTAGAATTATGAATGAAAGTTATAATGACAGAACACAAATGTTGGCTCAAAGCAAACGAGAAATTAACCTAATATACTACCTTAGAAACCCAGCTAAATCCAATGGAAGCTTCGAGAATCCCAAACCCATCATCTTCATCATCATCGTCTTCATCAGACCACCAAACCCTCTGCTTCGCGGCGTTCCTGAACCCAAACTCATTGTCCTCATCATCATCGTCCGTGGCGTACGCGTCTCTGAATCTAGACCGTCGATTGGGGTTCGTGTCGCCTTCCCAATCCCACCGCGAGCCGCTGCTCCGGCAACCGGAAAAATACCGCCACCGACGCGTTTCGTAAATTGTGTAGCTATCATCTAAGAATCTGCGGAAGTGATTATGAGAGATTGGAATTGGGAATCTGCAGAAAATATGAATTGCTTGAGACCCCATTTAGCATGGGCTAATGGAGTAAGATTTCAGGAATCCTCCATTAGTGTTGGTATAATTGGTTGTGAAAGTACCA
This sequence comes from Lavandula angustifolia, assembly GCA_028984105.1. Lineage (NCBI taxonomy): Eukaryota > Viridiplantae > Streptophyta > Magnoliopsida > Lamiales > Lamiaceae > Lavandula > Lavandula angustifolia. The sequence goes on from CM054819.1 coordinate 1,595,451, forward strand.
CGGAAACTGCATGAGGTGCAAAAGTATGTGCAACTCTATCCACTTACTCGTTTAGTTCATAACCGTAACTGATTTCAGATGAGCAAATTTAGATTTTGATTATGTAGTTCGGTCTCATTTCGTTTTCCGTCTTGTAATGTGATTGTATTTGTTTTTAGTCTTGCACATGTCCAAAAAGTTCGATTTTAGGCATTTGATTCGCAACTTAAAATTAGATATAACCCTTTGATTTGAATTTTTAAGTTCAAAATCATTACTATACTTGATGCGCTGGTTCTTTTAGAGTGAAATTTCACAAATTTTATTTTACTATTAACTTATAGAATGTAAAAATATCAATATTAATAATTAATAAAATTTAAAATAATGTATTTTTTTATATTATATCATATTATATAATTTATATTTTTATTAATATAATACTCTCATCATCCCATTATTTATGTCATATTCCAAAAGTCAACATAAATGAGTGATCCACAATCATCTAAATACGTGGACGTCGCCACTTTATACTTTTCAACCACCACTTTATACATTTTCAATATTACTTTAAACCTTTCAATTATATGCTTTAATCTCAGTGCCGAGTCCCTATGAGACATAAAATAATGGAACAAAGGGAGTAAACCTTCAATAAATATAATATTTATTTTTTAAAAACCGTTAGTATATATCAAGTAAGTGTGGGATGTGGGACATGAAATTTTTAAATGAACCAAATTTGGATTTGTTGAAATGAAACCTTCAATTACTTGAGTTTTACTAATTCCTAGTCTTTTAGATATCATTCAAAGATTTTAATTTCCCTACCCTTATCCAAACATCATATAACGGATTCATACCGATGCCCGGTTCCAAAACTCTCCAATCAAATGCCCCCGTAGTTTTTATCTTACCCGTAATATAAGATTGGACACACGAAGTACTAAAACAAACAACTGTACACATTACATAATAAAAAATGACGATCAAAATTTTATCCCACGATTTCACCGCGTCTCCCAAATCCTCTCATTGCCGTTGCCAAATCCAAATTATACTGTGGATATTATTCGGAGAAGCGATGAAAATGATTATTGTCTCAATTACCCTAAATTATTTAGAACAAATTATGAAGAGAAGTTTGGGGTTGCCCTTTGCACATTTTATTAATTATTTTAAAATATCGTCAAGTAACCGTTAACCAACAAAAAATTCACGGAAGTGCCAATTCCGCCAAAAAAAAAAGATTAGATCAATTTGACAAAAGATACAAAGATCAATTACTATTAAACTAATTTACTTTAAAAAATTAACAGAGACCATATTACATGACAAAATCGATATTTTCTCTATTTCTAACTTGTGGACAAAAAGTCAAAGAAAGAAAAAGAAATATAGATAAATTAAAACTCAGAAAAAGATTACATGAAAATCTAATATAGTACTCTTTCCGAGCCTATTGAAATAGTTTAATTTTTTTTTGATGTATTTTTTAAGAAAAATAGTTGATATGTATAGAGTTGTGAGTATCTCGAAAAAAAAAATGTCCGCAATAATTTGACGAAAAAAAAAAAACTGGACAACTTAAATAAGATCGCCCGGAAATATTTATTAAAATATTTCAATGCAATGGAGGAAATATAAATAAAAAAATTGAGTATTTGAGATTGATGGACCCTATTACTAATGGGCCAGACGAATACAGCCCATTATCTTCAGCTTCATCCGCCTAATTTTCAGCAGCCAGTAAAGTTGAAATTTGGAGAAAATTTGGCAACTCTGCTCCATTTTCTCTCTCTTCAGCTCCTTACCGCCTGCGCCGCCGCCATTACCGTCACCATCCGAAGCAATTAACCACCATCGGGAGTTAGTGAATTGCACAAGAATAAGGAAAACCGTTTTGAATTTGATGCAAAGTCTTATTAATACCATCAAAACCCTATCGCGACCGTCGCTCAATTTTGTAAACCCCATTTCCACTTCTTCTCACCCTTGCCGTATTCCGGCGTCTGTACCGCACCTCCGATCTTATACATCAGCATCAATTACTGGTGATTTTAGCGAATTTAGGATGACATCGTCGGCGACGGGGAAGTTGCCGGGGTCGGAGCTTGAAGAGGGCTTGGGGAAGAAGTTTTGGATCAAGTTCAGGAAGGAGTGGACTGAAGCTTTATATACACCTTTTGTGATCTCTTTGGCTGCCGGAAATCTCAAACTAGAGACTTTTCGCGATTATATGGCACAGGACGTATATTTCCTGCGTGCGTTCGCGAAAGCGTTAGTAATCCTAACAACTTTTTAAGTTGATCTCTATTTTCTTTTATCCTGCTCTTTTATTCGTTGATTCTTTTTGAATAATATTAATGTTTGATTCTTGGTATAACATGCAATGCTTGTTCTTAGTTTTACATAGTACCTGTGATATAATTTTTGGGTACTTAAAAATTCGACAAATATTTCCAGTTACATAGTACATGTGCCTGGTTCATCATGTTGTCCATTGTCACATTGATTAGAAAGGGGTTTTAATATTGGTGGAAGAATTGTGCATCAGGTATGAAATGGCTGAGGAATGTGCTGATGATGATGATGCAAAAGTTGGGATTAGTGAACTGCGAAAAAGTGTTCTTGAAGAACTCAAATTGCATGATTCATTTAGTAAAGTAAGTATTAATAAGACTTGCAGCTGCACGTCTTTGATTTGATGTTTTTGTTGCCTGTTGAAACGGTATTGTTTTTGTTGCCTGTTGAAATGGTATTCTTCTAACTTAACCTCTTGATTGTTATAGCCTTATCTTAATTTGTTAAGTAGTCCTTCTGAAAGAATAAGAACCCTTTGCTGCCTGCACCTTTTCTGTTAGGTCTTGGTGACAAAAGTTCAGTAGAAACTTTGTGGGTCCTAATGCATAAAGTATTTTGGGTTTATAAATTAAGACGGATTTTGTGCATTTTGGCATGTGTTAGATTTAGCTTGTTGACCTTGTAGGCGAGATGAAGACAAGTCTTGTTTGTTGAACGACCGGAGTCTTGACTATTTCCTAATCAGATGAGCAGGACATGTAAATAGACTACAACAGATTGAGATGTAATTAGCTCTTGATCTATGAAACATTAGGTCATAACTCATTGTGTGTGGAAATACCAGTTTCTATCCAAACAAACTGGCATAATAGCTTGTGGCATCTTTTCATGTGCCGTGTGGAATTACCTGATTCTATCCAAACAAACTGGCATATTAGCTTGTGGAATGTTTTTACGCACTTCATGCTCACTTTCATTAGTATGCATACTTCTATTTCAATTTTTGTACTGTGCCAGTAGGTTTTTTTCATCATTGTGTAGGTTTTGACTATCAGATTCACCATGGATTCCATTCTGTAACTTTTTTTTTCTAACGACTCTCCACTTGGGAATGTGCAGGAATGGGGTTTTGACTTGCCAAAAGAAATCACTCCAAATGCTGCAACAGTTAAGTATACAGACTTTTTGTTGGCAACAGCCTCAGGAAAGGTTGATGGAGCAAAAGCTCCTGGTAAATTGGCTACTCCTTTTGAGAAAACAAAATTGGCAGCTTACACAATTGGTGCCATGGCTCCTTGTATGAGGCTTTATGCCTTTCTGGGTAAGGAGTTTCAGGCACTTGTTGATCCCAATGAAGGCACCCATCCATACCAAAAGTGGATAGACAATTATTCATCTGATGCTTTTCAGGTTTGTTAGTAATACCAGCTGTGCCTTTTGTTCTTGATCATAATGATCATCCTAAGCAACACACTTATCTTTCACCACAGCAATTAATTAATCTCTCCCTCCCTTGTTTTCCTTTCTTAGACTGCAGCCTTGCAAAATGAGGACCTGCTGGAAAAGTTGAGTGTCTCTTTAACTGGGGAAGAGCTTGATATTATTGAAAAGCTCTATCTTCAAGCTATGAAACTTGAAATGGAGTTCTTTCTAGCCCAGCCACTTATGCAAAAAACTGCAGTTCCTCTATTAAAAGAGCACAATCCAGCAGAACACTGCCTCATGTTATTTTCAGATTTCGATTTGACATGCACTGTTGTGGACTCATCAGCGATGTTGGCAGAAATAGCAATTATAAGAGCTCCAAAACCAGATCAAAATCAGTTTGGAAATCATCTTTCTCGAATGTCTTCAGTTGATTTAAGAAGTACCTGGGGAGAACTTTCCAAGCAGTACACTGAAGAGTATGAACAGTGCATTGAAAACATCTTGCTTTCTGACAAAGGTGAGAGTTTTATGATGGTTCTCTTATGGTTGTTATTGTGTTAATCATCGTCACATATAAATTGGTTTGGGTGAAGATGATAAGTTTTTTGAATTATTGCTCTTTGCAGAAGAAAAATTGAATTATGAAGGGTTGCGATCAGCACTTGAGCGTCTTTCAGATTTTGAGAAAAAAGCTAATTTGAGGGTGATTGACTCTGGTGTACTGAAGGGTCTCAATGTTGATGACATTAAACGGGCTGGAGAACGCCTCATTCTCCAAGATGGCTGTACTAATTTTTTTCAGACTGCTGTTAAGAATGAAAATTTGAACAAAAACATTAATATTCTATCCTATTGTTGGTGTGCTGATCTTATCAGGTCTGCTTTCTCCTCAGGTGAGCTTCTGTTACTTCGGGTTAGATGACTTTTGTCTTTAGTGACTGTGTTATTGAATTGGGTATGACATGTGCCATATATTTCCTCGCATTCTTCTGGGGTTAAACTGAATTTGTAAAACTGAAGAGACCCATGCTTACCTTAAGTTTATGAATGCTAAACATATGTGAATCTAATTAACGAGACCTCGTGTTTTTTGTGTACATGTTTGTATATCAAGTGGTTTATCTTGTCACTAATTTTTCATATCAGATTGGGCATTGCAAAGGACTGGGTGGTCTTAATTTTTATTCCACGTGTTTTATGTACTAATTTCGTCTAACCTAATGCAGGTGGTTTAGATGCTGTTAACATACATGCAAACGAGCTCATCTATGATAATTCATTATCCACGGGTGAGATTGTCAAGAAGGTCGAGTCTCCCATTGACAAAGCCCAAGCTTTTAATAACATCTTGCAGAACTACGCCAAGGATAAGAAGATCCTCACGGTATACATCGGAGATTCAGTAGGTGACCTTCTTTGCTTGCTTGAGGCAGATGTCGGAATTGTGATAGGTTCAAGCACAAGCCTGAGAAGAGTTGGATCCCATTTCGGTGTTTCTTTCGTTCCTCTCTTCCCAGCTCTGGTCGAGAAACAAAAACAAGTAACCGAGGAAAACCCGTCTACTTGGAAGGGTCTTTCTGGAGTTCTTTATACCGTATCTAGCTGGACAGAGATTCATGCTTTCATTCTCGGGTTGTAGCCCGTCTACTTGGAAGGGTCTTTCTGGAGTTCTTTATACCGTATCTAGCTGGACAGAGATTCATGCTTTCATTCTCAGGTTGTAGAAGCTGTTCGTTCCTCTCCTACACACGACTGTTCTCGAATGTTCCGGAGAGATGTCTATACATGAAACTATACATACAATCTTGGTGGCTGTTTTTGTTGTGGGCCACTGATCAGCTTTGTTGCTCCCTTTGTTTTTACTACAGGGTCTTCAGCTCAGCAATCAGCTCTCTTCCTTCCTTCCTCCCCTCCATTTTACTATAGGTACCAATTCTAAACTGTAAATGCAATTCTTTGGCTGGAGTTTTGCTTAAATCTTTCCCTAATATGTCCGTATCCGGAATACGGGGCTATTATCTTCGTCGACCTCGGTTGAAACCTCCTGGTGTAGGCATGAGGTAGCATGTGGATTGAATGGTTTATTGGATGAAGTAGAGACATTTGTTTAACAATCTTGTACCTTGCGCTGTTCAAGTTTTGCATTGAATGGTATATTGGAGTATTGTTTTGGATTCTTAAAGCTGCAGTTTTGTTTGAAGAGATTGTGCCATTTCTCTCTCTTCATCATCAAAACTCTCTGTATTTTCTCTTTCTATGACTATTCTGTATTACTTGTTAATGTCAAATCTTTTTCATAGTTGGGTTGTTGCTTTACCGCGTTCTTGCCTAAAACAAACAAGAAAATATGAATTTTTTATATCTTTCCCCTTGGCCAATTCATTCTTGATAGTAATCCAAGACAAAAACAAAAAAAAGGAAACTCCAATTCTAATTACTTTTCTTGTTTGTTTTATGCAGTGCTTTTAATCTTCACTTTCTCATGGAAAACGGTGTTGATTGATGGAAATTTGGGTTCGAATGATCCAATAACCTACCAAATATTTTTTTGTTTAATGGATAAAGATTTCACAATCTTTTTTTGTTGCCTCCGTACAAAAGGTGTAATTATCAGTGATTAGTGATGACCTACAAATGTTTCTCTTTAAAAAAATTGGTGTGTATTGCCATGTACCCAAGATTAAAAACTTAGGTGAATGTAATTATGGGTTTATGAATCTTCAATTTTCGAGCGAAATAGTAAATTTTTATATATACTGATAAGAGGATTCGGGAATAAATTTGGAGAGATGGTGATTCCCACACGGCCCCTTTAAATTAATACTCCCTCGTCCCACAATTTTTGTTCCACTTTCCTTTTCGGCCGTCCCATAATTCTTGTTCAATTTCTTAAATAGAAAATTATTACAAACATTTTATTTGAGGACCTCATATTTCTACTCACAAACAACAATTCTTCTAAAATACCGAGCCCAAAAGATATGAAACAAGAATTATGGGATAGAGGGAGTATGTCTTTATGTTGTGGCTTAGAGTTAATCATGTTTGGGTGGGATCATGGCTGTTAATGACTTTAATAATAAATCATGTTGGCGACCCTTCTTCATGCTAATCAAGTATATAATTAATCGAGATATTTATATGTGATTTAATTGAATATGATCAACTTGAGTATATTGACAAAGCACACACTGAAAGAAGAAATAGTTCCAAAATGTAAATTTAATTAACGAAGTGGAGCATAATATGTAACGTGAAAAAAATAATAGAAGTTGAACGACTTTTTTATCCAAACTCAGTGAGATCATATTTACCCTAATCAATAATCATAGGCGGATGCGGGGTGAACGCAGATGCCTCCAAATCGTCCGAAAATCTGTTTATCAACAGTCGTTCCTGAGGAAAGAAGGGTACCGATGGAAATGAAAAACGCACCCCCTAACATAATAAGAATCGGGGTTCTAAGATTTTATATTTTTGTTGTTTTGTATAAAATATTAACTAAAAATGCTTTAGTCTATTGGAAATAAAACATGTGAATTCTTAAGAGGTCTAAAGTTTGAATCATATTAGACATTTGGACAAATTTAAAAATTTTGAGCTCCCAAGATTTATGAGTCATGAGCTAGCCTAGGTTCGTCCACTCTCAAGACCGGGCCTTGTTTATCAATTATGTGTAATTTTTAAAATATTATTACTTGAAATTCTATATTTTCTCCCACTTTTTTTTTTATCAAAATTCCACATTTTGCCACTCTTTTACATTTTTGAATCCGTCCTTAATTACCAATGATCGTATTATAGTGGTATCTTCAACCTATAAATTCTCTTGGTTTTCTTGAACGGAGAATAATATAATAATTCAAAAACTATTGAAGCCGCCCCATCATTATCTTCGATTGTTCTCTCTAAGCTAGTGATTTGGCCAAACCATTTATTTATTCATTTCCTTTTACCCACAATTTTTCATGGTCAGATTCCCACTTCAATCTGCAACAAAGTCCCTTTCATAGTTTTTCTTTGGCTCCAAAAAAAGGGTTTTTTTTCTTGCACTTGAACAAAGTAAAACTTGTTTAACGTTGTAGGCCCATTACTTTCTTGGACAAAAAATTATTATTAATAATTATTATTTTCTTATCCAACCTCTTTGTGACTGTCGACCTTTGTTTATTTCCCTATGTACTAAGCAAAATCATTCCCCCATATTATAAGTATCAATATCCACTCCTTCCAAACTTCTCATCTCTCTCCCTCTCCATCTCTCTCTCTCTCCTTGACTTTTTCAGGTCGAAAACATGTCGGAGGCGACGATTGAGACCGAGCTCTCGAGGCGATTTCAAGGGCATTTCTTATGTAGGGATTGTATGCAAATATGCAACATGATTCACTTGAAGCAATTGACACCGAGGGGTTGAGTTTTGATCTTGAGGAGAGAGAAAGACACAACTTCTAGGCAAGTCTGATGCTTGGCTTCAACCTACAGTTTCTTGGCTTTTTATTTTAACCTAAAAGTTTTTTCTCTTTTGTCCTTCAAATGGCTAGTTCGGATTGGCCAAAGGGTAGGAGAATAAAAATGGGATAAAGGAATCTTTGACAATTATATTATACTATAGTTGTCCGAAGATTCCAAAGTTTGACAAAAGATCCAATCTTTTTCTCTTCTTTTCTATTGACAGATTAATTTCATTGGGGACTCTCCTTGTAATGATGTGGTTTGGTTTATCTTTAGTTTTAGATTCATGAATCTTTATGATTTAATTGTTGTTCTTAGCGTAAATCTATGTTTCTTAGTAGGTTGGTTAATTATAGTGCAGTAAGTTCAAGAACAAAAGTTGTTCGGACGTAGTTTTTTGGTGTGGTGAAACAATGGTTGAAGATAGTTGTTTATGAACATAAAGTATAACAATAATTAAGGGATAAGAAAGCAAAAATTCAACCAACATTGCACATGCAAATCTAAAGGGTTTTGGCCCCAGCAATTACACCAACACACACACAAAATGTATATATCTATATATGTATACGCGGTCAGTGGCGGAACTAGAGCTATGAAGTTGGGGGGTCGAAATAGCGGAACAACGGTGGCCGAAGGGAGAGAAAAAATCGAGAGTTGCTAAATATAGTTTTAAATGGTTCGAATACAAATACGATATGAAAGATATAATATATATATTATTCCTTATATTTGTTATGAGAAATATACTTATATAACTAGTAGAAAAAAGAGAGACATAAATTTTTATAACATGTGAGAGAGTTATGCATGTATATTGAATTAATTATACTTGTAATAAAATTAAAGAGAACTCGAAAAAAATAATTTAAAAGTCTAAAAATAGAAATCAAATGAGTGCATTTAGTTTCGAACATGAGACCTCTCTTAAAAAAAATAAAGTCATTAACCAACTACATTACAAGCTAATAATTAATTATATTTTTCACTAAAATAATCTATAAGCAATACGAATCCTATGCACTATTTAGTCGAAGTTCCGTCGGTCGGGGGGTCGGTTGACCCTCCCGACCCCCCTCTAGTTCCGCCATTGTACGCGGTAGTTTCAGAATTTAGAATTAGGGGTGAAATCGACAATTTCGTACGTGCAAATCTACCATTGAGGGCGAAAAGCAAGATTAAAAAATTATTTGAATAAGTACACAATTTGAAGGGTACACACATGGATATGTAGCTAAGAGTAGGGTTTAAAAAATTAGCAATATCACAAGATTTTATTTTATTTTATTTTATTTTTGTATTATTTACTATAATATTGCAATTATTATTTATATATGAGACCAGATGAATTATTCCTTTGTAAATTAAAATATGGACCATAAGTTTAATTATCCATGAGTCCGATAATGACATTCTCAATTCTTAAATATGAATCATACTACACGTTAATAAATCTTATTAATTAGGTAATGCATGATCTCATGATGGCAATCAATGGTGGACACACATAATAATACCACATAATTAATTGCATGACTTTTTGAGTTTCTTCACTTTAATTTAGTTATTTATGTCTCAAATTTGTAATTTTTTCCAATGTCCAATTTACATCCAATTTATACTCACTAATAAACTGGCCGCATATATCCCAATTCCCTAAAATATTTAATTTCCCAAAATTAACAAATTCACACTAAATATATTTTTATTAACCAACAACACATATCACCATTCCACTTATAATACAAATTATATACTCCGATAAATTAGACAAATGATCGACTCCCATATAAAATTCATAAGAAAATCAAAAATAGTACTCCCTCCATCCTCCTGTTATCAAAGTCCCCTTTCTTTTCAGGAGGGAGACTAAAAAACTTTGTTTATGTCTTATTTTATGAGTATTAATTATACAAAGAAATAGATACATTTTTCGAAGCGGAAAATAATCGTGTGAAAGTGAAACTATTGAAGAGAGATAATATAAGATTGTGGGTGGATAGTGAGTAAGGAGGGACTCACTTCATTTTAAGATGAGTTGCCATTTTAGAAAATAGAATATTAATAGTCGAATATTCCAAAAAAAATAGATAACGTTAATAACGGGAGGGAGGGAGTAGTATTTTCCCATTATTCAAATATTTTCATATGTATAGCTAGTAAGTTTATTAGTGGGGAGGGACAAAATAATCCAACATGAAAAGGTGAGAATCTAAATTAGTAGATCAAAATATGAATTTTGTATTTGTTTAAGAGTCACGATCGGTTACTAATGAGTCACTAAAAACTTAATTAAATTAACTAAAGTGGTGAATTGGTTGAGATGGCAGTTCACAATTATGGAAAAATTAGTGACCTTTTTAGCTGGCGCCAATTCCACTAATTAAATTGGACACGTTGTAAACTTTTGCCTACTCATTATTCATTGCTTTATGCCTGCCTACATGAAATTAGCCACGTGTATTCGATGTCTTCAGTTCATATGTGTATATTTTGAGTAACGGCAAATAGAAGCATAGACGGATTTAGGAGCAATCATTTATCATGACATAACGGTTAAAATATTTAGCATGTGTCCAAAAGATAAGGTTATGAGTTCAAAATTTGTTATCAAGATTATTATATGTGAATCTATCATATATAGCGGGTTTATCGTCATAAAAAAAAATGACAAATTCGGTAACAAACTCAAATTTTCTTCTATATATATATATTTAAGAATTTGCTCTTTCAATCACTCTAAATTTGCTACTCCCTCCGTCACATTGAAGTTGTCCACTTTTTTTCGGCGCAGTTTCTAAAGAGAGTAATTACTTGTGTAAAGTTGTAGGTCTCTCAAATAAAGTGTTTGCAATAATTTAATGAAAAAAGAAACTGAACAATTTCAATGAAACGACTCGAAAATATATACTAGACAACTTCAATAAGACGGAATGAGTATTTCATTGTTATTTATTTTAAGATGGACTATATAATTTCCTTATTTGAATCTTGGATCTACTACCCTACAATACAAGTTATTAGCATAATAGGAGAAACCCCCAATTTTCAATTTAAATTGATCTATACAATACAATTGGATGACAAAATCAATCACTTAGAGCAGCCCAAAATACATTACGAAAACTATAAAATAAATAAATTGACCCATTGGGCCTCGACTCGCATTAATGGTATTCTAAATGGATAAAAACTCTTTCGAAACCTCAAATTGTCCTTTTCTATATTAGTTCTTTTATATGGGATAGTGATTGCCAATTTCTCTTATCATCAAATATTAAATAAAAAATTAATAATTGTAGTAAGAAAAGAAAAAAGTATAATGTCCAATAAATTGATGTTCAATTGGTATTTGGTTTAAAACGACGTAGTTTTGTATTAAAAAAATGCACTCTTTAATTATTTATTAAATTCCTTTTTCAATATTATTCATTTAATCTGTAGTTTTTCAATACAAAACTATATCGCTTTGAATCGAACACCAATTGGATATGGATTTATTGGACAGGTGATATCGTCCCTTTATTTGGGGAGAAAGCTTGGTCCTCCAATTTGTGTATAATCCTTATTTTTTTATTCATCATATAAAATTATAAGTTTACACTATTGAATTACAGATTGAATACATTATTTTTTCTCTCTCCTACACACATTCTTGATTTTTCTTTAATAATCCCAACCCTGCAAACTTTGCAGTTTCTTGCTGAAGAAACAAAAAGAGGAAAAATAAGAAGTAAAAGAAAATCCAATCAAGCGTTAATATTATGTTACTTATACTACAAAACAACGATTTAATTTTTTAGAATTTTGTAGGGAAGGAAATAATAACAAAAAGTTGCATTTTGATAATCAAACAGGCATGGGACCGAGCCATTTAAATAACAAAAAAATATGATAAATTATTATTTATTTTTGGTACCACTCTTGAAATCTTGTAATAAAATCAATCTTTAATGATGAAATACAAGAGGTCATTATGTTACAATTAAGCATGTGGACACCTCATATAGACTCATAATTAGATCCTTCTTTACAATATTTTTGTTATTCTATGTTATCATAGAGTTCAAAATAATGATTAAAAAGGTTGATCTTTTTATTTCTTTTTTTAGGTATTTATTAAATCATTTATAAGTACAAATTATCATCTCTTGCCATATTCATACTACAAATGAGAAATTATTCATAGATATTGAATTTAAGATAGATTATTATAATTATTAATAATATTGTTGATTATTTTAAAGATATAATATTTCACTTATCTTTATTGTGATAGAGATAATCCGTAGTCGCGATACGTATAACCGTACCGTACATGACTTGGCTAAGGACAAATATGTAAAATGCATTCCCAAGAGAAGAAGGTGCAGGTGCAGCTTCAGATTCCTACACTTCACATGGCGTCCAGCCCTTTTCGACTTTTAGTGTTTGTTTATTTATTAATAATTATCAACTATTATATATATATATATATATATATATATATATATATATATATATATATATATGAATTAAATTTTGTACTGTTTTCTAAATTTTAAAATCATGCAAAGATTCAATGTTACAGATGGGCTGCATGTTCTTTTCCAAGTAATAACAGTCTTTATATTGTTGGAATCATTGCTCTGGGCACACACACATATTAATAAATAATAATTCATGTCTTTTTATTTTTAAATAGCCTATAATTTAGAATTAATTCTAAAGTCTCCACACTAAAGTGAAATGTATAATCGGTAATATTTCGAAATTAGAAGTACATCACTCTGATATATTTTATTCTTAAAAAGAGATTTATAAATATTTTTTCCCCCTTAAAATAACTAATACTGAATTATATTGTGCTTGGAAATGTGTCTGTAGTTCTTACATATTTTGAAAACATGCATTTAAAAGATATATAAGATTCATGAATTTAAATAAATAAATAAATAAACGTATACATGTATATTGTCTATATAGTAGATCTCTAAAATTCATTAATCATTATGTATAAAATAAATGTGAAAAGATGTATATAAAACATGTTTGCATATTCCGTTGAATCTTACATAGTTCAATAGTTCTAGTTTTATAAATATATTTGGAATTTAATATCACATTATCACCGCATATATATGCAAATTTCTTAAGAATGGTTCTAGAAATTAAAAACTTGAAAAATATTATAATCTCGAGTTTATTTTATTATAACTGTTCTGGAATTGGTATCATGCTTTTTCATTCCTAGTTACAGTTAAACCTCGATAATTAATATTCAATAGAGTAATAATTTCACTTAGATAATAATTTCTCTCGGTCCCAATTTGGTCAATGGACTAAAATAACATTCGATAAAGTAATAAGTTCGCTCAACAAATATTTTTTCTGTTCCCAAGATTAATTACTTTATTAAAGTTTAACTCTATTCTTATTTATAAAGTATTATTATATAGAAATTAGACTATTGTTAAAATGAAATAAATCAAATATATGATTCTGTATGAGGGAGAGAGAGGGGGAGAGAGAGAATAATAGCATCCACAAAACTCCACTCAACCAAAAGAAAGCTCAACATCCCACATGATCATATTACATTCTTGAACAGTTTTCTCTTGACAGCCACAGAACAAAAAAACAATATCCTTTAATCCAAACAAATCAACACTATACGTAACTAACATGTTAAAATTCTCACTATACCTTCTCTAAGTTGACTTAAATACTTAATCACCATTAAATTACATCAAAAGTACAAAGAAACTCCCTAATTACTAATTAGCAGCACTGTCACTTCCCCTAAACACATTCCTCCCATGTTTCAATGTCGGAACAAACGTACTCCACTCCAAACTCTTACAGTCATTATCATCAAGATTAATAGCTGGTTAGAATCCCGAGACCTCACGAACTGGATTAAACTAATCCACCATCACTAATCAATCATTAGAGTGAATCCACACACATGCAGAGAAGGAAGGGGTCCCATAATAATTGTGATAAGTAACTGATTAACCAATCATTGATCCACCTTTGCTCATATACACATACACCTCTTCATCTCCATGATCAGACACATCTTGCAAGAACTTAAAATGTTGCAAGAAAATTGAATCAAAAGAGAAAAAAAAGGAAAAAAGAAAAAAAAAAATATGAGGGCTCATCTTTTCTTGATCTTCTACTGTTCCATTGGTTTGTATAGTTATGTTAATGCCGCCGACGAGTTTTCGACGCTTTTGTCGATCAAATCGAGCTTGATCGATCCGTTGGATCAGTTGAAGGAGTGGGGAAAAAACTCAACAAATTCACAACATTGTCTATGGAGAGGCATCCTCTGCAACTCCGAAGGCTTTGTAGTGAAGTTGGATTTATCCAGCATGAATCTAAGCGGCGTCGTTTCTGATCACATTCAAGATTTGAGAAGCCTCGTTGAGATTAATCTCTCCAACAATGGCTTCTCATCCGAGCTGCCAAAATCCTTAGGCAATTTGAGCACATTTATTAAAAGCATTGATCTGAGCCAGAACGATTTTATTGGGAGATTCCCATCTGGGCTTGGAGGGTTTGCTTCGTTGAAGATCCTCAACGCGTCGAGCAACAACTTCGAAGGCCTAATCCCGGGCGATTTAGGCAATGCTTCTTCATTGGAGGTTCTTGATTTCAGGGGGAGTTTCTTTGAAGGCTCAATTCCTCCATCTTTCAAGGGTATGAAGAAGTTGAGGTTTTTGGGACTTTCCGGTAATAATCTCACCGGAAAGATCCCGGTCGAGATAGGCGAAATGTCGGCCCTTGAGACGATTATCATCGGGTATAATTTGTTCGAAGGTGGTATTCCGAAAGAGATTGGCAATTTGAGTAGTTTGGAGTATCTTGATTTGGCTGTTGGGACTTTGAGTGGTGAAATCCCAGCTGAGTTAGGGTTGTTAAAGAAGTTGACAACTGTTTACTTGTATCAGAATAATTTTGGAGGCAAAATTCCACCTCAGATTGGGGGGTTAACTTCTTTAGTGTTTCTTGATCTCTCGGACAACCTTATTTCTGGTGAGATTCCATCTGAGGTTGCTGAGTTATCCAATCTCCGGCTGCTGAATCTGATGTGTAACAATCTTAGTGGCCCAATTCCACCAAAGATTGGTGAGTTGAGAAAGCTTGAAGTTCTTGAGCTTTGGAGGAATTTACTAATAGGCCCTTTGCCTTCAAATCTTGGGCAAAACTCTCCTCTACAATGGCTTGATGTTTCATCAAATTTCTTGAATGGTGAGATTCCTTCTGGCTTGTGTTCACTAGGTAACTTAACTAAACTCATCCTCTTCAACAACTCCTTCTCTGGCTCAATCCCATTAAGCTTGTCGAATTGCTCGTCTCTCGTTCGTGTTAGGGTTCATAGTAATCGCCTTTCGGGTTCGATCCCGTTAGGCTTTGGAGCTCTTCCAAAGCTTCAAAGGCTTGAGCTTGCTACAAATAATCTTAGTGGTGAAATCCCACAAGATTTTAGTCTTTCCACTTCTCTTTCCTTCATAGATTTGTCGAGGAATTGGATCGATTCGGATTTGCCTTCGAGTATTTTCTCCATCCCTAGTCTTCAAACCTTCATGGCTGCCTCAAACAAGATGGATGGGAAAATCCCAGATCAGTTCCAAGATTGCCCTTCTCTCTCTGTTCTTGATCTTTCATACAATTCCTTTTCTGGCCTAATTCCACAAAGCATTGCTTCTTGTGAGAGATTAGTGAATTTGAATCTAAGAGGCAATGAGTTTAGTGGTGAAATCCCTAGGGAATTAGCCCAAATGCCAACCCTTTCAATTCTTGATCTCTCAAGCAACTCCCTAGTTGGAAGAATACCCGAAAACTTCGGTTCTTCGCCCGCTCTCGAAAACCTCAATGTATCGTGGAATAAACTCGCGGGCCCGATTCCGAACACCGGAATCTTGATGACTATCAACCCAAATGACCTAATAGGCAATGCTGGCCTATGTGGAGCTATACTCCCTCCTTGCTCACTATCCACCGCTCCTCCACCTAAGCATAGCAAAACCCATGCCAAACACATAATCATAGGGTTCATTGTAGGAATTGCAGTGATCCTAACTGCAGGGGTTGCAGTTTTCACTATAAGGCAAATCTACACAAAGTGGTACCTATGCAGCAACTCCTTCACAGATTGGTTCAAGAAGAGCAACTCAGAGTGGCCGTACAGGCTAGTAGCATTCCAAAGGATAAATTTCACAAGTGGAGAGATTCTCTCCTCTATAAAGGAGGCGAACATAATCGGCGTTGGTGGGACCGGAACTGTGTATAAAGCCGAGACACAACGGCCGTACTCCGCCATAGCGGTGAAGAAGCTGCACAAATCGGAAGCACCAGACTTGGAAAGTGGAGATGATCTCTTTGGAGAAGTGAATCTCTTGGGAAAGTTAAGGCATAGAAATATAGTGAGGCTATTAGGGTATCTTCATAACGAGGCCGACGTTATGATGCTGTACGAATACATGCCGAATGGAAGCCTCGGCGAGGCTCTGTACGGGAAGCAGGGCGGGGGGTGTTGGTGGATTGGGTGTCGAGGTATAATGTTGCTCTCGGAGTAGCACAAGGCCTTGCTTACCTTCACCATGACTGTCATCCTCCGGTTATTCATCGAGATGTGAAGTCGAATAATATTTTGCTGGACCAAGATTTTGAGGCCAGGATTGCTGATTTTGGCCTTGCAAGAACAATGCTGCACAAGAATGAGACTGTTTCTATGGTGGCTGGATCATATGGCTACATTGCACCAGGTATTGATCCGAATCTCCGTCTAAAAGATCGATGATTTTGCCTTTGGTTATTGCTCATGCATAGTTCTGATATAGACAGTTATACCTCTTTAAAGTAATGTTCGTTTAATGAGACTATGTTATCAGTTTAGAAATGGTTCTTCAAATGTATGTACATCGTAGATATGCTAATTAGAAAAATTAAGTCGAAGTATTGAATTTAGGAAAACTCGATAGTTTGGTGAAACTTAATTTCTTTAAAACATAGTTTCATGCACTTAATTTGAAGGGTTTAGTCTTTAATAACAAAGATTTGGATGTTTAGAAGGCTTTATATTTATTTTCTGTTATTGAATTATGGGGGGAATAAGAAATTATTCAATCACTAATGATAATAACGATGAGAATGATTATGAACTAGATGGATGATAGTATTGTTGTTCTAAATATTTTGTCAAAAGAAGCATTTCAAACAATCAACTTCCATATATACGTATTTCTGAATTAAATCTTTTATTACTTTATTTTTTTATTGAGCTTTTAAGGACTTAAACTTCTTTTCTATTGACTGAAGTAGGATTTGAAGAAATTATTATAAAATCGAGGTTATTACTTTCTCGAGGCTTTAATTATATGTCTCTTCGCTTGTAGAATATGGATACACACTGAAGGTTGATGAGAAGAGTGACATATACAGCTATGGAGTAGTCCTTCTTGAGCTACTAACCGGAAGAATGGCATTAGACCCTTCATTCGGCGAGTCGATAGACATAGTTGAATGGGTTCGACGAAAGATTAACAGCAAAGCCAAAGCAGAGACAACCTTGGATCCGGACATAGCAGGGCAATGCCAGCACGTGCAAGAAGAGATGATTCTTGTGCTCAAGATTGCACTCCTCTGCACAGCTAAGCTCCCCAAGGAGAGGCCGTCGATGAGGGACGTTATAACGATGCTCGGAGAGGCGAAGCCGAGGAGGAAGAGCATCTGCCAGAGCTGGGGGTATACTGCGAATAAGGATAAATTGATATTCGCACATTCGCCGGTTATAGGGCTATTGTAGTTATAGATTAAACTTCTTAGTTTGTATGGTTTGAAGTTTGATTAATTTGTATCCATAATTGTAAATTTGAATCAGTTGTTTTTACCATTTTAATTTAAGAAGCAAGTAAAGGCAGTGTGCGTACAAAGTAAATCTCATCGATATTTATACATTAACCAAAAATTAAATGTGTAATCAAGACGACAGACTCACAGTTGCAAACAATTGACATAGTATTAAAGTGACAAAATCTAAATTCAAATGAATAGAGCAAATAAATCAATAATTTATATCGGACATTCTTCATACGAATTCATATGAATTGACCATATAAATTAATAATCAATACTCAAATAAAGTATATGAATAGCTGACTTGGACCTTCTTCATCTGCTCCTACTAAGAGCACCCAAGTACACTTAGTCAAAGACGACGTGGAATGAAAAGAGACGGATTTCATTCGATTGAGACGGGATTCATTCCTCTCGGCTGAGGGTTGAGAACGAATTCTGGGCACAGGAAAATGACGACGCGTCTGTGAATTTTGTGAAAAAAAATTAATGTAGGCGTTCTTAATAGGAACCGATCATTAAAATCCCGTATTATAGAAAAAGAATACCAATTACAGTAGCAAAAAGAATCTGAGAATATCTATTCATTTTCTTTAGTTTTTGAATTCTTTTTTATTTTCCTATATTTTATTAAAATCAAACAAAATATAAGATTTTAAATTTTGGAAATCATTTTACTTTCCTAAATCTACCAAACACCAGAATTTAACAATTCGGAATAACATTACTTTCCACAAAGGGGGGGGGATGTATAATGACGGCAATACATTTAATTAATCAATTACCATCTAAACTTCTTCATTACAAAACTCCTTATGAAGTGATATATGGTAAACAATCTTCTTACATTCACATATTTTTGGGTGCCTTGTTATGCACACGACAATCATAAAACGTTGGATAAATTTGCGCTTCACTCACGTCCATACGTATTTATTGGATACCCAAGGTCGCAAAAGGACTATCGTTTTTATGATTTAGACACGAACACAATTTATACCTCTCGCGATGTTTGGTTGTTTGAGGACATCTTTCCTTTCAAAACTGGTGCCTCTATTAAATTCGTTGGTACCTGCATGGGAGCCACCAATTTCTTCTAAGTAATGGAGCAGATTTTGGGCCCATAAATATTAATGGACCTATTGAGTTTGAAGAGTCCATCTCACGTTTGTCATCAGGAACCGAAGGAGATTCTCATGGGCCTCTTACCACCTCGCAGCCCAACTCTTCTCATGACCACCACTTGTGATCCCATCATAGACGCGGCCACTACTTTTTGGGCCGATGAGTGATGAGTTGGACCACCCTGAATTTTCAAGGCTATGAAGTTGATCTTCCTACTTCACTAGACCATTCGCACTCTGCAGTTGTTTCAAGTCCTCCTCGATGGTACACTCTTTTTATAATTATATATTTTATCGTTTTTCTTTCTCACATCGTGCTTATCTTGCGGTCATCACTTCTCATGATGAGCCTAAGCATTTTCAGCAGACAGTCAATTATCCCGCATGGTGTCAAGCCATGCAGAAGGGGATAAAAACGTTGAAGAAAATGGTACTTGGGAGCTTGTGCCTCTCCCTCTAGGATAACACGTCGTTGATTTTAAATGGGTTTATAAGATCAAATATAAATCCAATGATGCGGTGGAATGTTATAAAGCCCGTTTAGTCACCAAATGCTTTACACAAATCGAAGGTCTCGACTTTCATGAAACTTTTGCACCGGTTGCAAAGTGGGTTACCGCTCGCACAATTTTAGCTATTGTTGCTAAACGTCGCTGGCACTGGCAGTTCATCAGCTTGATATTAACATGTTCATCAACTTGATATTAATAATGCATTCGTACAGGGTGATTTGCTAGAAGATGTCTATATGAAGATTCTGCTGAGATTTTCTCGAAAGGGGGGAGACTAAAGCATGTAAGTTGAAGAAGTCACTTTATGAGCTCCGTCAAGCTTCTCGCAATTGGTATCAAAAGTTCAGCGGCTCTTAAAACTATTGGTTTTCGGCAGTCCAAAGTCGGCTATTCTCTTTTTATATATGAGAAGGGGACTACTTATCTAATTGCTTTGATTTATGTCGATGACGTCATACTTTTTGGGAATAGAGGTAGCCGGATCCTCTACCGGATCAAAACCTTGCACTTTTCCGATGGAGCAAAACGCTCGTTTTGATAAGAATGAGCATCGAGCCATGGCTGCAACGGTGAGTGAAGTACTGTGGTTGCGTTGGCTCTTGAAAGATCTTCAAGTCGAGATTACCGATCCCATGACGTTGTTTTGTGATAATCAAGTTGCTCGATAACTTGCAGTGAACCTAGTGTTTTTTGAACGAGCAAAGCATGTTGAGATGGATTGCTACTTTGTTCAAGAGGGCCAAGGATATCATAACCTTACCTGTTTATTCACGATTACAACTTGTAGATATTTCATGAAGACTATGTGAGGACATGAATTTACCTTTGTGATTTACACACGCCATCTTGAAGGGGAGTGTTAGCAATGATTGCTATATTTGCGATATACATTAGACATGAAATCAGATCTTACTTCCTTAATATATGCTCGTTATTGTCGTTGTAATATTTGTATCATATTATTTCTTTGTTTTATTGCTTAGGGTAGGGTTTGCTGTCATTGTATTCATACGACTTTATTGCTTAATGATAGGTCAACAACTTGCGCTCAATATTTTGCGCTTCGTACTACCTTTTTGCAAAACATTACTTATAAAAAAGCTAGTGGACCACTTTTATGACATGTGTCGAGACATTGCTATATTGCCTTGTTCAACACAATCAATTTCAAATAGTAGCAATTTGGCCCACAAATTGCTATTATTTATATTGGGTCCCAAAAGTCATAGTCATTTTTAATTAGTAGCGATTAAGACACATTATAACCGAGATAAAATCATTTGATCCATTTTTCAAGCAACTACTTTCATTTGCTATATATTAAAGTTGGTGTATTTAATTAAGAATATTCATTTGAAAAAAAACTAACTTTCTTCATTTTTGCTGAATTTCGATGACAGAAATTAAACAATTTTCTCAGTCAAAGACAAGTCGCACGTGAAAATGTTTTGGCTTGCACGTGTTCAAGTCAGAACAAAACAAATATCAAGTGCAAGGGCATCAAAGGACTCGTTCTCTGCTGATTTATAATTCAATATCTACCACTCCAATTTGTAATAAATGCATATATTGTATTGAAAAATATTAATACCGTGCAGCTGGTTAGAGCAACTCCAAAGGAGTCGGTGTTGTGGCGTTTAACGGTTGAATTCAGTGGCACACCAACTCCAACAGCAACCGTGATAAAACGCTATTATGTCGTTCCGCTATTTCAATACGGTACCATTGCCGTGCGACTATTCACACGGTAGTGGTAGCGTTATTATTTTTTTTTCTTTTTGATGAATTAATTTTGTTTAATTTAGATTAGTTTTATTAATTATTGTTATATTTAATTGTAGAGTTGTTTTAAATGAAATGTAATTTATATTTTAATTTATTTTAAATTTATTAATTATTGTTATATTGAAATAATAATATAATAATGAAAAAACATATAAAATTTAACACAAAATGTTACATAAATTAGACATTAATATTAAAAATACACTAGAATAAAAATACAATAGCATTAAATTAAGGAGATAAAGCAATCTAGAAAGCTCCAAAACCGCTATCCGAGCCTCCAAAGTCGCTTCGGATCCTCCGAAGTCACTTCCGGATCCTCCAAGATCGAAAAATCACCTCCAACGCTTGACTGTACTTCTCTTTTCATAATTATTTTTTCTTGCTCATTCTTAAAGTAATTTCGCCGAATAGGATCAGAAATGTTGTCGGTGTCTATCATTAA
Source organism: Lavandula angustifolia (assembly GCA_028984105.1). Taxonomy (NCBI): domain Eukaryota; kingdom Viridiplantae; phylum Streptophyta; class Magnoliopsida; order Lamiales; family Lamiaceae; genus Lavandula; species Lavandula angustifolia. The sequence continues at coordinate 1,617,330 of CM054819.1, forward strand.
AATCTTATTATTTGATTCCCACCTTTGAAAAGCAAGAGCTCTATTCTTTGCTTTATAGAGCTTTGTTCTTTGCTTCAATCTTACGCATTTGTAATAGCATAAGATTCTCTCTTCTTGTGGATGAGTTCTCCATTAATTCTCCAATTCTCTTATTTCCTTGTTCGATTGCTTTTAAAACACCCGACATATCTTCATGATTTTTCCTTTTATTTTTGGTTTTTTAACACCATCTGGACGTTATGATGGTCCAGAACCACTACCACTACCATCACTTAAATTGATACTAAATGAGGAAGGCAACCCGTCGGGTGAGATAGGAGATTTCGGTGAAGTGTCGATCGGAAGGAAGACCTTTGTTTTCGAGAACTTTGTGGATTGCAATCAAACTTTGCAAAATCTTTCATAATAGGCCACACATGCTCGAACTTAAATCCTTTTGGAAATTTATCATCGTCTGCCATCATTTGTTTTGCACGAGTAAGCTGCATAATTAATAAAAACGTATTATACTTAGTAAAAGAAATAAAAAATAGGAAACCAAATAATGACTCGTCCTTACAATATCATGTTCAGAAGCTCCGCTTGGATTGAGAGCTTCTATATGTTGTATACAACATTTGAAAAATTTAACAGAGCTCGTAATCGATTGCATGCGAGTTTCAAGTGATCTAGAGCTTCGGTCAGCCATATTTGAAGAAGGTTTTTCTGAATTGTAGAGCTCCGTAATACGAATCCACAATTGAGTTGATTTTTGGTATATTCCCGTTACTGGATCTTGGGATATTTCCAAGTAACAACGACAAAGATGTTTATCTTCATCAGTTGTGTAATTGGGATTTCGAGATGAAGCCATATGTTTGTAAAGAGAAGAATTGAAATTGAAAAGAGTGTTGTGTGTGATTTGATTGTGTTGGAAAAATCTCATATATATAGAGAGAGGAAAATATTATTGTAGGTATGGAAGCCTGCAAAGAAATTAATCAACATGGGTCTCTGTACACTATTATTGTAGGGCAGACGATGTGATGAGTCTCTGCAAAGTTTTGAACGATGGGATGACTCTCTGCAAAGAAATTAATCAGCATGTGAGTCTCTGCAAAGTTTTGAACGATGGGATGACTCTCTGCAAAGAAATTAATCAACATGTGACTCTCTGCAAAGAAATTAATCAACATGTGGGCCACACATGCAAAGTTTTGGATTTGTCTCTGAAGAATACATCTCTCTCTCTCTCTCTCTCTCTCTCTCTCTCTCTCTCTCTCTCTCTCTCTCTCTTGTCAAGTTGCAAAGTGGGTTCAAGTGGGATGAAGTTGTCATCTCTATTTAAGATGCTGTATTCTTCAACTCCAAAACATTCATCTCTTCATTTTGCAAAGTTGTAGATCAACTAGCATGACTACATTTTCTTCTTCTAGCTCGAGTTCATCAGATGAGCTTGAACAATTCATCACGGAATGCGACGATGAACATCAAATCATGGGTCAACATATTTTGAATAATAATATCATCGTAGCAAATATTATCGGATCACAAGCTGCAAGACGCCACGGAGGCTCAGTTCCTGGTCACAGGGTGATCCACCGTGATCGAGAAGGAGCAGCTCATCGTCTATTCAATGACTATTTTTCTGAAAATCCAACATTCAATGAAGGTATGTTTCGTAGACGTTTTCGAATGTCTCGGAGTTTATTCCTTCGAATTGTTGATGATGTCAAGAATCATAATAATTGGTTCGAGCAACGCCGAGATTGACTTTGGAAGATGAGGATTGTCCACACCGCAAAAAATAAATGTCGCCTTTCGGATATTGGCGTACGGGATCCCTGCGGATGCTACCGATGAGTACATCAATATCGGTGAGTCCACGGCAATTAAATGTGTCAAGAAATTTTGTCGTTCCATTGTGGAAATATTTTCGGATCAATATCTTAGATCTCCCTCTTTGCTAGTGATGTTGCTAGGCTACTTTATATTGGTCAACAACGTGGCTTTTCAGGAATGTTAGGTAGTCTAGATTGCATGCATTTGAAGTGGAAAAATTGCCCTACTGGTTGGGCAGGCTCGTACGCAGGTCGGAGTGAATCTCCATCAATAATTCTTGAAGTTGTCGCTGATTACGATCTTTGGATATGGCATGCATTTTTTGGTATGCGGGATCCAATAATGATATTAATGTGTTGGAAAGATCTTCTCTTTTCGGGGACTCTGGCTAGAGGTATTACTCCACCCGCACATTATGTTATACAAGGTAAAGAGTATAATGTGGGGTATTATTTAGCTGATGGAATATATCCAAAGTGGTCCACACTTGTGCAAACTCTTCAAGAACCGCGTATTGCAAAAAAAAAAAAGCATTTTGCAAAGCAACAAGAATCGTGTAGGAAAGACGTGGAACGGGCATTTGGAGTTCTTCAAAGCCGATTTGCAATTGTTGCAAATCCAGCTCGATATTGGAAGAAGAAACATTTGGATCATATAATGAAAACATGCATTATAATGCACAATATGATTATTGAGAATGAGCGAGATTTGTGCCGCACCAATTGAAGATACAAGAGAAGTGCCAACTCCGGGATATTGAAATGATATCATCCGAAACATGTCGTTATCAATCTTATTTTTGCACGATATAAGAAAATGAAAGACAAAACGGCACATCTTGCTCTTCGTGATGCATTAATTGATCATATGTGGGAGGAGTATTCAAATTCTGAAAATTATGATATGTAATATTAGTTTTTCTATTATATCATGTAATTGTTGGATTTGTGCTTTTAAAAGTGTTGTGCATTTTTAGTTTTATTATTGTGGAAATAAATTAATTATTTTATATTTATTTAAATATATTTTTGCTTATTTAATTTTTATTTAAAATTTTATATAGTGAGATTAGTACAAAAATAAATATATTTAAATATACATAATATTATATAATTAATCAAATATTAATAAATATATTAAATTAATACATAAAAGAATCAAAATAGAATATTCCATTGTAGAGTTAAATGTAGAGTTGACGATTGGAGATGAATTCGAAAAACCTCTACATTCAACTCTACAATAGTGTAGAGGGAACTCTACAATACAGTTTCCTCTTTGGAGATGCTCTTAGCACCTCTTTCTTTGTTCGTTATAGGCAATTCCACTGTAGGCAACTCGGGAGCAGTGCGTCGTGGAGATCACGCGCAACTGAATTTTTTAATCTTTTTTTCTTAAATTTAAGATTTGTAGTGTTAGTTTCTGGGAAGATAAAGAGGTGCCGAGGTTCTGAAGCAAAGAAAAAGGAATTGAAAAGCCTGAGATATTCTTAAGCAGCAAGGAAATATGGCTGAGTTTGTGATCTCATCGGCGGTAAGGCTGCTCGATTTTTTTCTGTACGAGGGCCCACTAGAAGGTTTGGAGTACCAGTGTTTTGTGGACGAGAAGGCGGCTGTCCTGAAAGGATCGGAGGAGCATCTACAAGGGCTAAAAACCGATCTCACATCGATGCTCGATTTCCTCAAACAGTCTTCCGGCAGCCGCAGTCGTCATCATTTGATATCTCAAGTGAGGGAGATGGCTAACGATGCTGGAGTCATGATTGATACTTTCGTCTTCACAACGAGCGAGGAGTCGGAGTCCGTCCGCCTCAACAGTTTCCTCGGAGAGATCGAGTCCATCCGGAGTAGGTTCCGGGAAATAAATCTTCAATCTCCGGTTGAGAAGGAGGTGAAAGATGTTCGACGAAATGCTCCTTACAAAGGTTACGAGGACGACGCCTGTGTGGTAGGATTGGAAAAAGAAGTGGAAAAACTGATACAGAAATTTGTTTTATGCGAGGAAGAAGGTTATCTCAGTTTGCTGATAAACGGCATGGGCGGGATCGGAAAGACAACTCTTGCGAGACAAATATACAATCACGCTGTTGTGGTGGAGCAATTTGAGCTCCGTGCTTGGGCATTTGTTTCCACTGAGTTCGATATGGAAGAGGTTCTTCGGGTACTAATACGGCAGGTGGCAGACCTTACGGAAGAGGAGGAGAAAGCTATGGAGAGGATGGATGTGGAAAGCCTAAAACGGATGCTTCGCCAACACCTGCAAGGAAAGAGGTATTTCATAGTTCTCGATGATGTGTGGGATCAAGGCTGTGTCCAAGATGTCAGGCAATGTTTACCTATAGAAGGTACGCCCATTTTTTTTCTAATAGTATGCCATTTATGCTAAGATCCGATCAGAGCAAATCCAAATATATGAATTACTATTAGGTGGGCGAAATCTATATATAATTATTTGCGAAATCATTTTGTATAGTTCGTGGAGTGGTTTCAGAATACAATAATTAAATATATTATTTTCTTGGATTTGAGAGGGTTTTTTAAAGTAATTTTAAATTAATTATGATGCCATATATATAAGAGAAAAGTCATTTGAGATGACATACCGTTATGGTGGGTAGTCTGTGGCCGGAAGGTCATGCGTCCAAAACCCATTAAGACCGTTATGTGTGAGCTTGTCAGCTATGGTTAGTCTATGATGGTTGAGTTTATCCGGTACGCACTTCAGTAGCGACTGCATATTACTCTCGTCATCCAGAAAAAAAGTCATTTTTGCTTGCTAAACAGCCTAGCTGTTGGGTCAACTTTAAACATTAAACTGATTCATTTCAGGCTGAATTGGACTACATGGTTCATATGTTCTTGAAACCCGTCGGGTATACTCTCTAGCAGTGAAGATTATATTGGAGCATTGTTAGAGGAGTCTGTCAAAACATTTCAAAATCTGTCAAGTCCATGTTTTACTACTATTTAATGTATTTCCGAGATAAATTGGAGACCTTCCATCTTTTGCTTGAATTATCTTTCTCAAGATGTGCTTTTTTTGAGCTCAGACTCGTCAATTTTCTCAAAAACATATAGTTATTTTTTTTTATTTTTTTATTTTTTAAATTTCAATGGTCAATAGTTAATATTTACATTTATAAGAAGGGTCTCTTGACTTGTTTTTAGAAAAAGGGTTTCTTCTCTTTAACTCTTAAATTTCAGTGGATTCCAAAGGGGTCAAGTTGCTATAATCTCTTTAGTGGATTCAATAGAGTGAAGAGCCTTTTTTAAGTGTTTTTTTTATGTTGCCTCCTCTCTTGTCCCCTTCGGATATCAAATTATTTTTTAGATTTATTTGAAAGAAATGTTTAAAGCAAATTTAGTGGTTCATCTAGAAATCCCATGCTAAATACGTTTTTGTTTTATAGGAGACAATTCCGGCAGACTGCTGATAACCGGGAGCTCTTATGATATAAGATTTTTAGTCCACGATAATTGCAAGATGGACTATTTGAGTTCTGATGCAAGTTGGGATTTGTTCTTAAAGACGGTATTCCCCTGTGACAACAAATGCCCGAGACACTTGGAGGAAATAGGGAGACAAATCATGAAGAAGTGTAACGGTCTGCCATTAGCAATAAAGGATGTGGGAAGGCAGTTGGCAACAAAGGGACAGTCAGAAAGTGAATGGGAAGAGTATCTAGAATTTGATTATAGTGAAACTATATCAGCATTGGAGTTGAGTTACCACAAATTGTCTCCAGAAGCCAAGTCATGTTTCCTGCACATGAGCTTTTTCCAAGAAGGTACGACGATCAGGAAACAAAAGTTTATGCATATTTGGAATGCTGCAGGAATGATCACACGGCTTGGTCAATATAATACAGCAGAGGAGACAACACGATGGTACATTCAGAAATTGTCTCGTGACAGTATGATTATGGTGTTGGACCAGAAAACATTAAAAAGATTTCGCATTGATGGTTTCCTTCACAAGATAAGCATTACCAAAGCACAAGAGGAAATAGGTTTCCAGATCCTTGGAAAGGAACAACATTTCCCATCACATTTGAAACCTCGTCATCGTGCTATCTATTTTAGAAGAGAGAAACCCAATTACTCTGTGAATCAAGACAAACATCTTCTCTCTCTTTTCTTCTACGGAGGTGGTAGTTTTGATATGAGTCTATCCTGTTGGGAGAGTTTTGAGCAGCTTAGGATACTAGACTTTGAAGGGTTTGGCTTGAAATGTTTATCTGAAACAGTGAGTGCACTGCGCAGACTACGATATTTAGGATTGAGGGACAACTACATACAAGAGCTCCCCACCACATTGGGCCGCTTGAAAAATCTCGAGGTTCTTGATATTGCACTCAACTTTATGATTGAAGTACCAGACATGATATGGGAGATGGATAGCCTTCGTCACCTCTACATGTCTGATATTATTTGTCGGACGCCTTTGAAGATAGACTCCTTGAAGTATCTCCAAACATTGACATACATCTCAGTTGATAATTGGACGTTTGAGCGTTCCAATTTGGAAAAGATGACTAGTCTCCGCAAATTGGGCATAGAGGGATTGAATGAAAACTCTGATGTGAGCAAGCTTTTCGTGTCATTGGCTGAGTTTAAGAATCTTAAATGTCTTATCTTAAGAGGGTCTCGTTTCAAGAGGATGCCTCCATTAGACGGTCTTAGTAATCTTCATGGTCTCACTCGACTCAAACTGGATGGACGCCTTTCTACGTTACCAAAATTCCATCCATATATTAGTGACTTGATCTTAGTGAATAGCTGTCTTGATGAGGACCCCATGCCACAGCTGCAGCTGATGGTACCCCGCTTACGCTTGCTCGTACTGAAGAATGCATACACGGGTCAAGAAATGGTGATCTGGCGACTTGAATCCATGTACATCAAAGAATTGTGGCACCTGAGAAATTTGAAAGTTGGAGATAATGTTGGCTGTTTGCCCCTTCTATTAGATATTTGCAGTTGCCCATATCTAGATAAAATACCAGCTGAAGGGATTACTAGTTTTGGTGGGGAGCAGTTGGAGGAGTTGAGGATGCTAACAACCAGAAGGAACGCAAAACTGATTCGACAGTCGCACATTAACTCCCAAATAGATTTGGATATTCAGCCATAGGTGGAGTTAGTATCTGTTTGCTTTTTGTTATATTACCATTTTCTTGTAAGTTGTAACACAAGAGAAGGCAATGTGCGCACACGATAAATTTCCTCGATCTTTTTTAGATTGAAATCTTTTGATCTTTTCTAAAGTTGCTTGTGTCATGTACACTGATATATACTATTATACATGGAATGCAATATTGGGAAGTTTTTGGTTAGACGAATTAAAACAATAAAGAAGAAAGCATCGAAGGCTTGAGCTAGCCTAGCTAATCTTTGTAGTGAAATCCCACAAGATTTTAGTCTTTCCACTTCTCTTCTTTCATAGATTTTGTCGAGGAATCGAAAAAATTCGGATTTGCCTTCGAGTATTTTCTCCATACCTACTCTCCTAACTTTCATGGCCGCATCCAGCAAGATGGATGGATGGGAAAATCCCAGATCATTTTCAAGATTGCCCTCCTCTCTCTGTTCTTGATCTTTCATACAACTCCGTCTCTGGCCTCAACCCACAAAGCATTGCTTCGTGAGAAAAAATAGTGAATTTGAATCTAAGAAGCAATGTGTTCAGTGGAGAAATCCCAAGAGCATTAGCTCAAATGCCAACCCTTTCAATTCTTGATCTTTCAAGCAACTCCCTTGTTGGGAAAATACCCGAAAACTTGGGTTCCTCGCCTGCTCTCGAAAACCTCAACGTATCGCATGGAATAAACTCGCGGGCCCGGTTCCGAACATCGGAATCTTGATGACCATCAACACAAAGGACGTAATAGGCAATGCTGGCCTATGTGGAGCTATACTCCCTCCTTGCTCACTAACCACCACTCCTCCACCTAAGCATAGCAAAACCCATGCCAAACACATAATCATAGGCTTCATTGTAGGAGTTGCACTGATCCTAACTGCAGGGGTTGCAGTTTTCACTATAAGACAAATCTACACAATGTGGAACCTATGCAGCAATTCCTTCACAGATTGGTTCAAGAAGAGCAACTCAGAATGGCCGTACAGGCTAGTAGCATTCCAAAGGCTACATTTCACAAGTGGAGAAATTCTATCCTCTATAAAGGAGGCGAACATAATCGGCGTTGGTGGGACCGGAACCGTGTACAAGGCGAAGACACATCGGCCTTCCTCCGCCATAGTGGTGAAGAAGCTCCACAACTCAGAAGCACCAGATTTGGAAAGTGGAGATGATCTCTTTGGAGAAGTGAATCTCTTAGGAAAGTTAAGGCATAGAAATATAGTGAGGCTATTAGGGTATCTTCATAACGAGGCCGACATTATGATGCTGTACGAATACACGCCTAACGGAAGCCTCGGCGAGGCTCTGTACGGAAAGCAGGGCGGGCAGGTGTTGGTGGATTGGGTGTCGAGGTATAATGTTGCTCTCGGAGTAGCACTAGGCCTTGCTTACCTTCACCATGATTGTCATCCTCCGCTTATTCATCGAGATGTGAAGTCGAATAATATTTTGCTGGACCAAGATTTTGAGGCAAGGATTGCTGATTTTGGCCGTGCAAGAACAATGATGCAGAAGAATGAGACTGTTTCTACGGTGGCTGGATCCTATGGCTACATTGCACCAGGTATTAATTCGAATCTCCGTCTAAAAGATCGATTTTTTCACCTTCGTTATTGCTCATGCATAGTTCTGAGACAGTTATACCTCTTTAAAGTAATGTTGGTTTAACGGGATTATTTATTAGTTTAGAAATGGTTTCTTCAAATGTATGTACACTATAGATAGGCTAATTAGAAAAATTAAGTCCAAGTATTAAGTTTAGGAAAACTTGATAGTTCTGTTCTGTGAACTTAATTTATTAAAAACTTAGTTTCATACACATAATTTCAAAGGTTTAGTCTTTAATAATAAATATTTGGATGTTCAGAAGACATTATATTTATTTTCTGTCATTGAATCGGCAGCCAAAGAAGAAATTATTCATTCAGTAACGATGATGAGAATGATTGTGAAATAGGTGATGAGTGATAGTATTGTTGTTCAAAATGTTTCGTCAAAAGAGGCTTTTCAAGCAATAGTTTATCTTAAGATGAAAGTTACTACGACATGGTGATCGCTGTTTTACACCAAATAATCCTGCAAAATTTGCTAGACCAAGAATTAGTATAGCATCAGGTATCGAACACAGGGAACGGAGATTCTCAAACTTAAAAATCCTATCAATCGGGTTTTGGTTAGCAACCACGCAACTTTTGGGAATAACTAATCCTAAGACAATGAAAATTAAAGCAAGAAGTAACACGAAATTAACTATGAACAATAAAAGCGGGTCCAGCAAGATGATTCACACACACTCACAATCGATCACTGACACTAATAATTAATTAATCCACTTAAATCAATTAGTTGTAGGACACCGTAATTAAACTGACATATCCCCTATTCCCCCTTAATTATTCGGTAATCGCCATGGTGGGCATTGAAACGACTACTTCTCTAAATTAGATGCAACCTACGTTGGTGGGCAATCAATAGATTTAACACCTAATCAGCTTTAAGAACTAAGGGAACCCAATTTAGGAGCCTACTCGTATGGTGGACATCTAATAGTCTCCTACCAAATTAATCCAATTGTCCTAAGAACAATTTGCTACTTATTTAGCCTAATCCCATGAGAAACGATGGAAGTACTAAATTAGCTATGAATTAAATTAACTAGGGTGATCAATCCTAAATTAATTAATCCAATTAATTAAACCTAGATTAATTCAGAACCTAAGTGATTAATTTTAAGCCCTAGTCCCACGAAATTATAGTGGTGTGTGTTTCACATCTCGCCGGCCCCTAAAAGAACTTAGCTACGCATATCGGCCGGACTAGCCAGACAGACCGGTTTACTGGACAGAACACAAAACATGATGAAATTCAATAAATCAAATTGCACGAAATTTCTAAATAATTACTAGAAATCAGAATATCAAGAAACACGAAACAATATCCTAAAAATTAAAACTTGATTAATTTAAGACTACGAATCCATCCACAAGCTAATTAAACGGAGACAAGTTAAATCCGGGAATGCAAAACGAAAACAATAGCATGTTGTTCTTTCCAAATCTAAACACAATTCTCGAATCAAAGTGCAGAAATACAAACTTAATTTTGAAAGACCCCTCGGTCGAACTTCCTCGGCTTCCGGCGACTCGTGATCGGATGATCCCTCCTTCGGCGGCGTTGGATTCTCTCCCTCGGTGTGCGACGATGGACGTAATTGGTGTGAACTGGTTGATGATATTTGCAGAGTGGCGGAAGTCTCTAGGGTTTGGATCGTGAGGAAGAATTCGGAAAAATAATGGGAACGTCTCTCCTCCTTCTCGGATTAGAAACACACGCATATATCCTTTCACCTTGCCACTCCGTGAGATTTGTAAGGATAAGATATTATTCTTCTTCCTTAATTAATCCCCCCTCAGCCGCGTGTGTTATCATAAGGAATTTAAGTAAATTAATTCCCCTCCTAATCCTCCTCTATTAGGGTAATTAAATATAGAAGTAAATAAATTAATTTATTTTTCCTTCTATACTTAATCCCTAATTGATTCCTCCAAATTGAGTAGATATATCTTTGATTATGCAATGCCACCTCAACGCCTCGTCAAATGCTACATCATCAATAAACACTGCAAAACAAACACCAAAACAATTCCAAATACCACAAAATATGCCAAATTACACGGAATATGGATAGTACGAATTAGACATATCAAACCTCCTTACACTTAGAACATACTTGCCCTCAAGTATAAGGAAAACAAAAGCATAAGTACTATCCAAATCCCGTTCCTCCCCCCAAGACTCAAGACTCTAAAAACGAAAACAAGACAAGGACGAAAACAGGACACGGACAAAGAACAAGACTCAAACACAAAAAGAAGAAAAATAAAAGACCACGAACAAAAGGAAAATAAAATGACACAACATACAAAAGAAGCAATACCAATCATATCCATAATCTCTGCACTCAATGAACTAGCAAAACATGTCCAACCACGCAAATATGCATCTCATCAAACAAGTAAAATTGCAAATTTAAGATTAGGCACACAAATATCAATTTAGTCGAAAACCTAAGCAAACATGGATCATCCTCACGGTTCACTCACCACTCTCTAATCTAGGTCCGGTCAAGCCACTCAAAATGCAAAAATTATAGTTCATCCATCACGATAAAAGAGTGTCACAACTGTAATATCAAGGAGGTCTTTTTCTTCGGTTGTAATGGGGCTTAGGACATAGACAAATTTGCATTGGTAATGGTCCTAGGGGTTCTAAGCTCCACAAATTGTATCACGATGTCATGTATGTTCTACTTGCTAAAATAGAGATAACTAAGAATTAATATCCAACACCTACTATAAGAATAAGCACATCAACTGCTGCCTCTGCAATCCTTAAACTGCATTCTGTTTTCATTTTTTTTTTTGCAGCATAAATATTATTAAGACAGCAGCAAAATACAGAACAGCAGCCCAAATACAGCCTATTTATCGGATGCTAAAATAAATTGACTTTTCCATTGTCAAAACTTTCAAAACTTGTCAACAATTATTTGCACCCTAGTATAATAACAAACATACTCAGTAGGTGATAAAGAAAGATCAATCTCAATTAAGCTCGTAGAACATACAATAACATGGAAAAAGAAAGCTAAAAGGCTCGGCTTGCATTTTTCTGACTAAATCAAGGAGTAGGTCAAGGCACAAATTAGCTCACTAGGGGATAATGCAAGGTAGGAAATATTGTCGCGGTTAAATGGCTCAATTCCTAATGCCTCCTATCACTTATCACAAATGACTCACGTTTATTGCAACTTCATGAACAAGCTCTCTCAATGAAATTAGTAGGAAGTGTCCTACTTTAATGGCTCAAATCTAATATACGGAGTGTGTGTAAAATTCGATCCACAATTTACTTATTATTTCTCATCCCAAATTACATACAAATGTGCACCATCTCCTACTCTTCACAACAACTACAAGTTCGCATATTGAAGCATAAAGCACAATCAAACATGCTTAAATCAAGAACACAAGTGCATCAACAACTTCAATTTTTGGCATGCTTCGACGACACAAAAGAAAATGACGAGACAAAGAGAAACGAAGTAGAGACACCCCCCTCCTTACACTTAACCCCTTGTGTGCCCTCACACAAGAAAAGACAAAGGCAAAAGACGGAGAACATGACAAAACAAAAAAATAGTGACCCCTCCTTACACTTGATCGTTACAAACGAGCAAGTGAAAGAGAACTAAACAAAGAACAAGACATAAACACAAAGACACACAGACTCAAATAAACAGAAAAGAACAAAGGGGGAAACATGGCATCACCGATCGCCCGGAGGCGGAAAACGAGAGAGAACCGTGCGCTCCAACTCATCAAAGCGTCGCCGTAGGTAACAAACCTCAGCCCTCAACACCCGGATCGAATCGTCGGGTACCTGCAAAGCTACATAGGGGGCAGCACTCGGAACGCGAGGTCCCGGTGGATAAAATCTAACAGTACCATCAGGATCCCTATAGCAAATGCGTGCATAACCCATCAACTCAAGATCAAACAAAGGCGGAGCAGACAAGGGATGTCTCTACTTCGTTTCTCTTTGTCTCGTCATTTTGTCTTTAACCTCCCAATCAAATTCTTGAAGTAGAAGTATCCATCTAATCAAGCGAGGTTTGGACTCCTTCTTAGACAGAAGGTGCTTGACTGCAGCATGGTCAGTGTAGACCACGATTTTGGAGCCAAGTAGATAAGATCTGTACTTGTCAAAGGCGAAGACAATAGCCAATAACTCCTTCTCTGTGGTAGAGTAATTGCATTGAGCTGAGTTAAGTGTCTTTGAAGCATAGTAGATCACATGGCTCTCTCTTCCATTTTTCTGTCCCAACACTGCTCCTATGGCCCGGTCAGATGCATCACACATGATCTCAAATGGCTTGTTCCAATCAGGTGGTTGCATTATTGGGGCAGTAGTGAGCTTTGTCTTAAGGAGGTTGAAGGCCTCCTTACACTGATCATCGAACACGAACTCAACATCTTGTTGTAGGAGTCTTGTGAGTGGTTGAGCTACCTTTGCAAAGTCCTTGATGAAACGCCGATAAAAACCCGCATGGCCTAAGAAACCGCGAATCTCCTTCGCAGATGTAGGGGGCGGCAGCTTAGCAATTAGGTCAACCTTGGCCTTGTCCACTTCAATGCCTCTGCTAGAAACCATATGACCGAGTACAATTCCTTCGGTCACCATAAAATGGCACTTCTCATAGTTGAGTACCAAGTTTTTCTCCACACACCGAGCAAGGACTTTGTCTAAATTCTTCAAGCATCCCATGTATGAATTCCCGTAAACAAGTGAAGTCATCCATGAATACTTCAATACGAGTCTTCGATCAAGTCCGAAAAGATGCTCATCATGCACCTTTGAAAGGTGCCGGTGCATTACACAATCCGAATGGCATATGTCCGTATGCAAAAGTGCCAAAGGGACAAGTAAATGTGGTCTTGTCCTGATCCTCCTCCTTCACGTGGATCTGAAAATAGCCGCTATACCCATCCAAAAAACTGAAGTAGGCTTGCCCCGCAAGCCTCTCTAACATCCGATCAATAAATGGTAACGGAAAATGGTCTTTCCGTGTAGCTTCATTCAACTTCCTGTAGTCTATGCACATACGCCACCCAGTCACTAATCTCATCGGCACTAGCTCATTCTTCTCGTTTTCCACAACTTGAAAGCCAGACTTCTTCGGCACCACGTGAACAGGGCTCACCCATTTGCTATCAGAAATAGGGTAAATGATACCCATAGAAAGAAGCTTCAGTACCTCTTTAAGCACCACCTCTCGCATGTTAGGGTTGAGCTTCCGTTGGTGATCTCGAAAAGGCTTGCTTTCAGGCTCCATATGAATTGAATGAGTGCAGATGTCGGAACTAATGCCGGTGATGTCGGCTAAAGTCCAGCCCATGATAGCCTTCTTGTGCTTCTTCAAAACTGTCAATAAGGCGTCCTCTTGACTCTGATTTAGCTCTTTGCTAATGATTACTGGCAGCGTATCATCATCTCCAAGATAAGCATACTTCAAATGCTTGGGAAGTTGCTTTAGCTCGAGAATTGGCGGCTTCACCAACGAAGGCAGAATTATGTCAGATTCGGCCTGTCTGGGCAGATCGGCGATACTGCTGACAGCAGCAAATTCTGGCGCTGCATAGAGTGCTTTGATGCTGTCTCGGATCTCTTCATCCCTAATATCCTCAAGATCAAGGTCAGTCAGCCCCTTGATTAAGGTGAGTTCCATTTTATCCTGCAACAAATGCGTCTCAAGATAATCTTGGACAAAACTTTCAATCTCGTCAGCAGAAAAAGCCATTTCATTTTCATGATCATAAGGTTTCTTAAGTGCACTAGCAATATGATGAACATAAGTCTCATTATGATATCGCACACTAATAGAACCTTCATCCACATCAATAACGACTTTCACAGTTTTCAAAAATGGTCTACCCAACAAAACACCCTTGAGTACCCTCCACTTGTCTATCATTTGTATCTATAACGTAGAAATCGGCGGGATAGACAAAATCATTGATTCTAACAAGGATGTTTTCAAGTAAACCAACGGGTGCAATGCATGATCTATCGGCAAAGTCGTATAATCACATCGGTAGATACCAATTCAACTCCGGATAATTGATTATACACGGAGAGTGGCATAACATTAATTGATGCACCTAGATCACACATAGCCCGCTCAACCATCACATTCCCCATAAGACAAGGAAGAGTAAACATACACGGATCCACACATTTTGTGGGTAGCATCTTTTGGATAATTGCTCGACACGGATGTATCCATCAATACTTTCCCGGTTCTTTGGATCTTACCTGCTATGAAATCTTTGACAAATTTCCCAAATTGGGGAATTTTCTGACCTCCAAAAAAGGTATGTTGATTTCCAGCTTTCCGAACAATTTTACATAGTCCATATAGTCCTTGTTCGGCGTTCTCTTCCTCTCCAATGCCTCAGGAAATGGTGGAGGTACAGCAGTTTCAGGGCCCGTCTGGACAGATCGGCCTTCTCTGGTTGACGGAACTTCCTTAGTAACATTCACGCAAGTCCGTCGAGTCGTTACGGGCGGTCGGACCTTCGCTGTTATCCGGCTCTTTTTTACGTCGGACCTTCCGTCAGGTCGTTCTGGGCAGAAGGACCCTCTCCGTTTGTCAGTTCAGATTCGTTGAAATTCGCCCTTGGAGTGGGCTCAGATAACTCTCTTCCACTTCTCAATAAAATCTTGCTGCAGTTATGAGAATTTGGATTTGGTTCAGTATGGGATGGGAGTTTACCTTGATTTCCTTTGATTTCCTGAACAAAAGAATTAAGCCTTGAAATCTGCTTGGCCAAATCCTCAAAGGTGCTTTGAGTATCCCTTTTAGATTGGGTAAACTCCTCTTGCATCTGCTGCTGGTAAGCTATGGCATTCTTCTGTGAATTTATCATCTCAGCCATCATCTTCTCAAGAGGCTCGCTAGGTCCGTCCGACCGGAAGGGCCCGATCCTGGCTCTTGAAATTGCTGCGGGAACTGCCTTTGATGTGGAGGTCTATAGGGTTGCTGAAACCCTTGTGGCTGCGGTGGCTGGTATTGTTGATGTTGATAAGTAGGTTGTTGGTATGCTTGTTGTGGAGGGTTCCTGGGTGCTTGTGGTACTTGTTCGTCTTGCCTCCATCTCAAATTCGGATGCACCTTGTTTTGATTATTCCAATTACCTGCTGCATTAACATCTTCGCCTTGACACTGTAGAGAAGTATGTCCTTTTTGTCCGCATGCTCCACATATGTGATCCGCCATTGATCGGGCAGATGAGGAGGAGGAAGAGGGAGGATTCCTCTCCTTGAATAGCCTATCCAATTTATCTTCAAGTTGACTGAACTTCTCCTCCATCTTCATGCCAACCTTCATATCTAGATCATCTAGGAAGTCTCCGCTTGAAAAATTAACAGACTTCCTTTGCATTCTTGGTCCTTTGTATTGAGATGTGGATTCGGCAAGTCCCTCGATGATTGCCTTTGCATCAGTAAAGTAGCTGTTAGCAAAGCTACCTTTCAATCCAACATTCACCATGGTTTTGGATTCATCTGTCATTCCTTGGTAGAAAATTTGAAGCATATCGACTTCAGAAAAACCATGGTTTGGGCAGCTATCACATAGCTTCCCAAATCGCTCCCAGTAAGCTCCAAAAGATTCGTCCAGCTCTTGAGTAATCCCGGAAATCTCCTTCTTGAGTACATTTGTCTTGGACTGAGGAAAGTATTTGTCCAAGAATGTTTGGCGCATTTGAGACCGGGTAGTGATTGACCTAGGTCTCAATCCAGGAAAAACCAAGCACGAGCACCATCTTGTAGAGTAAAAGGGAATGCTTTTAGCTTGAAAGCATCCAAATGTCCTTGTCTGTGCAGATCACAAACCTGATTAAATCCCTCCAGAAAAGAAAAGGGATTCTCATTCAGCTTCCCGTAAAACTTTGGACATGCCGCGACCAAATTCAGCTTCACATCTATCTGCTCAGTGGTAGTTATCTGGATTGGTCCGGGCAATTCCTCTCCCAAGTTCCTTGAACCTGAGTTCATCCTCAGATTGACTCTTTCTTCTTCAGCCATCCTTTCTTCTTCGAGATCAGAATTGTTGTCTTCAGAAAACGGGTCTGTCTGGCCCGTCGGACCGATTTCAGACTCTGACTCACTGGTTCTTTCCTCTGTCTGGTTAGTCAGACCTGTTTCTGTTCGTGACAGCACCGGTTGCTTCTGCAGCTTTGTTGCCTTCCTATTCCTTTTCGCAGTCTTTTCAATTTCTGGATCAAAGTGTAGAAAAGGGCGGGAAGACCTGCTCATGCAACACTTAAAAAGCACAAAAGATCAGTAGGAAAAACAAGTTTAAATATAACACCGTTCCCCGGCAACGGCGCCAATTTGGTGATCGCTGTTTTACACCAAATAATCCTGCAAAATTTGCTAGACCAAGAATTAGTATAGCATCAGGTATCGAACACAGGGAACGGAGATTCTCAAACTTAAAAATCCTATCAATCGGGTTTTGGTTAGCAACCACGCAACTTTTGGGAATAACTAATCCTAAGACAATGAAAATTAAAGCAAGAAGTAACACGAAATTAACTATGAACAATAAAAGCGGGTCCAGCAAGATGATTCACACACACTCACAATCGATCACTGACACTAATAATTAATTAATCCACTTAAATCAATTAGTTGTAGGACACCGTAATTAAACTGACATATCCCCTATTCCCCCTTAATTATTCGGTAATCGCCATGGTGGGCATTGAAACGACTACTTCTCTAAATTAGATGCAACCTACGTTGGTGGGCAATCAATAGATTTAACACCTAATCAGCTTTAAGAACTAAGGGAACCCAATTTAGGAGCCTACTCGTATGGTGGACATCTAATAGTCTCCTACCAAATTAATCCAATTGTCCTAAGAACAATTTGCTACTTATTTAGCCTAATCCCATGAGAAACGATGGAAGTACTAAATTAGCTATGAATTAAATTAACTAGGGTGATCAATCCTAAATTAATTAATCCAATTAATTAAACCTAGATTAATTCAGAACCTAAGTGATTAATTTTAAGCCCTAGTCCCACGAAATTATAGTGGTGTGTGTTTCACATCTCGCCGGCCCCTAAAAGAACTTAGCTACGCATATCGGCCGGACTAGCCAGACAGACCGGTTTACTGGACAGAACACAAAACATGATGAAATTCAATAAATCAAATTGCACGAAATTTCTAAATAATTACTAGAAATCAGAATATCAAGAAACACGAAACAATATCCTAAAAATTAAAACTTGATTAATTTAAGACTACGAATCCATCCACAAGCTAATTAAACGGAGACAAGTTAAATCAGGAATGCAAAACGAAAACAATAGCATGTTGTTCTTTCCAAATCTAAACACAATTCTCGAATCAAAGTGCAGAAATACAAACTTAATTTTGAAAGACCCCTCGGTCGAACTTCCTCGGCTTCCGGCGACTCGTGATCGGATGATCCCTCCTTCGGCGGCGTTGGATTCTCTCCCTCGGTGTGCGACGATGGACGTAATTGGTGTGAACTGGTTGATGATATTTGCAGAGTGGCGGAAGTCTCTAGGGTTTGGATCGTGAGGAAGAATTCGGAAAAATAATGGGAACGTCTCTCCTCCTTCTCGGATTAGAAACACACGCATATATCCTTTCACCTTGCCACTCCGTGAGATTTGTAAGGATAAGATATTATTCTTCTTCCTTAATTAATCCCCCCTCAGCCGCGTGTGTTATCATAAGGAATTTAAGTAAATTAATTCCCCTCCTAATCCTCCTCTATTAGGATTAAATATAGAAGTAAATAAATTAATTTATTTTTCCTTCTATACTTAATCCCTAATTGATTCCTCCAAATTGAGTAGATATATCTTTGATTATGCAATGCCACCTCAACGCCTCGTCAAATGCTACATCATCAATAAACACTGCAAAACAAACACCAAAACAATTCCAAATGCCACAAAATATGCCAAATTACACGGAATATGGATAGTACGAATTAGACCTATCACGACACGAATCCAAAAGTATTGCATGTTCAACAAAAGTTAAGGATGACGGTTATTTTGGTTTAGGTGGAAGAAAAGACAATTAACTTGCATGTATACATATTTCTGAATTAAATCTTTTACTACTGTGGACTGATAGGCCCAAACACAAAGTGCCCGAGCCCATCACTGAAACATGCCCACTCTCTTGTAACGCATAGCCCAGTCTTTGATTGCTGGCTCGTAACTGTTGCTTCCGTTACACGATTCTTTCGCTAGCCCGTTACTTACCCTAGCTATATATAGCTAGGTTTGTGATGACTGAGGCAGCGCAGCTTCTTCTTTCTCTACTCTCTCTTCAAACTCGTCTTCGTCTCTTTTCTGTGAGATCATGACTGTGTTCTTGTGAGAGTATTGTGAGCAACGTTTGTAATAGTTGATAGGCTCGTTTTGGTGCTGTGTTAAGCTTTGTGTAGAGATTTGTAACTGGCGGTCTGAGCCCAAGCGAATAAAACTTTATTCGCTTTCGATCTGTAATTCTTACAGTGGTATCAGAACTTGGTTGATCTCTGCTCGACCGCTTTCGTCTTCCTACGCCTAGATTGCAAAAGGGCAGTTTAACGAAACTGTAACCCTAGATCTAGAGGCGTCACTGTTTGCTCATCCACTCAGGTAAAACGGGGTTCAAGACTCCGAACCCCGCACTGGTAAAGCGGCTATATCTCAGAACTAATTACTGCTTGTTAGATCTGCCGATTGGAGCAGTTAGGTCTCTTGTGTGTCTCTCTGCTTGATATTTATCAATCTGTCGTCTCTGAAATATCTGTGTATTTCCACTACGCTTACTTGAATATCTTTCTGTGCATTTTCTGGTCTGTGTTGTTGATCTATAATAGATCAGATCCCTGAACCGTTTAACGGTTCCTCTGTTTTCTCCTTAAAATACAGTTGCTTTAGTGACCCCCTACGCCCAGGACTTGATCCTACGATTGCGAGCTGGGAAATCCCTTAGTTTGTTAATACTGTAAGATATAGACCCAAGAAGGGTTAATATCTAGTGTATTTTCATGACTTTTGTGTCTTCCAGTGGCATTGCCACATTTAATGGAAAAACTGATTTTAATTTATGGAAAAAGAGGATGACTGCTATTCTTGTTGAAAAACGTGTTTCTGCTGCCACTACTCAATCTTATCCTGCTGATATGCCTGAAGGAAAGAAAACTGAAATGAATGATCTTGCTTTGTCTGCTATTACTCTGAATTTGACTGACTTTGTGCTAAGAAAAGTTGAGCATCTTAATTCTGCTAAGGAAGTATGGGATAGACTCAATGAATTGTATACTGAAACATCTCTGCCTTCAAAAATGTATTTGCTGCCAAGTTTCTTTAAGTTCAGATTAGACATGACCAAAGACATAGATGAGAACCTAGATGAGTTCAACAAACTTCTGCAATTAATTAAGCAGACTGGGGATACTAGTATAGACAACTATGCACCAATTGCCCTACTGAATTCCATTCCTGAAACCTATAGTGATGTCCAGTCAGCCATTAAATATGGTAGGGATAAAATAGACCTTGAAACTGTGGTTAGTGCCTTAAAAAGTAAGGAAATTGATTTAAAATTCAGTAGGGATGTTAGAGTAAGTGAACAGAGCACCTCATATCAAGTTAGGGGCAGAACTAAGGAGAGAACCAGTTTTTCATATAGTACAGAAAAAGGGGGAAAGAAACAAACTCCTAGATTTAGATCTAAGTCTAAAACCAAGGGTAGAAAATGTTTTAACTGTGGAGAATATGGACATTATATGAAAGAGTGTCCCTCACCTAGAAAAGGAAAACAACTTGATGATAAGAAAAGTGTGTCCAATGCTGTTTTAGGGGATAACTCAGATACTATTATCTTAGGAAAGTATTTTATGGTGTCTGAACCTGACTTTCCCTCTATGAATATTGTGAATTCTGAGTTGTTGAATGAATGGATTATGGACTCTGGAAGTGCTTATCATGTTTCTCCCTTCAGACAATGTTTTTCAAAACTGAAAACTGGTAATTTTGGCTATATTATTGTGACAAATAAACATAAGTGTTCTGTGCTTGGAATAGGTGATATCTGTTTAAAGTTTCAGTCTGGTTTTGAATATACAATGAAAGATGTCAGATTTGTCCCTGAAGTTGCTTGCAATTTACTATCCTTTACTGCTTTAGAAAATGATGGATTTGGAGGGAGTTGGGGAAATGGGTGGATGAAAGTAAAAAGGGGTTCCTTAGTAGTGTTTAAATCTAAGAGGACAAATAATTTGTATCCTTTTACTGCCACTTCTGTTAATTCCTTATCAAATGTTAATGATTCATTTTCTGATAAAACTGTGCTTTGACATAAAAGGTTGGGTCATGCTAGCTCTCAGAATTTGTCTATTTTAAAGAAAACTGGTGTTTTTGGTAAAGATAAACTCTCTGACTTGCCTTTCTGTGACTCCTGTGTGCTGGGTAAATAACATAAGATCTCTTTTCCTGTCACTGTCTCACCTAATAAAACTGTTTCCTGTGATATTCTTGAATATATACATGCTGATGTTTGGGGTCCATCAAGTACTCCAACCCATAGTGGTTGTAGGTATTACTTGTCTATTGTGGATGACTTTTCAAGAAAAAACTTGGTTGTTTCTTATGAAACACAAATCTGAGGTGTTTCAAATGTTTTCTGAATGGAAAACTAAAATTGAAAACCAAACAGGGAAAAGAATTAAGGTCCTTAGAACTGATAATGGCCCTGAATTATGTAATTATCCTTTTGATAATTTGTGTGTTAAATCAGATATTAGGAGACATAAGACTGTTCCATATAACCCTCAACATAATGGGGTTGTGGAAAGAATGAACAGAACTCTTCTTGATAAGGTTAGATGTTTGCTTGAGGATTCAGGACTATCCAAAAACTTACGGGGTCTTCTTTGCTTTTTTGCCGCCACCTACTTAATCAATAAGTTGCCTTCTAGTCCCCTTAAGGGGCAGTGTCCTGAATTTGTTTTTACTGGAAAAACTCCTGATCTATCCAATCTGAGAGTGTTTGGATGTGCTGCTTTTGTTCATAATAAAGGGGACAAACTGGGTCCTAGATCTAAAAAATGTGTCTTTATAGGATATCCAGAAGGGGTTAAAGGGTATAGAATTTGGGACAAATCTGTGCCTGGTTTTAAAGTCATTATCAGTAGGGATGTAACTTTTAATGAATTTGATTTTCCTTGTCTTCCCGATAATGTCTCTACTTCGATAATCTTGCTTCTTCGAGGTGGAGCCTCAACCATTCTTGGATGACACTAGTTCATCCGTAGATCCTTCCGAATACGTATGCGATGAAATTGATACTCTGTGTGACACTGAAGTGCATGATAATTCTGGCAATGATTCTGTTGATGAAGTACCTACTACTATGCCTGATGATTACATGCTTTCTAGGGATAGAATTAGGAGAGATACTCATGCTCCTTCCAAGTATGATGATTATGTCATGTATGCTCTTACTATGTGTGAATCTTTGGATGATGAACCAGTTTCTTATTCTGCTGCTATTAAATCATCTTCTTCTGATAAATGGCTTACTGCTATGAAATCTGAAATGAATTCTTTACATGTGAATAAAACACGGATTCTTGTTCCCAAGCCACGCTAATTGCTCTGTAGTGGACTGTAAATGGTTGTTTAAACTTAAGCATGAAGCTAGGTCCTTAAGGTATAAAGCCAGATTAGTTGCAAAGGGGTTTACTAAAAAAGAGGGGGTGGATTACTCTGAAATTTTTGCTCCTGTGGTTAAATTAACTACTGTTCGCATTATGCTGTCATTAGTTGCACAATTTAACTGGGAATTAAAGCAAATGGATGTAACCACTGCATTTTTACATGGTGATCTTGACAAAAACATATACATGAAACAGCCCGAAGGCTTTGTTGATCCCTCTAAACCTGATTATGTTTGCTTGTTAAAAAAGGCTTTATATGGATTAAAACAATCTCCTAGACAGTGGAATAGGAAGTTTGACCAATGTATGCTCTCTCTGAACTTTACAAGAAGTTCCTTTGATCACTGCTTATATTTTTCTAAACAAGCTTCCATTCCTGTATATCTGCTTATATGTGTTGATGACATGTTAATTGCCAGTCCTTGTGTGAAATTGATTAATCACATTCAAAAGTGCCTTAGTGACAATTTTGAAATGAAGGACTTAGGAGATGCAAAGAAGATTCTTGGGATGAATATTGAAAGGGACAGAACACAGGGTGTTCTTGTCCTTAGTCAAAGTTCCTATGTGGATAAAGTTTTGAGTAGGTTTGCTATGTCTGATTCTAAATCTGTTAATGTGCCTCTTGCCTCTCATGTTATTCTACGCAAGGATCAGTCTCCTAAATCTGAACCTGAAATATCTGACATGAAAAAGGTCCCCTATGCTAATGCAATAGGATTTGTCATGTATCTTATGGTCAGCACAAGGCCAGATCTAGCCTATACTGTTAGCTGTTTGAGCAGGTTCATGGCTAATCCAGGTATGCCGCATTGGGTTGCTCTGAAATGGTTGCTGAGATATCTGAAATATACTAGAAGTGTAGGTTTAAAATTTTCAAAGAACCCTAGTGGTATAAAACTAGCTGGTTATGTGGATTCTAACTATGCTAATGACAGAGATAACAGAAAATCTACTACTTCTTATGTTTTTACTCTCTGTGGTTCTTGTGTGAGTTGGAAATCACAACTGCAGCCTATTGTGGCCTTGTCCACAACAGAGGCTGAGTATGTAGCAGCTGCTGAAGCTTTGAAAGAAGCTATATGGCTTAAAGGTCTTCTGTCTGAACTTGGTGTTACTAACACTATTGCTACTCTGTTCTCTGATAGCCAGTCTGCTATCCAATTGTGTAAGAATCCTGTATTTCATGATCGCACTAAGCACATTGATCTCAGGTATCATTTCATACGTGATGTACTAGGAAAAGGTATAATAGTGCTGGAAAAGGTTCATACTGATTATAATCCAGCTGATATGTGTACCAAATGCTTAAGTGCAGAAAAACTGAATACTTGTCTTAAATTACTCAATATTAGTTTCGGATAAGCATTCATTTTTCTTCTTCCACTACTGCTGTTCT
Source organism: Lavandula angustifolia (assembly GCA_028984105.1). Taxonomy (NCBI): domain Eukaryota; kingdom Viridiplantae; phylum Streptophyta; class Magnoliopsida; order Lamiales; family Lamiaceae; genus Lavandula; species Lavandula angustifolia. Next base: position 1,641,022 of record CM054819.1, read on the forward strand.
TTCTTTCGTTGGGTGCAGGCTAGGAGCTGCATGGTCGTGGAGGTTGGGCGATGATGACAACAAATATCCAGTTACATATCTACCTTCTACTTGATGAAGGCACACTACTGTTGGGCCTAAGGTGGAGAATGTGGACTGATAGGCCCAGACACAAAGTGCCCGAGCCCATCACTGAAACATGCCCACTCTCTTGTAATGCACAGCCCAGTTTTTGATTGCTGGCTCGTAACTGTTGCTTCCGTTACGCGATTCTTTCGCTGGCCCGTTACTTACCCTAGCTATATATAGCTAGGTTTGTGATGACTGAGGCAGCGCAACTTCTTCTTTCTCTACTCTCTCTTCAAACTTGTCTTCGTCTCTTTTCTGTGAGATCCTAACTGTGTTCTTGTGAGAGTATTGTGAGCAACGTTTGTAATAGTTGATAGGCTCGTTTTGGTGCTATGTTAAGCTTTGTGTAGAGATTTGTAACTGGCGGTCTGAGCCCAAGCGATCTGTAATTCGTACAACTACTCTATATCTTTTATTGTCTTTTAAGGATTTAAACTTCTTTTAAGTGGGATTTGAAGAAATTATTATAAAGTCGGGGTTATTACTTTATCGAGGTTCTAATTATATGTCTCTTTCGCCTACAGAATAAGGATACACACTGAAGGTTGATGAGAAGAGTGACATACAGCTACGGAGTAGTCCTTCTTGAGCTGCTAACTGGAAGAATGGCATTAGACCCTTCATTCGGCGAGTCGATAGACATAGTCGATTGGGTTCGACGAAAGATGACAGCAACGCCAAAGCAGAGACAACCTTGGATCCGAACATAGTAGGGCAATGCCAGCACGTTCAAGAAGAGATGATTCTTGTGCTCAAGATTGCTAAGCTCCCCAAGGAGAGGCCATCGATGAGGGACATTATAACGATGCTCGGAGAGGCAAAACCGAGGAGGAAGAGCATTTGCCAGAGCTGGGGGTATACTGCGAATAAAGAGAAATTGATATTAGCACATTCGCCGGTTATAGGGCTATTGTAGTTATAACTGAACTTATTAGTTTGTTTGGATGGTTTGAAATTTGATTAATCAAGTTGCCCGATAAATTGCAGCGAACCTAGTTTTTTTTTAACGAGCAAAGCATGTTGAGATGAATTGGTACTTTGTTCAAGAGGACCAAGGATATCATAACCTTACCTGTTTATTCACGATTACAACTTGCAGATATTTTCATGAAGGCTCTCTGAGGACATCAATTTACCTTTTTGCTTAGCAAGAGGTATTGGTGATTTACACACGATGATTGAGATATTAGCGAGATACATTAGGCATGAGATCAGATCTTACTTCCTAAATATATGCTCATTATTGTTGTTGTAATATTTGTATCATATTATTTCTTTGTTTTATTGATTAAGGTAGGGTTTGCTCTCATTGTATTCATACGACTTTATTGCTGAATGATAGGTCAATCAACAACTTGCTCTCAATATTTTGCGCTTCGTACGACCTTTTTTCAAAACATTACTTATAAAAAAGTTAGTGGACCACTTTTACATGGCATCTGTCGAGACATTACTATATTGCCTTGTTCAACACAATCAGTTAGTAATAATAGCAATTGGGCTTCAAATTGCTATTATTTATATTGGGTCTCAAAAGTCATAGTCATTTTTAATTAGACATTACTATATTGCCTTGTTCAACACAATCAATTACAAATAATAGCAACTGGGGCTACAAAAGTCGTAGTCATTTTTAATTAGTACCGATTAAGACATATTAGGTAGAATAGCACATTTCCACGTTGTTTACCGAGATAAAATCATTTGATCCATTTTTCAAGCAACTGCTTTCATTTACTATATATTAAAGTTAGGTGTATTTAATTGAGAACATTCATTTGAAAAATATTCTAATTTATTATATCGTGTAAGTAGAATATGTGAAAAAAGAACTATAACTTTAGTTTTTCATTTTTGCTGAATTTCGATGACAGAAATTAAACAATTTTCTCAGTCAAAGACAAGTCACACGTGAAAATGTTTTGGTTTGCAACGGCATCAAAGGACTCGTGCTCTGCTGATTTATAATTCAATATCTACTAGTAAATATTAAAGAGGCAAACAGGAGCCACTCCAATTTGTAATAAATGTACATATTTTGTATTGAAAAATATTAATACTGGTAGTTAGTGCAGCTGTTAGCACCTCTTTCTTTGTTCAGAGTGCCGTTATAGGCAATTCCACTGTAGCAACTCGGGAGCAGTGCGTCGTGGAGATCACGTGCAACAGATATATATACATATTTTTTTAATCTTTAAATTGAAGATTTGTAGCAATGCTTTGAAACTCGCATGTCAATACGTAAATTCGGACGAGTCTACTAATCGCGAGACTCAAAGATCCCAATTGGTGTAGGCTAGCGAGATAAGATCGGCTGGATTCGCAAGTCATCGCGTAAAATCGTGGGATCGTGCGGTTCTACATGAATGAACAAGATCAGATTTTTTAAGTATTTCTTTTAAATCATATTGTTTTCCCTAATCCGGCCTCTTCAACCTTCATTATTTTTTAACATAAAAATTTCAGTGTCAAATCAATTATTCAAGATATACGAAATTCAACCCAGAATCGGTGGTCGGTTTGGAGCTGAAAGCCTGAAACTGCTTGAAGCTCTCGAAATCTATCGTCCCGTCCCTTCAAATTTCCAGGTTTGTTCATTCTTTCATTTCAATAAATTCCAACCAAGAAATCGGAGGTCGATTGGTTTATTGTTGTATCAAATTTGACTTTAAATCTGTGTGTTCTATTCCCACTTCCCTTACAGTTGATTTATTGCTTATTGTTCAACTGTCCCCCATTCTTCTCCAAGTAAACCAGAAGCTATCTAGAATTCAGAATCTTCATCCTTCTTATTAAAGTTGTAATCTTCTTGCTCACATGAGGTTTTTTCTTTTCATTGTCGATACTAAATTGTTCTTGAATTGATGACCGATTAACTCTCCTATAAAATGAATCGTTATGAGGATTCTTAAAATTTTCAAATTAATGATCCTGATATATTTTTCTTGGTTGATGCTTTCTTGATATTATGATGTTTGTAGTTGGTCCTTGGTATTGTGTTTTTAAACACTTAAATGACTTTTTAGATGTTTTTTATGGTCATTTTATCTAATTTTTATTTGTTAATATTTATTTAATTATAATTTTTTTGGTTAGACTTTTAAGATCCTACCATAATTCTACGATTCTCTATCCTAGCAGGGCCAACGTTCCAACCTAGGATTACGAGTTTGACAACATTGATTTGTAGTGTTAGTTTCTGGAAAGTCGTTGATCACGTTAGCAGAGAGAAAGAGTTTGAATGCTAAAAAGTAAGAATTGAAACGCCGAGAAACATGGCTGAGTTTGTGATCTCATCTGCGATATATCTGTTCGATTTTTTGATGTACGAGGATGAGTCCCTTGAATTGCCGGAGTACGCGCTTCTGATAAAGAAAAGGGCGGCTATCCTGAAAGGGTCGGAGGAGCATCTACAAGGGCTAACAAGTGATCTTAATTTAATGAGTGATTTCCTCAAAGAGTACTCCGGTCGACGCAGTCGTCATCATTTGATATCTCAAGTGAGGGAGATGGCTAATGATGCCGGCGTCATCATTGACACTTTCTTCTTCATAGGGAGCGAGGAGTTGGAGTCCGTCCGCCTCAACAATTTCCTCGGAGAGATTGAGTCCATCCGGAGTAGGTTCCGGGAAGTAAACCTTCAATCTCCGGTTGAGGAGGAGGAGGAACATGTTCGACGAAATGCTCCTTACAAAGGTGATGAGGACGTCGTCCGTGTGGTGGGATTGGAGAAAAAAGTGGAAGAACTGATACAGAAATGTGATTTACATGGGGAAGTAAGGCATATTGTTTCGATGATACATGGCATGGGTGGGATCGGAAAGACAACTCTTGCAAGACAAATATACAATCATGCAATTGTGGTGGAGCAATTTGAACGCCGTGCTTGGGCGTTTGTGTCTAGTGAGTACAATATAGAAGAGGTATTTAGGGTACTAATACGGCAAGTGGCAGACCTTACGGAAGAGAAGGAGAAAGTTATGGAGAGGATGAAAGCGAAAAGCCTAAGACGGATGCTTAGCCAACACCTGCGGGGAAAGCGGTATTTCATAGTTCTCGACGATGTGTGGGATGATAACTGCGTCTACGAAGTCGATGCTGCTTTATCAAGAGCAGGTATGTCCATTTTATTCCTAATAGTATACCTTTTATACTAGATCCGACCCGAATTTGACTACATAGTGCATATGTTCTCGAAACCCGTCGAGTATACTTTCAAACAATCCAAGCGAAGATTCTATTGCATTATTAAATGAGTTATTGCTGTTTGACTTGAGACTGTCAAAACATTTCAAAATCTGTGAAGGCCAATTGTTTTACTAGTATTTAGTCTATTTCCGAGATAAATTGGAGAACTTCCAACTTTTGCTTGAACTATCTTTCAAGTTTCTTTATTTTTTTTTCATGCATTTCAATGGTCAGTAGTCAATATTTATATTTAATATAGTCTAGGAAGTTGTGGAGTAAAAAGAAATCATTTATTTTGTTTTGAGATGATGTATTGGGCTGAAGAAAATTGAGTGGTATATCAGATATTTGAGTCTCTTGACATATTTTCAGAAGAAAGTTTCTTCTCTTTAACTCTTAAATTTTCAGTGGATTTCTTAAGGGGTCAAGTTGCTATAATCTCTTAGGTGGATTCAATAGAGTGATGAGCCTTTTTTTTAGTGTTTCGTTTTGGTATCGAATTGTTTTTTATGTTTATTTTTAAGAAATGTTTAAAGCAAATTTAGTGGCTCATTTAGAAATCTCATGCTAAATACGTTTTTGTTCTAATAGGACTCAATCCGGGTATACTGCTGGTTACCGGGCGCTCTCCAGATATAGGAGTATTCGTCGACGATCATTGGGAGTTAGGCCATTTGAGTTCTGATGCAAGTTGGCAATTGTTCTTAAAGACGGTATTCATCTGTCACAACAAATGCCCGAAGCACTTGGAGAAAATAGGGAGACAAATCGTGAAAAAGTGTAACGGTCTGCCATTAGCAATAAAAGAGGTGGGGAGGCAGTTGGCAACAAAGGGACAGTCAGAAAGTGAATGGGAAGAGTTTCTAAAATTTGATTATAGTGAAACTATAGGATCATTGGAGTTGAGTTACCACACATTGTCTCCAGAATGCAAGTCATGTTTCCTGCACATGAGCTTTTTCCAAGAAGGTACAACTATCAGAACACAAAGGTTTACACATATTTGGAATGCTGCAGGAATGGTCACACGAGTAGATGAAAGTAGAAGAATGGAGGTAACAGCAAAAACTAGCATTCATAGTTTGTCTAGAGAATGTATGATCATGGTGTCGGACCGGGAAACCTTTAAAAGCTTTTGCATTGATGGTTTTCTTCACCAGATAAGCATCACAAAAGCACAAGAGGAAATTGGTTTCGAGATCCTTGGGAAGGAACAACATTGTCCATCACATTCGAAACCTCGTCATCGTGCTATCTATTTTGGAAGAGAAAAACCCAATTACTCTGTGAATCAAGACAAACATCTTCTCTCTCTTTTCTTCTACGGAGGTGGTAGTTTTGATACGAGTCTATCCTGTTGGGAGAGTTTTGAGCAGCTAAGGATACTAGACTTTGAAGGGTTTGGCTTGAAAAGTTTATCAGGAACAGTGTGTGAATTGAGCAGACTACGATATCTAGGATTGAGGGACAACTACATACAAGAGCTCCCCAACACATTGGGTCGCTTGAAAAATCTCGAGGTTCTGGATATTGCACTCAACTTTATGATTGAAGTACCAGACATGATATGGGAGATGGATAGCCTTCGTCACCTCTACATGTCTGATATTATTTGTCGGACGCCTTTGAAGATAGACTCCTTGAAGCATCTCCAAACATTGACATACATCTCAGTTGATAATTGGACGTTTGAGCGTTCCAATTTGGAAAAGATGACTAGTCTCCGCAAATTGGGCATAGAGGGATTGAATGAAAACTCTGATGTGAGCAAGCTTTTCGTGTCATTGGCTGAGTTTAAGAATCTTAAATGTCTTATCTTAAGAGGGTCTCGTTTCGGGAGCATGCCCCCATTGGATGGTCTTAGTAATCTTCATTGTCTTACTACACTCAAATTGGATGGTCGTCTTACCATGCTACCTAAATTCCCTCCAAAAATTGAATACTTGATCTTAGTGAATAGTTGTCTTGATGAGGACCCTGTGCCACAACTGCGGCTGATGGTACCCGACTTACGCTCACTTGTACTGAAGAATGCATACACTGGTCAAGAAATGGCGATCTGGCAACATGGATCCATGTACATCAGAGAATTGTGGCATCTGAGAAATTTGAAACTAGGAGATAACGTAAATGGCCTGCCCAGTCTATTAGATATTTGTAGTTGCCCGAATCTAGATAATATACCTGAAGAGATTACTAGTTTTGGTGAGCGGAACTTGGACGAGTTGAAGATGGTAACAACCAGAAAGATCGCAAAACTGATCCGACAGTCACACATTAACGCCAAAACATATTTGGATATTCAGCCATAGGTGGAGGTAGTATGTTTGCATGTTGTTCTATTATTTAAACTTTTCTTCTTTCATTCGAGAGGCAAATGGAATTATTACCATTTTCTTGTAAGTAGTAACAAGAGAATTTGATGTGCACATAAGATAAATCTCCTTGATCTTTTTTGGATCGAAATCTTTTGATCTTTCCTAATGTAGCTTGTGTCATGTGCACTTCCGTACTATTACCTAGAGTGCACGGTATTGGGCATTTATACGATTATACGAAGAAAAGCAACAACGAAAAAGCAATAAAAATAAATAATATGTTCAACCAATTAAATTTGTAAGGCTACATATGAGGCACTACCAAGCATGAAATTTCACTATATTCGATAATAAGCGACTGTTACATAGATGACTATAATTTTACATGGATAAAATTTTTATTTCCTGGGTAAATCCACAAATTAAATATGATTATTCTCTCCTATTGTAAGTACATGAATCGTGAAGTGTCTTGACTCATCAATCAAATAGATGAATTTTTCAAAGAGTTTATTATATGACGATCAAGTCGATTTCATGATTATAAGTTCATCCTGTATGAGAACATGTAGAGCCTCGATAAAATTATATATATTCTCTACATCTTCAAGAGTCATGCTATATATCAAAATAGATTTTGTTGTGGGATCCCTAGGTCAGTTTCATTCCATTTGGGATTATTAGGACTAAGCTTAACAAATTGACTTGCTTTATATATATATATATAGTTAAACCTCAATAAATTAATATTCGAAAAAGTAATAATCTCGCTAAAATAATCATTTTTTCCGGTCTCGTTATGGGTCAATGCACTAAAATAATATTCGATAAAGTAATGTTCATACTTAATGTCCATCATACTGAAGAATGCATTCACCGGTCAAGAAATGGTGATCTGGCACCAACACACGAGAGAATTGTGGCATCTGAGAAATTTGAAACTTGGAAATAAGGTACACAACTCGCTCAGTCTGTTAGATATTTGCAGTTGCCCGTATTTTGATAATATACCGGAAGAGATCATTGGTAGAGTGGAAGTTGGGCGAGTTGAGGATGGTAACAACCAGAAAGATTTCATAACTGATCAGCCGGTCGCACATCAACTGCGAAACATATTTGGATATTCAACCATAGGTGGAGTTAGTATCTGTTTGCATTTGTTCTGTTAAACAACACAGAAAAATCAATAAAAATAAATGATTTGTTTACCTAATTAGGCTTTAGAGCTCTTCCAAAGCTTCAAAGGCTTGAGCTAGCTACTAATCATTTTAGTGCTGAAATCCTTCAAGATTTTAGCCTTTCCACTTCTGTTTGTTTCGTAGATTTGTCGAGGAATCGGATCGATTAGGATTTGCCTTCTAGTATCTTCTGCATTCCTACTCTCCAAACGCTCATGGCTGCATCCAACAAGATGGATGGAAAAATCCCAGGCAGTTCCAAGATTGCCCTTCTCTTTCTGTTCTTGATCTTTCATACAACTCCTTTTCCAACCTAATTCCACAAAGCATTGCTTCTTGTGATAAATTAGTGAGTTTAGTGGAGAAATCCCAAAAGCTTTAGCCCAAATGCCAACCCTTTCAATTCTTGATCACTCAAGCAACTCCCTTGTGGGAAAAATCCCCAAAAACTTTGGTTCCTCGCCCGCTCTCGAAAATCTCAATGTATCGTGGAATAAACTCGCGTGCCCGGTTCCGAACACCGGAATCTTGATGACTATAAATCCAAATGACCTAATAAGCAATGCTGGCCTATGTGGAGCTATACTCCCACCTTGCTCACTATCCACCATCCCTCCACCTAAGCATAGCAAAGCCCATGCCAAACACATAATCATAGGCTTCATTGTAGGAATTGCAGTGATTCTAACTACAGGGGCTGCAGTTTTCACTATAAGGCAAATCTACACAAAGTGGTACCTCTGCAACGACTCCTTCACAGATTGGTTAAAGAAGAGCAACTCAGAGTGGCCGTACAGGTTAGTAGCATTCCAAAGGCTAAATTTCACAAGTGGAGAGATTCTATCCTCTATAAAGGAGGCGAACATAATCGGCATTGGTGGGACTGAAACCGTATATAAAGCCGAAACACAACGGCCGTACTCTGCCGTAGAGGTGAAGAAGCTGCACAAATCAGAAGCACCAGATTTGGAAAGTGGAGATGATCTTTTTGGAGAAGTGAATCTCTTGGGAAAGTTAAGGCATAGAAATATAGTGAGGCTATTAGGCTATCTACATAACGAGGCCGACGTTATGATGTTGTACGAATACATGCCTAACGGTAGCCTCGGTGAGGCCCTGTACGGGAAGCAGGGCGGGCGGGTGTTGGTCGATTGGCTGTCGGGGTATAATCAGGGCCGATCCTGAAATTCCAGATGCCCTAGGCGAAAAGCAAAAACGGAGCCTCTAATTGATGCTTTGTAAACCATATGTATAGTGAAAGCTAGCACATGCTTTCATATTTGTGTACCTACATAACTTTAAAAGTAGAAACCGTACAATGCAACAAACTTTAAAAAAGAATCGAATATTTATTGAAATAACTTAGATCTTCTAGCACTTTGAGATGCAGAACTATCAATAACATCATCAAGATCAAAATTTTCCAATACCTCATTTTCAATACACAAAATTACTAGTCCATTTAACCTTTCTTGAGACATAGTCGAACGCAAATATAATTATATCAATTTTAGTTTTGAAAAACTTATTTCTGCTGAAGCTACAGTAACAGGTATAATCAACAATATTCTATATGCAATAGAACATTAAGAAAACAATCTGAAGCTCTAACAAACTCAAGAACTTCACCAATTGACTTTATTTCTAAAGGTAAACATATTTTCTGGGCAACATATTGTACTCACACATCACAAATTACACAAATACGACACAAAACCAAAACCCCTATTCTAAAAAATTAGCACAAATTGGAAGCACAAAACTTAATTTAAAGAGAAATTAACACAAAATGAAACGGAAAAACCTGATTATAAAGGGGGAATTTCAACGAATTAAGGAGAGAGAATAGTGAAGACGGATCATGAAAGAGAGGAGAGCCGACTGGTGAGTGGTGGCCCAGCCTGCCTAACCGCCCACCTAGGCTACGGGACGTTTCGTTTTGCATTTAATGTTGTACAGTATAGAGAGTGCGAGAGAGATTCGATGCTGCATTGCAAGAAATAAAAATAAAATGTGTCATTAATAATTGAAGTCGGCCTCCTCACAACTCACGTATTTGTTATGTGGGCAATGAGCTCATATTAATTTTTAAGAAGTCACAATATTGAATCTTGGAAATGGGCTTATAATATTTTTTTTAGTGGAAATATATCAATATACCCAAAATCAATTATAAAAACACAAAAATACCCATTCACTAAATTTAAATTCATAAAATACCCAATATTACCATAATACCCTTGTTTTTTTTATCAAAACCACTATTTCTTTACTTTTTTGCACAGTTTTCGAGTTAGTCAAATAAAAAAACTGTGTGGGCCCAGGATGAAAAGGTGGTTGGTGGGAGCTTTTTAAGGGTGTTGGTGGAAGTTTTAAAAAAAAGGTGGGGTTAATTTTGTAAATTTGGGTATATTGTGAATATAGTTATAGTAGTTGAGTATATTTGTTTTTGTTTTAGTAGAAATGGTTAGTTAAGCAAATGTCCCTTTTTTTTATATAAATGGGCTCAAAATAACTATGGACTCAAATTAATTTTTTTTTAACGGGCTACTTTGTATCGGACCGTATTTTAGATTTCTGGGCCCCTTAAAACTGGGGGTCCTAGGCAAAAGCCCCACCTGCTATAATCTTGCTGTCGGATAGCACAAGGCCTTGCTTACCTTCACCATGATTGTCATCCTCCGATTATTCATCGAGATGTGAAGTTGAATACGAGATTTTGAGGCAAGGATTGCTGATTTTGGGCTTGCAAGGACCATGCTGCATAAGAATGACACTGTTTCTATGGTGGCTGGATCCTATGGTGGCTAGATCCTGTGGCTACATTGAACTAGGTATTAATCGGAATCTACGTCTGAAAAGATCGATATTTTCGCCTTCGTTATTGCTCATGAATAGTTTTTATACAGTTATACCTCTTAAAAGTAATATTTGGTAGTATATACATAATAGATACGTTAGTTATAAAAACTAAGTCGAAGTATTGAATTTAGGAAAACTCGATAGTTTTGTGAAATTTAATTTCTCTTATATTTTAGCTTCACATAATTTGAAAGGTTTAATTTGTTGGATTACAAAGCTGCTATTAAAGTCGGAAACAAACAAATGAGTCGGAAAAATGAATACACAACAAAATGTTTAAAATAAATCTTCGTTGAGTCGAGGGTAGCCATAGGCGGAGGGAGGTGGTGGTTGGTGTGGGCGGCCGCCACCATCGAAATTTGAGCAATAAATATTTTTCTTCTTTTTTTAATTAAGTTATTTTATAAATTAATAATTTAGATCACACTAATTTAATATTCCATATTAATAAAATAAGTGAGCAATTATTTTTTTTAATTTTAAATAAAAACGGAAGTGTAGACAATCAACTCTAATTTAATAATAATGGTAAAATAAATAAATTATTATTTCTTTATTTTTAACAAAGATGTAAGACAATATTTTACTAATTGAGATTTCTTGCAGTTTGTATTTTATTTCTCTTCTCATTTTTTGCTGTCTTTTTCTTCTCCAATCTGGCAATCTCTAGAAATGTCAATGAAAAAAATATCAGTCACAGTTTTAAAATGTCTAAGAAATACTCCATCCGTCCTAAATATATATGTCTACTTTCTTTTTTCGTTTGTCCCAAATCTATATGGCTATTAACAATTGTTTTGTATCTAACTAAATCTTTCATCAACTTTAATAGATCTAATTAATATGATAATATAGTAAAAAACTATTTTATCCAACTTTTATAATAGCAAACACAATTATGACATTAACTTTTTGGTAATTTACTTTAATTTCTCAAATTTCAATATCAACATTTATTTAACTTTCGTATCATTAATTTTTTCTTAATCTATGTGAAAAAGCAAATGAATATATAAAATAGGGACGGAAGGAGTAAAAATATATCATTATTTGATGAGTTTTGTATTTTATTGATATTCATTATGTTTGATGTTCTTATTGTACTTTTGTCTTCCTTATACTCGTTGTTATACTATAAATCCAAAAAAAAAATTTGTCGGGGGCTCTGCCCCCGAACCCCCGATAAATTTCGCCCCCGCCAACAAAAAATCCTAGCTCCGCCACTAAGGGTAGCTTCTATCCGCAAGACAAAATACGCCCCGGTAGTGCTCTCAGTGTTGGCGTATCGTCCCCAAAGATAAAACGACAATGTCTCGAGGATTGCAGCACCGCAAGATCTACGAGCTCCGGCGAACTGGACTTTCCGGCGAGGACAGGAGCTGCTGAACAATTATTGGAGCTAAGTGAGCCAAGATGCAGATTTCAGGTGTGTGCTGCTGGACCATTAACTCGTTACGCTTGGGTGTGGTAGGTGCACTGCCCCACGAACTGGATCAGGCCACTAATGTTGAACTGGGTCAATCCACACAAGTCCAACAACCAAGTCTACGGACCACCCAAAGGACCAATTGCCAAGATCCAAGTCCAAATCCATGGACCCGAAACGGAGTCGGGGCGGACGCGGGCTCGGGCGCGGCGAGCGCGGGCTCGGGCGCGGCCGACGCGGGCTCGGGCGCGGCCCGACGCGCCGCGTATGAGGCGGTCGGCGAAAAGGCTCGCGCGCATGAGTATGTGTGTCCCAAGCCCACCACATGTCATTTTGTTATCTCCTACTAAATGGTAGAGACTTAAATACCACACAAAACATTACACATTAATCAATGTGGGATATTGATTAATGTAATTACTCTCCAAAACCCGAATTAGGTAAGTTTCTCCACTTTAGGTAATATATTAGTTTTGTCCCCCCAAACTTCGAGTTAAGCACACTATAATTATCTACTCGAAACGTAGATCGACGTCATATATCTCAATTCATAAATCGGATATATATCGAGGTTCGAAAATACGATCGACATGGGCTGAATTTTGCCCAAGTCATATTAGCATTAAATGCTAATACCATTTCCATAATAACCAATTTATTCATATATAAATATAAATATATTTACACCTTCGATTTTCCAACATAGTCTTTGATAACAAAGATTTGGATGTTTAGATGACATTATATTTAGTTTTTGTTATTGAATCGCTAGCGGAAGAAGAAATTATTCAATCAGTACTGATGATGAGAATGTTTGTGAACTAGGTGAATGATAGTGTTGTTGTTATAAATGAATCGTCAAAGAAGCATTTCAAACATAAGTCATCTTAAGATGGAAGTTGCTACGACACGATTCTGAAAGTTGTGTATTATGTTCTACAAAGAGTTAAGGATTGTGATTATTTTGATTTAGGTGGAAAGAAGAAACAATCAACTTGCATATATACATATTTCTAAATCAACTCTTTTATTACTCTATATCTATTATAGGATTTAAACTTCTTTTCTATTGACCGAAGTGGGATGTGAAAAAATTATTACAAAGTCGAGGTTATTACTTTATCGAGGTTCTAATTATATATCTCTTTCGCCTACAGAATATGGATACACTCTGAAGGTTGATGAGAAGAGTGACATATACAGCTAGGGAGTTGTCCTTCTTGAGCTTCTAACAGGAATAATGGCATTAGACCCTTCATTCGGCGAGTCAATAGACATAGTCGAATGGGTTCGACGAAAGATGAACAGCAAAGCCAAAGCAGAGACAGCCTTGGATCCAGACATAGCAGGAAATGCCAGCATGTGCAAGAAGAGATTATTCTTGTGCTCAAGATTGTACTCCTCTGCACAGCTAAGCTCCCCAAGGAGAGGCTGTCGATGAGGGATGTTATAACGATGCTTGGAGAGGCGAAGCCGAGGAGGAAGAGCATCTGCCAGAGCTGGGGGTATACTTCGAATAAGGAGAAATTGATATTCGCACATTCACTTGTTTTATTTGTGTTGTAGTTAGAGTTTAAACTTATTAGTTTGTTTAGATGGTTTGAAGTTTGATTAACTTGTATCCATAATTGTAAATTTTAATCAGTTGTTTTTACCTTTTTAATGTTAAGAGCAAGAGCAAGCAACATGCGTACAAGATAAATCTCAATGATACTTTTAGGTTGTGTTCTTTCTTAATGCAACTTGTGTCCGTTGTACTTACATACAATTACAGAGCAGAGTGTTGTGAATTTCAAAACGGTTATAAGAAGAAAAATAATAAAAAGCCAGGACTTGTTCATTCAATTCAAAAGATTGCGTTTGAGGCTATTACTAAGCCAAGATTTTTTACTATGTTTCATACTGAGCAGGGGGTCATGAACAAGACTATTTATATTCGGATTGTAAACATAATTATAATATTACATAGATGTGAAAAAATTCCTTAAAAGTTTTACTTGGGGCGGCAACCAACTCTGAGTTATATCATGAGTCGGGTGAAAGGCAAACACAGAACTCAAGCTCCATAATGCATTAAGGAGACGTGCACGGTATAATCAACCATTCAAAGATGAGTCAACTCTCTTCATGTAACACCCCAAAATTTTCAACGTAAAATGCACTGCATATTTATTCATGTATGTTATCAATTGTTTTAGTTCTGTAAATCGCGCCTTAGAAATAAAAATAAAAATTAAAGCATCTATTTTTTTCTTCATTAAATCATTTTTGTAAATTTATTTTGGAATTTTGAATATGTTAATTTATATCATATTATGATAATTTTTTTATTTTTGAGATATAAAACATGATAGAATTATGAAGCAATAATAATATTTATTTATTTGGATTTCTTAAAGGATTTATGAAAGGATATAATATTTTATATTATATTAAGTTATTAGAAGATAATTTGAAATTATGTTTTGTGAATAAAATAAATATTATATTTGTGATATAAATGTTTTAGAATAAAATCTAGTTGTGGTTATCCATATCCTAATTAATCTAAGATTGAATCTCTTATATGGTAAGTGATAGAATAAATTAAAGATAAAATATATGGACGAAAATAATTATGGATAAAATATATTTAATATATTTTATTATTAGGGATGTTTAGATAATTTATTTTAAACCTATAAATACACCCTTAGTCGTCCATAAAATAGTTTCACATAAACTTTTTGAAAATCTGCCAGCATATATGCGAACTGTTTCAAGAATTATTTACATACTTTCCCGGAATCATATTGTTGTGAAATTTTAGGCAAAGCTTCCTAGGTATGTCTAGTATACTCTACTATTTGTTTAGAATTTTAAAAGTGTGATAAGTATTTATTATAAATTGTTATTCGTAACCTGCTAGTTTTTGACAGCATGTCCATGAACTTGATATAAAAAATGTTTTTCATGTTTTATTTATGATTTATTAGACCATGATGAATTTTCATGGGATATAATATATGTTGGGTCATTCATATTAAAAATTTGGAATTTTTAGGATACGTTTTCTATTTACTTGTTAATTTGTTTCATGATGTGTCAAATCTTTTGTCAACATGCATGTAGATTGAAAAACAAAAATTTTCATTTTACTATTAAATGAATTATTGATCATGATAAGTTTTACTATGATGGTATATATGACATGTTGTTCATGTTAGAGATCTATTATTGATCATGTGTTTAATATACTTAAGTTTGTTACAATATGAAACCATTAAAATTTCATGTTAATAAGTGTATTATGTATGATATATGTTTGTTTGATTATTTTGATCTATGTATATTTATGAATTATTGAAATTGTTGATGCATGCATGAAATTCCATGTGCAAATTATTAAGATTTAATTCCATGTTTAGGACCGGCGCACAAGACTTAAACACTTGATATCCATATTTTTTCATCAAGTCAAGGTTAAGGTGGAGAATGTTATCGTTTATCTTTATTATATGTTGCGCTCGATATTTCATGTGATTATGACAGGCATGAAAGGATGGGATCGAAATCGGATCCTAAATAAAAGGCAAGGGTCGAAATCGGACCCTAAGTTCGAAATCGGATCCTCAATGAAAGTCAAGGGTCGAAATCGGTCCCTATGTTCGAAATCGGATCCTCTATGAAAAAGTTTATGTGGTCTGTGTGGCCAAAGTAAAAGTTCATGTGGTCTGTGTGACCAAATTACAAGTGCAAGTGGTCTGTGTGGCCGAGTATTTCTTTCAATGATCTAATTTTCCATGTCTTATCGGTGTGATATATAATTTAAGTAAATGTGTACATCTCCCACTGAGTAGTTGTACTCATCCCTATCATTATAACATTTTTCAGGAAAAGGCTCGGCCGATGCGTAGAGGTGTTTGGTGGTGATGGTCACATGAAGAAGGATTTATGAAATTGATTATTACATTAACTAGTTTTATCATGAACTGTGTATTTTTTTGAGAACTTGTTTTATTTAAGACTTCCGCTGACTATGAAAAAAAAAATCTAAGTTTCGAAATGATTCTTTTCCATGGAAATATTTTGAAAGAATTAAAATATGCACGTTACGCATGAAGTAACGTCTCTAGTTAAGTTTTGAAAAATTGGGGCGTTACATCATTCATAACAAATTAAAGATACAAATGTTATTTAGTCAAGTATGGTTTACATATATGGTAATTGCAAGTTTTTCTTCTCATTCAAAAAAATGTTACTCCCTCCGTCCCATTTAACATGACACGTTTATTTTCGGCACGATAATAAAAAAAGTGGATGAGAGAGGGGTAAATGATAAAGTAAGAGAGAGAAGATGAATTAGTTTGTGAGAGAGTAAATGGTAAAGTATGAGAGAAAAATGATAAAATAGGAAAAAAAATGAAAAAGTAAGAGATAATTTAGTACTCCCTCCGTCCCAGCCGAGTGAGTGGTTGTTTGTAAATGAGTGGATGATTGTGTGTAAAAAGATAAGTTCCACAAAGAAAAAATAGGAGTTTGTGTAGTAATTATTTTCCTTTTTAAGAAACACGTCCCGAAAAGGAAAACATGTCATTTTTAAATGAGACAAAGGAATACAATTTAAATATGGCCGGTGCTAACATTTCGGGAGCTGTGTCCATGATATAAATAAAAGGGATAAGGTGCAAATATGCCCTTCAACTTCATCTTGAAGAGCAAAAATACCCCTAATGTATGTTTAGGTGTAAAAATACCCTTGAAGTTAATATTTTAGAGCAAAAATATCCTTAAAGTTAATATTTGAGAGCAAAAACACCTTCAACTATTTTATGCACAAATACTAAAAAAAAAAAAGCCCATTATAACCTCCCAAAATAATTATTTTAACTTAGAAATTAAAATGTTCATATTTTCTAGTATATATACAAAATGAAACTTTAAAATATCAACAAAGCATAAATTCAACAACTTAAAATATTAACAGAAAATAATAATTAAAAATAAATTGATTAGGATGGATGAAGATAAAACGGTAATTAACGTAATAATTACAAGTAATTAACTAAATAACTATTACTATTGTTTTAAAACTCAACAATTTAAATATCGAGTATAATTAACAACTATTATTAGTGAAGATGAGACATAGAATATTAACAATATTAATTACTAGTCAAATCAATATATTATTTATTATCGATGTTTTCTATACTTTTTATCCAAGTTTGCTTGAAATTTTGTTTGCTGACAATAATTTATTTTAAGAGTTCTCAGTTTTCATTTTAATATAAAGTTTCCATCTAAAATATAAAATAAAGATAGCACAGACGAAATTCATTATTATTATTGTTATTATTCATTACTATATATGCTTTAAAAAATAAATATTTAAATTATGAAATTAAATGAGTTTTTTAGTAGTTTATAATTGAAATAAAATGTTAAAAGAATTGATTTTTAACAAATTAAATCATCTTAGGGTGTTTTTGCTCTCAAATATTAACTTTAAGGATATTTTTGCTCTCAAATGTTAACTTTAAGGGTATTTTTGCATCTAAACATACATTAAGGATATTTTTGCTCTTCAATGTAAAGTTGAAGGGCATATTTGCACCTTATCCCTAAATAAAATAATATTAGGGCCCTAGTGTGCATTCTTATATTATTATTATTATTTAATTTTTTTCTGTATAGTAATTGGGCTAGTAAATGCAAGATGGGCTATGTTAACAAATAGTATTGAGGAAAAGTTGGATCGTGGGCCAAATATAGAATTACATTTTTTTCCTAGGCTAAATGAGTCTCGGCCACTTCAACCTTAATCTTCATTCGACTCCTCCTCCTGCGGCGCTCAACATCAAGATTCAGTGCCAAATTCAACCAAGAACCGGGAGGTCGATTAGGAGCTGAATTGCCTGAAACTGCTTGCAGCTCTCGAAATCTATCATCCCGTCCCTTCAAATTACCAGGTTTGTTTATTCTTGCATTTCGATAAACTCCATCTTTAATCCATGCGTTCAGTTCCCACTTCCCTTGTTTGGTTTATTGTTTCTTGTTCAATTGTCCCCCATTCTTCTTCAAGTGGCCCAGAAGCTATAGAATATCAAACGGCTTCTTTTTAAAGTTGTAATCTTCTTACTCACTTGAGTTTTTTTTTTTTTAATTCATTTTCGATGCTAGATTGTTCTTGAGTTGATGATTGATTCACAAATCTTGTGTGTCAAAATGGGTCTGTACCGAAAGTCGTTGATCAGAAGAACGTGAGCAGAGAATAAAAAGGTGCCAAAGAGTTTGAAGGCTAAAAAGTAAGAATTGAAACGCCGTGAAACATGGCTGAGTTTGTGATCTCATCGGCGATAAGTCTGCTCGATTCTTGGCTGTACGAGGAGATGTACCTAATATTCCCGGAGTACGAGACTTTGATAAATAAGAAGGCGGCTATCCTGAAAGGGTCGGAGGAGCATCTACAAGGACTAAAAAGTGATCTCAAATTAATGCTCGATTTCCTCCGAGAGTACTCCGGCAGCCGCAGTCGTCATCATTTGATATCTCAAGTGAGGGAGATGGCTCACGATGCCGGAGTCATCATGGACACTTTTGTCTTCATAAAGAGCGAGGAGTTGGAGTCCGTCCGTCTCAACAATTTCCTCGGAGAGATCGAGTCCATCCGGAGTAGGTTCCGGGAAGTAAACCTTCAATCTCCGGTTGAGAAGGAGGTGAAAGATGTTCGACGAAATGCTCCTTACAAAGGTGATGAGGACGACGCCTGCGTGGTGGGATTGGAAAAAGAAGTGGAAAAACTGATACAAAAATTTGATTTCTTTGGGGAGAAAAGGTATCGCCTGTTGATGATAAATGGCATGTGTGGGATCGGAAAGACAAATCTTGCAAGACAAATATACAATCACGCAGTTGTGGTTGAGCAATTTGAGTGCCGTGCATGGGCGTTTGTTTCTAGTGAGTTCGATACGGAAGAGGTTCTTAGGGTACTAATACGACAGGTGGTAGAGCTTAGGGAAGAGGAGGAGGAAGTTATGGAGGAGATGGATGTGGAAAGCCTAAAACAGATGCTTCGCCAACACCTGCAGGGAAAGAGGCATTTCATAGTTCTCGATGATGTGTGGAATCATGACTGCATTACACATGTCCATGATGCTTTACAAACAGAAGGTATGCCAGTTTTTTTGCTAATAGTATGCCTTTTAAACTGCATCCGACTAGAGCAGATCCAAATATATGAATTACTACTAGGTGGGCTAAATCTATAATTATTTGCGAACTCGTTTTGTATAATTCGTGGAATGGTTTTAGAATATATTAATTAGATCTATAAATTTCTTGGATTTTAGAGGGTTTTAAGTAATTTTAAATTAATTATGATACAAATAAGAATCCCCCCCATATATAAAGAGAAAAGTCATTGCTTCCAAAACAGTTTAACAATTGGATCGAACTTTAAACATTAATAAATTGATTCTATTGGGCTTCAATTGGACTACATGGTTCATATGTTCTCGAGTATAATTTCTAACAATCCAAGGGAAGAGTCTATTGGAGCATTGTTAGACGAGTCTGTCAAAACAATTCAAAATCTGTCAAGTCCAAGTGTTTTACTATTTATTTAGTGTATTTATTGGAGACCTTCTAACTTTTGCTTGAACTATCTTTCAAGTTTCTTTATTTTTTTTCATGCATTTCAATGGTCAATAGTCTATATTTACATTTAATATAGTCTAGGAAGTTATGGAGTAAAAATGGGTCATTTATTTTGTTTTGGGATGATGTATTGGCCGATGAAAATTGAGTGGCATATCATATATTTTCTATAATCTCTTTGGAAGATTCAATAGAGTGAGGAGGGTTTTTTTATTATTTTTGAATGTTTTGTTTTGTTGCATCCTTTCTTATCCTCTTTGGATATCAAATTATTTTTTATGTTTACTTTGAAGAAATGTTTTAAGCAAATTTTGTGGTTAATTTAGAAATCCTATGCTAAATACAGTTTTGTTCTTATAGGAGGCAATTGGGGTAGACTGCTGGTTACAGGACGCTCTAGCAATTGGGGATCATTAGTCAACTATAGTTTGAAGATGGATCATTTGAGTTCTGATGCGAGTTGACAATTGTTCTTAAGGACGGTATTCATTTTAGACAACAAATGCCCCAGACACTTGGAGGAAATAGGGAGACAAATCGTGAATAAGTGTAACGGTCTGCCATTAGCAATAAAAGAGGTGGGGAGGGAGTTGGCAAGAAAGGGACAGTCAGAAAGTGAATGGGAAGAGTTTCTAGAATTTGATTATAGTGAAACTCTAGCATCATTGGAGTTGAGTTACCACAAATTGTCTCCAGCATGCAAGTCATGTTTCCTGCACATGTGCTTTTTCCAAGAAGGTACGACAATTAGAAAACAAAAGTTTATGCATATTTGGAATGCTGCAGGAATGGTCAAACGAGTAGATGAATTTGGAAGAATGGAGGATGACGCAGACATGTACATTTGTAGTTTGTATCGTGAAAGTATGATTATGGTGTCGGATGAGGTAACATCTAAAAGATTTTGCATTGATGGTTTCCTTCACAAGATAAGCATCGCAAAAGCACAAGAGGAAATAGGTTTCGAGATCCTAGGGAAGGAACGACATTGTCCATCACATTTGAAACCTCGTCATCGTGCTATCTATTTTAGAAGAGAGAAACCCAATTACTCTGTGAATCAAGACAAACATCTTCTCTCTCTTTTCTTCTACGGAGGTGGTAGTTTTGATATGGGAGTATCCTGTTGGGAGAGTTTTGAGCAGCTTAGGATACTGGACTTTGAAGGGTTTGGTTTGAAAAGTTTATCCGGGATAGCGAGTTCATTGAGCAGACTACGATATTTAGGCTTGAGGGACAACTACATACAAGAGCTCCCAACCACATTAGGTCACTTGAAAAATCTCGAGGTTCTGGATATTGCACTCAACTTTATGATTGAAGTGCCAGACGTGATATGGGAGATGGATAGCCTTCGTCACCTCTACATGTCTGATATTATATGTCGGACGCCTTTGAAGATAGACTCGTTGAAGTATCTCCAAACATTGACATACATCTCAGTTGATAATTGGACGTTTGAGTTTTCCAATTTGGAAAAGATGACTAGTCTCCGCAAATTGGGCATAGAGGGATTGAATGAAAACTCTGATGTGACCAAGCTTTTCGCGTCATTGGCTAAGTTGAAGAAACTTGAATGTCTTATCTTAAGAGGGTTTCGTTTTAGGAGCATGCCTCTATTGGACGGTCTTAGTAATCTTTACAGTCTCACTACACTCACACTGGATGGACGCCTTAATAGGTTACCTAAACTTTCTAAAAGTAATCGTTTCTTAACCTTAGTTAATAGTTGTCTTGATGAGGACCCCGTGCCAGAACTGCAGCTGATGATACCTGACTTACGCTCGCTCGTACTGAAGAATGTATACACCGGTCAAGAAATGGTGATCTGGCAACAATACTCCATGTGCATCAGAGAATTGTGGCATCTGAGAAATTTGAAACTTGGAGATAACGCAAACAACCTGCGCACTCTATTAGTTATTTGCATTTGCCCGTATCTTGATAAAATACCGGAAGAGATTACTAGTTTTGGTGAGTGGAAGTTGGACGAGTTGAGGAACCAGAAAGATAGCAAAACTAATCCGACAGTCATACATTAACTCCGATATAGATTTGGATATTCAGCCATAGGTGGAGTTTGTATCTGTTTGCATTTTGTTTTATTCTTTAAACTTTTAAATTGAATCATTATCATTTTCTTGTAAGTTTTAATGACAAGTGAAGGAAATGTTGAAGAAGTCACTTTATGGGCTCCGTCAAGCTTCTCGCAATTGGTATCAAAACTTCACTGCGGCTCTTAAAATGATTGGTTTTCGGCAGTCCAAAGTCGACTATTCTCTTTTTATATATGAGAAGGAGACTACTTATCTAGTTTCTTTGATTTATGTTGATAACGTCATACTTCTAGGCATAGACCTTGAGCAAATCCAGGCTACAAAAAGACTATTTTCATGCATAGTTTAGTATTTAGGACATTGGCACGCTCAATATTTTTTGGGTATAGAGGTAGCCGGATCCTCTCCTAGTTTTTATGTTTTGTCAAAGGAAGTATACCCTTGACATTCTTGAAGAGAGTGACATGCAAGGATCAAAACCTTGCACTTCTTCGATGGAGCAAAATGATTGTTTTGATAAGAATGAGGATGGAGAGAAGGTCGATGCCGGGCAATATCGACGTCTTGTTGGTAGGTTGCAATACTCAATAATTACTTGTCCAAATATTTCAAAAGTCAGTGTACTTTGATATTTAAAGGAAGTTCTGGTCATGGTATTTTCTTACCGGTGGAAGGAAAACTAACATTGGAAGCTTATTGTGATTTTGATTGGGGAGGGTGCCCGCTTACTCGGAGGTCACGCATTGGTTATTTTATTACCCTTGGAGGAGCTCCTATTTCTTGGCGAGCTAAGAAACAAACAGTTGTTTCTCGTTCATTTATAGAAGCTGAGTATCGAGCCATGGCTGCAACAGTGAGTGAAGTACTGTGACTGCGTTGGCTCTTGAAAGATCTTCAAGTCGAGATTATCGATCCCACGACGTTTAGGGATAATCATGATGCCCGATATATTGCAGCGAACACAATTTTTTGTGAACGAACAAAAAATGTTGAGATGAATTGCTACTTTGTTCAAGAGGGTGTGGAATCCAAGGATATCATAACCTTACCTGTTTATTCACGATTACAACTTGCAGATATTTCCACAAAGGCTCTGGGAGGACATCAATTTACTTTTTTGCATAACAAGAGGTGTTTGTGATTTACACACACCATCTTGAAGTAGAGTGTTAGCAATGATTGAGATATTAGCGAGATACATTAGGCATGAGATCAGATCTTACTTCCTAAATATATGCTCATTATTGTTATTGTAATAATTGTATCATATTATTTCTTTGTTTTATTGCTTAGGGTAGGGTTTGCTCTCATTGTATTCATACGACTTTATTGCTTAATGATAGGTCAACAACTCGCGCTCAATATTTTGCTCTTCATATTACCTTTTATAAAACATTACTTATAAAAAAGTTAGTGGACCACTTTTATATGACATATGTGTCGTGGCATTACTATATTGCCTTGTTCAACACAATCAATTACAAATAATTGCAACTGGGTGTAACACCTTAAAATTAAATTTCACTACATATTTATTCATACATGTTATCAAATGTTTTCGTTTTGTAAGTCACGCCTTATAAATAAAAATAAAAATTAAAGCATCTATTTTTTTCATTAAATCATTTTTGTAAATTTATTTTGGAATCTTGAATATGTTAATTTATATCATATTATGATTATTTTATTTATTTTTGTGATATAAGTCATGATAAAATTATGAGGTAAGAATAATATTTATTTATTTTGGATTTCTTAAAGGATTTATGAAAAGATATAATATTTTATATTATATTAAGTTATTAGAAGATAATTTGAAATTATGTTTTGTAAATAAAATAGATATTATATTTGTGATATAAATATTTTAGGATAAAATCTAGTTGTAGTTATCCATAACCTAATTTATCTAAGATTGAATCTCTTATATGGTAAGTGATAGAATAAATTATATATAAAATTATATGGACGAAAATAATTATGGATAAAATATATTTGATATATTTTATTATTAGGGATGTTTAGATAATTTATTCTAAGCCTATAAATACACTCTTAGTTGTCCATAAAATAGTTTCACATAAACTTTTCGAAAATCTGCCAGCATATCTGCGAACTGTTTCAAGAATTATTTACATACTTTCCGACATCATATCGTTATGAAAGTTTAGGCGAAGCTTCCTAGGTATGTCTAGTACACTCTACTATTTTTGTAAAATTTTAAAAGCATGTAAATTGTTATTCGTAACCTGGCAGATTTTGACAACATGTCCATGAGCTTGATATAAAAATTATTTTTCATATTTTATTTATGTTTTATTAGACCATGATGAATTTTGATGGGATATATATATGTTGGGTCATTCATGTTAAAAACTTGGAATTTTTAGGATACATTTTCTATTTACTTGTTAATTTATTTCATGATGTGTCAAATCTTTTGTCAACATGTATGTAGATTGAAAAACAAAAGTTTTTATATTAGTATTAAATGAATTATTAATCATGACAAGTTTTACTATGATGGTATATATGTCATGTTGTTCATGTTAGAGATCTATTATTGATTATGTGTTTAATATACTTAAATTTATACTATATGAAACCATTAAAATTGCATGTTAATAAGTGTGTTATGTATGATATATGTTTGTTTGATTATTTTGATCTATGTCTATTTATGAATTATTGAAATTGTTGATCCATGCATGAAATTCCATGTGCAAATTATTAAGATTTAATTCCATATTTAGGACCGGCGCGCAAGACTTAAACATCTGATATCCATAATTTTTCATCAAGTCAAGGTTAAGGTGGGGAATGTTACTGTTTATCTTTATTATATGTTGTGCTCGATATTTCATGTGATTATGACATGCATAAAATGATGGGATCGAAATCGGATCCTAAATAAAAGGCAGGGGTCGAAATCGGACCCGAGGTTCAAAATCGGATCCTCAATGAAAGTCAAGGGTCGAAATCAGACACTAGGTTCGAAATCGGATCCTCAATGAAAATCAAGGATCGAAATCGGACCCTAAATTCGAAATCAGATCCTCTATGAAAATGTTCATGTGGTCTGTGTGGCCAAAGTAAAAGTGCAAGTGGTCTGTGTGACTGAGTATTTTCTTTCCATGATCTAATTTTCCATGTCTTATCGGTGTGATATATAATTTTGATAAATGTGTATATCTCTCACTGAGTAGTCGTACTCATCGCTATCATTATAATATTTTTCAGGAAAAGGCTCGACCGATGCGTAGAGGTGTTGGTGGTGATGGTCACACGAGGAAGAATTTATGAAAATTGATTATTGCATTAACTAATTTTATCATGAACTGTGTATTTTTTTGAGAGCTTGTTTTATTTAAGACTTCCGCTAACTATGAAAAAAAAACCTAAGTTTCGAAAGGATTTTTTTTCATGGAAATATTTTGAAAGAATTGAAATATGCACATTAAGCATGAAGGAACGTTCCTAATTAAATTTTGAAAAATTGGAGCGTTACATTGGCCTACAAATTGCTATTGTTTGTATTTGGGTCTCAAAAGTCATAGTCATTTTCAATTAGTACTGATTAAGGGGGTGTTTGCAAGAGCTTAAATTATTCAACTTATAACTTAATTTAAGGAAAAGCTGTTTTTGAGTG
This sequence comes from Lavandula angustifolia, assembly GCA_028984105.1. Lineage (NCBI taxonomy): Eukaryota > Viridiplantae > Streptophyta > Magnoliopsida > Lamiales > Lamiaceae > Lavandula > Lavandula angustifolia. Next base: position 1,666,446 of record CM054819.1, read on the forward strand.
TTTTCAACAGCTTAAATTCGAGAAAATTCTCTACATTTAAGTCAAATAAGTTAAAGTTGGTTAAGTTGGTTTTTACCAACTTCTCCAACTTAATGGCATATTTGTAATTTTGGTTAAACTGTGATTTGACATTTTACTTATAAATCACAAAATAAGCTACTACAGTATAAATGTTTGCAAACACTCTTTTTTCAACTTTTTCTGCTTTTAAGCAGTTTTGCAAACACACCCCAAATTCTCTAATATGCCACTTTTTCCAACTTCTCCTTAATTTAAGCACTTAAAAAAAGCTTAAGCTGTTGCAAACACCCCCTAAGACACATTAGGTAGAATAGCACATTTCCACGTTGATTACCGAGATAAAATCATTTGATCCATTTTTCAAGCAACTACTTTCATTTACTATATATTAAATTTAGGTCTATTTAATTGAGAATATTCATTTGAAAAATATTGTAATTTATTATATAGTGTAATAACTAGAATATGTGAAAAAAAATAACTACAACTTTAGTTTTCATTTTTGCTGAATTTCGATGACAGAAATTGAACAATTTTCTCAACCAAAGACAAGTCACACGTGAATATGTTTTGGTTTGCACGTGACCAAGTCGGAGCAAAACAAAATATCACGATCAATGGCATCAAAGGGTTCTTTCTCCGCTGATTCATAATTTAAAATTTACTAATGTCAAGGAGGCAACTCGGGAGCAGTGCGTAGATCACCTGCCACTGAATTTTATTTTAGCAATTGAATATTTGTAGTTTTTAGTTCGAGTTCGGCGGTGAAATGTCTATTTGTGTAAAGACAAACACATTTCTACCCCATTCTTATATTTAACTACACCATATACAAAAAAAGATTAAAATACCCCTACTTTTTCAATAAAGTCAATCTATGGGATGGTCCTATCATGGTCCGATCGGAGGGTCCGATCGGTCGGACACATCGGACATGGTCCGATCATGGTCCGACCGGTCGGACACATCGGACATGGTCCGATCATGGATCCGATCATGGTCCGATCATGTGTCCGATCATGTGTCCGATCACGCTCCGATCATGGTCCGATCACAGTCCGATCATGGTTCGATCATTACGGTCCTATCATGGTCCAATCACGGTTGGACATGGTCCTGACACTTTTCAGGTGAGAAAAGTGAAAAAGTGGTGATATTTTAGACAATTTGGGTATATAGTGGATAATTTTTATAAAGTTGAGTAATTTTGTATTTGATATAAGGTAGGTGGGTAGATATGTATAATAACACTTTTAGTTCCTCGAAAAGTCGTTGACCACACCAACGTGAGCATATAAAGATAAAGAGGTTCTTAAGGAAAGAAATAATAGTTGAAAAGCCTGAGCAATTACGCTTCCCGCACCTGATCAAGATTGGGTCTTATATTCAAATTTTACTTATTGTTTTATAGGTTGAGTTTGTTGCATTTAGTTTTTGAGCTATGATATGTGATGACTTTACATGTGGGTTGTTAAAATTTTCTATTTGACTTTTGAATCTTATTACATGCCCATCAATGGTGATTGATATATTTTGATTTTCTTAATTGTTAAATTGGCTATTAGTATAAGTGGTGATCATTGTTTTCATCAAATAAATCCTGCAAGAATTGCTAGAACTCAGATTAGTATAGCAACATATATCGAACACAGAGAACGGAGAATCTTGAACTTAAAATTCCTATTAATCGAGATTTTGGTTAGCAACCACGCAATTTTTGGATTCACTAAACTAGGCACGAAAACTAAATCACTAAAATTAAATGTTCGAATTTAACAAGCAAGAAAAACGGTCAGCAAAATGTTCCATATGCACGAACAATCGATCCTCGATACTAAAGATAAATTAATCCATTTAAATCAATTAGTTGTAGGATACCGTAATTAAACTGACACATCTCATATTCTCCCTTAATTAATCGGTAATCGCCATGATGAACATTGAAACGACTATAACCCTAAATTAAATGCAATCTACGTTGATGGACAACTAATAGATTTAATACCTAATCAGCCTTAAGAACTAAGGGAGCTCAATTTAGGAGCATACTCGTATGGTGGATATTTAATAGTTTCCTACTAAATTAATCATATTATTCATAAAATAATTTTACTATTTATTTAGCCTAATTCCACGAGAAAAAATAAATTAATTGTCTTAATATAACGCTGCTCCAACCCCCACCCCCCAATCACCTTAAACGGTTCCAAGTCCCAGTGTCAAGGCTTAAAATATTTATATATGTTTTGGTTTGCATGTGATCAAGTCGGAACGAAACAAATATCACGTGCAACGGCATCAAAGGACTCGTTCTCTGCTGATTCATAATTTAAAATTTACTATTATGATGGAGGCAACTCGGGAGCAGTGCGTCGTGGTCGTGGAGATCAATTGCAGCTGATATATATATATATATATATTTTAATGTTTAAATTGAAGATTTGTAGCAATGCTTCAAACTCGTTGAGTCAACACGTAGACTCAGACAAGTTTACTAATTGCGAAGCTCAAAGATCCAGATCGGTGTAGACTAGCAAGATAGGATCGGCTGGATTCGCAAGTCAACACGTAAAAGTCGTGGGATCGTGTGGTTCTACATAATAAACAAGATCAGATTTTTTAAGTATTTCTTTTAACTCGTATTGTTTTCCCTAATCCGGCCTCTTAAACCTTCATTATTTTTTAACATAAAAAAGTTTCAGTGTCAAATCATACAATTATTCAAGAAATACGAAATTCAACTAAGAATCGGTGGTCGATTTGGAGCTGAAAGCTTGAAACTGCCAGAAGCTCTCGAAATCTATCATCCCGTCCCTCGAAATTTCCAGGTTTGTTCATTCTTTCATTTCAATAAATTCCAACCAAGAAATCGGAGGTCGATTGGTTTATTGTTGTATACTTGTATCAAATTTGACTTTAATCTATATATTCTATTCCCAATTCCCTTACAGTTGATTTATGGCTTATTGTTCAACTGTCCCCCATTCTTCTCCAAGTGACCCAGAAGCTATCTATAATTCAGAATCTTCATCCTTCTTATTAAAGTTGTAATCTTCTTGCTCACATGAGGTTTTCTTTTTCATTGTCGATACTAAATTGTTCTTGAATGATGATTGATTAACTCTCCTATAAAATGAATCGGTATGAGGATTCTTAAAATTCTCAAATGATCCTGATAGTTTTTTCTTGGTTGATGCTTTCTTGATGTTATGATGTTTGTAGTTGGTGCTTGATATGTTGTTTTTAAATACCTAATGACTTTTTTAGCTATGTTATTAAATCCAGCCCGGTCATTGACCCGGAAATTAATTTTAGTGGTTCAACCGGCCGAACCGGTTGAACCAGTGGTCAACCCGGTGTAACATAATAAATATTAAATATCTTTTAATAATATTAATAATTAATATAAATAACTTAAAAATATAGAAAACTAATATTAACATAATTTGAAGTAAAAAATTAACCTAACATTTTCATGTCCAAACTCCACACTTCGTAATAAGAATGACAATAAAAGATCATACCAAATATTCAAAGTTTCAAACATTACGAGATCTCCATATAAAACTAGAAATAAATTGAAAAAAATGTCTGAAGTCCACTCTTCATTTATCAAATCCATAAGTATCTGGATATCTTTCATGTTGAAATTGGGTATCATCCAATTGATTCAAATCAACTTGTTCATTAATCATCTCCACATCAACATCTTTCTCTTGGTTACCTACATATTTATGTAAAACCAAAATATAAGGAACATTTTCAAACATTAATAAATAATAAGGTTATTAGTATAAAAGTAAAACTGTAAGTGGTTGTGAACTTACTATAGTAGAAAGATTTTCCTCAATTAGAGCATCAAGTTCATCGGCATCAAGTTCTCCACTTGGCTCTTCATCCACAACCCAAAACTCAACTTGATCTATGCTTCATAATTGATCGGATCATATGATCTAGATTTCTTCCCACTACAATGCACAAAAGGTTAGTAAATAAAATAATTTTCCGACATAAATGAATCAATACCAAAGAAATAGAAATAATTAGTTTTTACCGGCTTCGTAGTTTCAAATTATAATGAACAAACACTAGATCATTTAGCCTTTGATGCTCCAATTTGTTCCTCTTTTTTATGTGAATGCGCTCAAAGACACTCCAATTGCGTTCACATCCCGAAGAAGAGGAGGTTTGACTTAAAATTCTTATGGCAAGTCTTTGCAAACAAGGAGCATCCATCCCTAATAGCCTCCACCATTCATCTATAAAAGATAATACACAATTAAAAAAATCAACATTTATCATACAACTGAATAAAAAAAATTAAATTTACCGGGCGGAACAATCTTCTCATGTGATTTAGCATAAGGCCACCCAAAGGTCTTATCTCGCTCCCTAAACAAATGAATCTCATTCATTATATTAGGTTCATGCGGGAGTAGCACATGGATGAGCTCCATCAAACCTCTAAATGGTTCACTAGCTTGATTGATATTACAATTCGGATCATATTGAAAGGCAGGATTCAACCAACATGCTGCCGCATGAAGCCATAGGCTTAAATCCTATCCCACCTATCATTAACAATGTCCACAAAAGGCTTGTAAAGAGACTCTTTATTTTTCACTGTTTCTTTTATCCCCTTTATTGCTCTTGCCATTCCTTCATACACATTCTCATTTAGAGGGCTTCTCATCAGTATCACACAAGAGCAATAGTCTCATTATAGGCTCCATAATCTTCACAACAAGCAAACAATCATTCTAAAACTTGTCACTTAAAATGATATTCTTCACTCGCTTAGCTTTCTCATTCTTCAAGAACTTCTTGAAATCATTAGACACAACCATTGCTTCGAAATGTTCCTTGTGATCATGAAGACTTTTTAAAGCAATGAAATTTGCGCCAAAGCGTGTTGTTCCTGGTGTTATAATCTCTGTCCATCCAGGTCTTTTCCTCAACCAAGCAAGAGGCCATTTGTGATTATACACAAAAACCTTTGAAGCATCATTGATTAAACTTTTCACAATAGGCAACTCTCCAACATCTTTCATAATCAAATTAATACAATGTGCAGAACATGGAGACCAATAGATTGAAGGATATTCTAAATTAAGCAAAACTCTAGCTTTCTTGTAATTGCTAGCATTATCGGTCACCAAATGAACCACATTATTCACGCCAACCATTTGAACAATTTCAACAAACAAATTGCACAAATTATCAGCAGTAGCAACAAGATCAGATGCATCAATAGATTTGATAAAAGTAATTCTAGATGGATTATAGACTAAGAAATTTATCAAAGGTCTTTGACTTCGATCAAGCCAACCATCCCCCATAATTGTACATCCCGTATCAGTCCACTTATTTCTAAAGACATCTATTGATAATTGGACTTGTATCTTCGCATCATGAAGTAAAGGAACTCTTAGAGCATGAAAAGTTGGGGGTTTATAACCATGACCCACTGATGCAATTTTAGCAAATGCAGCTTCATAAAATGGAGAGTTAGCGGCATTGAACGGGATAGATGCTTCATAAAACCACATTGCAATTGTCATATCAGTTTCATGTACCTTTTCTTTACTTTGAAGCTTCATCTTAATACTAGGTTGAGAAGAATCAATTCCTGCACAACCTTTCATATAACTTGCAATATTGCCCTTTTTCCCTTTTATTCTTTACATTATCAAGAAAATTAGAGACATCATCAACATCTTCTTCATCTTCATCTATGGGTAAAAAGGTCTTTGTTTCTTCTCATTCTTAGTTTCTTCAATATCCAACAAAGATTCTTCAGGATCCACTTTTGAACACAGAATTACTTGACCTTTAACTTTTGCAAAGTGTTGCTTCATGGGATTAATTCCACCACCACGTACTTCATGATTGCAGTAGTTGCATTTAATGGTACTCTTCTTTCCTTTAGATGGTTTTTATGTGCAATGATCCCATGCAAAATAATCCTTTCTTCATGAACTTACAACAGAAGCATATGAAGATTCCTTAGAAGCTTGATCAGTAGGTGAAGGTTGCTCCATGTTAATTCTGCTTAACAAAGAAATTAAGAATTTAATAAAAATTATCAAGATTGAAACTTTAATTTATACATGCAGCTTGATTAAAATTTCTAGTTCTGCATGAGATGCAAAAGGACAACCTGACCCATTTTGAGGCTTTCTAATGAAGTTAACACCGTCACATCAAACAAACATACATCCATATACATGACCTACAAGCCTACAATTTCACAAACATCACTCGACATGTGTGGTTTACTGTACCAATGAGCTAGATTTAGGATAGCATACTGCCTCTTGAGTTTTGAACGAAAGAAAATAATAAGCATTCTCAAATACTTTAAGCTGAACTGTCTTAACAATGCTAAATAATCGAGTAACTTAAACTCAAGTTCACTTATAAGATATCATTTCTGAGTGCATAACTTATTGAATAATTCAACACGACCAATTGATGCATCCACACAATGATAACAATATCAAATTATCAAAATTCACGACCGGCAATTCGTTCTATAATCCTTAAAAACATTCCTCTCAGGCTCCTTCAGAAACTCCTTCAGAAATCAGAAACTGAGAAAGAGCCACGGCTCAGGCTCCAGTGGAGACGAACAGCGGGATTCACCGCTCAGGCTCAAAATGGAGACGAACGGCGGAGCCACAACCACCCAAGTTGATGGGATTTGGCGATTTGGGTGCAACCGTGGAAGAGAGGAACAGAGGAAGAGTGGACAACTGGACGGGAGGTGAAATGAAAATTGAGAAAGGGGATTTCAGATTTGGCGTACATTAGATATTTAGAATTTAGATTAATTTTTTTTAAATTTAATGTAACCAAGTCAACCGTATTAACATGATACCGGTTACCGAGTCGACCGGCTCCGGTCGTACTGGGTCAAATGCAAAAATCGATTTTTGATTGGCCCGGCTGGATTTTTCACCGGGTCACGGTTGAATCGGATCAACCGACCGGGTTGGGGCAGACCGGGTTTAATAACATAGCTTTTTAGATGTTTTTGATGATCATTTTATCTAAATTTTTATTTGTTAATATTTATTTAATTATAATTTATTTTTTTGGTAGACTTTTAGATCTTATCATGATTCTACAAATTTGATCTTAGCAGGCCCAAAGTTCCAACCTTGGATCACGAGTTTGACAAATTTGTAGTGTTAGTTTAAACTCGTCGATCAGAAGAACGTGAGCAGAGAGAGTTTGAAGGCTAAAAAGTAAGAATTGAAACGCCGAGAAACATGGCTGAGTTTATGATGTCATCTGCCATATATCTCCTCGATTCTTTGCTGTACGAGGGTGAGGAGGCCCTTGAATTGCCGGAGTACGAGCTTCTGATAAAGAAGGCGGCGGCTATCCTGAAAGGGTCGGAGGAGCATCTACAAGGGCTAAAAAGTGATCTTAATTTAATGCTCGATTTTCTCGAAGAGTATTCCGGTCGACGCAGTCGTCATCATTTGATACCTCAAGTGAGGGAGATGGCTAACGATGCCGGTGTCATCATCGACAATTTCATCTTCATAAAGAGCGAGGAGTTGGAGTCCGTTCGCCTCAACAAGTTCCTCGGAGAGATCGAGTCCATCCGGAGTAGGTTCCGACAAGTAAACCATCACTCTCCGGTGGAGGAGGAGGCTGAAGATGTTCGAAGAAATGCTCCTTACAAAGGTAACGAGGATGATGCCTGTGTGGTTGGGTTGGAGGAAGAGGTGGAAAAACTAATACAGAGATTTGATTTATTTGGGGAAGAAAGGTATCTTAGATTGATGATACACGGCATGGGTGGGATGGGAAAGACAACTCTTGCAAGACAAATATACAATCATGCACTTGTAGTGGAGCAATATGAGTGTCGTGCTTGGGCGTTTGTTTCTAGTGAGTACAATATGGAAGAGGTATTTAGGGTACTAATATGGCAGGTGGCAGACCTTACGGAAGAGGAGGAGAAATTTATGGAGAAGATGAATGTGTACAGCCTAAAACGGATGCTTTTCCAACACCTACAGGGAAAGTGTTATTTCATAGTTCTCGACGATGTGTGGGATGTTAACTGCATCGGAAATGTCTCTGATGCTTTACCAAGAAAAGGTATGCCCATTTTTTAGCTAATAGTATGCCTTTTATATGAATTACTACTAGGTGGACGAAATATGTAATAATTTGCAAACTCTTTTTGTATAATTGAGTGGCTTATCAGACATTTGAGTCTCTTAACATGTTTCCAGAAGAAAGGGTTTCTTCTCTCAACAGTCACTCTTAAATTCTCAGTGGATTCCTTAAGTTGCTATAATCTCTTTGGTGGATTCAATGAAGTGATGAGCCTTTTTTTTAAGTGTTTCGTTGTGTTGCCTCCTCTCTTTGTCCCCTTCGGGTATCAAATTATTTTTTATGTATATTTTTAAAGAAATGTTTAAAGCAAATGTAGTGGTTCATTTAGAAATCACATGCTAAATACGTCTCTGTTCTTATAGGCGGCAATTCGGGTAGACTGTTGATTACCGGGCGCTCTTCCTATTTAAAACTATTCCCCCACTATGAATGGAAGATGGACCATTTGAGTTCTGATGCGAGTTGGCAATTGTTCTTAAAGACTGTATTCATCTATGACAACAAATGCCCGAAACACTTGGAGAAAATAGGGAGACAGATCATGAAAAAGTGTAACGGCCTGCCATTAGCAATAAAAGAGGTGGGCAGACAGTTGGCAACGAAGGGACAGTCAGAAAGTGAATGGGAAGAGTTTCTAGAATTTGATTATAGTGAAACTATTGCTGCATTGGAGTTGAGTTACCAGAAATTGTCTCCACCAGATAAGTCATGTTTCCTGCACATGAGCTTTTTCAAAGAAGGTACAACTATCAGGACGCAAAAGTTTATACATATTTGGAATGCTGCAGGAATAGTCACACGAGTAGATAAATATAGAAGAGGGAAAGACGCAGACTTCTACATTGGTAGATTGAAAAGTCAAAGTATGATTATGGTGTCGGATCAGGTGACATGTAAAAGATTCTGGATTGATGGTTTCCTTCACAAGATAAGCATCGCAAAAGCACAAGAGGAAATAGGTTTCGAGATCCTAGGGAAGGAACAACACTGTCCATCACATTCGAAACCTCGTCATCGTGCTATCTATTTTAGAAGAGAGAAACCTAATTACTCTGTGAATCAAGACAAACATCTTCTCTCTCTTTTCTTCTACGGAGGTGGTAGTTTTCATACGAGTCTATCTTGTTGGGAGAGTTTTGAGCAGCTTAGGATACTGGACTTTGAAGGATTTGGCTTGAAAAGTTTATCCGGAACAGTGTGTGCATTGAGCAGACTACGATATCTAGGATTGAGGGACAACTACATACAAGAGCTCCCCAACACATTGGGTCGCTTGAAAAATCTCGAGGTTTTGGATATTGCACTCAACTTTATGATTGAAGTACCAGACATGATATGGGAGATGTTTAGTCTTTGTCACCTCTACATGTCTGGTATTGTATGTCGGATGCCTTTGAAGATAGACTCGTTGAAGTATCTTCAAACATTGACATACATCTCAGCTGATAATTGGGCATATGAGCTCTCCAATTTAGAAAAGATGACTAGTCTTCGCAAACTGGGAATAGATGAATTGGATGAAAACTCTGATTTGAGCAAGCTTTTCGTTTCATTGGCTAAATTGAAGACTCTTGAATATCTTATCTTAAAAGGGTCTCGTTTAAGGAGCATGCCCCCATTGGACGGTCTTAGTAATCTTCATCGTCTTACTACACTCAAATTGGATGGTCGCCTTACCATGCTACCTAAATTCCCTCCAAATATTAGAGACTTGATCTTAGTGAATAGTTGTCTTGATGAGGACCCTGTGCCACAACTGCGGCCGTTGGTACCCCACTTACGCTCGCTTGTACTGAAGAATGCATACACTGGTCAAGAAATGGCGATCTGGCAACATGGATCCATGTACATCAGAGAATTGTGGCATCTGAGAAATTTGAAACTAGGAGATGACATCAATGGCCTGCCGAGTCTATTAGATATTTGTAGTTGCCCAAATCTAGATAATATACCGGAAGAGATTACTAGTTTAGGTGGGCAGACGTTGAAGGAGTTGAGGATGCTAACAACCAGAAAGATCGCAAAACTGATCCGACAGTCGCACATTAACGCCAAAACAGATTTGGATATTCAGCCATAGATGGAGTTAGTATGTTTGCATGTCGTGTCTTGGAATAAAATCAACACCGGAATCTTGATGATTATCAACCCAAATGACCTAATGGGCAATGCTGGCCTATGTGGAGCTATACTCCCACCTTGCTCACTAACCACTCCTCCACCTAAGCATAGCAAAGCCCATGCCAAACACATAGTCATAGGCTTCATTGTAGGAACTGCAGTGATTCTAACTTCAGGGGTTGCATTTTTCACTATAAGGCAGATCTACACAAAGTGGTACCTATGCAGCAACTCCTTCACAGATTGGTTCAAGAAGAGCAACTCAGAGTGGCCGTACAGGCTAGTAGCATTCCAAAAGCTAAATTTTAAAAGTGGAGAAATTTTAGCCTCTATACAGGAGGCGAACATAATAAGCGTTGGTGGAACTGGAACCGTATATGATGCTGTATGAATACACGCCTAACGGAGGCCTCGGCGAGGCTATGTACGGGAAGCAGGGCGGGCGGGTGTTTTTGGATTGGGTGTCGAGGTATAATGTGGCGGTTGGCGTGGCGCAGGGGCTGGCTTACCTTCACCATGACTGCCATCCTCCGTTTATTCATAGAGATGTGAAGTCGAATAATATTCTGCTGGATTCGGAGTTTGAGGTGAGGATTGTGGATTTCGGGTTGGCGAGGACGATGATGCATAAGAACGAGACTGTTTCTATGGTGGCTGGATCGTATGGCTACACTGCACCAGGTATTAAATCCGAATCTCCGTCTGAAAGATTGATATTGAATTGTTCAGCTATAATTATGATAATGGTCGTGTAACGATATAATTTATTAGTTTAGAAATGGTTTTAAAAATGTATATACATTATAGATATGCTAATTAGAAGAAACTAAGTTAAAGTGTTGAATCCCAAAAACTCGATTGTTTTCTGAAACTTAATTTCTCTGAAAACTTAGTTTCATGCTCATAAATTGAAAGGCGTAGTCTTTACTGTCAAAGATTTGATGTTTGGAAGACATTATGCTTGTTTTTTATGATTGAATCACAAGTGGAAGAAGAAATTATTCAATTAGTAAAGATGACGAGAATGGTAATGTTAGACCGTTTTACATGCGAAGATTCCTCGGTTAATATTCATATTTAGATCTAAACATTATTGTTTATAAATAAAATTAGTATACGGGAGAGTTAATTAGTAATATCTATTAATTATCTCTTTCTCTCTTCATATATTTCATGAAAAAATAAATGTTTGATTATGTGTGTTCTGCTTAATTAACATATTTCATTTCAAGTAATGATGGCAAGACGTCTAACTGAATAGTCAAACCTTACATCTAACTTTTATACGATCACTTATATGACTATGTATATTTTATAATTTTTGCTCCTTTATCATCATCAATATAATATTGGTAATGATTAATCCAAAAGTTTACAAATATTTTGCCAAAAGAAAAATATTCTAAAAGTTGTTTATGTTGAATGTTCTAAAAAAGTTAAGCATGAAGATTATTTTGGTTTAGTGGGAAAAACAACCAAGTCTATAGATGTATATTGTGAAAGAAAATGTTGTAATTGATTGAAAGATCTGGTTTACATATATTCCTGTTGCTAATTTTACTTTATATTTATAGTAGTCTTGTATTTAGCAAGCTTATTACTTTAGTCCATTGACTCATTTTATAGTAAATAGGTTTAACTATATACCTTTTTGCAAATAGAATATGGATACACATTGAAGGTTGATGAGAAGAGTGACATATACAGCTATGGAGTAGTCTTTCTTGAGCTGCCAACAGGAAGAATGACATTAGACCCTTCATTTGGCGAGTCGATAGATATAGTCGAAGAAAGATGAACAACAAAGCCAAAGTAGAGACAGCCTTGGATCCGGACATAGCTGGGCAATGCCAGCATGTGCAAGATGATTCTTGTGCTCAAGATTGCACTCCTCTGCACTGCTAAGCTCCCCAAGGAGATGCCGTCGATGAAGGACGTTATAACGATGGTCGGAGAGGCGAAACCGAGGAGGAAGAGCATATGACAGAGCTTGGGGTATACTGTGAATAAGGAGAAATTGATATTTGCACATTCACTGGTTTTATTTCTATTGTAGTTAAGAGTTCAAAACTTCTTAGTTTGTTTGGATGGTTTGAAGTTTGATTAACTTGTATCCATAATTGTAAATTTGAATCAGTTGTTTTTACCTTTTTAATGTAAGAGCAAGAGCAAGCAATATACGTACATGATAAATCTTAATGATATACTTTTAGGTCGAAATCTTGTGCTCTACTCAACTTGTGCCCCTTGTACTTGCATACTAGTCCCTCCGTCCTAATTATCTTCTCTACTTTTATATTTTGGGGTGTCCAAAATATATTGTCCACTTTTCAAATATGACAAATTGTTACACAACTTTTTTTTTGTGACCCACACTTTATACAACTCTCCTAACAACCAACAATTCTTCTTAAAAATCGTGCAAAAAGTAAAGTACACAAGATAATTGGAACGGAGGGAGTGTTATAGAGTGAATTTATACGATTATAAGAAGAAAAGTAACAAAAAGACACAGACTTATTCACTCAATTCAAATGACTACGTTTGAGACAATTACTAAGCCAAGCTTTTACTATGATAATGAGCAGGTGCGCACGGTGCACGCACTTTAGCTAGGGATGACGTGTTTCTTCAAAAGAAAATGAAAGGTACAATCAACCATTCAATGCATGAGTGAACTCTCTTCATTTGTATCAAATTAAAGATGAAAATGTTATTTAGTCTAATGTTGTTTCCATAGAGACATAGATAACAATTGCAAGTTTTTCTCGTCATATAAGAAAAATTTTATAATTCGAATAGGGTCGGTCCTCACATTTCGAGTGCTACCAAAGTCAAGCATAATAAACAAAAGAAATTTAGGGCCCTAACTAGTGTGCATCCTTTTTCTTACAAAAATTGTAAAGTAATTGGGTTAGTAAATACAAAATGGGCTTTGTTAACAAATACTATGAGAAAAGTTAGATTATGGACCAAAGATGCGCTCACATAATATAGTAAAGCTATAGAGATGTTTAAGTAGAGGTTTAGATATAAAAACATAATTTACAAATAATAAACTTGTTAGTTTGTTTGTATGGTTTGAAGTTTGATTAACTTGTATCTATAATTGTAAATTTGAATCAGTTGTTTTTACCTTTTTAATGTAAGAGCTAGAGCAAGCAATATACGTACATGATAAATCTTAATGATATACTTTTAGGTCGAAATCTTGTGCTCTACTCAACTTGTGCCCCTTGTACTTACATACTACTCCCTCCGTACCAATTATCTTGTCCACTTTTCTATTTTAGAGTGTCCCAAATGTATTGTCCACTTTCCACATATGACAAATTATTACATACAATTTTTTTGTGGGACCCACAACTTTACACAACTCTCCACACAACTAACAACTCTCCTTAAAAATTGTGCAAAAAGTAAAGTGCACAAGATAATTGGAACGGAGAGAGTGTTATAGAGTGAATTTATACGATTATAAGAAGAAAAATAGCAAAAAGACAGACTTATTCACTCAATTCAAATGACTACTAACCCAAGTTTTTACTATGTTAGATAATGAGCAGGCGCGCACGGTGCACACACTTTAGCTAGGGATCAAGTGTTTCTTCAAAAGAAAATGAAAGGTATGATCAACCATTCAATGCATGAGTGAACTCTCTCCATTTGTATCAAATTAAAGATAAAAATATTATTTAGTCTAGTGTTGTTTCCATAGATAACAATTGCAAATTTTTCTCTGTCATATAAGAAAATGTTACAATTCGAATAAGGTCGGTATTTACATTTCGAGTGCCTTATACGAAAGTCAAGCATAATAAAAAAAAGAAATTTAGGGCCCTGATTAGTGTGCATCCTTTTTCTTATAAAATCTGTAAAGTAATTGGGTTAGTAAATACTATGAGAAAAGTTGAATTATGGACAAAAGATGGGCTCATGTAATGCAGTAAAGCTATAGAGAGGTTTAAATGAGGTTTAGATGTATAAACTATAATTTACAAATAAAAAAAATATAAGATATATTAATCGACACTTGAAAATCAGTGTTCCTTTATATTTTAAAAAAATTAAAAAAAGATATCTAATATTCATGAATTATAAATGAATAAATAAACATTTCATTCAAATATATTGCACATATATATATTTCAAATATATTACTGTATTACCCAAAGAAAATAAAAATTGTTGTGGCAAAAAAAACTTAGAAAGTAATACACGACCCTAATTCCATAACCGTATGTATTCTTTTTTCTTTTATTATTATTTTCTCAAAGAAATTAGGGTTATTAAGGAAACAATTGGGCTTTTATCAAAAGAAAAAAGGAAACAAAATAAATTGAGCCTTATGCCCTTATCATAAGAAAAAAAAAACATTGGGCCTGTCCCGCTACGTAGAGGGGATGGCAGAGTGGTTGAGATGAGGTTTCCCGGGACCGACAGGTCATGGGTTCAATCCTCACTGAAGCCATTCTGTGTGAGCCTGTCACCTGAGGGTGGTTTAATCTCCTGTGTGATTTGCAGGCTACTGCACAAGGAGCTGAGGTTTACCCAGAACCGCACCTGCTCAACCGGCCTTATATTCAAATTTCATTAACAGCTTTATAAGTTGAGTTTGTTGCACATAGTTTCTGAATTATGATAGGTACCTGCTCAACCGGCCTTATATTCAAATTTCATTAACAGCTTTATAAGTTGAGTTTGTTGCACATAGTTTCTGAATTATGATAGGTGAGATGGCTTTACGATCATGGGTTGTTAAGTATCTTCTATCTGGCATTTTGAGTTCTATTACATGTCTATTAGATGGTGATTGATATATTTCTTGATTTTCTTATTTTAAATTGGCTATTAATATTACCAAAAATAGTAAAAAATATATTTGAAAAATATTATAATTTATTTATTAATAAATAACGCTGCTCCATCCCCAATCACCTTAAACTATTCCAAGTCCCACTGTCCAAGGCTTAAAATATTAATATATGTGTTTGGTTTGCATGTGATCAAGTCGGAACGAAACAAATATCACGTGCAACGGCATCAAAGGACTTGTTCTCTGCTGATTCATAATTTAAATTTTACTAATATCAAGGAGGCAACTCGGGGAGCAGTGCGTCGTGGAGATCACGTGCAACTAATTTTTTCTTTTTAATTTTTAAATGGAAGATTTACAGCAATACCGTCCAAACTCGCGAGTCAACACTTAGACCGAGACAAGTGTACAAGTCGCGAGGCTCAAAGATCCAGATCGGTGTTGGACTGCTAGTGTAATAGGACGGCTGGAATCACGAATCAACAGGTGGAATTATTGTTTCTTGTTCAATTGTTCCCCATTCTTCTCCAAGTGGCCCAAAGCTATCTAGAATTCAAAGAGTGATCTCGAACGGCTTATTTTTAAAGTTGTGATCTTCTTGCTCACATGAGTTTTTTTATTCATTTTCGATTCTAGATGATGATTGATTCACAAATTTTCTAGTGTTAGTTTCTGGAAAGTCGTTGATCAGAAGAACGTGAGCAGAGAAAGATGAAAAATAAGAATTGAAACGCCGAGAAACATGGCTGAGTTTGTGATCTCATCGGCAATAACGGTGCTCGAGTTTTTGATGTGCAGCAAGGTGGGTCGAGATTTGGAGTACCTGGAGGACGAGCCTTTGAAATATAAGAAGGCGGCTATCCTGAAAGGATCGGAGGAGCATCTACAAGGGCTACAAAGTGATCTCAAGTTAATGCTCGATTTCCTCGGAGAGTACTCTGGCCGAAGCAGTCGTCATCATTTGATATCTCAAGTGAGGGAGATGGCTAACGACGCCGGTGTCATCATCGACAATTTCATCTTCATAAAGAGCGAGGAGTTGGAGTCCGTCCGCCTCAACAATTTCCTCAGAGACATCGAGTCCATCCGGAGTAGGTTCCGAGAAGTAAACCTTCAATCTCCGGTGGAGGAGGAGGCTGAAGATGTTCGACGAAATGCTCCTTACAAAGGTGATGAGGACGACGCCTGTGTGGTGGGGTTGGAGGAAGAGGTGGAAAAACTAATACAGAGATTTGATTTATTTGGGGAAGAAGGGCTTCTCAGTTTCGCGATATATGGCATGGGTGGGATCGGAAAGACAACTCTTGCAAGACAAATATACAATCATGCAGTTGTGGTGGAGCAATATGAGTGTCGTGCTTGGGCATTTGTTTCTAGTGAGTACAATATAGAAGAGGTGTTTAGGGTAGCAATACGGCAGGTGGCAGACCTTACGGAAGAGGAGGAGAAAGTTATGGAGAAGATGGATGTGGAAAGCCTACAACGGATGCTTCTCCAACACCTACAAGGAAAGTGTTATTTCATAGTTCTCGATGATGTGTGGGATGTTAAGTGCATCGGACATTTAAGCTTTGCTTTACTAAAGAAGGTATGCCCATTTTTTAGCCAATAGTATGCCTTTTATACTAGATCCGACCAGAGCGGACCAAATATATGAATTACTACTAGGCGGGCGAAATCTGTAATAATTTGCAAACACGTTATGAATTACTACTAGGTGGATCAAATGTCTGATACAATAATCTGTATTTTATTGTATCAGACATTTGAGTCTCTTGAACTGTTTTCAGAAGAAATGGTTTCTTCTCTCAACTCTTAAAATCACAGTGGATCTCTTTGGTGGATTCAATAAAGTGATGAGCCTTTTTTTTAAGTGTTTCGTTGTGTTGCCTCCTCTCTTGTCCCCTTCGGGTATCAAATTATTTCTTATGTATATTGTTAAAGAAATGTTTAAAGGAAAATTAGTGGTTCATTTAGAAATCCCATGCTAAATACGTCTCTGTTCTTATAGGAGGCAATTCGGGTAGACTGTTGGCTACCGGGCGCTCTTCCGATGTAGGACTATTCCTCCGCTATGAATGGAAGATGGACCATTTGAGTTCTGATGCGAGTTGGCAATTGTTCTTAAAGACGGTATTCATCTGTGACAACAAATGCCTGAAGCACTTGGAGAAAATAGGGAGACAAATCGTGAAAAAGTGTAATGGTCTGCCATTAGCAATAAAAGAGGTGGGGAGGCAGTTGGCAACAAAGAGGCAGTCAGAAAGTGAATGGGGAGAGTTTCTAGAATTTGATTATAGTGAAACTATAGGATCATTGGAGTTGAGTTACCACACATTGTCTCCAGAATGCAAGTCATGTTTCCTGCACATGAGCTTTTTCAAAGAAGGTACAACCATGAGGAAACACAAGTTTATGCATATTTGGAATGCTGCAGGAATGGTCACAAGAGTAGATGAATATAAAAGAATGGAGGATGATGCAGACATGTACATTCGCAGTTTGAATGATCAAAGTATGATTATGTCGGATCAGGTGACATGTAAAAGATTTTGGATTGATGGTTTCCTTCACAAGATAAGCATCACAAAAGCACAAGAGGAGATAGGTTTCGAGATCCTAGGGAAGGAACAACATTGTCCATCACATTTGAAACCTCGTCATCGTGTTATCTATTTTAGAAGAGAGAAACTCAATTACTCTGTGAATCAAGACAAACATCTTCTCTCTCTTTTCTTCTACGGAGGTGGTAGTTTTGATACGAGTCTATCCTGTTGGGAGAGTTTTAAGCAGCTTAGGATACTGGACTTTGAAGGGTTTGGCTTGAAAAGTTTATCCGGAACAGTGTGTGCATTGAGCAGACTACGATATCTAGGATTGAGGGACAACTACATACAAGAGCTCCCCAACACATTGGGTCGCTTGAAAATTCTCGAGGTTCTGGATATTGCACTCAACTTTATGATTGAAGTACCAGACATGATATGGGAGATGTTTAGTCTTCGTCACCTCTACATGTCTGGTATTGTATGTCGGACGCCTTTGAAGATAAACTCGTTGAAGTATCTTCAAACATTGACATACATCTCAGTTGATAATTGGGCATACGAGCTCTCCAATTTGGAAAAGATGACTAGTCTTCGCAAATTGGGCATAGATGAATTGGATGAAAACTTTGATTTGAGCCAGCTTTTCGTATCATTGGCTGAGTTGAAGAATCTTGAATGTCTTATCTTAAAAGGGTCTCGTTTCAGGAGCATGCCCCCATTTGACGGTCTTAGTAAACTTCATCATCTTACTACACTCAAATTGGATGGTCGCCTTACCATGCTACCTAAATTCCCTCGAAATATTGATTACTTGATCTTAGTGAATAGTAGTCTTGATGAGGACCCTGTGCCACAACTGCGGCTGTTGGTACCCGACTTACGCTCGCTCGTACTGAAGAATGCATACACTGGTCAAGAAATGGCGATCTGGCGACATGGATCCATACACATCAGAGAATTGTGGCATCTGAGAAATTTGAAACTAGGAGATAATGTAAACAAGCTGCCCTATCTATTAGATATTTGCAATTGCCGTATCTAGACAATATACCGGAAGAGATTACTAGTTTTGGTGGGAAGAATTTGTACAAGTTAAGGATGGTAACAACCAGAAAGATCGCAAAACTGATCCGACAGTCGCACATTAACGCCAAAATAGATTTGGATATTCAGCCATAGGTGGAGTTAGTATTTTTGCATGTTGTTCTATTCTTTAAACTTTTCCTCTTTATCGGGAGGCAAATGGAATTATTACCATTTTCTTGTAAGTAGTAACAACAAGAGAATTCGATGTGCACATAAGATAAATCTCCTCGATCTTTTTTAAATCGAAATCTTTTGATCTTTCCTAATGTAGCTTGTGTCATGTGCACTTTCGTACTATTACACAGAGTGCACAGTATTGGGGATTTATACGATTATACAAAGAAAAATAATAACGAAAAAGCAATAAAAATAAATTATATGTTCACCCAATTAAATTTGTAAGGCTACATCTGAGGCACTACCAAGCAGGAAATTTCGTTATGTTCGATAATAAGCGTTTATTACATATAAACTATAATTTTACATGGATAAATTTTTTATTCCCCAGGTAAATCCACAAACTAAATATGATTATTCTCTCCTACTGTAAGTACATGAATCGTGAAGTGTCTTGACTCATCAATCAAATAGATAATATTTTCAAAGAATTTATAATATGACGATCAAGTCGATTTCATGATTATAAGTTCATTCCGTATGAGAATAGGTGGAGCCTCGATAAAATTATATATATTCTCTACATCTTCAAGAGGTCATTCTATATATAAAAATATATTAGATTATGTTATGGGATCCCTAGGACAGTTTCAAAATTGACTTTTATATATATATATATAGATATCACGTTATTTTTGGGGATCTATTCACCTCTAACTAACCGTGGGCCAAATTGGATCTCATATCTAATCTTTTGTAAGTATAATTCGAGATGTAATAGTCAAAATTTTGGTTAAACAATGTCACCTATTCCGAAATGGTAGGTAAAAATTATAGCAATCTCCACATTATAAGCTCCATCCATCAAATTGCATTACCATAACTTTTACGATGGCGCAAAATCATTTTCTCCCACCATTTCTACTCATCATCTCCACATTTGATCGGGACACATTATGCCTACCCCATTCGTCGTCCAAGGACGACGATAATTGGGTAGTCATCGTCAAACCTACATTCGTTTAACAATCGGCATTATGTCTAAAGTCCCGTTCCAACTCCTCGAGCTGAGGCTCATCTCGGCTCAGGGCCTGGCTCCACTGGGCCCCAAAAATCTCTCGAAAAATATGAAAACCTACGCCCTAATTTGGATCGGTCCGGACCGCAAGCTCCGGACCGAGTTGGATAAAAAGGGCGGGAATAACCCGAATTGGAATCAGAAATTTGTTTTCCGGGTCGAAAACCATTTGATGGATTCGGCTTCGGCTTCGATTTTTGTTGAAATCTACGCCGCTGGCTGGATCAAGCCGACGCTAATCGGCTCGGTCAGCGTGTTGATTAGGGATTTGATTCCTCCGGTGGCGCGTCAGGAGAAGCGCGTGGTGGCGCTGCAGGTCCGCCGCCACTCCGGCCGGCCGCAGGGGATTTTGAGTATGGGGGTGGCGTTGATGGATAACACGATGAAGAGCATGCCGCTCTGCACGGTGCTCACCGGATCCACCGTCGGATTCAGAGATCTCGAGGGAGGGAAGAAGGGCAAAAACGCGGCGAAATTGACTCGATCGCTGAGCGATCAGACGAATCTAGCGCGGAGATTTGGGGAAAATAAGAGGAAGAAGAACGGATCCCTCTGCAATTGCCCCGCCGGATCTCCGACTAATCGGCGGAACGGCGGAGGTAAGGACGAGAATTCGATGCTGGATGGATCTCTCAACTCCGACATAGGACCGTCGCCGTCGGTGATGGCGATCGCGATTGCGCACGGTCTGTATCCGTTGCAGCAGAGGCCGCCGCCGCCGCCTGGCTGCTCCGTGCTGGAGGATTGGACGGTGGAGGCGGCGGAGTCGAGCGTGGGAGATCAGCATTCGAAGATGGAGCAGTGGCTGTTGCAGAAGCATCAGGAGTATGAGAAGCCGGGGAACTGCAAAAAAGGACTGACAAGTCGCAGCCGCCGCAGCCACTCAGTGGACGGCGGCGGAGACGGCAGGTTTTCGTGCTTCGGAAATGCCTGCGGCTGCGAGTTCAACATAATTTGCGGTAACGGCGGGAAGAAGGGGGAGAAGAAGAATAGCCATTGTTAATATTATTAGATATTGAATTATGACGTCATAATTAGGTGGTAATTTTTTGGAAAAATTAGAGCTTAGGAAGATCGTGAAGCAGTTTAGATGTTCCTAATTAATTCTGGATTTTATTTTCAAGATTTGAATTCTGGGAATATGTAAATTTAGCATCGATTCATGAATGTATAAAACTATTTAATTTGATAACTTTTTGGGGGCAATGTTATACACGAATATTAATCTCAATTTATACAATATAATCAAACATCGGTAAAGTAATATTTGATAAAGTAATAACTCCGTTTAAATAATAACTACTTTCGATCTCAACTTGTTTTAATACAATAAAAATATTATGTATTATAAATAGACTAAGACTCTACTTCGAATTCGACTGAAGAAGTAATACAAAATAGTGTTGCCTATATTTCGGTGAATTAATATTCTCCATTAGAATAATAGATATGATATTAAAGATTATGCATATTTCATATTTATTTTCTAATTCTTTCTTTTATTGTTGGATCCATACCCTATATGCTATGTTGCACGTACACTCCGAAAAATGCCGCCGTACTGTGTTGGACACGTGTCGGACACGCGTCCGACACGTGTCGGACACGGGAAAAAAGAGTCCATAATAAAAAAAAAATAAAAAAAAAATCGGACACTTCCCGGACACGGCAATTTATGCGTCCGACACGCACGGGACACGTTTTTTAGATTTGGACACATTTGTTGACCACTTCTTCACAACGATTATCAAATCATCGAAACCTTCAATCTTTCACTTTAAATAAACTAAATTAAAATTTTCAATCAATGAAGTGAACTCTGGTTTGCTACAAGCCTAATATTTTTTTATTTAGATTATTATGACTTATGAGTTATAACTTTAAGACTAATATTTATTGTTGTTATCTACTTATCTTAGTATTTCACATTTTTATGCTATGATTATGATTTATGAGTTATGAATTATGTGCTTTGTGTTGATCATTTGAAAATATTAATAATTTAATATTATTTGTATCAGCGCCCGTGTCGTGTCCTAAATTTTTCAAAAAATACCGTATCCCGTGTCCCGTGTCCGTGTCGTACCGTGTCCCGTGTTTGTGTCCGTGCAACCTAGCCTATTATGTCTATATTAAATAAAATAATATAAGCAGCGAAACTGTAAAAGATAAATTAAAGATAAATTACACAGATTTCACTATTAAAAGAGTCGGGCTAACAAACTTGCGTCAACAAATTTATATCAATATGCAATACCCGCCATACCGCCCCATTCACAATGTTTAGTTGTTTACTTCCGAATAATTTGAGGCAATATTTCCAATATAAATAGTTGAATTCAATACACTATATTGCCATATTCAATTCATGAACACTATGCATATGTATATCTATGGCATTATATAATTAAACCCCTTTAAGTAATAATATTAGCATCGAAAAAAAAAATTCATTTAAAGAGATTTTTATTTATCGAACATTATTTTAGTCTATCGATCCAAATCGGATCTGAAATAATTATTATTTAAATGAGATTAATACTCTATCGAATATTATTTTATCGAGGTTTAAATGTCGTAGGAAATTTACAAAAATACAAGCTAATTATGCTGGTCAAGAAAATAAAATGGAGAACACGAAATTTAAAATCTTAAGCTAGAAGCTCCCAACCAACACAAAAAAATAATAAGAAAATAAAATTAAAAGCCCGTAATTCAAATAAATCCAATCAACGATTACAAAACTCTACTATATTAAACATTAAATAGTTTCAAGAAATATCTGAGTAATAATAACCTAATCAGAAAAAAAAACCACATCCCTAATTCGATTCTTTCGACCTTCTACTAACCGCGCTATTGGTGCTGTGTTTACCTCCGCCGTTCGGAGCAGGACTGCTGCCCGCTCCGCGCTCTATCCGGAACTCCATTCCGCACACGAAACACGAAAACAACCCGCCATCGGAGTTCCGCCGCGAATGCACAGCGCTGCCGGAGTTGTAAGCCTCCGACCGATTGTTGTCGTAAACCACCTTCTGCCACTTATTTGCCGCAGTTTTCGTTCTATAGCCCTTTGCTATCGCTTCCTCCATTGTGAGATCCTCCACGATGGAGCTCGAATCATCGGAATTGGCGTTTTTCGCCACTGGAGGTTTCACCGGCGGTGGTTGATGATGATGCGGTGGCGGATGCGGCATTTTCGTCGCTAACTCCGCCGCGACGATCGATGCCGACGGTCCGATGTCGGAGCATAATTCCGAGCCGCCGTTGAACATCGACCCGTCGTTGCACATAGATCCATCGTTGAGCATCGACCCGTTGTTACAAATGTATTCGGCTTTGAGTGGGAAGTCGTCGGTGTTGATCTCCGATTCGCTCGACGACCGCCGCCATAGCTGGATTTTTTTTATTGAATTGGTCTCCGTAGTCTTGATTGTCGGTTTTCCGGCTCACGTCGGAGAAATTGTCGATTTGTTGTCGGAACATCGCCCGAAGGCTGTGATCATGGAATGTGACGCCCAAGTTTAGAATGCCTTGCGGCGTGCCAGACGGGCGACAGACTTGGAGCGCGACGAACCGCGTGCTATTCGTGTGGTGATGTGGCGACCGGGCGAGGAGGTCGTTGACCAGGACTTTGACCGACCCCACGAGGACGTGGCGGAACCACGACACCGTGTAGATCTCCACGTGGAGGGCCGCGTTGACCGCATAGAGGGCGTGGATGTCCACGTTGAACGTGAATTTATCGTTCCACGTGGGGTTCGTGTGGTGCTGGTCGGTTCGGGTGGTTAGCTTCTGGGTCGGGTTGATCCATGTGACCGCGTAGGTGCGCATGGATTTGAAGAGGGGGGTGAGGTCTTGGGCGGGATGATGCTGATCTCGAGGACTTGGGCGGATCCAAGGGGGGGCGCCCGGCGGCGGCGGCCCCCCCGAACTCGTGTCGAAACGCGATTTTATATATGTAATTTTTAAGAAATTTCGTATTTCGCCCCCCCGAATGTACACTTCACCCTCTTCTCTATCGAATTTTTAAGTTTCGCCCCCCCTCTCTCGTAATCCTGGATCCGCCCCCGGGGTGGCGGAGGAGGTTGTGGGTGGCGGGCCTTGGGTGGTGATGGCAGAGGCGGCGGTGGTGGAGTTGGAGGGAACCATTAGGGTTTGCATGCATGGATGAGGAGATTGAGTTTGATGGAAGTAGAAGATTGTTGTGTAGTTTGTTAGTTGGATATTCGTGGTTGGAAGTTGTTGATGATGTTTTTTGACCGTAGATTTATTAAAGATGAAATAGTTTGAATATTTGTTTGGCCATGAATAATGTTCGGAACTTTAAATTCGTGTTTGAAAATCATTTGACATATTAAATCATAAAAACTGATTTTTCTTGTTGTGATTGCTAAATATTTCGTAATAATGACTTGAAACATTGCTCTTATCAACGTCTAAGCCTGAAATAAATTAGACCAACAGAATTGTAAAATAATCCCATGGTGATTAATGAGCAAACATGAAGGAAGTTTTCAGTCGATTTACTTTTTTTTTTACTTGCAAAACTATTGCAATTTTTGGATTTTCTTTTCCTCCGTATATTAATTAACAAAAATCCATCTTTTAAGTTAGTCAATAAAATTATTCAAGTTTTCAAAAAAATTTAATTGCCATTTAAAAATGATTATATTTTATCCGCCTAAATAATATTATTCCCACTCGACCTCGATCACGACTACGATAAGCCAGTCCATATAAATAATGGATCATTTTGAAATTTCATTTTTGTCAATAACAAAAATTTTTAGTTTCTGTAATAATTTAAGTTTTAATTCATAAACAGTCATGGTCGAGTGGATGAGATTGTTGATTTTCTTGGAGTTAATTTTACTTGATTGTGCTCTAATTTTATTAACCCTTGCCCGGCCTGGTCTGCCAGCTCTTAGTGGCTCTACGTCCGGTCGTGCGTGGTATGTTCGCAATCATGTGCATAATTAGTTCCTCTCCATCTCTATTCCTAAGTCATGAGTTCAGATTCCAACAATATATACCGTTAAAAGCTTTACATAAATCGGTAAAGGCTTTAGGATTTCCATATGAAAAGATCGATATTCTGTCTAGGAATCGCACTAGAAGATGGGATGTTAATACTAAATCACGTACATTCATACATCGAGTGAACTAGATCAGAATTTGATTGTTGAAAGGATAAATTTGATATCGTAATTACACTTTTCAAACAAAAGCCCAATAAAAAACAAAAAATAAAGCAAAAATTGAAGGCTAGAGTCTAAACAAAGAAATCTCAAACCTAGATTTCAGTCAGATAATCAAAACTATTACCGGATTCAGTCCAATAATCCATTTTTCAGCCACCATAAATTAATTATTAATTATTAATTCATCCATGATACTTTCCTAGATTCCCCTCCGAAAAGGCCCGGGAATGCAATCTGTTCAAATTCCTCTTCTTGTGCTTCATCTTCATTTGACTCGACCCACAAATGAAGCCGAATTCGAATCCATACGCATTGCTGAAAATCCTGAACAGCTTACTCTTCTTCTCCGGCGCCCTCCGACGACTATCAACCGTCAATTCACTCATCGGCGGAGTCGCCGCCCCTACTTCCGTCCAGTTCTCGAAAATCTCGCTCCCGTACTCCGCCGCGTAAAACCCCGTTTTCAGATCCGCCGCCACCTCCGACGGCAGAGCCCTAATTGGGGAGTAAACCGAGCCGTTTGATCTAACGGTCCTCGTTTCCGCCTCCGATTCCGGCCTAATTGTGTGTACGGTCTCTGGCGTTGAACAAACGCTCTCATCCTTAGGTGCGAGATCTTCTCCGATGGTGGATTCCATTTTTTCTCGACTATGATTATAATAGGAGGAAATCTCCGAGCCGATCGAGCTTAATCCGCCGTCGGCGTTATCCAATAGCTGAATTGAGAGATTTATCGTTCCATTCATATGCCCGGAGGGGCGGCAAATAGGGAGAGAGACGCGGCGGTAGGGGTTATTTCTGGTCAGCGGCGGAGAGAGGGCGATGAGGCGGATGTGCGCGGTGCCGATGAGGATATCGCGGAGGGCGAGATTGTAGATGTCGATTGTTACGGCGGAGGATTCTTGCCTTAGGAATTTCCGATCGACGGTGAAGTGCATTTTGTAGTTCCATAACGGGTTTGTGTTTCCGCGGTGGTCGACTTTTGTGGTGAGTTTGTGGTCGGGGGTGAGGTACGCCACCGCGAATGTGCGGAGCGATTTGGAAATCGGCGGGAGATCTTCGGCGGAGATTAGGTTGATTTCGAGGAGTTTGAACGGAGACATGGTTGTTGGTGGCCGCCGGTGTGGCGGCGGAACCTCTCACGGGACGGTGGAAGAGGCAATGACGGTTGGTGTTTTTTGGAAGGGAGAAGGGAAATGAAAGGTTTTGCTTGGGTTGGCAATGGCGGTTGGAGAACCAAAGGCTACTTTCCTTTGATTCTCTAGAGAAGATGGAAAACGCCGTGCTTGTGAATAATATTGTTTGAAAATGGTTTTCAATTATTTGTTTAATTTGCTTGATTTTTGAAATTCCAGCAATAATAAGACCAATGAGATCATAACATAATTATGAAGTTCGCATATGATAATGGTAAATGATATGATAGTGAAATTTTTATGGGTACAAATAATTTTTTAGAGGAGTTTAATATTTTTCACTAGTTATGTCAGTGGCGGACGCACACATAGCCAAGGAGAGGCAATTGTCTCCCTTAAAATTTGACTGAAATGTTTATTATATTATTTTTGTATTTTAAGTATCACAAAATTATTAATCCACCTTTTTTTGTTGTAAAACTTCTCCAAATCTAGTATTTATGAGAATAACAAATTAAAATCTCTTATTCTCCACATACAGTAATTCATCAATGCTTCGTGGCAATTGGCCAATTTTATTTTAAATACTTATGAACATAAGTTCATTATTTTGCTTCCCCTTACTTTAATTACTGTGTCCGCCACTGTATGTATGTGATCATAAATATGAAGTTTGAATACATTTACTCGTCAATAAAAATGAAATTACTATTTTTAATTAAGAAAAACTTATCACTAATTTAAGATTCATTTTTTACCTGTGTTATCCATTGTGAATATTCTAATACCCATTGGTGAATATTCTAATATTTTTTAATTTAACTTATTAAAAAAGAAGAAAAAATATTTAAAATATTATTTTATTATCTTATAAAAATAATCTAATGTCTGTACTTTTTTAAAAAGTATTTCATAATTATGTCATACTATTTTTTTCCAGTAGTAAATAATCGAACTTTATTAGAAATAATTCTATATTTCTATTGGCCTCGTTCTCGACAAGTATATTTATTGGAGGAAAAGAAAGATTAAAATAGCAGAACAAATTGCGAAAAAAATAAAAAAACTAATTAATTAATTTCAACACAGGCACCTTATGTCCTTAATTAACTATGGCTCTGGATATCAACAGTGGCTAGGGAGATAGTGTGCTGCGTGTGCAACTGGCGGATGAGTTTTGCAATCTTTTTGGTTGTCACCATCTTCCACTCCTCCAAATTCCACGCATCAAAAGTAATCATCTCTTTCGGTATTTTATCCAAAAATGGGCAGCTGCAAGTCTCTAATTCTGCGAGACGCCATTTGAATGTTTTCTCAAGTTTAAATTTCTCAAATGCCACAACTCTCGGATGCACATTTTGTAAAGCTTATCATTGTGCGAGAACGCCATTGTTAAAACTGAACACCAAGAATGACTGAGATCTAGAACGAAAGCAAGGAAATTCTCTCTCTTATTTCATGTGTTTGCATACAGCAATACAACCCTTTATATAGAGGTAGGGCGGAGAAAACAAACAAGTAACTAACTAACAAACCAACAAACACGAATACTAAAAGCGCGACCACGAGTTTATAAGTAATAACCGCAGCCGTCCGATCAGCGCAAATGGAGATCAACGCTCCTTATTAAATGGAAGAAACCGCGCGAAACGTGAACCGAACGAGCTCGCAGAGAGTTCGGTAGAGCCGAACTACCGAGCTTCAGGCAGAGCGGAACTACCGAGCTTCGGTGAGAGCGGAACTACCGAGCTTCAGCTGTAACCGCTTCACACCTCCCTTCAAAATGGAGGTGATGGAGATCGAAAGCCCCATCTTGGATAGCAACAAAGGAAAACGCGGACCGGGGAAGAATCTTAGTAAAGATATTAGCCAATTGAAGAGAAGTATGAACGGCGGTGGGAGCAACAAACCCAAGCTTGTACTGATCTCGAACAAGATGACAATCAAGCTCCAGATGCTTAGTCCGCTCATGGAAAACGGGATTCTTGCAGAGGTGAAGTGCGGCAGCATTGTCACAGTAGAGAGGGATAGGAAGTGAGCACATTACGCCAAGATCACGGAGCAAGTACGATACCCAGAGTAATTCACGAAGAACTGAGCCAAGTGATAGGTCTATTTCGTTCTATCCATATTCCGTTTAATTTGGCATATGTTGTGGTGTTTGGGATTGATTTGGTGTTTGTTTTGCAGTGATTATTGATGATGTGGCATTTGACGAGGCGTTGAGGTGACAATTACATAATCAAGGAAATATCTACTCAATTTGGAGAAATCAAGAAGGAATTAAGTATAGAAAGAAAATAAGTTAATTTATTTTCTTCTATATTTAATTATCTTAATTGAGGAGGATTAAAAGGGGGAATTAATTTATTCCATGCACACGGCCGAGAGGGATTTTAAGGAAAGGAAATCATATCCTATCTTTGATCCATATCTCACGGCGGTTACGGAAAGGAGGGGAGATATATGCGTGTGAATGGAGGATCGGCTGGATATTCTGATTTTACTCCTCACGCCCGAAGCCAAAAAAAAAAACCTCCGCCACTCGCCGATCATCATCAACCATTCCACATCAATTCCGTCCAAACCAATCGCCGAGAGAGAGAGTCCGAAGCCGCCGAAGTAGAGATCATCCGATCACGACCCGCCGAGAGCCGAGGAAGTCCGATCGAGGGATTGTTCGATTTAAAGTTTGCATTTCCTACTTTTGTTTCATGAATTGTGGTTTGATTTGGAAGAAACAACTTGCTATCCTTTCCGTTATGCATTTCTGATTTTGGATTGTCTCCGTACTTATTTTCCTGTGGATTGATTTGAAGTCTTAATTTTATGAGTTTATAATTTCTAGGACCATATTTCGTATTCTTTAATATTCGATTTACGGTAAATTGTTAGAATTTTCGTGCATAATTATTTATTGAATTTCAAAGCATGTTTTGTGTTACGTCTTGCAATTCGCCGTCTCCGGCTAGTCCAGGCCGATATGCGTAGCTAAGTTCTTTTAAGGGCCGGCGAGATGTGAAACACACACCACTATAATTTCGTGAGACTAGTGCTTAAAATTAATCACTTAGATTCCGAATTAATCTAGGTTTAATTAATTGGATTAATTAATTTAGGCTTGATCACCCTATGTTAGTTTAATTCATAGCTAATTCAGTACTTCCATCGTTTCTCGTGGGATTAGGCTAAATAAGTAGCAAATTGTCTTAGAGGCATTGGATTAATTTGGTAGGAGACTATTAGATGCCCACCATACGAGTAGGCTCCTAAATTGGGTTCCCTTAGTTCTTAAAGCTGATTAGGTGTTAAATCTATTGATTGCCCACCAACGTAGGTTGCATCTAATTTAGAGAAGTAGTCGTTTCAATGCCCACCATGGCGATTACTGAATAATTAAGGGGGAATAGGGGATATGTCAGTTTAATTACGGTGTCCTACAACTGATTGATTTAAGTGGATTAATTAATTAATAGTGTCAGTGATCGATTGTGTTTGTGTGTGAATCATCTTGCTGGACCCGCTTTATTTGCATTAGTAAATTTCCGTGTTTAAGTCCTGCTTGTTTTCGTTTATTCTTAGGATTATAGAAAATTTCCCAGACTTGCGTGGTTGCTAACCAAACCCTGATTGATAGGATTTTTAAGTTTGAATTACTCCGTTCCCTGTGTTCGATACCTGTTGCTGTACTAATTCTAGTTCTAGTAATTTTGCAGGATTATTTGGTGTAAAACAACGATCACCAAATTGGCGCCGTTGCCGGGGAACGGTGTTATTTTTAAGCTTATTTTTCCTACTGATCTTTTGTGCTTTTTAAGTGTTGCATGAGCAGGTCTTCCCGCCCTTTTCTAAACTTTGATCCAGAAATTGAAAAGACTGCGAAAAGGAATAGGAAGGCAACAAAGCTGCAGAAGCAACAGTGCTTCGTCACGAACGTAAAACGTGTCCGACTAACCGCACGAGAGGAAAGAACCAGTGAGTCAGAGTCTGAAATTGGTCCGACAGGCCAGACAGACCCGTTTTCTGAAGACATCAATTCTGATCTCGAAGAAGAAAGGATGGCTGAAGAAGAAAGAGCCAATCTGAAGATGAACTCAGGTTCGAGGAACTTGGGAGAGGATTTGCCCGGACCAATCCACATAACTACCGATGAGCAGATAGATGTGAAGCTTAACTTGGTCGCGGCATGTCCAAAGTTTTACGGGAAGCTGAACGAGAATCCCTTTGCTTTTCTGGAGGGATTTAATCAGGTCTGTGATCTGCACAGGCAAGGACATTTGGATGCTTTCAAGCTCAAAGCATTCCCTTTTACTCTACAAGATGGAGCTCGTGCATGGTTTTCCGGATTGAGGCCTAGGTCAATCACTACTTGGGCTCAGATGCGTCAAATATTCTTGGACAAATACTTCCCTCAATCCAAGACGAATGTACTCAAGAAGGAGATTTTCGGGATTACTCAAGAGCTTGACGAGTCCTTTGGAGCTTACTGGGAGCGATTTGGGAAGCTAGTTGATAGCTGCCCAAACCATGGTTTTTCTGAAGTGGATCTGCTGCAAATTTTCTACCAAGGAATGACAGATGAGTCCAAAACCATGGTGAACGTTGGATTGAAGGGTAGCTTTGCTAATAGCTACTACACTGATGCGAAGGCAATCATTGAAGGCCTTGCTGAATCTACATCACAATACAAAGGACCAAGGATGCAAAGGAGGTCTGTGAACCTTTCGAGTGGAGATTTTCTGGACGATCTAGACATGAAAGTTGGGATGAAAATGGAGGAAAAATTCAGCCAGCTTGAAGACAAGTTGAATCGTCTATTTAAGGAGAGGAATCCTCCTTCCTCTTCCTCTTCATCTGAGCGCACCATGAATGATCATATATGTGGTGCATGTGGTCAAAGAGAACATACGTCTCTACAGTGTCAAGGCGAAGATGTTAATGCAGCAGGTAATTGGAATAATCAAAATAAGGTACATCCAAATTTGAGGTGGAGGCAAGATGACAAGTGCCACAAGCGCCCAGGAATCCTCCACAGCAGTCATTCCAACAACCTGCTTATCGGCATCAACAATATCGACCACCGCAGCCACAAGTGGTTCCAAAGAACCCTATAGACCTCCACACCGAGGCAATATCCACAGCAGGTTTCAAGAAGAGACCGGTCCTTACGCCCCGGACAGACTGAGAGCAGCCCTCTTGAGAAAATGATGGCTGAGATGATCAACTTACAGAAGAATGCCATAGCCTACCAGCAGCAGATGCAGGAGGAGTTTACCCAGACTAAAAGGGACACTCAGAGCACTTTTGAGAATTTGGCCAAGAAAATTTCCAAGTTAAATTCTTCTGTTCAAGAAATAAGAGGAAGCCAAGGGAAACTCCCGTCTCAAACTGAGCCTAACCCAAATTCTCATAACTGCAGTAAGATTTTATTAAGAAGTGGAAAGGAGTTGTCCGAACCAGAGCCAAGGGCGAATTTCAACAAGACTGAGCTGACTAACAGAGAAGGTCCTTCTGCCCAGAACGACCTGACAGAAGGAGAGCTGGCTGACAGTGAAGGTCCGACTGCCCAGAACGACCTGACAGAGTTGCAGAATTTTACTAATGAAGTTCTGTCAAACAGAGAGGGCCGATCTGTCCAGACGGGCCCTGAAACTGCTGTACATCCACCATTTCCTGAACCATTGGAGAGGAAGAGAACGCTGAACAAGGACTATATGGACTATGTGAAATTGTTCGGGAAGCTGGAAATCAACATACCCTTTTTGGAGGCTGTGAAGATTCCCCAATTTGGGAAATTTGTCAAAGATTTCATAGCAGGCAAGATCCAGCAAACTGGGAAAGTATTGATGGATACATCCGTGTTATCCAAAAGATGCTACCCACAAAATGTGTGGATCCAGGTATGTTTACTCTTCCTTGTCTTATGGGGAATGTGATGGTTAAGCAGGCTATGTGTGATTTAGGAGCATCAATTAATGTTATGCCATTCTCTGTGTATAATCAATTATCTGGAGTTGAATTGGTATCTATCGATGTGATTATACGACTTTGCCGATAGATCATGCATTGCACCTGTTGGTTTACTTGAAAACATCCTTGTTAGAATCAATGATTTTGTCTATCCTGCTGATTTCTATGTTATAGATACAAATGATAGACAAGTGGAGGGTACTGCGGGTGTTTTGTTGGGTAGACCATTTTTTAAAACTGTGAAAGTTGTTATTGATGTGGATGAAGGTTCTATTAGTGTGCGATATCATAATGAGACTTATGTTCATCATATTGCTAGTGCACTTAAGAAACCTTATGATCATGAGAATGAAATGGCTTTTTCTGCTGACGAGATTGAAAGTTTTGTCCAAGATTATCTTGAGACACATTTGTTGCACGATAAAATGGAACTCACCTTAATCAAGGGGCTGACTGACCTTGATCTTAAGGATATTAGGGGTGAAGAGATCCGAGACAGCATCAAAGCACTCTATGCAGCACCAAAATTTGCTGCTGTCAGCAGTATCGCCGATCTGCCCAGACAGGCCGAATCTGACAGAATTCTGCCTTCGTTGGTGAAGCCGCCAATGCTCGAGCTAAAGCAACTTCCCAAGCATTTGAAGTATGCTTATCTTGGAAATGATGATACGCTGCCAGTAATCATTAGCAAAGAGCTAAATCAGAGTCAAGAGGATGCCTTGTTGACAGTTTTGAAGAAGCACAAGAAGGCTATTGGCTGGACTTTAGCCGACATCACCGGCATTAGTCCCGACATCTGCACTCATTCAATTCATATGGAGCCTGAAAGCAAGCCTTTTCATGATCACCAACGGAAGCTCAACCCTAACATGCGAGAGGTGGTGCTTAAAGAGGTACTGAAGCTTCTTTCTATGGGTATCATTTACCTTATTTCTGATAGCAAATGGGTGAGCCCTGTTCACGTGGTGCCGAAGAAGTCTGGCTTTCAAGTTGTGGAGAATGAGAAGAATGAGCTAGTGCCGATGAGATTAGTGACTGGGTGGCGTATGTGCATAGACTACAGGAAGTTGAATGAAGCTACACGGAAAGACCATTTTCCGTTACCCTTTATTGATCAGATGTTAGAGAGGCTTGCAGGCCAAGCCTACTTCAGCTTTTTGGATGGCTATAGCGGCTATTTTCAGATCCATGTGAAGGAGGAGGATCAAGACAAGACCAAATTTACTTGTCCCTTTGGCACTTTTGCATACAGACGTATGCCGTTCGGATTATGTAATGCACCGGGCACCTTTCAGAGGTGCATGATGAGCATCTTTTCGGACTTGATCGAAGATTGTATTGAGGTGTTCATTGATGATTTCACTGTCTACGGGAATTCATTCATAAAATGCTTGAAGAATCTAGCAAAGTCCTTACTCGATGTGTGGAGAAGAACTTGGTGCTCAACTACGAGAAGTGCCATTTTATGGTGACCGAAGGAATTGTACTTGGTCATGTGGTTTCTAGCCGAGGGATTGAAGTAGATAAAGCCAAAGTCGACCTGATTGCAAAGCTGCCGCCACCTAAATCTGCAAAAGAGATCTGCGGTTTTCTGGGACACGCCAGATTTTATCGGCATTTCATCAAGGACTTTGCAAAGGTAGCTCAACCACTCACAAGACTCCTACAGCAAGATGTTGAGTTCGTGTTTGATGATCAGTGTAAGGAGGCTTTTGACCTCCTTAAGACAAAGCTCACTACTGCCCCAATAATGCAACCACCTGATTGGAACAAGCCATTCGAGATCATGTGTGATGCATCCGACCGAGCCGTAGGAGCAGTTTTGAGACAAAAGAATGGAAGAGAGAGCCACATGATCTATTATGCTTCGAAGACACTTAACTCAGCTCAGTGCAATTAGTAGGAAAGGAAGAGGATATGTCAACAGAATTGACAAAGTCCTTCATCCAGATTGGTGGCTTGGTAGCTCGTTTAGGCTTGTTGTCTGAAATAATGGCAGTAGGTTTAGACACAGACTGAGGTATAATTGGTGAAGAAGAAATAGGACAGGTAGAAGGAAGAGAAGAATCTGAAGAGGGTGTATTGTCAGAAAGAATATCAGAATCAAGGGTAGAACCAGATGCGTCTGAAGTATAATCTGCGTCTAGCTCTTCAAGATGAACAAAGGTGGAAGGGCTGGTAGAATCATTGGAAGTATGTAAGGAAGGTGAGGCTGAAGTATGAAAAGGAAAGATATTGGGAAAGCATTTCACATCCTGTGATGTAAAGATCACTTGAGTATCCAGGTTGTAAAGAACATAACCTTTGTGCTCTGCAGAAATGCATAACATAATGCACTTTGCACTCCTGCTGTCAAACTTCCTCCGGTGGATCAACATCAATTGCATAAATCAGAGAACCAAAAGGCTTTAACAGAGACAAATCAACAGACTTCTTATACAAAATAGAATAAGGAGTTTTCCAGCCTAAAACTGCAGAAGGCAATCTGTTTAACAACCAGGTTGCATGCAGAATAGAATAAAACCAAAACTGATCTGGAACCTTACTCTGAAACATCAACGCCCTAGCTATTTCAAGCAGGGATCTATGCCTTCTCTCCACTATGCCATTCTCGCGAGGGCTATACACACGACTCTTGATATGTATAATCCCATTCTCTTCAAACAACCTTTTAGTCTCTTGGTTCACAAACTCTAGCCCATTATCGTTTTGAACTTCATGATAGGGCATTCAAACCGGACCTCGCACCATAGCAATAAAATCCTTAAGGATACTACAAACTTGTTGTTTAGATGTCATCAGATAAGTCCAAGTTGCTCTACTGTGATCCTCAACCAAAGTCAAAACAAATGGCGTATTTGTTACACTGTCAACATGATAAGGTCCCCACACATCTGCATGGACCAATTCAAAAGAAGTCTCACTCCTACGGTTCAAGGTAGGAAATGGATTCCTGCATTACTTAGCTTTGTGACATATCTCACAAGAGCTAAGCCTCCTCTACTCCTGATCATTCCACATTTGTTTTAATTCTCCTATATGCTTCATAGTAGTTAAAGAAGCATGTCCTAATCGAATATGTCAATCAAGCAAACTAGAAGAATTATGATCAGTAATATAATGCACATGTTTTGATCTCTGGATTGGATCAATGACATATAACCGCCCTACAGCCTTTCCCATACTCACCAAGTGTTCATCTGACAAGCGCTAAACTAAGCAATGTGTAGGGTAATACACACATTTCACTTGCATATCATTAGTCAAATGAAAAGTAGATATTAAATTGTGGGTAAACTCTGGCACAAGAAGAACTTTGTTCAAGACAATGTCAGGTGTCAACACCATTCTGCCAATTTTGTAAATAAGCTGCATAGAACCATTAGGTAGATATATGTCCTGAGGTGTGCTCAACTTCGCACTTCGACAAGAATCGATCATTACAACAGATGTGACTGCTTGCTCCTAAATCCATAATCCATATACTTTTTGTCTTTAAGTCTCCAAACAGACTAAAAGAATAATGATTCTCAAAAGCATTAAGTGGTGTATAAGATTGTACTGAGTTCACTGAGCTAGAAATCCCCAAGCCTTTCAACTTACTTAAAGCCTTTTCAACCTCAGTAATCAACTGCCCTACTCCGTTACCAATCTCTCCTGTGTTTCCACCACTGACTTGTGTATGCACCTCAGCCTGCTGCCCAACACAGTTTACTTGTGCCCTATCCTTTTCCTCTTTCAGCTTCTTAAACCAATCTGGAACTCCATTCAGTTTAAAACATTCTGACTTCTCATGCCCTGCCTTTTCACAAAATGTGCACTTCAGTTTCCTCTTCTCCTCTTTACTCAACCGAGGCTTATATCCACTTCCTCTTTCTTTCTGGAAATTAAATGATCCTCCTCGATGACTAACATTCATAGGTAACTCATCACATCCTTCTCTATCAAACGAATCATTTGTTTGACTAATATTCATGATAATTTGTTCAGAGGGATGAGGATTACCTGAGGTAACCTTCCTCTTGTCTTCAGTCTGCAAGATCTGTGAGTAGGCTTCACTAACAGTAGGAACGGGATTTGATAAAAGGATTTGAGTGCGTGCAGTTTCATACACATCACTCAACCCTAGGAGAAATTGCATCAACTTTTTATTCTCATAGCTGACATTCATCCTACCTGCAGCAGCACAAGTGCAAATAGGCGAAGGCAACAACAATCTCAATTCAACCCATAGCAGATTTAAATTTGAGTAATACACAGTCACAAATTGTGTTCCTTGTGTAAAACTAGCTAGATCCTTCTTTATCCGAAATATCTTAGGTCCATTCCTTTGATCATATCTTCGTTTTAACTCCATCCACAATTGATGTGAAGTTTCCATCAACAAATATGAACCACTCAGTTTCTCAGAAATGCAGTTTGTAATCCAAGACATAACCATAAAATTAGCTTGAATCCACAAGTTATAGTTCAAATCATCTTCACTAGAAGGTTGTGCGATGGTACCTTCGATGAAGCCTACCTTATTTCGTCCTCCTAGAGCTCGTTGAACCGCTTGGCTCCAAGCATAATAGTTCGATCCATTAAACACCGCATTCACTAGCTTCAATCCACTATGATCGTGTGGATTGAGCTAGTAGACATCATTCGCCTTAGCTACATAAGAATTGCGTGAAGTTTCACCTGAATCATGAGATTCATCTCCTGAATCTGATCGATTTTGTTGTTGATTTTGAGCGTCGTTGTTATCACGAGCCATCATACGCCAATTGAATCTATGAGGGCGTACCATCAATAATCATAGAAGCAAACCTACTCTGATACCATGTTGAAACTGAACACGAAGAATGACTGAGATCTAGAACGAAAGCAAGGAAATTCTCTCTCTTATTTCATGTGTTTGCATACAACAATACAGCCCTTTATATAGAGGTAGGGTGGAGAAAACAAACAAGTAACTAACTAACAAACCAACAAACACGAATACTAAAAGCGCAACCACGAGTTTATAAGTAATAACCCCAGCCGTCCGATCAGCGTAGATGGAGATCAACGCTCCTTATTAAATGAAAGAAACCGCGCGAAACGTGAACTGAACAGAGCTCAGTAGAGAGTTCAGTAGAGCTGAACTACTGAGCTTCAGTAGAGCGAAACTACTGAGCTTCAGCTGCAACCGCTTCACACCTTCCTTCACCACACCTCTTCCACCATCCTCAGCCACCACCATCACCATCACCAGATTCGCAACAGCCATCTCTTGACTGGAATATGCATGTCTTAATTTGAGGCAAAATAGCCTAGGTAGCTTCTCCAGTTTTGCTATTGGGTCTACATCAAGACAACTATTAACCAAGGTCAAGCAACTAATGTTTTGAGGGAATTTAGGTAACCTCGTCAGATGTCCATCTAGTTTCATTTGAGTGAGACCATCTAGTCCATCAAGCTTGTTCAATGGAGGCATGCTTTTGAACCGAGATCCTCTTAAGATAAACATTTAAGATTCTTCAACTTAGTCAATGATGCAAAAAGCTTGCTCATATCAGAGTTTCCATCCACTTCTATGCCCAATTTACAGAGACCGGTCATCTTTTCCAAGTTTGAGAGCTCATACGTCCAGTTTTCAACCGATGTATGTCAATGTTTGAAGATACTTCAACAAGTCAACCTGTAAAGGTGTCCGGCAAATTATATCAGACATGTAGAGGTGACGAAGGCTATCCATTTCCCATATAATATCTGGCACTTCAATCATAAAGTTGAGTGTTATATCTAGAACCTCGAGATTTTTCAATTGACCCACTGTGCGTGGGAGCTCTTGTAGGTAAGTGTCTCTCAAACCCAAATATCTTAACCTACCCAATGCACACACCGTTTCTGGTAGAGTTTTCAAGCCAAAACCTTCCAAGTCGAGTATCATAAGCAGCTCAAAACTCTCCCAATAAGATGAAGTAGCATCAAAATTGCCACCTCCGTGGAAGAAAAGAGAGAGAATATGGCTGTCTTGATTCGTGGAGTAATTGAACTTCTCCCTGCTACAATAAATAGCACGATGACGAGGCCTACAAGGTGGTCGATAATGTTCTTCATTCCTTAGGATCTCGAAACCTATTTCCTCTTGTGCTTTTGTAATGCATATCTTGTGAAGAAAACCATCAATGCAGAAGCTTTTTAAATCAGTATTAATGGTGTACACCTTCATAATCATGGATTCTTGAAACAATTTATGAAGATAGCTTCTTCTTTTGTCCTCATTTTTTTTTACCTTCGACCACTCGTATAACCATTCCTATATAGAACTCCAAATATTAACCCATTTTCGTACCTTGATAGTTTCACCTTCTGTGAAGAAGCTCATGTGTACAAAACACGACTTTAGTTCTTGAGACAATTTGTGGTAACTCAACTCCAAAACTGTTATGGTTTCACTGAAATCCATTGATTCTAGAAACTCTTCCCATGCACTCTCGGATTGTGTCTTCGCTGCCAGCTGTCTCCCTGCCTCTTTTATTGCTAATGGAAGATTCATACACTTTTTAACGATCTTTCTTCCTATTTTCTTCAAATGGTTTGGGCATTTGTACTCACTAGTGAATGCTATCTTCAAGAACAATTGCCAACTTGAATCAGGACTTAGATGTTGCATCAGAAAATATAGTTCACTTCTACTGTTTTGATACTGCGACCTGTGAGTAGCACTCTACTTGAATTGCCTGCTTGAATAAGAAAATATTCTAAGTTTGTATTTCTAGATGCACCACTAAGGGCTCGTTTGTGAGAGGTTATCAACAACTTATTTTAATTTATTCTTAAAATAAGCATTTTAACACGCGTTTGGAAGATTTTTTTATGAAAACAACTTATTCTAAAAAATAAGTTGTTTTTAACTTATTTTCACAAGTTGAAAACAGCTTATGAAAATAGATCTGCATATCAAATCTCTTTGAAAAATTTTAAATTGTATCTTATTTCTTACCTCAATTTAAGTGCTTATATATAAACATGCACCACTTTTACAAATAAATACTGACTTAAATGCTTCAGAAATTAAACCATTTTTCGGATTGTTAAAATAGATAAATACAGACTAATAGTGATTGAGTTAGAATTTTTTGTCAGGGGCCAATTAACTACGCGTTTGTAAATATCTTTCATTGATGCTTTTATGTAATTTATTAAATTAAACACAACAAAACAAAATTAATCTATTTATTTCAAGTGAAGTGTTAGAATAATTTTACATAGTATATAAAAGAATAAAAGGAAGCGTAGGAAAATAACGGTTTTATTACTTTGGGAAGGGCTTAAACTAGAGAGACCTCTATTCTTTATCAGCTCGAACTTTCACCACATATCCAACACATGCGATGGCTATACATTGAATTGTTTTAATTAGTTCATGGCCCAGAGCTACCCTGTCCCACAGCTGTTCCATTTTCTTGTATTTCACTCGTGTTCCACTGTCATTTTTAACTGTAAGCATTTAGGTGTTTATGATTTGAATTTTAGGGTTATCGTAAGCACCTAGGTGCTTACAGTTAAAATGTGAGTGGGACACAAGAAAGTGGAACAGATGATCTGGATTGCCTGCCTGCCCATCTGTCTCTTGGTAAAGCTATCATCAACCAATATAAACTAAATGTTTAACTCAACTATACGAATTCGGTTCAGGTTGAGCCTTTTTCTGGAGAGACGCACTTCCCTGAGATAGACCTTAGATAGGGACGAACAAAAAAATGGATGACAAGAAAAATAATAAGGTGGATAAAGAGAGCAAGAAAAACAAGGAAGGTTTCATATGGGGTCGACCCTACATAACTTTTGTTTTTCCCAAATATTTATAGGGCTTATATTGGTGTGTGTTGGGTTGGTTGAATTAATGTTGCTTCGAGCAAGGTATTTTAAGGGAAATGCACAACTACTATTCTAATACAAACCATATAGAAGATATAGATCACATTAGATCAACCATGTTTAACATTTTTTAAAAAGAAAAACACCATGTTAAACATATTTATGGTGTTTACCCTGGGTGTGGGGAACATATTGGGATTATGTTTCTGTACGCGTCTCATTCGAAAAAGTGAGTACCTATTTCCTGGGTATCCACAATGTAGGTACCCCATTGTGTGGTAAAGGAAACTCGTAACAAATAGGGATGGCAAGTGGATCTTGTACTTGGTCCAGATTCTTTTTTTTTCGGAACCGATATTAAAAAACTTGGATCCAATGGATCGAGACCCATTTAAGAAATTGTGGATCCGGATTTAGACTTGTCTTTTGAAACCCTAATGTGGTCTCGATGAGTCGTTTTCGCACCTTATTATTTCCAAACGAAATGTCACTTAACTAAACAGCAAGACACTTTTTTTGGCAATTTTGCAAGAATTTGGGCCGAGTTGACGTATGACGTGGACGCAAGGTGCCAATATATTTTCCAAGCAAGGATGACTCGTTTTTTTATCAAATTTGGCCGAAAATAGAAGAAGAAGAAAAATGGACGGATAACTTGGTGGTTAAAGAAAAAATATAAGATATTTCCTTATCTTAGGAAATCTTTCCTTATCCGAAAATTTGCCCTAGAAACATTCTTGATCATGAAGCAACCATATATATAAAGGATAAGAGGCGCATGGATTGATCACCTTCTCATACACCCGATACATCGTTATTCCATGCACCATTCCTTTCATTTCCATCGAGAAGAATATCAAAGTCCAGAGTTTCGTTCTACTTTTCCATGCTATTCGAGAGTTTGAGAGGAAGAAACAAACACCTTTTTATTTCAAAGCTTCTAATGTTCGACGTTTTAAGATGCTTTTAGTTCGAGTGTTTAGACGAAAACGTGTGTAATTATTACAAAAATTATTTCTTTCTTATAATAAATATGTGTATTTTTTAAAAATGTTGCACAAACTCATATCATAATATAACTTTGTGGGAACCTTAAACGTTCTCAATTCTCTCATTATGTTATTTTGTAAATGAAACTATGCTTTCGCCTTTTAGTATAACTATAATGTTATACATGCTAATGTGTGGTATTTAAAGCAACATACAATACTAAAAAAATAGTTATGCACATTCACCCTCATAACATTTGAGATACATGCGTGCACGGTTAAATTTGATAAAAAAATTTCATATAATATATTTTAAAGATAAATGATATTTTTATATAAAATATTAACCTAAAAATATTTTACGTAATTTTATCTTAACGTATTGTATTTCTTTTTTACATTTTTTTTATTCCTAAGAAATGAGAATTGTTAAGACAAGCGGCTTTTGAAAAGCATTCCGGAAACTCCCCTACCCAAAAATCCAAACAATTCAATAAACGATAAAAAGTCCACATTTCTTACTACTCCCATGTGACCATCACGTGTTTTGGCAGCCCATTCACGAAATTCCTTATCTAATATTACAACCGTCCCGCTATTTCTGCCATACTTTCCCGAAATGGACGTTCCGCTATTTCTGGCACACTTCTTAATTTGAAAATAACTATCATCTCTCTCATACTTTACATCTTATTTCTCCTACTTTTTCTTACTTTATCATCTTCTCTCTCTTACTTAACCATCTTCTATCTCTTACTTTATCATCTACTCTCACTCATCTTCTCTCTCTTATTTTACCATCTATTCATATCTCATTCTTAATCATCCACTTTCTTAAATTTATGTACCCAAATGAAGTGTGCCGAAAATAATGGAACGGAGGTAGTACTATTAAGTAGCAGTTTTGGATTAAAAAGGATGCAGTTTTGATTCGGACCATGAGTGCACCTGAGACTTATTGATGACCTCATCTCCAAATATTATAATGTTTATAACAGACAAGAAACGAAATTAAATGGTGAATAGTTCCACATACACATCGGGCTTGTAAACATAACTGTTTGAAAGTTACAGGAAAAAAAAGGAAAATATATAATTCCATTTGCCTCATTCATGAATGAAACGAAAATGAAAAACAAAGCTTAAACAATAACACCTGAATTTCACATAGCTGTATATATATTAACATTTGGTTTGGATGTTATGCCGGACTGCTGCAACAGTTTATCAATCTTTTTTGTAGTCACCATCTTGAATCCCTCCATCTCCGTACACCACTCACCAAAATCAATCATCTCTTCCGGTATGCTACTGAGATACGGGCAACTGGCAATCTCGAATCTCTGGAAATGAAATCCACATCTTTTTTCAACGCTTAACTT
Organism: Lavandula angustifolia; assembly: GCA_028984105.1. Taxonomy (NCBI): domain Eukaryota; kingdom Viridiplantae; phylum Streptophyta; class Magnoliopsida; order Lamiales; family Lamiaceae; genus Lavandula; species Lavandula angustifolia. Next base: position 1,708,905 of record CM054819.1, read on the forward strand.
TCTCAAATGCCGCAACTCTCTGATGCACAAAAATCTAAGCCTGTGGCCCGAGAACACCATTTCTTGACCGGTGTATGCATTTCGCAATTTGAGGCGGTCTAACCAGAATAGCTTCTCCAATTCCGGCATGGGGTCTTCTTGAAGACAACTATTAACCAATGCCAAGTAATTGATATTTTGAGGGAATTTAGGCAACTTCGTCAGGCGTCCATCTAGTTTGATTTGATAGATACCATGAAGATCGCTTAGACCGTCCAATGAAGGTATGCTTCTGAAACGAAACCCTTTCAGTATAATGCACTTAAGGTTCCTCAACTTAGCAACTGATAAAAAAAGCTTGTTCACATCGGAGGCTTCATCCAAATCCTCGATACCCAATTTTTGAAGACTAGTCATCTTCTCCAAGTTCGAGAGCTCATATATCCAATTATTGACCGAAATGTAGGTCAATGTCTTAAGATACTTCAACGAGTCAATCTGCAAAGGTGTCCGACATATAATATCAGACATGAAGAGATGCTGAAGGCGATCCATTTCCCATATAATATCCGGAACTTCAAGCATAAAGTTCATTGTTATATCCAAAACCTCGAGGTTGAATAATCTACCCAGTCTTTGTGGAAGCTCTTGTAGGTAGTTGTCCCTCAATCCCAAATATCGTAATGTAACCAACAAACACACCTCCTTTGGTAAATTCCTCAAACCAAAACCATTCACTTCCAATATCCTAAGCTGCTCGAAACTTTCCCAATAGGATGCACTTGTATCAAAATTGCCACCTCCCCAGAAGAAAAGAGAGAGAAGATGCTTGTCTTGATTAGTGGAGTAATTGAACTTCTCTCTGCTACAACATATAGCACGATGACGAGGTTTACAAGGTGGTGAGGAATGCCTTGCATTCCCCAGAATCTGAAAACCTATTTCCTCCTTTGCTTTTGTAATGGCTATCGTCTGAAAAAAACTATTAAGACGAAAGCGTTTGTCACCAATAAATAGTTGAATCATGGATGCCTCGGACAATTTCTCCAAATACCTAATTGCAATTTCCTCAGTTGATAGATCGGCTTTGTCTACGGCCCGTGTGACCATTCGCACGACACTCCAAATATGTACGAATTTCTCGACCTTTATATTTGTACCTTCTCTGAAGAAGCTCATATGCACGAAGATGGACTTCAAACATGGAGAAATTATGTGGTAACTCAATTCCAAAGATTTTATGGTTTCCGTGAAATCCATGGATTCCATAAATTCTTCCCATGCACTCTCCGACTGTATCTCTTTTGTCAATTGCCTCCCCACCTCTTTTATTGCTAATGGCAAACCATTACACTTTTCCACAATCTTTCTCCCTATTTTCTCCAGGTGTTTTGGGCATTTGAACTCACTAGTGAATACCGTCTTCAAGAACAATTGCCAACTTGTATCGAAATTCATATTAGGAAATTCCCACGCATTAATTCGAGGTAGTTCACTCGGAAACCGCGTGGTGATTACTACCCTACTTAAATTGTCTGCATAGATAATAACAGAATTAATACGTCTGTTTCTAAATGCACCAACAAATTTGAAAAGAGACGCACATCATGGGATCGACCCTAGATACGGATGAGCAAGTAGATGACAAACACAACAAGGAAAACAAACAAGAGTCTAAAGGAGACTATTGAGATGGGATACGTTTTCTAATGAATAAAATTTTGATTAGATCTTAAGAACTCTAAAAGACAATGCCCCCAAGGTCTCTATTAGTTAGTCAAGGCTAGTCAGCTTGCATGTTAGGAAGCTGAATTATACTAAAGACAAGCAGAAGATATTCCACACACAACTTTGCATGTTATCAGGATCGAACAAAAGACCTTTGCAAGGCTTCAGTACTAGACTTCGGCTCCGATCCATTATAAACCTTAATTATATTTTTTCTGTTTTAAATATCTTGTAATCTCTCCGTCCCGCTATTAGTGACTCATTTTTTTTTGGTACGGTTAAGAAAGTAGATAATAAAGTAGGAAAGAGAAGTAGATAAAGTAGGAAATAGGAGATGAATGAGATAATGAAATAGTAGATCATAAAGTAGAAATTAAAATATAAGTGAGATAATGAGAAAGTAAATGATTAAGTAGAAGAAAATAGACAATAAAGTAGCAGAGATAGTAATAAAATTTTCTAAATGATGAGTCTAACTTGTATTATACAAATTCTATTTGTTTTGGCGCCCACCTAGGCAGGACCGTATTTCTGTGCTGTCTTGCAGATTTTTATGCTGATGTGGCGATTACGAGTTGCTGAGGTGACAGACACGATTTGGGGTTTAAAATATTTCCATATTGGATATAAAAACCTATTTCTACAAAGGAAAAGGGCCGCCATATATATATATGAGAGAGAGACGGACGAAAATCACATCATCTTTTGACACACCTTGGAGACGCGATCACAGAGAGAGAGAGAGAGAGAGAGAGAGAGAGACGAGAGCAGCTGAGAGTTGAGATTTATTCCTTTCGTTCTAGTTCGGATTTGAAAACACAAACACTATTTTACTTTTGTTTCTTAGTTTAGCTTTGGAGAATTTCGATTTGTGCTTATTATTTGGATGATTTTGATTCTTCATATTGGTATCTTCTTATCTTTTAGTTTTAATTTCATTTGCATTCGTGTTTTAAATCAGTTCGTAGAATTGCTTTGATTTTCATGCAGTTAATTTCCGAGATTCAACATGTTTAGGGTTCTGCCCAGTTTTACCGTCCGTCTGCCCAGTCGGACCCGTATGAGTAGCTAAATTTTAAGGGGCCGGTGGGATGTGAAACACACACTTTAATGAATCCGTGAGACTTAGGCTTTAATAATTAATCACCTAGGTTCCAAATTAATCTTGGTTAATTAATTAGATTTGTTAATTTAGGCTTGATCACCATAGGTTAGTTTAATCTGTAGCTAATTTAGTATTTCCATCGTTTCTCGTGGGATTAAGCTAAATAAGTAGCACAATTGTTCTAAGAACAATATGATTAATTTGGTAGGAGACTATTAGATGTCCACCGTACGAGTAGGCTCCTAAATCGGGTTCCCTTAGTTTTTAAAGCTGATTAGGTGTTAAATCTATTGATTGTCCACCAACGTAGCTTGCATCTAATTTAGAGAAGTAGTCGTTTCAATGCCCACTATGGCGATTACCGAATAATTAAGGGGGAATAGGGAATGTGTCAGTTTAATTACGGCTTCCTACAACTGATTGATTTGTATGGATTAATTTATCTTTAGTGTCGATGATCGATTGTGTGTGTGTGTGAATCATCTTGCTTGACCATTTCTTTGCATACGTTTATTCCGTATTTATTTTTAGTTGTTTACTTTCTTGTTTTAGAATTTAGAAAACCCCAAAATTTGCATGGTCGCTAACCAACCCCATAGATTAATAGAAATTTATGTTAAAATCTCTGTTCCCTGCGTTCGATACCTGTTTGCTATACTAATCTAAGTTCTAGCATTTTTCAGGATTTATTTGGTAAAAACAATGATCACCACTAAATAAAGTATGAGCTCATTATTGAAACGTCCTAATATGGAAAATGAGTCACTTTTAGCAGGATTGATGGAGTAATTGTCTAAAATCATACTTGCAAAATCAACATACAAATAGTTTTATTAGAATTTGATCAGCCATCTAGTCGATCACAAACTGATCGAACAAACATACACACAATTTGTATAAGTAAAATGTAAGAGGCTCATATTTTCGCGCACTTAACCTATTCTATACTCAATTTCGTTGGTCCTTGAAAACGTTGCGATTTTAACATCAACCGTTATGTTTTTCAGTTTTTAGAATTATTACATTTTAATATTTTTCCAAGCGGCACACGTAAAAACTTTGCCATATGCTATAATTTGGAATAATTAATATTTTGTCATGCGCGGTAATTAAAAGGGGTTTTGGTGAAAATAAAACACACGAATTTGTATAAATTTGCAATGTTAACACAAAGTTCAAAACTTGGCAATTTAAATCACAAGCTTTCAGTTTTTGACAATTTAACACGCTCTTGTCCTTAATTTTAATTCGCCGGTGTTTAAAATTCGTGTTTAAATTGTAAATTCGGACAAGGATAGTACTTTTTTCGCCGAAGCCCCTAATTATAAAGAATTAATTTTTTTTAAATTATAGGCGACTTAGATAACAAAAGAAGACCTCAATTAAAGGAAGCTAAATGCGTACCTTCTGGTAAAGCTTCTGAGACGCATTTGTAGCTTTTAGCATCCCACATATCATCGAGAATTATGAAATACGATGTGCCTTCGAGGTGATGACGAAGCATCTGTTGAAGGCTTTCCACATCCATCTCCTCCATAACCTCCTCCCCTTCTTCGCTAATGTCACCCACCTGTCGTATTAGTACCCTAAGTACCTCTTCCAGTTTGAATTCAGCGGAAATGCATGCCCAGGCACGACGCTCAAATCCCTCGATCGTAGCTGCATGATTGTATACCAATCTTGCAAGAGTTGTCTTTCCGATACCACCCATACCGTACATAGCAAAACTGTATAGATGTCTATCGCCAAGTAAAACAAACTTGTTAACCAGATCTTCCACGAATTTCTCCAACCCCACCACATCCTCGTCGTCGTCGTCCGGAGCCAATTCACGCTTCCATCCAAAATCTTCCGTATCTCCAACTCCGGATTGAAGGCTTCTTTTTTTCTTTTTTTTCTTGTCTTTCTTTTTTTTCTTTTTCTTCACTAATCGGAACCTACTCCGGGCGGACTTGATCTCTGTGAGGAAATTTTTGAGGCGGATGGACTCCGACTCCTCCAACTCCTCGTTCCTTGGAAACAAGAAGGTGTCGAAGATGATTCCGACATCATAAGCCATCTCCCTCACTTGAGATATCAAAGGATGAGGGCTGCGGCTGCGGGCAGATTCTGATCTCACGAAATCCAGCATAAACATGAGATCACTTTTTAGCCCTTTAAGATCCTCCTCCGACTCCGACCCTTTCACGGCGGCCGCCTTCTCTTCCAGCAATACCTGGTGCTTCATATCACTCGTGGTTGCCACCATCTCACCCAGAAAGAACTCGAGCAGGTTTATGGCGGACAAGATCACATTCTCTGTCATATTTGTGGTGTACTTCGTAATTGCTTTGTTTCTCTTGGTGTTTCAACTTTTCTTTTTCTTTTTTCCTTCAAAGGCTATGAACTCTCCTTATCTGTTTTTTTTTTTTTTTGGAACCCTTCTAATCTTTTTTATGCTTACGTTTTTGGTATCAACCACTTTTGAAGAACTAACTTAATTTTACAAATCTTGATTTATTAAACTAGTAGTTGAATCTACAATTAATGTTGTCAATTGGAATATGATCAATTTGCTTCATTGATATTAATTAATTATTCCATGCGACACGGTGAGGGTGAGTAAAGGTGGTATCTAAAAACAGTAGTTGACTTTATAAATTTTATCAATTGCATCCTTGATGTTATTTAATTATGAATTACAAATCAGCAGAGAACAAGTCCATTAATGGTATTGTGAGAGATTTATTACAAATATGCACCAACTTTTCTACCCTTATAGTTGTATCTTCTTTGAAAAAGCTCATGTGCAGGAATAATGACTTATGTTCCGGAGACAATTTGTGGTCAGTAGAGATAGTTTACTTAGTCGTCTGTTCCTGAGGATTGACCTCTTATTTATCGATGTGCTTGTTAAAGTATAATTCTGTGTAGATGTTCACACTTATAAATTTATTTGATCCACGCAATTCTCAATATGACGGAATCGCGTTCCATCAGAATGGTAAAAGCACGCTCACTGTTACTCTCTCGTAATATTTCCTGTATTTGGTATGGGGAAGCAGAGAAACAAGTCATGTGCTTTATACAGATAGGGTGCCCATGAATGCTCGTTGACTCAATTTTTTTAAAATTAAAAACCTTGTGAGGTGCTTGGGTCCCTATATTGGACGGACCATGCAAATTTTGTATTTCCACGTGTATTCCGATGTTCATACCGGACTATACGTGAGGGGCGTGTTAAAGCTCATTATTATATACCGCATAAAAACCTCACTCGTCTATATAAGATTGGTTATAAGACTTTTTAAGGGGATGTGGTCTAACTTAACATTCATTTCTGTATAATAATCCTTAAATTCTATGAAAATAACAACCTAGCTTGAAATTTCTAAACTAATATGCAAAATGCAAACCTAGCAAAACTGCATTGAAGTATGAGAGCGAGACGAGAAGATTTTGGTTTGATACAAACCCTACCACGATCCAGTTTTAGAGATCCTATGTCACAACCCGTCCAAAAGTGGTTATATTATAAAGTGATTTTATTATTATTATTATTATTATTATTTTAAAAAAATGTATCATATTGAGTATGCATTTCATATTTTCATTTTTTGGAATATATATATTATGCATAAATATTTATTAAGGTGATTTATTTTGCATTAAATAAATTGTGCATAAATTATGTTGATTTATATTGCATTAAAGAAATTGTGCATAAATATTATTTATTATGTTGATTTATTTTGCATTAAAATAAATTATACATAAATACTATTAATTAAGGTGATTGATTTTTCATTAAATAAAATTATTCTTTTTAATGTATTGATTTGTAACATATTGATTATGTATTAATTTATTAAGGTGATTGATTGATTTTTTAATGTGTTGATTTGTAACATATTGGAGAGTTTTGTTTAAAAGTAAAACTTAGCACCCACATCTCATATTTCATTTCTCAAATCATTTGTGAAGACTCTCTCAAATATTTAGATTATTATCTCTTGTGGAGTATCCAAATTGTTATTGCATTTGAGGTAAATGTTTATTTTATTTATTTAATCTATTTTATTTAGTAGATTATGCATCTAAAATTTTCATGAGCATGCATATTCGTATGAGATTTAAATTAGTAGAAAATTTGACGATTTATTTTATTACCATGGTTTTTGGGTTAGAAATAGATATTTAAATCTTGTATTTGGAAAACGGATCGTTAGATAATGAATGTATAATTTGTTTTGATTATTGAAACGGATAATTGTGTAGTGGACCTATTTTTCGGTCTGAACTTAGGAGTTTGTGTAGATATAGATATAATACAACAAGAAATATTTAAGTTGCATGAACACTAGAATTTGTCATGCCATTATTTTCTTCGCCGAATTTCCAAAGCCAATTACTCGATCATTTATTAGTTGAAAAATTCGATAAAAATTACAGAGAAAAACTTTATGATGTTTTTAAGCTCTCTTCAAATTTGGGTAATTTTTGGACGATTATTTATATTTTTAAAGAATTTTCACTTTTATGCTGTCGAAAAATCATGCCTTCGGGATAGGGCTTAGTAAAACATTTATATCTCACTCCTCACAAATGGTTTTGACTTGATTCTTTTTCCTAAATATTCTGCACTCGTAGAGGTTTGTCAAAATATTTATTTTGTATTTTTAGTGTACTCGTACAAAATCAGTTTAATGAAAATGTTCAGGTGTTCAGTTCGAAAATGCAGTTTTCGTATTTGGATTTTTGGGAAAGTATTCTGTATTTTCTGAAGTCATCATTTATCCAAATAACTTGAAATTTTGATATGATGTTCCTACATATGTTCCATAGATATATTTTAAATCTTAGAATTTTTAGAGTATGTTTAGTTCCTCAAACGTATAGATTAAGGACAGTAGGTCGAAATCGATCATATCAGCACGCTTTATTCGTATATATTGTTAGGATCTCGATTCGAGTTTAGGGCTCTTTCGGCACGACATCTAAGATAGTAATTAGGAAATTTCGATCAGAGGATACTATATAGCTTATGGAATTATCATACATTTTATTTTGTATGAATAGTTATTCATTATTCGTATTTGTATTGAATATTTAGGTGTGGGCGACTAAGATATAAAATTATCTTATTATTATTCAAGTCATTTGCAATGGAATCAAGGTGTGTGGACTTTTACTTATCTTGTGGATTTATGATTATCCTTATTGATGTGATTACGGACATGTATTATTTGATGTTCATTATGACATGGTTCCGGGATTTATTAGTGGTCATCCTTCATTTTAACATTTCATATGTTCCGGATTGGCTATCTAGTTATCCTTCATTTTAACCTCTCGTGAGTGTTCTTGGATTTATTATTTAGTCATCCTTCATTTTAACATTACGATGTTCGGGATTGGCTTTATAATTATACTTCATTTTAACCTCACGGTTGTGCACAATAACTTATCATGTTCCGCCTTTGTGGTGATGTCATGGGTTGCCTTTGTGGTAACGTCATTTATGATGCGAATTATTTACATTGGACGCGGTTATATCAGTTTGGATAATCATAGCATATGTCCCACATTGAGTGTACTATGTATACTCACCCCTCACTTATCATTTCAGGAAATTGAGCTCGGAGGCGTGTGGAGGATCGAATGACGCACTCGTATTTTATTTTTAAAGATTTTTCTTCGTACTCTACTTTTGGATAAAATCTTGTCTTATTTATATTTCCGCTGCTCAAGTCTTATTTTAAAGCTACATTTGGATTTGTATAAGTAAATTTCCCGCAAGGTTTTTCCTAAATGCTTATTGGTATTTTCTTTTATAAAAGATAAATTTGTTATTTAAAAAGGGGTCGTCACATCCTAGAAAGTCTAATATATTAATCATATTTATTTCCGTAGGTTGTCTGGAATTGCTCCTCAATCAATTGTTAATTAGTCAGATCACCAAACATATTTTATTAGTGTTGGAACTTCGATTGATATATCTAGCTAATTTATTTTTTTAAAGAACTTTTCAATTTGGTGATAAAAATATTATATTTATCGATCAAATCCTTTATAAAGATATTGGGTTCTATCAATACTAGAAAATAAATGAAGTTATTCATTAATTTCACTTAGATAGGTTTCATCATTATTTTAAATGTAAGAATTAGTCTTTGGGTCTAGAAATATATTCCAACATTCGAGTTTGTATTCATTTTTTATAGTGAATTTTCTTCTCTGCCCGTGGACGTAGATTTATTGATCGAACCACGTAAATTTCTTGTATTCTTATTTATTTTTATCGCATTTCATTTACATGTATTTTATAACAAAGCAAATCAATAAACGACGTTTAAGTTTCCACTTTAGGATCCATAGACAAAATCACCGAATCAATCAATCATAAAATGTTCGGTGATAAACCTGCTAAAAAGGAGAGTTAAGATCAATTTCACAATGCAACTATTTACGTTAGTTTACCAAAATAAAAGTAAAATATTTACGATATCAGCATAAGTTAATGGTGGAATGTCCAATTTTAAAACTTTATAAGGTCCAAACCTCCTTGTTCCTCCCTATTACGCGATAAATGTACTTAATTACCTTGTTAAAGAAAATTAAGTTTTTAAAAGAAAAAAACATAAATCGTTGTCAATTTTTACATATAATATTCTTTACTTGCTGTACTCCACTTATATTATTATATTGACAATAATTGCATAGAATTGATATGCAAATCTATACAAGAAAATTAATGAATATCAAAGTAGCAAATGGGAAAAGCATAAAATGACGCATTACAATATTATGATGGGGAATATTATTTAAATTAAGTCATCCGGAAAATCAGGTGATCTGTGTACATGTTCTGATAAATATATCCGGTATCCGCTCTCTCTACCTCTCTAAGTCAACTGATGCCATGTTCGGTTTACCCACCTAATCCAAATAATAAATTTAATACTATAGTCAGAGCAGATAAAAGAAAATTGCCATCTTTGCTTGTTCAATTGTATATTAATTATTCTCCTCATAAAAAAATAAATGACAAATGGTTGCGGGACATGTGAAAAAATATTCAATTGCAAGTTGTTAACGTTGATTAGCATAAGCAAACTACTCCCACATGAATTAATTTACTAATATGAATCACCAACAATTAAATCTAAACAATACGTACACCATATCATCTATTGGTGGACTTGCCAAACGTTAAGTGTCAAACATTTTGCTGGATACATTTACAGAAAAATTTATAATCGTGTGGTTTCTTAATTTCACTTTGTCTTTAATTGTTTGTCCTTTTACTGTCTTTTAAGTTTGTTAGTTTTTGAAATTCCATCAAATAACATGACCAAATTTGCAATAAAAAAAGAAAAAATGTAAAATAAAATAAAAATTAGTTGGACTTTATTAGTTATTTACAAGGTTCGACTCATGCAAAAAGCTACTTATTAATGTTAACTATTGTAAATATGACAGAAACAAGAAATGGTGCTAGTTCCATATATGCTGCGAACTGGTAATGAACATAAAATGTTTATGAGTAACATAAAACATAAAGCAAATAAATAAAAAAATATTAACAAACTAATTTAACTACTCTTAATAATAACATACACTCCACTATGGCTGGATACCCACATGTGTTTCACGCGTAATTACCGACTGCCGGATCGCTTTTGCAATCTTATTGGTTGTCACAATCTCCACTCCCTCCCAATACCACTTATCAGAAGCAAAAGCAATCATCTCTTTCGGTATATTATTTAGAAATGGGCAATTGCAAATCTCTAATTTCCTGAGTAAATAGTTGCTAAAACTTTTTTCAACTCTCAAATTTCTCAGATGCCACAACTCTACGATGCATAACTTTTCAATCCTAGAACCACGTCGTGAGAACACCATTTCTTGACCGGTATATGCATTTCGCAACTTGAGGTATGATAAGAAAAATATCTTTTCTAGCTCTGGCATGGGGTCCTCATCAAGACAGCTATTAACCAAGGTCAAGCTTCTGATTCCTTTAGGGAATTTAGGTAACTTCGCTAGACGTCCATCTAGTTTGATTTGATAAACTTCCTTAAGAACACTAAGATCGTCCAATGGAGGCATGCTTCTGAAGCGAAACCCTCTTAAGATAAGACATTGCAGATTCTTCAACTTAGCCAATGATGCGAGGTTGCTCACATTTGAGCTTTCATCCAATTCCTCTATGCCCAATTTGCGAAGACTAGTCATATCTTCCAAGTTGGAGACCTCATAAGTCCAATTATCAGCCGAGACGTAGGTCAATGTTTGAAGATACTTCAATGAGTCTATCTTCAAAGGCGTCCGACATATAATATCAGATAAGTAGAGATGACGAAGGTTATCCATCTCCCATATAATATCTGGAACCTCAAGCATAAAGTTCGATGCTATATCCAATACCTCCAGGTTTTTCAAACGACCTAATGTGTGTGGGAGCTCTTGTATGTAGTTGTCCCTTAACCCCAAATATCGCAACCTACCCAATGCACAAACTCTTTCTGATAAACTTTTTAGGCCAAAACCTTCAAAATCGAGTATCCTAAGCTGCTCAAAACTCTCCCAGTAAGATGGAGTAGCATCAAAGATTCCACCTCCGTGAAAGAAGAGAGAGATAAGATGCTTTTCTTGTTTCGTAGAATAATTGAATTTGTCTCTGCTGCAACATATAACACAATGACGAGGTTTGCAAGGTTGTCGAGAATGTTTTTCATTCCCTAGGATTTGCAAATATATTTCCTCCTCTGCTTTCGTGATGGATATCTTGTGATGAAAACTATCAAGATACAAGCTTTTTAGTTCTTTCTTAATCGGCGAGTAAACCAGTATAATCATGTATTCATCACACAATTTATCCAAATACTTTCTTGCCTCCATTTTTGCATAGTCTTCAACTTTAACTCGCATTGCCATTCCTGCTGCAATCCAAATATGTATAAACTTTTCTACGCTGATAGTTGTACCTTTTTTGAAGAAGCTCGCGTGTACGAAACATGACTTCAGTTCTTGAGACAATTTGTGGTAACTCAACTCCAATACTGCGATGGTTTCGCTGAAATCAATTGATTCGAGAAACTCTTCCCACGCACTCTCACTCTGACTCTTCATTGCCAATTTCCTTCCCGCCTCTTTGATTGCTAATGGCAAACCATTACACATTTTCACAATCTTTCTTCCTATTTTCTCCAAGTGTCTCGGGCATTTGTGATCATTAGTGAATACCATCTTCAAGAACAATTGCCAACTAGCATCAGAACTGAGAGGATCCAAGCTAAAAGTACAGTCAACGACTTCTACTTTATTTTTACATCGACATGTGAGCAACACTCTACTCGAATTTTCTGGTTATATAAGAACAAATTTAACATGAGTATTTATAAGTGAAAATAAATTTGCTTCAAACGTCACATTTAAAGATAACCTAAAATTAATCATTTTTAGAATTACTTAAATACCCTCTATATCTAGCATATTTTGCCTTTCTGCTAACATGTAAATTATGCCTTTCTACTATGCATATTCTCCTCATATGCTATGCATAAAATATGTAAGAAAATTATGCTTAGTGGGATTTTGAACCCCATATACTCCTCATGATTGCCAGATGAGATTACTTACTAGTAAGACTTTTTTCTATGTGACTTCGACCTATGTTATTCTCATATATATATATATAATTACAAAGAAATGAAAATAGAAATATTATTGGAAATTTCTGTGAACAAATAGGACTTGAAACTGAGTCTTATCAAAATAGAATTAAGAAAAAACATAAGCTTAAAAAGAAGCAAAAGTTTTTTTCAGCAGAAAATTTCTCTAAAAGAAGAAAAAAGTCCATAAAAGGACTTCCTAAGGATATAAAGAAAAAATATCCTAAGGCCTCTAATAAAGAAGCTCAACCAGTTTGTTGGAAATGTGGTAAAATTGGCCACAAAGCTAACAAATGTTATGTAAAAAGAAGATTAATAATCTTAATATTGATAGGGATTTAAAAGAATCTCTTTGCAATATACTTCTTAATGAAGAAGAACCAAATGAAGAAATCTTCATTAGAGTTATAACTGATTCCATTGAATCTTCTGAATCAGAAGAACAAAATGAAATCGAGTCTGATGCACAGAGTTGTAAATCAGATTGTGATGAATGCCTCATAAATTTTATGGGATTAGAAATAAATGTTATTTCTACAGAAGAAAGTTTTATTCTCGATCTAATAGATCAAATTCCAGATCCTATAGAAAAAAGAAAAGCTATTGAGCATTATCTTTCTTTTGCTATTAATTCAAAACAATATCCTAAAACGGGTCAATCTAAGTTATCAACAAAAGTCAATCAAGAAAATGAATTATATTCCTATATCAAAATTCTTGATAAGGCTTCTCAAAAGGAAAGAGAACCTACTATAAATGAGTTACAAAAAGAGATCAATCAGATAAAATCTGAAGTTAAGATCCTTAAAGAAAAGGTTATTTCAATTACAAATCCTAGTAATTGGATAGAAGATTTCACTTCTTCAGATGAAGAAGAAGACGCTTCTTGTTCAAAAGAAGAAAGTCCTGAAATAAATCAAATTGATTATAAAAATTTTGTGTGGATCAATAAAATTGATCAAATAAAATCACAAAAGTGGTTTACAAAAGTAACTCTTATTATTAATAAAGAGTTTACAATTACAATTGACGCTCTTCTTGATACAGGAGCAGATGTTAATTGTATCAATCAAGGAATTATACATTCAAAATATTATTCTAAAACAACACAGTTTATAACTGCGGCTAATAAACAGCCTTTGATTGTAAATTATAAACTATCTGATGTTGCTATATGTAACTCAGGAGTTTGTATTAACACAACATTTATTTTAATAAAAAAAATTTCTACGCCTGTAATATTAGGCAATCCTTTTATCCAAATGCTTTTCCCTATAAATAAAATAAATGAAAAGGGTTTGTTCACCACTTTAAAAGGAAGAAAAAATTTCTTTCCATTTTCAACCACTCCTGTTTTTAAATCGATCAATATATTACAACAGGTTATTGACAATAAAATTAGTTTCATAAATTCTTTAAAAGAAGAAATTACTTTTAAAAAAATAAATGAAAGTCTTAAAACAGACAAAGTTAAAGAGAAGTTAGATTCAATACTTCAGAAAATTAATACAGAAGTCTGTGCTGAAGTTCCAAATGCATTCTGGAATAGAAAGCAATATTCTGTAAGTCTTCCATATACGGAAGAATTTGAAGAGAATAAAATTAGCACAAAAACTAGACCTATTGCCATGGGGGCAAGACTTTTAAAATATTGTCAAGAAGAAATTGAAAGTCTTCTTCAAAAGGGTCTAATTAGGCCAAGCCATAGTCCATGGAGTTGCCCAACATTTTATATTGAAAATGCCTCAGAAATTGAGAGAGGTGCTCCTAGGCTTGTTATTAATTATAAGCCGCTAAATAAAGCACTTAAGTGGATAAAACATCCACTCCCTAATAAAAGAGATCTATTAAATAGATTTTTTAAAGGAAATATATTTTCTTCATTTGATCTTAAATCAGGATTTTATCAAATTCAAATAAAAGAAGAAGATAAATATAAAACAGCTTTTACTATCCCATTTGGACATTATGAATGAAATGTCATGCCTTTTGGGCTAAAAAATGCCCCAATGGAATTCCAAAACATTATGAATAAAATTTATAATCCTTTTATGGATTTTATTATTGTCTACATTGATGATGTTTTAGTCTTTTCTGAAACGATTGACAGACATTTTAAACATCTTAATATATTCATAAATGCAACTAAGCATGCAGGATTAGCAGTTAATCCTAAAAAGGTTAAGCTATTCCAAACAAGAATAAAATTCTTGGGTCATTATATTGAGAATAGGATAATTACTCCTATTGAAAGGGTTATTCTATTTTTAGAAAAATTTCCAGATAAAATATCTGATTTAAATCAATTACAAAGATTTCTTGGTTGTCTCAATTATATTAGAGATTTTTACCAAGATTTAGCTAAAGATTGTAAGCTATTATTTCAAAGATTAAAGAAAAATCATCTCCCGTGGACTGATGCTCATACAGAAGCAGTTAGAAAAATTAAAGAAAGAGTTAAAGAACTCCCTTGTTTATCATTATCTAATCCAGAAGCTTTCAAAATCATTGAAACAGATGCTTCTGAAATCGGATATAGTGGAATTCTTAAACGAAAGAATTCTGAAAATTCTAAAGAAGAATTAGTTAGATTCACTTCAGGAATTTGGAATAGTTCTCAAAAGAATTATTCAACTGTCAAGACAGAATTACTTTCAATTGTTAAATGTGTTACTAAATTCGAAAGTGACATATTAAACAAAAAATTCTTAATAAGAGTTGATTGTAAATCCGCAAAAGATATATTATTTAAAGATGTTAAAAACATCGCTTCAAAACAAATATTTGCTAGATGGCAATCTATTTTAGCATGTTTTGATTTTGATATTGAGCATATTGCAGGGAAAAATAATTCCTTACCAGATTTTTTAACAAGAGAATTTTTGCAGTGACAATCAATGGAAGCAGATTGTCAAAAGACAAGCACAGGCTAAAAGGCCTGAAGTACCAGCAAAAAGACCAATGTTAATAATGGCTAAAAAGAACAACCAGAAACAAAAGCAAAATATTGCTGAAACGAGTAAAACTCCTATTGAAGATATATCAAAATTTGATCCTAATAAGGAATTTCAAGATGATGATCCATGAAATTCCATAATGGTTCATGAATTGAAGAACAGCCGGATGACTGTCAAACTGGTTATTAGTTTCATGGAAAATTTTCCAGACCTTTTTAATAACACGGGAAAAAATGATAGGAGATGTCCCCCATGAGAAAAAGAATGATAAAAACCAATTTGGAATAAATTGATTTACATCAAGAGTGAATTTTATCCACCATTCTGAATAAAAACCAATTCTGAATAAAATTCACTCTTGATGATGTAAATCATTTTATTCCAAATTGGTTTTTATCATTCTTTTTCTCATGGGGGGCATCTCCTATCATTTTTCCCCGTGTTATTAAAAAGGTTTGGAAAAATTTCCATGAAACTAATAACCAGTTTGACAGTCATCCGGTTGTTCTTCAATTCATGAACCATTATGGAATTTCATGGATCATCGTCTTGAAATTCCTTATTAGGATCAAATTTTGATAGATCTTCAATAGGAGTTTTACTCGTTTCAGCAATATTTTGCTTTTGTTTCTGGTTGTTCTTTTTAGCCATTATTAACATTGGTCTTTTTGCTGGTACTTCAGGCCTTTTAGCCTGTGCTTGTCTTTTGACAATCTGCTTCCATTGATTGTCACTGCAAAAATTCTCTTGTTAAAAAATCTGGTAAGGAATTATTTTTCCCTGCAATATGCTCAATATCAAAATCAAAACATGCTAAAATAGATTGCCATCTAGCAAATATTTGTTTTGAAGCGATGTTTTTAACATCTTTAAATAATATATCTTTTGCGGATTTACAATCAACTCTTATTAAGATTTTTTTGTTTAATATGTCACTTTCGAATTTAGTAACACATTTAACAATTGAAAGTAATTCTGTCTTGACAGTTGAATAATTCTTTTGAGAACTATTCCAAATTCCTGAAGTGAATCTAACTAATTCTTCTTTAGAATTTTCAGAATTTTTTTGTTTAAGAATTTCACCATATCCGATTTCAGAAGCATCTGTTTCAATGATTTTGAAAGCTTCTGGATTAGATAATGATAAACAAGGGAGTTCTTTAACTCTTTCTTTAATTTTTCTGACTGCTTCTGTATGAGTATCAGTCCACGGGAGAGGATTTTTCTTTAATCTTTGAAATAATAGCTTACAATCTTTAGCTAAATCTTGGTAAAAATCTCCAATATAATTGAGACAACCAAGAAATCTTTGTAATTGATTTAAATCAGATATTTTATCTGGAAATTTTTCTGAAAATAGAATAACCCTTTCAATAGGAGTAATTATCCTATTCTCAATATAATGACCCAAGAATTTTATTCTTGTTTGGAATAGCTTAACCTTTTTGGATTAACTGCTAATTCTGCATGCTTAGTAGCATTTATGAATATATTAAGATGTTTAAAATGTCTGTCAATCGTTTCAGAAAAGACTAAAACATCATCAATGTAGACAATAATAAAATCCATAAAAGGATTATAAATTTTATTCATAATGTTTTGGAATTCCATTAGGGCATTTTTTAGCCCAAAAGGCATGACATTCCATTCATAATGTCCAAATGGGACAGTAAAAGCTGTTTTATATTTATCTTCTTCTTTTATTTGAATTTGTTAAAATCCTGATTTAAGATCAAATGAAGAAAATGTATTTCCTTTAAAAATTATGTTTAATAGATCTCTTTTATTAGGGAGCGGATGTTTTATCCACTTAAGTGCTTTATTTAGCGGTTTATAATTAATAACAAGCCTAGGAGCACCTCTCTCAATTTCTGAGGCATTTTCAACATAAAATGTTGGACAACTCCATGGACTATGGCTTGGCCTAATTAGACCCTTTTGAAGAAGACTTTCAATTTCTTCTTGACAATATTTTAAAAGTCTTGCCCCCATGGCAATAGGTCTAGCTTTTGTGCTAATTTTATTCTCTTCAAATTCTTCCGTATATGGAAGACTTACAGAATGTTGCTTTCTATTCCAGAATGCATTTGGAACTTCAGCACAGACTTCTGTATTAATTTTCTAAAGTATTGAATTTAACTTCTCTTTAACTTTGTCTGTTTTAAGACTTTCATTTATTTTTTTAAAAGTAATTTCTTCTTTTAAAGAATTTATGAAACTAATTTTATTGCCAATAAACTGTTGTAATATATTGATCGATTTAAAAACAGGAGTGGTTGAAAATGGAAAGAAAATTTTTCTTCCTTTTAAAGTGGTGAACAAACCCTTTTCATTTATTTTATTTATAGGGAAAAGCATTTGGATAAAAGGATTGCCTAATATTACAGGCGTAGAAATTTTTTTTATTAAAATAAATGTTGTGTTAATACAAACTCCTGAGTTACATATAGCAACATCAGATAGTTTATAATTTACAATCAAAGGTTGTTTATTAGCCGCAGTTATAAACTGTGTTGTTTTATAATAATATTTTGAAGGTATAATTCCTTCATTGATACAATTAATATCTGCTCCTGTATCAAGAAGAGCGTCAATCGTAATTGTAAACTCTTTATTAATAATAAGAGCTACTTTTGTAAACCACTTTTGTGATTTTATTAGATCAATTTTATTGATCCACACAAAATTTTTAAAATCAATTTGATTTATTTCAGGACTTTCTTCTTTTGAACAAGAAGCGTCTTCTTCTTCATCTGAAGAAGTGAAATCTTCTATCCAATTACTAGGATTTGTAATTGAAATAACCTTTTCTTTAAGGATCTTAACTTCAGATTTTATCTGATTGATCTCTTTTTGTAACTCATTTATAGTAGGTTCTCTTTCCTTTTGAGAAGTCTTATCAAGAATTTTGCTATAGGAATATAATTCCTTTTCTTTATTGACTTTTGTTGATAACTTAGATTGACTCGTTTTAGGATCTTGTTTTGAATTAATAGCAAAAGAAAGATAATGCTCAATAGCTTTTCTTTTTTTTCTATAGGATCTGGAATTTGATCTATTAGATCGAGAATAAAACTTTCTTCTGTAGAAATAACATTTATTTCTAATCCCATAAAATTTATGAGGTATTCATCACAATCACAATCTGATTTACAACTCTGTGCATCAAACTCGATTTCATTTTGTTCTTCTGATTTAGAAGATTCAATGGAATCAGTTATAACTCTAATGAAGATTTCTTCATTTGGTTCTTCTTCATTAAGAAGTATATTGCAAAGAGATTCTTTTAAATCCCTATCAATCATTATTAAGATTATTAATCTTCTTTTTGACATAACATTTGTTAGCTTTGTGGCCAATTTTACCACATTTCCAACAAACTGGTTGAGCTTCTTTATTAGAGGCCTTATGATATTTTTTCTTTATATCCTTAGGAAGTCCTTTTATGGACTTTTTTCTTCTTTTAGAGAAATTTTCTGCTGGGAAAAACTTTTGCTTCTTTTTAAGCTTATGTTTTTTCTTAATTCTATTTTGATAAGACTCAGTTTCAAGTCCTATTTGTTCACAGAAATTTCCAATTATATTTCTATTTTCATTTCTTTGTAATTCAAGTTGTTTTTTCAACTTGATATCATTACAAAGAATCATTCCTTCTGCAGTTATTTCTGCCAAAATATCACCATAGGAAAGATTTTCCCAAAGGATTTCTCCATGAGCCGTTTTTGCTTTTAGTTTATTTAAAACTCTTTCAGCAAAAAGTGCTGGTAATCCTGCAATGAATTTTTCTTTCCAAAAATTCATATTGCAGTCATTTCTAGTTAATACTTTGGACATAAAGACATCTTTATACCATCTAAAATCAGATAGTGTTCGACATCTTAAATTTAATAATTGCTTGTGCGACCTATCAAGTTGAAGAGTATTTGCTCCAACAAAATTTGATAGAATCGTATAGATGAGCGTATTAACAGCATCTGATTCTTCTCTTTGAGAGATGGGATCGTATATAGTAGCATTAAGAATTTTATTCTTTGCTTCTTTTGAAAGATAAAAATCCCACCAACCTTGTAGTTGGCCAGTGAATCCCGTAACAATAGCTTGAGCAATTTGCCTATCATTATTATCTTTAAGCTTTGCAGCTGATGAATAGATAAGCATTTGCTTTGCCATGGTTTTAATCTGATATTCAGATTTACCATTTAGGTTCCATTCAGTGATAGATTCTCCACTGTAATTTACCAACTCTTTACCTTCTTCTATTTGAAGGTCAATTGGTGTAGAACGATTATAATATGGTTTTGTAATTGAGACCTTTTCAAGTTTATTAACTTGAATCTCATCTTCAGATATTTCTGAATTACTCTCTTTAGAGATCATTGAAATAATTTCTGAGGTAGAAGCTTCTGATTTAATATTTATCTTTTGAAGCCTCGTAATTAATCCTTCAAGAAATTCTTCATCTTTTTTAGAATTTAAATGAAAATTTTCCTTTTTGATATTAGGAGGTGGTTTTATCATAATAGTATCTGAACATTTTAGTTCACTCTTTTTAGGAGACAAAATTTCTTCAATTCTATTAGTTTGATTACCAATAGTATGCAACGCTAAATTAGTAAAATTATTTTGTTGCAAAATATGATCAAAATCTCCTTTTCCTATTTCCGATTTAATAGGAACAACATAAATATATTTTCCTCCTTTTTTAATTTGCAAGGTTGAGAAAGGGGGATGAATCTCTTTAGATTCTTCTCCTGTTTCATGAATAAAAATTTTATAATTATTTTCAAGAACAGAAATAAATTCTTTATCTGAGAAATCTGGAAATTCCTTTTTTCTTTCAGGAAAATAAATATTCTCAAGCCAGATAAAGAAATCAATTTTTAAAGTAATGGTTTTTCGCCATTCTTCATATCTTCTTGAATACAAAGATCTTTGTTTAGAAGAAAGGTTTCACAAAAACCATTTTCTTTTGTTAACATTTTCGCTTTTATTTAAGCTTTTTTGAATTGTTTTTGAGATAAATTTTTTTTTTATCATGAATACATTGTATCCAAAATTTGAAAAAGTTGGTGATCCAGGGTTTCTGGAACTTTGGCTTTTAGGCATTTCAACCTTGTATTCAGGTTGAGAAACTTGTTCTGGAGTTATATTAATTCCAGAAATATTCATTTTTTCATGATCAGTATAAGGAACAGAGGATGTAGAGCTTCTTGCGTCTTCATCCATCTTAATCCTAAATCTTCTTTGAGAAGTAAATTTAATCTCAGCATCTCCATCAACGTATTGTATTATACGTTCCAACTTTCTATTTTCTTGTTTAGTTGGAGGAGAAACATTTTCTAGCTTCCATGTTTCTGGAAGACTTATTTGACTCCATAAAATAGTTTTAGGAACAACAATATTACTTTTAGTAATATCTGTTAAGAAGAGAGTAGTTTCTCATTTCTTTGAACAAAGTTGTTGAGAATTAACATTAAATCTCGAAATTGTTGTATTCATTACTTTGTAATAAATTCTATAAATTAGAACAATATTCTCTGATTCTTCTTTCATTTTATACCCAGAAGTCTTAATATTAAGAGTAAGGGCATCCATAATATTAGGATCTAAAAGAAACAAAGGATAATTTGGAAAACAACTGAAATATATTGGTCCTTCACAAAGTGTGGACTCAATTATTCCAAGAAGAGAATCTTCTAAATTTAAATGCCTTTGATCTCTGACCATAATTAAGGCACAAACGTTTAATCCATCTCTGGTTAATGGCTTAATTCCAATTTGGACCATTCCGAGATGTAGAAATTTATATTTTTCTTTATGAACTTCAATCATATTTTTTGAAAGAAGTGATCGAGAATCATATCCTCCTTTTAGAGGAATAGTTTCTTCAATTGTTTTTATAACATAATCGCTTTGAAATTCAAAGCTTCCTTTTTTATAAACTTTAAATTTTGAAACTTCTGTTCAGTCTTGAAGACTTTTATCAAAATTTTCAGAATAAACAATTTCTTTATTCTTATTAAGAACATTTTTTGAAGATTTCTCCATTGAAAGAGTATGGAACAATTTCTTCATTAGATCTAAAGATACTGTCAAAGATATTGTAAATTATAAACTATCTGATGTTGCTATATGTAACTCAGGAGTTTGTATTAACACAACATTTATTTTAATAAAAAATATTTCTAGGCCTGTAATATTAGGCAATCCTTTTATCCATATATATATATATATATATATATATATATATATATATATATATATATATATAATTATACTTTTATGATAATGTATTTAAGGAAAAATAAATAAACAACTATACTAGAAGCAAAAGAATGAGCATACCTTCTCTTGGGAGAGCAAATAAGACATGTTTGAAGCTTGTATCATCCCACACACAATCGAGAACTATGAAATATCTCTTGCCGTGCAGGTGTTGGCGAAGCATATCTTTCAGTCTTCTCAAACTCATCCTCTCCATAACCTCCTCCTCCTCTTTCTCAAGCTTTACCACCTGTCGTATTAGTACCTTAATTACCTCTTCCGGTCTGAACTCACTAGAAACACATGCCCATCCGCGGCATTCAAATCGCTTGGCGACGACAACATGGTTGTAAAGTTTTCTTGCAAGAGTCGTCTTTCCGACACCACCCATACCTATGATCATCACACTGAAACGCCACCGTTGCCGGGATAAAATGAAACTGTGAATTAGCGTTTTCACAGGTCCAGCCAAGCCCACAGTGTCTTCGTCTTCACCTTCCCAAGAAGGCCGTCTGTGCCAGTGCCGCCCTCCATCATCTTCCTCCTCCTCAACTGGAGATTGAAGGTTTACTTCTCGGAACCTAATCCGGATGGACTTGATCTCTCTGAGGAAATCGTTGAGGCGGATGGCTTCCACCTCCTCGCTTTTTATGAAGATGAAGGTGTCCACGATGACTCCGGCATCGTGAGCAAGCTCCCTCACTTGAGATATCAAATGATTTAGATTCCGGCTGCCGGTAGATTCAATCAAGAAATCAAGCATAATCTTGAGATCAGTTTTTAGCCCTTGTAGATGCTCCTCCGACCCTTTCAGGATTGCCGCCTTCTCATCCACCAAAAACTTTAGATCCTTTGACATAAAGTAGGGTGGCACCTTCTCTTGCAGCAAATACTCCAGCACCTCTATGGCCGATGAGATCACAAACTCTGCCATATTTAACTATTACCTTGAAGCAAAGTGAGCGAAATTGGGGTTTAAATATTAATATTACAAGGATTCTCCAAATTTTATTTTTAATTTTATATCTATTAATTACTGGTGAATTACAGAACACATATGGTTTCTACTTTTGTGACAATTTAATTATAGTGATTCGAGCATGTTCCAATTAACATTATCTTTAGTTTGTTTATTCGATACCTGGGCCATAAGATATTAACTACTCATTGAATAAAAACAAAATACTTTCTCGTGAAACATGACATAAAGTTTGGTTCGATACAATAATTGAACTTTTGGATAAATATTGGGCTAGAGTTCCGACCCCATTCAAAAGGAAAGGCAAGGTTGGGTTGTCATTTTCTTAAGTATTTTGGAGTGTTAATTGTGTCTATATCAATGTCCAAGAGCAAAAATTTCCACATGTACACAGGCCTCTTCAAATTGTAAAAAGCAGATTTCATAACAAAAGAACTAAAAAAAAAAAAAAAGCAGCAGCATTTATCAATATGGTATAAAACATTTAATACAGAATCTGCAACTAATTTTTGTATTGCAGTGGCCTCTGGACGTATAAAACTATACATAGGTGTTCAATTGTGATGCAACGAGATTACTAAAATAGTGCAAAATATATAACTAGAATAAAAAGGGATATCAATTGAATCGGTTATTCCTCGCAATACGATTATAAAGATGATATCAAGATCCATTGATTCGACATCGAATACAAGTAATTGATCTATGTCAATTTATTGATCCGGCACACATATAGCTAAATTAACAGCTTCCTAACATTGATCCACCAAATGAATGACTTGGGGAGACGACACACATGGATATCTTCTAATATCCAAAACTCTACTATTACATCATAAAACACCAATATAAATAAAATACTCAAAATCCTAAAAGCCCAAACTATTTAATTAAACTCAAATACAATAAGCACAAGCCAGAAGCCCAAGTATACTCTTCATCAAGTTGTGTATCATCCCTTAACCACTGATGTCCGACTAACATTTAAACTATAAACACCTCAGTGTTTACCACAATCATATAATTCAAACCCTAAACACATAGGTGCTTACATTTGAAAATGACAGTGGGATATGAGTGATAGGAATTTTATTCGCAAGTGTACAAATTTAGTCCTATTGTAGTAATAAATCTTGGAAGTCCAAGGTCGAACCACAGGGACAATGATTTTTCTACTTGAATCTTATTCTAATAACATAAAACAGTAAACCAATTTGTGATGGTAATGATTAAAGCTAGAAACACTAAAATGAGATAAATGCAAATGAGAATGAACTAGGAATGTCGGGCTATGTTTAGAAATTCAATTAACCTATTGATTTTGTTCTTCAACTATTCTACAACATGCACTCTAACGTATCTTAAACAATCTCTCGATTCGAATAAGACGTGCTCGTATAAATATTGTACCTACTTTCGTGATATAGAAATTAAACGAACACATTACAATCCTAGGTGTTGAGCATGCTATACCCTTATTAGCCTACTTTCGGGCATATCCTACTATCTATTGCGCGGAGTAATCTCGAGGGTTACAAGAAATCAATTCCAAACATCATATACATGTTGATCAAGCATATATATATATATATATGTAATTAAAACAAGATAGTAGAATTAAGAAATTGATGAAGAACAAGATAGTAGAATCAAGCATATATATATAAGTAATTAAAACAATACTAAAATGTACCCTATCAACGAGTGATACACAAGAATATGAGACATAAGATCTTGTGGGCTTAAAAGGCCACATAAAGAAGAAAGGAAGCATATATGGTTTCTACATTTTCTTTTTCCTGAACTTACATGATTCAAGCATGTACCGACATTATCTTTAATTTGTTCATTGGACAGCTGGGCCATAAAAAATAACTAATCATTAAATAAAAACAAAATACTTTCACTTTCACGAGAAAGATGATATAAATTGAAGTTTGATTCAATGCAATAACTGAAATTGTCATGAGTAGAGTTCCGACCCATTCAAAAAGAGAATTAACAGAGGTTGGGTTGTCATTCCGGTTAATAACATCATCTATTTTGAATTGTAATATTAGTAATGGTCCATCAATATCCAAGAATAAAAATGCCCACCTCTACTCGTAGATCCTCTCCAAATTGTAAAAAAATAAAAAATAAAAAAACAAATAAAAAAGCATTCTTCATAGTTAAAACCTTGAATACAAAATATGCAATAATGGGAATGGAGCTGGTTAATTTTTTTAATGAATTGGCTTGAAGGTATAAAATTAGACACAAGTGGTCAACAAGAAAGAACCAACATTGGACATATTATTACTTAAAACCTGTAGAAAAAGCAGTGTTAAAATTCAAGCCTGGATTTCATTGTTTTTGAAGTGATCCATAATAAAATAGGCTACATCCAATGATACAAAAAAGTATCATTAGTGATACATTATATAACTTTGAATCTAGACATGTGCACATATAACATCCATGGGTGGATCCAGAGGGCCCATTTAAGGAATGGACCACTACCCTTAAAATGTATTGTAGAGGTGGAGGATTATTCAATTTATATACAGAAGTAAGGGTTTCTCCCAAATTGATATGTGATAAATGAAGACTTCAAGATCCCACCAAATTGTTCAAAGTAGGAGAGTTTGTATATTTTTTTAAAAATTTATTATTTTGCTTCACCCATGATTTCTAATAGTAGATATACTTGGATGGTTTAGATAATTAGAATATAGTGCCAACTTGCAATCAATCTGCAGTATTGCCAACCATGAATCAACCTGAAGAACAAGCGCATATGGATATTGACTCCCTCCGTCCCATTCATCTTGTCTCACTTTTCTTTTCGAATGGTCCCATTCATCATGTCTCATTTAAAAAATGATAACTTTGCTACACACAACTAACTACCCCTGTTGTGGGACCCACATCTTCATTAATAACTAACAACTATCCTTAATAACCGTTGCAAAAGAAGTGAGCCATAGTAAATGGGACGGAGGGAGTAGCTTGCATGCATCATAAAGTGCAAGAGGTTTGTAAATTGTGAAATGGAGTGTAGAGCAAATAGATCGTGGTTATGTAGATTCTTGTTGTATCCACAACATCAGATGGGAGTGTTGAGTTCCGATGACTTAAATCTGCACAAATGTTAACACCCAAAGAATTTTACAAAAAAAATGATATAAATAACCAAGGACACTGTGAACAAAACAAATTTTGGGTTTTCTAAACTAATGCAAGAAAGTAATTAACAAGAATAAATATTCAAATAAATCAAGCAAATAAGATGGGTCTAGCAAGATGATTCACACACACAATCGATCATTGACACTAAAGAAAAATTAATCCCTATTAGTCAATTAGTTGTAGGAGGTGGTAATTAAACTGACACATCCTCTATTCGCCCTTAATTATTCGTTAATCGTCATGATGGACATTGAAACGACTATTTCTCTAAATTAGATGCAACCTACGTTGGTGGACAATCAATAGATTTAACACCTAATCAGCTTTAAGAACTAAGGGAACCCAATTTATGAGCCTACTCGTGTGGGCATCTAATAGTCTACTATCAAATTAATCCTATTGTTCGAAGAACAATTGTGCTACTTATTTAGCCTAATCTCATGAGAAACGATGGAAGTAATAAATTAGCTATTAATTAAACTAACCTAGGGTGATCAAGTTTAGATTAACTAATTCAATTAATTAACCAAGATTAATTTGAAACATAAGTGATTAATTAAAGTCTCACGAATTCATAAACGTGTGTGCTTCACATTTCATCGGCCCTTAAAGATTTAGCTACGCATACTGGTCCGACTGGGCAGGCGGACGGTAAAACTGGGCAGAACCAAAAATATGCAAAAATGCAGAAATTAAATGCACAAAAATCTGAACAACTAGACGAACTGAATTTAAACACGAATGCAAACGAAATTAAGTCTAAGCAATCAGAAAATACCAGTATGAAGAATCGAAATCATCCAAATGATAAGCAAGATCGAAAACTCCAAATATAAACTAAGAAACGAAATCAGAATTCATGTTTCTATCTCAAGATCTAAACTAAAAACGTGTTGTTCTTCTTCAATCTCGTCTGCTCCCTCTCTCGCGCTGCTGCTCTTTGTTTTTCTGTGTTGATCGTGTCTCAAGGGTTGTAAAAAAATGTCAATTTCGTCCGTCTTCTCCTCTTATATATAGCTGCCCTCCTTTCCTTGTAGAAGTAGGTTTCCTTATCCAATATGGAAATATATATTAATTAGATATATCATATCTAATTTTTTCTATATCATCTCTTTCCTTATCCTCCAACTTCCTTCTACATATTTCGTCCAAAAATCCATCTTTTAAACCCCAAATTGCGTCCGCCACCTCAGCAACTTGTCATCGCCACATCAACGCGAAAATCTACAAGACAACACATAAAATGCGATCCAACTGTCCAGGCGGACGCCAAAACAGACATAATTTGTATAGTACGAATTAGACTCATCACATGGTTTCTAGTTTTTTTCATAATTTATAGCTACTTGAGAATGTTCCAGTTTCCAACATTATCTTTATTTTGTTTATTGAACAGCTGGACCATAAAAAATTAACTAATCATTTAATAAAAACAAAATACTTTCACTTTATCGTGAAAAATGACTTCAAATTTGATTGAATACAAATATTTCAACTTTTGGATAAAAATATGAGGAGTATTCCAACACCATCCAAAAAAGGGAACATAGGTTGGGTTGTCATTTCATTAATACTGTTAAGTATTTTGGAGCGTTATACTAATAATGGTGTATTAATGTCCAAGTGCCAAAATTTCCACCTCTGCGGACACAAGCCTCTTTAAACAGTAAAAAGCTTATTGCATCAGAAAAACAAAAAGAAGCATCTATCATGATTCTAAACTTTGAAGACAAAATTTGCAACAATGGGAATGATGTTAGTTAATTTGTGTTCTAACGCATTGGACAGGACGTATAAAAGTAGACATAGGTTGTCAAGAAGAAAGAAGAGGAATTGATGAAGACACTAAAAAGTATTTGGAATTTGAAATTTCTTCTTTAAGACTATTAGTGAGCAAACATTGTGAGGAATTATTTTTTTAGCTAATTATTGCAAATTTAGAGTTCCTAGTGGTGATCGTTGTTTTCACTAAATAAATCCTGCAAAAATGATAAAATTTAAATCAGTATAGGAAACAGGTATCGAACACGGGGAATGAATATTTTAAACTTAAATTTCCTATTAATCTAAAGGTTGGTTACCGACTACGCAAATTTTGGAATTTTTCTAAAACTAATGTAGAAAAATAAATTGCAAAAACAAATACTCAAATTAATCAAGCAAAGAAAACGGGTCCAACAAGATGATTCATACACACACAATCGATCATCGACACTAAAGATAAATTAATCCCTATAAATCAATCAGTTGTAGAACGCCGTAATTAAACTGACACATCCCCTATTCTCCCTTAGTTATTCGGTAATCGTCATGGTGGGCATTGAAACGACTACTTCTCTAAATTAGATGCAACCTACGTTGGTGGACAACTAATAGATTTAACACCTAATCAGCTTTAAGAACTAAGGGAACCCGATTTTGGAGTCTATTCGTATGGTGGGCATCTAATAGTCTCCTATCAAATTAATCCTATTGTTCTAAAAACAATCGTGCTACTTATTTAGCCCAATCCCACGAGAAGCAATGAAAGTACTAAATTAGCTATGAATTAAACTGACATAGGGTGATCAAGCCTATATTAATTAATCCATTTATTAAAGCCTAAGTTTCACGAATTCATTAAAGTGTGTGCTTCACATCTCGTTGGATCCTAAAAAGAATTAGCTACGCATAACGGCCCAACTGGGCAGGCAGACCGTAAAACTGGTCAGAACAAGAAACATGCTGAAATTCAGAAATAAAACACACGAAAATTATAACAACTTGACGAACGAAATTAAAACTTGAATGCAAACGAAATTGAAACTAAGGGACCAGAAAATACCAATACGAAGAATCCAAACCATCAAAACGATAAACAAATTCGAAATCTCCAAATTAAACTAAGAAGCGGAATTAAAATTCATGTTTGTGTTTCCAAATCTAAACAAAAGCGAAGAAATAAACTCTAAAAAACTGACGGCTATGGAATTCGTGGATGTTCTCCCTCTTCTGCTGACTGCGTGAATGAAGATGATGAAGAATGAAATAATCTCTCTCTCATGGACTCCTCCTCTCTCGCTGGCGGTATGGAGATGATGATTAATGATATGATGATAAGGATGACAAGAAATAATCAATCTTCTCCCCCTCCTTTTTTTGCCGCATAAGCTCGGAAATCTGCGAAACAGCACAGAAAAACAATCCAATCACCAAATATGGCGCCAAAACAACGGAATTTGAATAGTACGAATTAAGACTCATCACCTAGCTAATGAGTTAATGCAAAATAACTTTCTCACTAAAGGCCTTTTTCACCTCTAACCATTTGAGAAATAAACTATATATATGTAGTAAGAAGAATCATTCAATGATTATTAGAAGATATATGCACATTTAAACAGATAGCTCAAGTTACATCCACGGACTACATGATCCAAGCATAACTAAGATGAAGTGAAAAACATGATAAAAGTAAAACCACAATTAACAACACATTACACAACGTGCATGCAATACTTCGCAAAGTGCTTAATGTTCAAAATAAAGAACAATGTTTACCACAAACGACTCAGAATTACTTCAAGAAGTGCAACATTTCGGAATTAGCGTATAATTATGAGTAGAACAAATGAAACTGCAACATTTATTGAAGCAAGCATGGCTGCAGCTCTGCATGGCACCCCTGCGAACTTCACAAGGCGTTGTTACTTCTAATGGCAAAAGAATTCTAAATCTTTAATTATATATCGATACAGAGACAGCTATAGTACAAACCAATGAAGAGGCGAAAAAGTGATGCCTCGGCGAGAGAGAACTTACGAGTCAAGATTGATTTCACGGTGGAGGAAAGATGGAGAGTTGAAATGCAGCCTGTGCATTCCTCTTTGCTTCATGAACTCTTTGGGCAGAGTCTACTGCAGATCGACAAGCGTACAACTCCAACATCTGAAAGGTTGTTATGTCAGCCAGCTCCAATGGAACTCGAACAAGCTTTTCGCAGTTCCGTAGAAGAAGTCCTCTAAGCCTAGGGTAATGATGGGATGAAGCTGTCCAAACTTTTAAGTCCGTGTCCTCAATGTGCAAGAACTCAAGACGACGAAAACCTCCATCAACTGCCGACCAAATTCCCCCCTCAAACGCCTTAGTCTTCAGCTTGAGCACCTCGAGGTTGGCGAGTAATCCAAGAATATACATATGTTCCCAATCAAGGGAAGTAGCACAAAGGGTAAGACTCTTAAGCTTAGATGGGAATTGATAAGGTAGAGGAAGGGCATTAAGTTTTCCATCCGAAGGTGGACGGAGATCTAAATCGTTTATTAGTTTTAGATTTTCTAGATTTTTCATTCTTCCAAGACTATCAAATGATCCTTTCTTTCCTTCTAGAAGCAGGGTCAGTTCCCCACGAATGCCCAATTTCTTCAGACTGCTAGCCTGCTCAAAGAGTTCGGTCGTGCAACTCTCTACTGAAATCATGCGGAGCGTCTGAAGTTCTATACCATGTTTGCTGCTTTTACTTGGCTTAGGCAAAGAAGCAGAGGCATTTGTCTTGAAATGCCTTAGGTGAATCAGCTTCCATATATCCACCTTGACTTCGAGAGTTTTACACGTTGTGTGGATTATAAGAGTTTGTAAGTTCCAGAGCTTGCTGAATCGTTGTGCGAGAGTTGGCAAGTTGAGCGTCAAAGCAATGTACCTTGCATGAACCAATTGGAACAGGTGACTATCAAGTTTAGGGAACTTGATCGGTTTCACATCAAGAACTCTGAGCAGTTCGAAAGCCTTGAGGATGTTGGGGATGTGTACCAATGGCATGACGAATTCATCCTTGGTGAAACACACGAATGAGCGGACACGATGACCACGAGGTTCTAAAGATATGAATTTGAGGCAATTGGAATGAATAGAAAGACGGCGATACTTACCTAAATCGGCAACCGGAGGTATAAAAGCACCATTTCTAGACTTGATTTCTTGGAGGAAATTCTCATCTCTAGCTTTATTTTGGCAGAAATGTCGTAGATTATCATGTATCCGACATGTTTTAACCTTACCATTGGGTTTGATCTTTTCAATTCTCACCAAGTTCCGATTGATAAGATCCTCCAAATACTTCTCTCCGGTTTCCTCCAAACTAGAGTCACTACTTTGTATGAATCCTTCTCCAATCCACATGAGGATCAACTTCGACGCTGAGATTTCAAAGTCTTCTGGAAACATCCCTAGATAGAGGAAGCACGCCCGCAAGTGGTAAGGTAGTTTATCATAGCTCAAAGATATAAAATTATTCATGCGATCAGCCTGATCTTCACTAAGGTACTTGCTCACCTGTTCCGACACTTCCTCCCATGCCTTAGCTGTTGCACCTAAATCCGAGTCGTAGTACTTTGTAGCGAGGATGCCTCCTATAATCACTATAGCCAGTGGTAGGTTATTACACTGACTTGCAATGACTTGGCCAATAGGCGACAACACGGGAGGGCAGTCTAGCTTGCAGAGTGCCTCTAACCGAAGCAGTTCCCAACTTTCTTCTTGATTGAAGAAACGCATCTGGTTTGGAGATCTCGGGTTACAAGCATACTGGCCCACATCATTAGTACGGCTGGTGATCAAGAGCCTTTCTAAGTCTATCCCAATCATTGCACTCATTTGGCAGAGCCTTTCTAAGTCTATCCCAATCATAAGTAGTCCAGACATCGTCCATGACTATAAAGAAACTTTTGCCCTGGAGATAGTCAGCAGCTCTACGGGCTAATTCCTCGTCTCCTTTTTCTCGTAAATCATCGGTTATCGCGGTAAACTCTTTGAGAATAGCTAGATAGATTTCGCTTTCTGAAAACTCTTGAGAAATAGAAAGCCATATGCGGATAGGAAACTCGTAGTGTATGTCTCGATCGTTGAAAATCTTCCAGGCTAGTGTCGTCTTACCCAGCCCAAACATACCAATCAGACTAACCACATCGAAATAGTCTGTCTTTTTAGTCAGACGGAGGATCAGTTCTTCTGTAACATCTTTAAACCCCACAACATCTTTCTGCCTTGGCGGCCGAACCTAAATATTCACCATACAAATTTAAAGACAGCCAAGAATTCAAAGATGGCATTACAAATATCCGTAAGAATCTACTACCCAAATAAATTTAATGAAAATTATAAGTGGGTATTAGCAATACCTTAAATTATTGAACTTATAACTTAATTTAAGGAAAATCTGATTTTTAGTGTTTCCAACAGTCAAATACCCTCAAGTTCTAAATCTCAAAAATAATTAAGCTACTACACTATAAAACTTACAAATACTAATATTTCAATTTTTTCCTACTTTTAAGGAATTTTTACAAACACCCTCTAAATTCTTTAATAAACCAATTTTACTAACTTCTTCTTAATTTAAAAACTTTAAAAAATTAAATTTTTGCAAATATCCCTAAAAACTATCATAACTACTACAAAAATTTGTTCAATAAATAAAAGTTGACATTCATATGCAACTCCAAATGATGAACCGAAATTTATTTATTTTATGGTAGACGCGAAAGTGATCAATGCGGCATTTTAGATTATTAAAAAAATAATAAATAAATAAAGGGGGGAGATTAGTTTTAGAAGACCTGAGGTTTTTCATGTTCATCTTCATTGTGGACTCCGAGGTTGGAGAAGTCAATCCTTGCTTGCTCCACCTTCTCTTTGACCTCCACGACCTTTTTGCCAATTTCGTGGAGATCGACGGCAGGCTTCCAGAATTTGGTGAAGGAAGAGGATGCCTTTTTCTCCATGGCAAGAGTAACAAAGGCGTCAACCACATCTTCCACCTCGTAAACAACATCTCGAAT
This sequence comes from Lavandula angustifolia, assembly GCA_028984105.1. Lineage (NCBI taxonomy): Eukaryota > Viridiplantae > Streptophyta > Magnoliopsida > Lamiales > Lamiaceae > Lavandula > Lavandula angustifolia. The sequence continues at coordinate 1,741,559 of CM054819.1, forward strand.
CTTCTGGACCAGCAGTTTCGTTGTCTCATCCATTATCCTCTTCCTCTGCGAGTCCTTCAGAAATGCGTTGAAGAGGCGAAGATCAGTCTCCAATCTCTCGATCTGCGTTTTGGTGCCGGTGATTAGATCGGCATGGTACAGCAATAGGTCCTTGAGGTTATTGAGCAGGAACTCCACAGCAGCATCCGCCATCTCTCTCTCTCTCTAGATCTCTCTATGTGTCTTGCTCCCCCTTGGAAAAAAACACACTAGTTTTTCTTTTTTTTTTTTAAAAAAAAAGACACACTAGTGTAGAGACAAGTAGTCAATAATTGTAGGCCGGTTGCCATCAGATCATCACATGTGATAGAATTACTCGTACTCCCTCCATCCCACTCAATTAATTCATTTTCTTTTTAAAATATAAATTAAAAAAATTGTTTTTTATTATGTATAAAGTAGTATTCCCTCCGTCCCATTAGAAGCGTCTTTTTTTCATTTTGGACGTCTCATTGGAAGCGTCTTGTTTCTAAAAAAGGCAAGAATATGTGGACAAAATTTAACTATCCAAAAGTCAAACAATATACACCACACATTATCATTTTCTTAACATCCGTGTCCATTAGAAACAAGACGATTCCAATGGGATGGAGGAAGTATAAAATAATAGAGGTACTATAATATATAAGAATATTATTTTAAATTTAAAAACAAAGTAATTAATAAAATGGGACTATCAAAAAAAAATTAATTAATATAGTGGAACGGATCATGAATCTAGTCAATTTTTACAAATAATATTTTTTGCTAGCATTTAGGTCTACATGAAAATTATTGTAGCAAATGGGCGGGAAATGATATAAAAATATGTTGGGATATTCTATATGTCATCGGAATTAGGTGAACTTGAGGTAATGAAGGTATATTATTCTCCTCATTAAAAAATAACGACTGATGGTCGCAGGAGATGTGAAAAAATATTTTGATGGCAAGTTGTTAACATTGATTTGCATAATCAAACTACTCCCACATGAATTAACTAATAAATTAAACAGCACGTCTTACATGCATGTGAAATGATATTTTTTCTATTTTAAAAAAAAAGGACAGTAATATCGGAACAATTCGATTAGAAAAATAAAACAGTAATAGCAGAACGGAGGGAGTACTTTTTTTCTCAAGGTGTTGGCTATAGGGTTCCTCCCACCCTAAATACTTGAAATAACGTTTATTCCATTGGATTTAGAAATGTCAACTAAAGTACTATAATAATACAAAAAACAATTCAAAAAATAAACATGTGGCATTTTGGATTAAGAGGAATACCACCACTCTCATCATCAAAGAAATCTTACACAAAAAAAATTGATGCTAAGGGAGGAACAATTGTCCTACTCAAAAACATCCAAAATAAGTCCCCTAAGATGACGCAGTGGTGAAGTTGAGTGGTCTGAAATTGATAGGTCCTAGATTTAAATTTCATTGGAAATCGCTATGTGTTTGTTGCCTGTCACCCACGGTTAACCTAGATTGGTTCAAAAAATAATGTTTATAATTTCATATTCAAAATAAAATTAAGTCAACAACCGTGCATAGGTTGTCTGCCAGCCGATTCCTAGCTAGTAAGAGGGGATTGAATAAGTAGTCTTTAGTGTCAGCAAATTTTATCATTTGTTTAAAAGCAGGTGAGACTGCTGAAAGTTAAAGACATCAATTGAAATATTTTTTAGGGGCATTTGCAGCAGAGGTCAAACAATTACAATTGAAAAGCAAATGTAGCCAATTATTAAAACAAAACACAAATCTAGTCATTTTGTCCTTATACGATGCTGGGCCGATGGGGGGGCCGATGGGGGAGTCAATCGGCCCTTAATCGGCCCTGATGAATACAGGTAAAAACTATAGTCAAACAGTTATATTCAATCGGCCCTCCATTATTGAAACTCGGGGCCGATGGTTGGGCCGATGGGGGGCCGATGAGTATCGGCCCTCAGTTAATAAAAACGGTTACAATTTTTCGGCCCTCAGTAAATTTCGGCCGTTACATAACGGCTACTTAAGCGTCAGGGCCGATAGCTCGGCCGAATAAGTCAGAGCCGATAGCTCGGCCAAATATATTTTTTTAAATTAATTATTAAAAATAAATGTTTATAAATTAAGTTTATTATTTTCCGAGGGCCGATGTCATGGCTCAATAGGGGCCGATCAAAATCGGCCCTTCAATTATAGCCATTTTTCTTGTTTTCGGCCGACTGGGGCCGATAGGTCGGCCGATCACGATCGGCCCTTTCTATAGATAAAATCGCCCCCAATCGGCCCTCACAATTGTTAATCGGCCCTCATCGGCCCTCCATCGCGCCGCCCACAAGAAGACAAAATGACTAGATTTGTGTTTTTTTTTTAAGATGGCTAAATCTGTTTTTTTTTTTAGTTTGGTTAACAGAGCACATTTCCACTATTTTTTATGCTTAAATCACAATAGTTTTCGAACGTGCAAAAGATATTTGGTTTCTATTACAAGTACAAAAACCCTATATTTTAACTTAAATTTTTTTAATTAAAAATAAATAAATAAAAAGTGCTTATAAAATTTTCCAAACTCTTATAAATTGCTATTCTCTCATTTCCGATTTGGTAGTAATTCAGTCATATGCAAATAAAATTATTTGGGATCTTGAGAAATGAATACATCTATAACACAAAAACTTGTATGTCAAACAATATACTTCCTTATATGTCGCATTTTATAAGGTTTTGACATGTGGCATATGTGGTCCACCAAAATTGATTTTGATTTGATTATTTAATTAAAATGTATTTAAAATGTCAAATGATTTGTGGAGGTGAGATATAGTGAAGTATAATTGTGTGACACCAAAGTCTATCAGGATCTATAAGTCTATAAACAATTCAAGAGTTTTAAATGTTGTTTATGAACAACGTTAAGATTCCAGCTGTATCTAGTGATAAATTTATTTAATTTCACTATCAAAATAAAATTAAGTCAACAACCGTGCATGGGTTGTGTCTGCCAGCCGATTCCTAGCTAGTAAGAGGGGATTGCAAATGTTTTTTTAGTGCTCACTTTGTTTCAATTGAATAAGTAGTTTTTAGTATCAGCAAATTTTATCATTTGTTTAACTTCTATAAAATTAAGTAGGTGAAACTACTGAAATCAATTGAAATACTTTTTATGCTTAAATTATTATAATTTTCGAACGTACAAAAGGTATTTAGTTTCTATTAGAAGTACAAAAACCCTATATTCTTACTTAAATTTTTTTTACTTAAAAGAAATAAGTAGTGCTTATTAGTTGTGTTGATTACTTTTTCTAATTAAAATGGAGAGGACTACATGCTATCCCTGTTTCTATAGGAATTGATTAAATGTAGAAATTGTCATAGTTTGTACTGAAAATTGCATATGACAGTTGTTGGTAAACTAAAACCAAATGAAGATTTTTCCATGTCAATATGAAGGTAATTTCAGATTAGGAATAGAGCATATATGTTATGTCGTTGAAATTCTTGAAAAAGTAGTCTTTGGGATGTGCAAGCGCAATTTGAAAGATGACTTACCAATCAAGATTGCAATCCATTATATATGTTGTCACGTCTCCAAATTAGCAAAATCCCATTCGTAAAAACAATACTCTCTTTTGATAAATGATCCTAATATGGATGGGTAACTGCACATATAGTATAATTCATTGAGACGACAGCATAGGAAGCATAACTCGTAAGAAAACAAGGGAAACAAATTAGCAACACAACATATTACACAAACATTCAATATTGCGAGTTTATACCAAAGAAATAAAAGGCAACATTAATTCTCCAAAGCAACTAGATTGATTACATCAGGAAGTGTAACATTTCGATAGTTGAGTATTCCGAGCAGAACAAATTACACTGCTCCAATATCGAATGAAGCCGGGCTGCAGCTTTACATGATACCCCTACAAATCTCACGAGTTATTGTTATTTTGGGAAGGAAGGATTAATTTGATGAAATGCGTCAATGATGTTGAAATTTGATCAGCAATGGCATCCGGACAAGTGGAGTAGAACAACCCCTTCACTTGTAGGCCAGGCCAAAGAGAAATTTCAGCAAATTCAAGAAGCATATTCTGGTAATGACGTCGATTTATTTATGAATTTCAGTTTGGTGTATATAGAAATGAGGAGTATTAGTCTGAACTCTGAATCTTGAAACAGTTCTATACGATAGGTCGAAGAGGATATTATATGATGATGCAGGCTTGTACAAGGAAGAAGATGAGGCAGAGGTTAGTTTTGTCCTAGCTGAAATCTGTGAGTTTTGTCTTAATTGAATGCTTAAATTGTATTTTCTTGTTGCAGGGCTTCAATGATTTTCTTCAAAAAAATAATGTCTCTAGTTAAAGATGATAGGAAGGAGGTACTAAATGTACATTATGCTTATGTTTATTTCTAAGTTGATTATAAAATCCAAGAGAATATATTGTAGGGGTAGACAATATATTCTAGGGGTAGGCAATAAAGAAGCTAAATTGATGAAAATCCAAGATAATATATTCTAGGTAGACAATAATGATATGTAAAAAGATCTAGCTTACTTGAGTTTGCTATGGTTAATTACATCTATTTATGAGCGACGTCGGATATAGCCTAACTACATCTCGGTGAACTTAGACCATGAATTCTAGATTAAAACTATCGTCTCCAATTCATCGAAACCTAGAACTCCCAAAAGCCCTTGAGTTTATTGCCATCACCCGTATCCCGCAACCTCTCGGCCTATTGGAAAGAGGTTCTCTATGCTCCTAATCTAGAATTAATTCTCAACTCTCGTTTATCGAATTAGTTCCATGAATACATTTAAATGGTGATCAATCATTCAAATAATCATTAATAACAAGAGCATAGAGAAATAAAGTAGATTTTAACCATAAGCAAATCTAGTAAACTTCAATTCTCGAGCAAACTCATCAAGTCTAGCCTCTATAATAGGGAATTTAGCTACTCATGTTCTTGATTAGCAAAATACTCAAATCATAGCAAGTCAAAGACATGAGAAAGCAAGGGGAAAAGAAAATGCAAACAAATCCTAAAGTCTTTTCTTCAATCTTGATTGCTTGGCTCCTTCTTTTTTAATCTTCACACAAATATCAACTTCAATGGTGGACAATGGAAGATTTTGGGTGTTTGGGGGGAGAAGGGATGGATTTGGAGAGTGAAAAGGGTGAAATTTCGTGTGGTAGGTGAGTTATGGTGGCTAGAGCTTTAAGTTTTGGCTTTATATAGTGACCCGGGTCGAAACCAGGTCAAAAACTGGATAATCCGCGAAAAAGGGGGCAGACCACAGTCCAGTACAAAGCTTGGACTGCGGTCCGAAACTTTTTTCTTCAAAAAAAATTCGGACAGAAGGCATCGGACCGCGGTCTAGTACAAATCTCGGACCGCGGTCCCGTTTCTGCTATTGCACAGTAATTTTATTTTGGCTCGTTCTCCCTCGTTTCTAATCTAAATCTCGACCCGTTTTCGGTTACGTGACCCCAACGAGCTGAACTTTAAGGCTCAACTTTCCTTTTCTTCAAAATAGGTCTTCATTCTCCTGAAAATCAATAGAAACCAACCCAAGTAGCATGTTCTTCGAAAATGTTGAACTATGCGAACACAATATGTACAATCATGTTTTTCTTGGTAAATAAACAACATGTAAGCTATCTAAGACCTATAAAATCCATGTTTGTCAATACTCCTACTGAGTCAAACTCTACTGAAAGTTGACTCTTAGTTCAGTGAACTGCTCCTGCTGAGTCCAATTCTACTGACTCCTTTCAGTATGCTGCTCCTACTGAGTCTAGCACTACTGAGTATGAACACCTCTCAGTATGCTGCTCCTGCTGAGTCCAGTACTACTGAGTCTTCACTCCATGGTACTGAGGCGGATAGTCTACTGAAGGGTCAGCATACAGAACTCTGAGCCTGAACTATGCGGAAGGAATGTCTACTGAGTCTGAAACTTTCAGAGACAAAGACATTACTATTACAACTCAATGGTTCACCAATCAAATTAGGGTTTTGGGATCATTCAAATCTTCTAACAAATATACTACTGAATCATCTCCCAAAATTAATGCTCCTTAATTGTAGATATATGCAATGCTCAACATGGTAGATCGACACTAGGATAGGGAGTATGTTAATGCTCAATATTCCTTATCCATATCAAGAATAAGATTTAGGTGCGTCTGTGCTCAACACGGCACCTTAGCCGGGCAACCTTAGAAAACTGATTAATCTTAGAATCGAGGATTGGAGGCGATCATTGTGGATTTGCCCAAAGTCGAGTTGCTTTTAATATTTGTTTTCATCGCCTATTTTAATTGCACACTTTACAATTTATTGTCTAGTATAAATTAAACCCAAAGTTCATGGTGGTTACTAACCAAAACCTTTTTCAGTTCTTAGAAATAAATTGCTTAAATCTACCTATTACATGTGGATGCGATCCCTGGTTGCTAACTGTGCTAGTATTAGTTTAGTTGTATGTCGCAGGAGTTTATAAATTGTATTTGGTTCGCGATTTTCACGACGAAATCGTGCCGGACCAATTAATGTCTCTAGATGTTAGACAATTTTGGATGGAGAGAGCAACACAAGTCTATAAGAGGTCAATGAGGAGAACTGATTAAAGGTTTTGGGTTCAATATCTTCTAAGGGGTTGAGTTTCTCGCCAAGGTGAAGATTGTTGATCAAGTGGCTCGATTTAGTGGTATTGAATTAAAAGAATTAGTGGGCTAATCTCATTATTTAGTTTTGACTTGTGATTAAGAAAGGCCCATTAGAGTTAGGGAGATATAAATTATCTTTGTAACCTAACGTGAAGTACTGAAATCTTTGCTCTCTCTCCCATGGCAGTAGGCTTTGCCGAACCACGTAAGATCCGTGTTCTTGCTTTACTGTTTTTTTTTTTTTTTTTTTTTTTTTTTGAATTTTTCAATTTCGGTCGCACATAAACATAACATTAGTATTGATTAATTCTGAATTACCAATCAGCAGAGAACGAGTCCTTTGATGATGATGAATTTTTCTTTGTTTATGGTAACCCGATCATGTGGAAATCAAATCAATTTGGATCTCCAGAAATAAATGTATAAAGTATAAGAGTGTATTTACAAACGCTTAATAAAATATTGGAAAAAAGGGTAAATAATAATTTGCCTTTATTGTTGAATAAAGGAGGAAGAAAAACGAAAAGAGCACAACAAATTATGTAGAAACAAATAAACATACTGACGGATGAGACCTAATCCCCTTGCTCTCCCAACCTCAAAACTACATCGTTTGGTTAAACTTGATAATTTGTTAATTTATTAGTTTTATCTCAATCTATTTCACCATTCGCCCATCCCCATCGGCACGGCGCTGGAGCCGTTGGAGATGAGAGTTCTCGTCTGACGGAACGGGGTACTGCCGAATCTCCACCGCAAGCTGTTCACGTGTTTTGGAGGTAATTCCTAACTGCCGGATCAGTTTTGCAATTTTTTTTTTTCACCATCTTCAACCTGTCTAAATTCCGTGGATCAGAAGTAATAATCTCTTCTATATTATCCATACATGGACAACCATAAATTTCTAAAATTCAGGTAATGAGGCTGCCGACGAGTCTCGTTAATATAAATGAATTCCTGAATTTTAAATCAGTAGAGAACGACTGCTTTATTACTCTTTTCCCAATTTACGCTGATTCAAAATCATCTGCAAACAAAATTATTTGGAATCTCGGGAAACAAAAATAAATAAATTGCAAGTCTAGAGGCACATGGTGTGAACAGCCTTTTATAGTTCGAGCATAGAAGACATCTCTCTCTATGAGCATTCCAACATTATCCTCAATTTATTTACTGGATAGTGTTGGAGTACTTGTTTATCAAGCATGGAGTCTAGTTCTTGGCATGAAATTGGAAACTATATGTTAGTATATTTTGAATGCCTATGTTTCTTATTAATTTGATACTAGTTGAGTATCTGAAAATTTTATGTTTAAAATTAATTTTTTTAGGGGTTTCGGAGTAAATTATATGATTCTTCTTCATAATCTAATTAACCAATATTATATGTTCATGTAGTTTATTTTCTAGGGAATCTAGTTTACGAAAAAAGGACTGAAACTTGTTTCATAACAAAACTCTTATTTTATGCTCCTCTTATTTAGGATAGAGAAGTGTTGTGGATTGTTAATTGTTATTGCAGAAGACGACTGCCGAAAGCTTCAAAAATAGTCTAGGAGTTTTGGATTTAAATATTATCTAGGACCGAAGAGCGCTCTTTATTTTTAAGTCATGTGTCTTGATTTTTCTAATAAATAATTTGGTACTAGGAATTAATCCTTTGGAAAGTGATTAAGTTTTCTTATAGCGGGATCGTAAAGATTGAAGTTCTTCGTTCAATGAATTTAAAACTCACATCTGCTAATTTTATTTTTTTTTAAATTGTTGTGACCCATAGGGAAATTTAAGATAACTTCAATTACTTACAAATCTTTTGTATGATTAGGCATGTCAAAATTGGCCTGACCCGATGGGCCAGACTGACCTACCCGCAATCTGAGTTATGTTGGGTATAAAATATAGAGGTCCAAAAATATCCGTGTCTAAATAGCATGATCCAATGGCCCAATGGGTCTATTAGGCTTTGAGCTATTTTGGCCGGCCCAATAAGTGTAATTATTACTTTTAATGTTTTAATATTATTATAATCTTAATATTTTCTAATGGTAGAATCTAATATCTAATAACTAATATACTATAATTTCATTAGAAAATTATAATCCTAATTTTATGTCTAAGATAGCCGTCTACTTGATATTAGTGGATTGAAGATTTATGAACAATTTATTTTCGTTATGTTTTATTTATATTACTAAGTCAGTAGATTGTCGTTTTGAATTGTTTAAGAATTTATATTTCTTCAGAATTTATAGATGAAGACTGGATTTCTCATAAGAGTTTTGTGGATTTTTTAAAGACTTTTTAATGGCTTTATTTTGTTGATTTTATTTACTTAGTAATTATTTAATATAATTTTAAAATTATGAAATTAAAAAGTAAATGGGTCGGTTTGGCCCGGTGGCCCCATCGCCCATGTGGGACTGGGTTGGGCTGCTATTTTGGCAGCCCACATCATTTTTGGGCTGGACTAACTCAATTCAAAATTTGGAATTAGCCCGATGGGTTGGGCCGGGTAAGCCTGACCCGATCAATTTGATATCTCTATGTATGATATGGCTCGGTTTGTGCTTAAATTATTTTATGTAATTAATAATTTAGTTATGTGAACATGATTTCTTGGTTCTACCGAGAACCCTTAGGAAGGACAACCAAAGTCTTTGGTTGAATTCATAATTTACATAAGTTGTTTGGTTGATTTGTATGTTAATTTAATTATATCAAATAAGGATTAAAAAATATTAAGTGAACTTTTAAGAAAAGTCGTCGGCATCATATTTCAAATTCTTAGTATGAGATTTTTGGTTTATGTGGTGTGATTGAGTGATGCATGCACGATACCTAATGCATAAATTATTAACTGTAAATTATTCATGTTTAAGACAAGCGTGCAATACTTATTTGCGGGATATATATTTCATTCACTCAACTTGAGGTTAAGGTGGAAAATTTACCATTATCCTTATTGAATATTGTGTACAATATTCATTTATTTATGTTAGACAAGAGAAGAAAAATGTAATGGGTCAAGGTTAAGAGGAGGGCTGTGATCGGAGTAAAGAAGAGGCCTTATGAAAAGTTAGACAGCGTGAAATGAAATGGATCCTTAAGGTCAAGAGGAGGCCCTAGGATCAACGTTATTTATTATGCATGTTTCATAATTGTGTTTATTGACATTTTATATAGTTTGGATATACGTGTGCCTTATCATTTTAACATTTTTAAAGAAATGACTCGACCAATGTATAGGTCGTGATTGTCACAAGGATTATCGTATTTAAATTTTATTTTAAAATGATTCAAAAGGATTAATGTATATATGTTAAATATGAAGTAATGTGCCCTCTTTATTATGAGATTTAACGTGCTACAAATGGGGTTGAGGTTTTGGTGTTATTTTTAAACAAGCAAGACCCACTTGCACTGGACGCAGCATGCATTAATTAGGCTTATGCTTGATCGTTTAAAGGCCTTGCTTTTAATATTTTCAGGTTAAATTATTTGTTTTCTAGCTGATCCCAAAGTATACCAAAACTGAGATTACAAGGATTTGTTAACCCTATGAATGAGGGTTAATTTTTGTATTTTGGATTAAGTAAAGTATTTTTTATTATTTAATTTCACATGAAGATCACATGTTATCTAATTGTGGATGTAACATAGAAAGGGAGTATATTTGTGTGACACCTAAATCTTAAGCTATGAATGAACTTTTAAACTTTGAAATACAAAATCTGCAGCGAGGGAATATAATGGCGTTTGTTAATTAAGACGATAAGTAACTCAATTCTACATAACATAACGTATAAAATAGACATTGGTAGTCAACAAGAAACTAAGAACCATGATAGAATTGGATATGTATTGATACAATGCAATTAGTGATACATTATAGAACTTTAAATCTAGGCATATGGGGCTATGAATTCGGTAGGCAAAATAGAGTGTAGGCAAAATAAATTATGATTCTGCTGATTCGTGCTGCATCTACATCACATAGGAGTGTGAGTCCGGAAGGACTTAAATCTGCACAAAAATTACACGCATAGAAAATGATCTTAAAAAACAAGAAAGGTTAATGTGAACAATGTATGCACTGTGGAACTAAAGAAAGAATGTCAGTAGAGCAAAACATTTGCGCATATCACTTCAACATATTATGATACAGGGTGTTTGGTTAATAGGATCCGCAATAGAAGAATGTCAGTAAAGGAAAATGTGCGAGGGACTTACTTGCAAATAGCGAAAAGAGGCATATTGTAGAAAGGCGGAAGGACTAAACAGTGGTGATCGTTGTTTTCACCAAAAAAAATCTTGCAATTTTGCTAGAACTCAAATTAGTATAGCTAACAGGTATCCAATACAGGGAACGAAGATTTTAACGTTAAATTCCTATAAATCTAGGGGTTTGGTTAGCGACCACGCAAAATTTTTGGGATTTTCTAAACCTAAAACAAAATAGTAAATAGCAGGAAATAAATACGGAATAAATGTAAGCAAAGAAAACGGGTCCAGCAAGATGACTCACACTCACACAATCGATCATCGACACTAAAGATAAACTAATCCCTTAAAATCAATTAGTTGTAGGACGTCGTAATTAAACTGACACATCCCCTATTCTCCCTTAATTATTCGGTAATCGCCATGGTGGGCATTGAAACGACTACTTCTCTCAATTAGATGCAACCTACATTGGTGGACAATCAATAAATTTAACACTTAATCTACTTTAAGAATTAAGGGAACCCAATTTAGGAGCCTCTCGTATGATGGGTGTAACGCCCCAAAATTTTCAATATAAAATGCATTGAATATCTATTCATGTATGTTATCAAGTGTTTTAGTTCTGTAAGTCGCGCCTTAGAAATCTAAATGAAAATTAAAGCATCTATCTCATTTGTCATTAAATAGTTTTTGTTATGTAAATTTATTTTGAATTTTTAATGTGTTTATTTGTAACGCCACAAAATTTCCAATATAAAATGCATTGCATATCTATTCATGCATGTTATCAAGTGTTTTAGTTCTGTAAGTCGCGCCTTAGAAATTTAAATGAAAAATTAAAGCATTTATCTTATTTGTCATTAAATCATTTTTGTTATGTAAATTTATTTTGAACTTTGAATGTGTTTGTTTATATCATAATATGATTATATTGTTTATTTATTTATTTAGAAATCATGTTATAATTATTAAGCAAGAATAATATTTATTTATTTTAGATTTCCTAAACCTACTAGGATTCATAAAAGAGTACTTCCTCCGTCCTGCTATTTGTGGCTCACTTTCCCGAAAGGGGTGTCCCGTTATTTGTGGCCACTTTCCTAATTTGATAAAAAAATATTATCATATCTTCTACTCTATCATTTTCTCTCTCCTACTTTATTACATTATCTCTCCTACTTTATCATCATTTCTCTCACACTCTCTCATTATCTTACTTATCTTTTCTCTCATACTTTATCATCTACTTCCTCTCTCATACTTTATCATCTACTCTCTTAATTCCCGTGCCGAAACTAATTGAGCCACAAATAACGGGACTGAGGGAGTATAATATATATTATTGTATTAAGCTATTAGGAGATAATTTTATATTATGTTTTATGATTAAAATAGATATTTTATATGTTGTATAAATTTTTTTAGGATAAGATCTAGTTGTGTTATCCATATCCTAATTTATCTAAGATTGAATCTCTCTTATATGGTAAGTGATAGAATAAATTATATATAAAATATATATGGACAAAAATAATTATGAATAAAATATATTTGATACCTTATATGATTATAAATATTTAGATAATGATTTCTAGTCGCTCATAATATAGCATCCCATAAAATTTTCGGAAATCAGCCAGCATATCTATGAACTGTTTAAATAATTATTTACTCATCTTCCCGTCGTCATCTCATCGTGGAAATTTAGTATCTTCTTTTTAGGTATGTCTATTATATTATATTAGTTTTTTAGAATTTTACAAGCATGATAAGTATTTTATAAAAATTGTTATTCGTAACCTGCCAGTTTTTGACAGCATGTCCATAAGCTTGTTAGGAAAATTATTTTTCATGTTTTCTTTGAGTTGTTTAGACCATACTGAATATTAATAGGATATACCATATGTTAGGTCATTCATGTTTAAAATACAGAATTTTTAGGATACGTTTACTATTTATTTGTTAATTTGTTTCCTGATGTGCCAAATTCTTTAGACAACATGCATGTAGATTGAAAAACAAAAGGTTTCATGTTACAATTAAATGAATTCTTAATTATGATAAGTTTTATTGTGATGGAATATGCATTATGTTGTTCATGTTAGAGGTCTATAATTTTTAGGACAAAGCTTTAAGATTTCATTAATTTATTCATGAATTGCCGAATTACTCAATGCACGAATGAATTGTCAATAAAAGTAAGATTATGTTTAATATACTTAAGTTTATTATTGTGTGAAACCATTAAAGATGCATGTTAATAAGTGGATTATGTATAATATACATTTGTTTGATTAATTTGATCTATGTGTATTTATGAATTATTTGAATTATAAATGCATGCATGACATTTCATATAGAGTCATTAAGATAAATTTCCATATATAGGATCGGCGCGCAGGACTTAAACATCTGATATCCATAATTTTTCATCAAATCAAGGTTAAGGTGGAGAATCTTTTTACGTTTATCCTTATTATATCCTTTGCTTGAGTTTTTCATGTGACTATAGTACAGGATCAATGAAACTATGAACGAGGGATACAAGGTCGACGGGCCTGTATCAGCGAGGGACCTTCGGGTCAAGCCTATGGACTGCTATGTCTATGGATCTTCGGATCAACCATGCTATGTTACCATGTCTATGTTATTATGTTTAAATTCGGTATCGTTTATAATATGGATAAATGCATTTCCCACTGAGTAGTCGTACTCATCCCAATCATTTTAACATTTTTCAGGAAATGGCTCGGCCGATGCGTAGAGGGGTTGGTGGTGATGGTCACACGAGGAAGGATTTATGAACTTATTATTGCATTAAACTATTTTTATCATGAACTTTGCATTTTATTTTCGAGAATAATAGTCGTAATTATTTTTATTTAAGACTTCCGCTGATTATGAAAATAAATTGAGTTTTTCAATGATTCTTTTCCATGAAAATATTTTTAAGGAATTAAGATATACATGTTAAGTATGAAGTAGCGTCCCTAGTTAAGTTTTAAAAATTGGGGTGTTACATTATTTATATCATATTATGATTATATTGTTTATTGTTGAGATAGAAATCATGATAGAATTATGAGGTAAGAATAAAATTTATTTATTTCGGATTTCCTAAACCTACTAAGATTCATGAAAGGATATAATATTTTATATTTGTGTGAAATTATTAGGAGATAATTTTATATTATGTTTTATGATTAAAATAGATATTTTATGTATGATATTCATGTTTTAGGATCAATTTTAATTGTGTCTATATCCTAATCCAACTATAATTGAATCTCTTATGTATTAAGTGACAGAATAAATTCTATCTAAATTATATAAGTACGAAAATAATTATGGATAAAATATATTTGATACCTTACATGCAAAATTAGAAATTATTCTGAGAATTATTTAAACATCTTTCCGTCGTCATCTCTTCGTGAAAATTTATGAGAATCTTACTAGGTATGTCTAGTATGCTCTATTAGTTTTGCATAATTTTAAAAGCATGATAAGTATTTGTTTAAAATTAATGTTCGTAACCTGTCAGTTTTTGACAACATGTCCATGAGCTTGATAAAAAAATTGATTTTCATATTTTCTTTATGTTGTTTTCGACCATGCTGAATTTTAATGGGATATACTACATGTTAGGTCATTCATGTTAAAAATATAGAATTTTAAGATACATTTACTATTTAAATGTTAATATATTTCTTGATGTGCCAGATTCGTTTGTCAACATGTATGTAGATTGAAAAACAAAAGTTTTCATGTTACTATTAAATGAATTCTTGATCATGATAAGTTTTATAGTGATGGAATAGGTAACATGTTGTTAATGTTAGAGATCTCTAATTTTTAGGATAAAACTTTTATGATTTCATTATTTATTTCATAAATTGTCGAATTACTAAATGCACGAATGAATTGTCAATAGAAGTAAGATTATGTTTAATATACATAAGTTTTTTACTATATGAAACTATTAAAATTGCATGTTAATAAGTGGATTATGTATAATATACATTTGTTTGATTATTTAGATTTATGCCTATTTATGAATTATTTAAATTATTGATGCATACATAGCATTCTTTGCACAAGTCATTAGGATAACTTTTCATGTTAGGATTGGCGCGCATGATTTAATCATTTGATATCCATAGTTTTTCATTCAAAATCAATGTTAAGGTGGGGATGTTTTCTTACATTACATTTATCCTTATTATATTTATGCTCGATATTTATGAGTTAATGTCAGACATGAAAAGGAAGGATCGAAGTTGATCCGGGATCAATGTTGATTGGTATAAAGGTTTAAGGTCGAAGTTGACCGGGATCGAAATTGATCCCCGATCGGAGTTGATCGGTATAAAAGTTTATTGTCGAAGTTGACTGGGATTGAAGTTGATCCGTTTTGGTGGTCTGTGTGACTACGTAATTCTTACATTTCTAATTTTCCATAATATATTGGTATATTATATAGTTTGGATAAGTGTGTTTCCTACTAAGTACTCGTACTCATCCCTATCATTTTAATATTTTTCAGGAAATGGCTCGGCCGATGCGTAGAGGTCTTGGTGGTGATGGTCAAGAGGATAATTTATCGTATTAAAATTATTGCTTTTAGTTTATGAAATTTCACTTTTTTTTTTAAATGTTAGACTTTGTAAATTTTTATTTAAGACTTCCGCTGAGTATAAAAATAACTGGAGTTTTGTAATGATTCTTTTTCCTTGAAAATCTTTTGAAAAAATTAAGATATGCATGTTAAGTATGAAGTAGCGTCTCTAGTTAAGTTTTGAAAATTGGGGTGTTACTGTGGGCATCTAATAGTCTCCTACCAAATTAATCCTATTTTTCTAAGAAAAATTGTGCTACTTTTTTGCATAATCCCACGAGAAACGATGAAAGCACTAAATTATCTACGAATTAAACTAACCCAGGATGATTAAGCCTAGATTAACTAATCCGATTAATTAACCAAGATTAATTCGAAACCTAAGTCTCACGAAAATACTAAAGTGTGTGTTTCACATCTCGTAGGCCCTTACAGATTTAGCTATGCATACAGGTTCGACAGTGCAGGCGGATGACTAAACTGGGCAGAATGTAAAACATGCTGAAACTCGAAAATACCATGCACGAATTGAAAATCAAGAAACTGTAATGAACTGAAATACGACGAAATACGAAAACAAAAACTGAAATATTAAAAGTACCGAATGATAGAAATCGAGTCTCTAAGTCCAAAGCAATAAGAACAATCTCCAACGATAAACTAGAAAAGATGAAAAGTACTGTTTGTTTCTTCCAAATCTAAACTAAGTGATGAATCGATCTTCTTCTCTCCGCTGTCCTCTCTTCTCGTCTGTTCTCTCGGTTAGAATGATGGATCGCGTGTGTAAAAGGTTGTTTTTTTGTCAGTCTCCTCCCTTATATATATGACGGCTCCCTTTCCTTGTAGAAGTAGGATTTTTTATCACTTAAGGAAAGATTTTTTTAGATATATAATATCTAAATCTTTCCATATATTCTCTTCGCTTATCCTCAACCTTCCTTCTTAGCCTTCAAAAACAGCTCAGAAAATATGGTCCAAATACCCAAATGGGTGCTAAAATAGACAGAATTTGAATAGTATGAATTAGACTATCAAACTGCAATTTTCGGATAAGATTAATCTTATTTCTATCTAAAAGGCGAAGGGATGTGTTTTGGGGCTTTTTTTACTGTAGCCAAACAGTAGATATATATATACAATTATAGTCCACTACTAAAACAAAACACAAATATAGCCATTTTGTCCTTATACGGCGCAGGGCCGATGGGGGCCGATGGAGGGCCGATGGAGTCCATAGGCCCTCCATAAAAAAAAAAATAAAAAAAAATAAAAATAAAAATTGAAAGGGCATCGGCCCTCATGTGTATTAAAAAAATGGCCCTCAAATTTAAAAAAAAAAATAAAATTATGAAGGAGGGCCGATGGCCCTCAAAAAAGAAAGAAAAAAAATAATGAAGGAGGGCCTCGGTGAAAAAAAAAAAAATTAAATGAAGGAGGGCCGATGGCCCTCAGAGAAGAAATGAAAAAAAAAAAAAAAAAAAAAATGAAGGAGGAGAGGGCCATCGGCCCTTAGTGAAAAAAATAATGAAAAAATATGAAGGGCCATCGGCCCTCCCATCGACCCCGTCGGATAAAGACAAAATAGCTATTTTTGTGTTTTGTTTAAATTTTTAGATTATATTTATATTTTTTTTTTATTTTGGCCCCAGTGCATATTTCCACATGTGTTTTCTACAGTTCAGAACGTCAAATCAAACTAGTCTCAACCCTTCGACTCTCGCCTCCTTTCTACATTACGCAAACCAATAAACCCTCACTGACTTCTTCCATCCCTATTGTCAAAACTTCTCTAAAAAATACAGTCACAAAGAAGAAATTGTGCATCTCAACCATGGCAACAACAAACCCGACGTCCAAGCGCAAGAAGCAGCTCCTTCACAAAGGAGAATCTTCCTCCACCACGGCGACTGAACATCCGCCGGAGCAGCCACGCCTCTCTTTTGACAACGGCGACCAACCACCTCCAACAATGGCCGTTCCCAACACACCATCTGCGCCGAGCACTACGAGGAGCGCCGCCGTAAAGGGAAGAAGCGCTTGTCGTGCTCACTCTAATGAAGTTTCCGGATCTCCATCAGGCCGCTGTCTGAAGCGGCACCGCCTTGCGAGACTCGCTCGCCGACGCTCTCGGAAGCCGCCGACTGTCACATGATATCATCTGCTCTTCCCAATATTTTGCTTTGGTGCGTGTTCTCTAAGTTACTGTCATGTTACTGCCGATTATTCCTAATGCAGTTGGAGATTTGTGTGCATTTTCATTCCATATTTCTTAAATTCAAATCCAACATTCTTTAGCATCTATTGTTGCTTATTGTTGTCTAAGTTATGTTACCACTTATGCAGTTTTGTGGATGGTGTGCACGACTTGCTTCATTGGGAGGACAAATTTTGGAGTTGCTCAATCATCAAAATTGTTTTCTAGTTTACTAGCTTTTGTAGATTAAGAATTTATGTTAAGAGACTCATACACTAATCTTTTAAAGTTGTATTGAATTTGATTGCACTGTATTTTAGGCACAATTGACGTTGCCATTTAAATATACTAATTACTCCCTCCGTCCCATAGAAACTGTCTCCATTTTCTTTTCGGGGTGTTCCATAAAAAGTGTCTCTTTTCCTAAAAAGAAAGTGGGATCTACATTTTTACCAACTTAAATCAATTCAAAATAATTAATTAATAGCATGGGTTTTATTTTTTTAACTCACAAATTAATTTTAAATAATTTATTAATTGTATGGATTCCACATCTTTATCAATTAAAATTAACTTTATGTCCCATAGAAAGGAGACACTTTCTATGGAACGGAGATAGTATATAGGATTGGTTTCACCAATCAGATTGCGCTTCAAATGGGGAATGTTTATGGTCTTGACATCTCTGAGATTCTCTTCTCATCGCAAAATCTAATCCTTAATGATTTGCTTCACATTCCTAACATCACTAAAAAACTTTTTATTTGTTTCCCGGTTCACCAGAGATAGCAATGTAATCCTTGAATTTCATCCTCCTTTCTACATTGTCAAGGATCAACAATACAAGGGGATTCTTCTCAAAGACAGCTCCACTACTTCACTCCACATATCAACTCCAAGATGGTCATGCTTTTGTTAGACACATTATTAATTTTAAAAAATAACGAACTGATGTTAATAATTTAATATGAAGGAGACAAGTTAGCATACTTCCTAATGGAAATCACATGCAAGTTTATTTGTATGTCCATATCATATTCTCCTATTAAAATTATTACTCACCATTACATAAAGGGGTGTGACTAAGCAAGAAAAACAATTAATGAAGTTTGTGAGTAAGCTCAGAGACAGTTGAAATTTGTTACAAATTAAGAAGGTTTGTTCAAGATATTAATTTGCAATTATACACGAAGAAAAGTATGCAAGTCCTTTCAAATGCTAGTAACACTCATGTTATCTAATGGCACTTTATTAGTGTCATGTTATTGAATATCTACCTCGTTAATCAAAACATATATATGCCCAACTATTCACGAGTCTTCTATCACACCTGCCAGCTAGCCTACAATTCAGGGTAGGTTTTTGTCTTTATTGAACAAAGTCTTTTAGATTAAACGATAAGCTTGAATAGCAGGAATCGTCCTTTACTAGCATTTAATTAGGAGTAATAGATTCAACTACAACAAGAATTTGTGTGCATTATGTTGCACAGACAACATGATCCAATTACTCATTTTTGAACCGAATTTGACCTGCTCACGTTATGTTGACGTCAATATTCTATTTTTTTATTTTTTAAATTTTTTTCATTTTTTTTTAAATTTTCCCCTTATTGTAAGGACAGACGAGTCATTCGTTGTGAACAAAAGTGTCGTTTGTTCTAAACAAAAATTTTAATTTTTTATTTTTTTCCAATTGTTTTGATATGGGAAAACGTATCATTTGTAATGAATAAATGTGTCATTTGTTATTTATCTCAAAGTGTCAATCATAATAAACAAAAGTATCTTGGTATTTGAATAAAATGTCATTTGTATCATTTATTAACTATCAATTGTCTCGAATGAGATGCACATTCTTATAGTGTGTTAATTGCAACGAACAAAAGTGTCATTTTATCTCATAGTGTCAATAACAGTGAAGTAAAGTGTCAATAACATGTCACTTTAATCCAGTAATTAGACAATTAAATATGAAGCATAATAACCAAAGTGTAAATCGTAATAAACAAAAGTGTCAATTGACTCGAAGGATAGTGTGACATTCTCATGATGTGTCAATTGCAACGAACAAAAGTGTCTCAGAGTGTCAATCACACTGACGTAAAGTCTCAATTATAATTAAGGAACGTGTCACTTTAATCCAGTAATTACACAATTAAATATGAAACATAATAACCAAAGTGTAAATCGTAATAAACAAAAGTGTCAATTGACTCGAAGGATAGTGTGACATTCTCATGATGTGTCAATTGCAACGAACAAAAGTGTCATTTATCTCAGAGTGTCAATCACACTGACGTAAAGTCTCAATTATAATTAAGGAACGTGTCACTTTAATCCAGTAATCATACGAAGCCACCTCTTCAATGATTAGTCAACAAAATATAATCATCATAATAACCAGAAATGTTACTCAAAGCGTCTTGCAATAAATAAATGTGTCAATTGCAATGAAAAAAGTGTCAATTGTTCTGAATAACAGTCTCATTTTTCAATATGAGTTATTTTAAACAAACGACACAATTGTGCACAAGTAATGACACTTTATATATGTTACAAGAAATAACACTTCAATAAATTAGCTAACCAATAAGCCCGTAGCAAACGCAAGGATCTCAATACTCCAAATAAAATTAAATTCCCAGTAAATAAAATGACTCTCATATTTGGGAAATCTACTGATAAAAACCTAAGATAATAATAATGCGAAGAGTTACATTCCGAACAACTTGCTCCAACATTGCAATTCAAATTAGCAACTTCAACCAAGAAAGGTAAGAAACAACAGAAAGTACTGCACTAACAAATTATAGTTTCACGAATTGCATGCCAAAATCCTATCTCCTTATGACTACTCTTGCTCTAATCACTAATTTCATGTCACCTAACGAACGCAACATGTATTCAGTGGCTAATCAGATGGTAGAAGAGCGCTGATTTTAAATGTCTTTTTGATGTTTGTTATGATGTGGCTCAAATCTTAATCGTTAAAGGAAATTGAGTCATATCTCATATCAGATAATTAATGAAGTTTATCATTAATTTCACCTATAAAAAGATAGGTTCAGTAATTATTTTAAGAGTGCTTCTACACGTCATAGCCCACGTGTTATGAGATTAGTTAGTTGGACAAATTGACCATGTTTTGTGATATTGTGTTTTTAGGCCTATGACCATATTTCGGAGGCCCATTTTGTGTTCTCCTCTTCATTAGTGGATTGTTTCTTTGCCGCCCGTGGATATAAGTCAATTGAACGAACCCCGTTAAATTTTATGTGCCTTATTATTTTCTCGTTTGGAGTATTCTTTGTTATTGCATTCGTTGTGTTCCAAGAACTCATTCGGCACATTTTAGAGGGTCCGAAGATCCTAACAAGTGGTATCAGAACAAGGTTTGGTTCATGTTGCGACAATGACAATAACAAAGATTGTGGTCGAGAAATTTGAAGGCTTTTGAAGGAGGTGGAGCATGTTTGAGGAGGAAGCATCATGATGTGAAGTTTCACATTATCGGGGTACCGTTTTGCCAAGGAAGATTCCAGTTCTGAAGATTTAAATGACGGGATAGACCTCATACAATAATTGTCCTAGCTCTACCATATCTTTTGTTTCATTTCTTCAAGAACAATCACAAACACTTTTTTGATTATGGATCTACTATCAGAAATTCAATGCGTAATTTCAGCATTCAATGTTTATTCCTGAATAATCTCATTTTTCAATTATTCAACCATTTCATTTTACCAAGTTCAATGTTAGCCGATTAGTCAACATTTATATGTTTCGATGCAACAACAAGATGTTATTTGTAACAAGTAGTTTTGTTGGTTGGTTAATTGGTCACATTTTATCGAGGGACGCTGTGACGTTGTTGGTATTCTGATTTGGATTAAGCTCATTGAGGCTTTTGCGGTGGCGGTGGAGCAAGTTCGTTCTGTGTTCGCGATTGGAGTTTTGGTCGATGTGAAGATTTGTTATGTTGGATTGGATATTGGAGTTTTCGCCACGGTGAAGATTGTTATGATGTGGCTCAAATCCTAATCCTTAAAGAAAATTGTGTCATATCTCACATCGGATAATTAATAAAGTTTATCATTAATTTCACCTATAAATAGATAAGTTCACTAATTGTTTTAAGAGTGCTTCTACGCATCATAGCCCACGTGTTATGAGATTAGTTAGTTGGACTAATTGACCATGTTTTTGTGGGTATGTGTTTTTAGGACTAGGACCATATTTCGGAGGCCCAATTTGTATTCTCCTCTTTATTAGTTGATTGTTTCTCCACCGCCCGTGGATGTAAGTCGATTGATCGAACCACGTTAAATTCTTTGTGCCTTATTATTTTCTCGTTTGGATTATTCTTTTTTATTGCATCTGTTGGGTTCCAAGAACCCGTTCGTCACATTGGAGGGTCGAAGATCCTAACAATGCTATATAGCAGAAAATATTTGGGGACACCAGAATACAACATTCCCACTTTTTTAATGAGACACTCTTGAGTCATGATTCATCCTTTATATAGGACAGAGAAGGGTAGAAGAAAACCAGTGAGCTCTAACAAGTATATATCACAATATAAGCAGAAGTACACTAGAAACTAAAGGTAAAGCTAACCATCAAATCGAAATAAATAAAACTATCAATGTACCATGAACATTATTTCACATCCATCTCGAGAAATGAGTAAAACCTAACCAATTAAACCACGAAAAATACAAACGCTTACGATATCTTAAGGATGCAAAACTTCCTCAATTCAGAGATAGCGTCAGCAGAGAGTGTAGACGGAGAGAGCGGAGACGGAGAGGAGAGGAAGAGAGGGAGAGAGAGCGGTAGCGAAGATGAGAGAGAGAGAGATAGGCGAAAGAGAGGGGTAGAGAGATCTGAGGCGGAGTGGAGCAGAGGAGACGTAGAGGTAGGGGTTTTTTATTTTTTTTTATTTTTAATAATAGTCAACCGGGTCAAACAGGTTAAAATTGAGTAATTGGATTATGTTGTACCTACATCATGATGCACATTAGTCAATCTCTTCAACTAATTAAATCTAAAGAAATTTGGGTGCTTCGTATTCATAAGCCTCTAAATGCCCTTCCACAAAAGTGTTGATATGTGACACGCATAACACATATCAATATGTCTGTGGAGTGGGGGCATTTAATGGTACAAAGATCGGGGCACTAAGCCTTTGTGATTTAAACCAAGCTATACCAAGAGTGTTTAATTAATAGTAGAAGATATGATATAATATTATTGCAATTGTGCAAATGAGTTCTAGCTAGTTTAATATAAATATGTGGCAATCAGATATTCTAAGGTTACCCATTACAACACATTTCTCATAAGTTTTTTCGAGTATTTCATTATTTATGTCTCACAACAAATAAGGAAATAAATGAGCGGATCATAGTCATTCCAAACAAACAAACTCCACCATTTTATACTTTTGTACTACCACTTTATATCATTACACCTAGTATCTTAATTTCGTGTCCAATTTCATAGGACATAAATAATGGAATAGATGGAGTATCATATTAGAATTGGAAAGTAGAGCTGATCTGATAGCCCTTTCCATTATAGAAAGTTATGACCAAGATGTCGAAAGCCGCCAAGTTTTGCGCAGCATAAACAAATGCCACTATATTAGGCGTTTTTCATCAACTTTAGTACTTATTTAGAGGTTCCGTAAAGCATGGAAGTTGTGAGTGTTAAAGTTAAGATTCTATACAACATGGATATGTGTGCCCAAGTCATTACGATTATTTGTAGATGCTAGCAGGTGTTTATGTTTCAATTTCTGTTTCGTTGCCTTTCTATGCAGTTTGCCTATCTCGTGCTGATGTTTTTTTGTTGTGGTGGTCGTCGTACGATGCATTATGCTGCAGACTGTTTGTTATAGAGGTTTAACTAAAACTAGCAGCCAATATCCACTCCAATAATATGAACTCGACTTAACAAAAAACCCACGTGTAAGCCAAACATGTTTATTTGATTCCGAATTCTACAAAAGTTGGTAAACTAACTTCCAAATTTCGTTCGCCGGGTACCGCGCAAAAGCAGTGGCAATTTTCTAATGTATGTGTTATATCGATTAGGCCCAGCCCAGTTGGCAATCATGCCTGTTAGCTATTGGAGGCTCAGTCCATTTTGTTCTCTACTCTAAAATTGTGTTGCCCTAGTTGTATATTCAGAGGTAACTGTGTAGAGTTGGGCATGTGCAGCCGAGGGTTTTATCTTCTACTGTATCTCTTCTTCTTTCTCTTTGTGAGGCAGACAATTTGAGCTTGTGTAGAGATCAACTGTGAGTGCCACCAAGCTCTCTTGGTCAATTACGTTGATTGGGTTCTTTGTGGTGTGTGAGGAGCCCTTGTTTAGGGTGCCTAAGCCAATCGCCAAGATCTGCATTTTCTTTATCAAGAAGTATGTATATGTGTATATTTATATACGTATTTTTCGTTGACAGCTACTGAGCTACAAGATACGATGCTTGTACAAATGTATTTGGATAATAATTTCAGACAATCCAATCCCATGTTTGTTTGTCAGAAAATGAATAGTTCGTTTTTTTTGTTTTAAAATTGGGAAAAAAGGAGTTGCTTGATGGAGTAAAAATGCTACTAGAAAATTGGATTTATCTGAACTTTCAGGAATGCCAAACAAGCTTTAAAAGATTTTATCACTAAAAGTAGAGTTGATAGCCCTTTCCATTAATGCATATGGAAATTTCTTACTGGGGTCAAGTTCATAATTAATACATGTCCTTTTTTCCAGTTTTGTTACTGTTTGAAACAGATATTTGATCAATGAGTCAAAGGGTTGGCAGATATTTAAATGAATCACATGGTATGGCAACAATGTTCAGTTATTTAAACCAAACTATACAACATATATTCCAAGAAAAAGAAGAAGCTAGAAAAAGAGAGAAAATCTGTGAGATCGATTGACTGATATGGCCGACGCAGCAGTTTCGTCTTTAGTTGCGCTATTAGGCAATTTGCTGATCCAGAAGGTGAAATCCTTAGGAGGCGTAGCCAGAGAGGTGGAACGGCTGAAGGATAAGCTGGAATGGATGCAGAGTTTCCTCCAACACGCCGAGGAGAAGCAAGCAACCGATAACAGGGTACAGAAGTGGATATCCGACATTCGGGAGGTGGCTTTTGATGCTGAAGATGTCATTCAGATATTCATTCTCAACGTTGACAATCCCAAGAAGACCGGAGGGTGGGCTTGCTTCCCATGTCATGTAAGCCACCTAGATCGAGTGGGACAAGAGATCGAGAGCATATGGAAAAGGCTGGACGACATCGGAAAAAATTGCGCAGTCTTCGGCATTAAAGATCTCGACCAGAGAGTGGACTGGACCCAGCAACCGAATCATTACGAATGGCGGCGTAGGTTAGATCCTATGCAGCAAGACAAAGACGTGGTGGGTTTGGAGAAGGACGTGCAATCGCTACTCGAAAGTGCGATTCTTGATGATAAAAGTTCCCTCTCCGCCGCCACCGTCGTGGGCATGGGTGGAATCGGAAAGTCTACACTTGCTAGGATAGTGTACAACCATGATGATGTCGTGAAACGATTCCCTCTGCGTGCGTGGGTTGTGGTTTCGAATGAATTCGAGCCGAGACAGGTATTCAAGGACTTGCTTTTGGAGCTTTTGGTGCCCCGTGAAGATAGGTCGAAGCTGTTGGGAGAAATTCAACATGAGAAGGCAGAAGAGCTTCAACGAAGGTTGCGTAAGTGGCTAAAGGGCAAACGGTATCTTATTGTTCTTGATGATATATGGGAAGACGACCACTGGGCATGCTTTGCCAATACTTTTCCTGAAGACGGTACACATCTTCTTTCATTGCCATTTTTGTTTTCTTTCTAACCACTCTGCCGGCCCGGCCCGCAAAGAGTTTGATATATTCCCATAAGTCATAACTGCAATTACAATTAGGTGGCGCACATGTGCATCATCTACATGATTTACTGATTTTTATTACTTCTCCGTCTCAATATTGATGTCTCGTATTCCATTTTCATTCGTTCCTCTATTTATATCAATTCCTAACACTCAAATCAATCTAATCGTGTGGCTCCATTACTTTATTATCTTTACACTAACCATCTTAATCCATTTACAGCAACCACTACTAGTAATTAGACATTAATAATGGACAAGGAAAATATTTAATAATAAATGGATCATCTTATTTTCAAAATACACTTGACAATACCTAATTGGTGAAATATATAATGTAATAGTAACATACATACCGTGGTGCATATTTAATCATTCTTATTTAAATCAAAATTTCATTTTAAGAAATTACTAAAAGAATGATTTTAGTATTTTATATTTGATCAACATGTCATCACTATTTCAAGTTATTTAAAAATGAATAACTTTTCTTTGTTCGACACTCGTAATTATTACAATAGAGCTTACTGCTAGTAACAAAACGTCCCCATATTACAAACTCATGATTGAACGAATATAGGATTTCAACGATTTCATAAACAAAATGAATAAATGAATAGCATTTTATGGTTTGTACTTCAACTTAAAAAAATTAATTAATACTTGCTTATTTCATAATTAGATTATATAAGTTTTTCGGCTAATTCCTTTTCTTTCTTTTTTTTACGTGATAACATAATGAAAATATGGCTTGTTATCGCTGCGCTTACATGTCTTTACATGGAAAACTTCCGTACAACCTTGTTTTGATGGTTTTTAATTTGTTGGCACAGACAAGGGTAGTAGATTGCTAATTACTAGTCGCAGTCAGATCTTGGTAAAGAGAACTCAATATACTCATCTCATGAAGCCTCTAGACCAGGATAGGAGCTGGAATTTGTTCCAAAATAAGGCATTTATAACAGACAATACTGAGGTTAAATGCCTAAAAGAATTGGAGGAGTTGGGGAGAGAGATTGTGGAAAAATGTGGCGGCCTTCCATTAGCAATTAATGTAGTAGGTGGTCTATTGCTCAAAGAGGGACAATCTAAGAGTGGGTGGATGAAAGTTTCAAAACAAATAAAATCTCATTTGGGTAGAAACGGACGCATTACATTTGACATCTTAGAATTGAGTTACCGAACTTTACCTCCAAAGCTAAAGCCATGTTTCCTGTGTTTGTCGTCTTTCAAAGAGGATGCTACCATTCGAGCTGTAAAGTTAAAAAATATATGGATTTCACTAGGTTACATTCAACAGGAAGGAGAAGAGAGAGTTGAGGAAGTAGCAACCAGATATTTGGATGAGCTAGTCAATCGAAATCTAATTCAAGTGAAGGATATATCTACATGTGGTCAGATTAAAAACTGTCAAGTCCACGATCTAATTCGTGACCTATGTATCAAGAAAGCCAAGGAGCAGATGGATTTCGAGATGTTACGTGGTGAAGGCAGTAGTACTCAACCCTCAGATAAACCGCGTCATCGTGCTCTCTACACCCCTCTTATCAATGGCGAGAGTAGAAGAAACAAACATCTACGTTCTCTTTTTGTCTTCACGAATGATATTGCTTCTCCATCGTCTTACTGGAAAGATTTTAAGCTCCTTAAGATACTTGACTTGGAAGATTGTGTGTCATTGACGGAATTGCCTGAAGCGATCGGTGCATTGATTGGGCTAACCTACCTGGGATTAAAGAACACTGGAGTAATGATGTTGCCACAATCCTTTCGCAAGCTTAAAAACCTTGAGGTTATTGAATTACCATATTGCGGAGAATTACCAAGATTTGCATTGAAGTTTATAAGCTTGAGGCATATAGATGGAGAAAAATTGCATTTAGATGTGCAAAAAAAAATAAGGCCTCTAAAAAATATTAGTAGATTGAAGCAAATGGTAGTTGGAGAGCCTACTTTTGAGCAGGATGTTGCACAAATTACAGCAATGCCTAATCTCTCCTATTTAGCCATACTTATCAACACTACCCGCGAATTAGATGTGATGAAGCTCTTTGACTCATTGAAAACCTTGGAAAATCTTGTGCGGCTCACCTTAACAGTGTCTTTACATGGTTTCACGTTAGAGGGGCTCAGTACTCTGCACTGTGTCACCCAGCTTAAGCTAGAGGGAGAAATGATTCGGTTGCCTACTGAATTTCCTCCAAATGTTTCTCACTTGACTTTGAAATATACCCGTGTCAGGGAGGACCCAGTGCCGGTGCTCGAGAAGCTGCAGTGTTTATCGTACCTCCGTTTGGGAGAAGCATTTGTAGATCCTTGTTTCGTAGAGGACATGGTGATCTCCAATGACGGCTTTCCCAAGCTCGAAATTCTCAGTCTCACTCATAGGTACTTCCTTTCAGAGTCGCAAGTTGGAGAAGGTGCAATGCCGGAGCTCAAACGGGTCGAAATTTGGGATTGCACAGACTCCGATGCGAGGTTTCTTCGGGAAAAACTGAGACCGTCAGTTGTGTTCTCGACATACGTACATAAGAGAAGAACGAGATAGAAAGCTGCTTTGTTGTTCTGCTCGATCCATATCCTTAATGCAATCCACGTATGTCAAATTGTCGGTTCTATATATATCAAGGTAGCCTCAGCATTATTCCTATTATTTAGGAAAATATCAATCTTATATGCTTTTGTATTCTATCCCTTGACAAGTATTTATTTTGCTATCCACTAGATAAGTCGATGTATTCATCTAAGTTGCTTGTTAATAGTTGTCGAGTAGAGAAATATTCTGATCAAAATGGGGCCCTTGTATTTGTGGGATGTTGTGAATCTAATGAATGTATGGTTATCTTTGTTATTATATTGCTTAAGGTTTTGGAGCTTCTCCCATTAACATATGCAATCCCAGACAGTCTATCAACTCTATCAAGAAACATTGAAACATTGATGCATATGCTAATATTGTGATAATCAGGATTTATAGTTCCCTTTTATCGGATAATGCTTGTGTATTGACTATGTCATTACAGGTTTTTGGTCAAATTTGGAAGAAATTCTGGGCCGAGGCACTCCATTTGCGAAAAGTTGAAGAAATTGCCGGGCTGCCTCAACTCTGTTGGACCAGAGGAGCTTTGGACCGGAGAATTAAAGAAAGAAAGAGATCCAATTTCAATTCCGTCCCCCCCTGCTATTCGACAATTATTAACAACCAACTTTGTTCAATAAAGTAGCTTGAAAGCAAAATTCATATAGAATGGGAGATTTGACATACCTGGATTTCATTAAGCAAACTGAGCAGAGCAACAACGCAGCTTCCTATCTCTCCCATCGGTTCTTAAATATGTCGACAGTAACTGACGATCTCATTTGTTGCTTAAAAGACTCCTTATTGAGCTTAGAGGAACCCCAAATCTGGACTCATTTGAGCTCTGGCATTCCACCTTCTCCAAACTCGTATGCTCAAAAGGTGTACATGTTAGTGAATCTGAGAATTTCAAGCTTGAGGAAGCCGTCATTGGAGATTACCATGTCTTGACGACCATGAAGTTCATTTTCGTCTTCCAAATGGAGGAACAATAAACATGTACGGAAGCTTCTCAAGCACCGGCATTCGGTGAGCAACATTTGGAGCAACATTTTTCTCTCTATGTTAAGTTGAGTGACTTGGCGCAAAGTACTGAGTCCTCCATCACCCCTAAAGGCGCAAACTTGTATATGGTCATACGCTCGAGATTTTCCAATGTTTTCAATGAGTTGAAGACCGTGATTGGTTTTTCATTAGCGTGAGGACACATAAACATGGCTAAATAGGAGTGATTAGTCATTTCTTTGATTTTTGCTAGTTGCTGATCAAAATATTACCCTCGAACGGCCATTTGCTTCGGTCTATAAATATGTTTTAGAGGACATATTTTTCCTGGCACCTCAAACCATCCTACATCCCCATTTATATGCCTCAAGTTTATAAGCTCAAATGCACATCCAACAAAAAACACAAGAAAAAACTAGTTAAATTTATATTTCCGACGTAATCAATGTGAATAAAGTTGGAAGATTTGTTTGCAAAAGATTGCAAACCAATTTCTTGATGCTCTTGGATATATATAAAAGAATTGACAATGTTATACATTTGCTGCAAATACTCCTATTAGAATAAATGTCCTTGAAGGACAAATACAAATGATAGGAAATGAATATAAAGTTCGTCAAAAATATGTTCGACTAATTGGTTCTAAAAGAAATTTTATGTCTAAAAAAATGGGAACAACATATGAATCAAACAATGACAGAAAATGATTAATCAAGCAAATGAAGTTCTTGAAGAACTACAAGCGTCTTAAATATATTGGAGAGATCAAATATCATCGTGGACGCATGACGATATATTCGCCTTTAATATGACTCTTGAAATGATAAAAGAGTATCCTCAACGACGTTCTATTAAAGATTGTCAAGACTTTAACACGAAAAGTATATCCCCGAAGGATACAAATGTGTCTTTGTTACAAAGAGAAATAAAAAATTACGAGATATAGGTCAATACTCGTAACACAATGTTTGTCTCAAAGACTGGGAATTAATGGATGTAGTAAAATCTATTTAAATGATTCACTAGATAGTGACATTTATATAAAAATTTATGAAGAATTTAATTTACTTAAAGCATATAAGTCGAAAATATGTTTTCACATTGATTTCTTCTATTTTGAATGTAATGGCTTCCCGCTAAATATAAAGTCCCTTTTGATTTTTGTATTTTAGTTCTTATCCGACAAATTATTCTTTAATGAAAAATGTGATTCAAAGCACGAACTTCTTACACTATATGTGAAATTGAATGTGTAAAATACAAAATTTGAAAGAGGAGATTCAACCAGTACGTTCTAATGTAACGCCCCAATTTTCATAATTTAACAAGAGACACTACTTCATACCTAACATGCAAATCTTAATTCTTTCAAAACATTTTCATGGAAAAGAATCATTGAAAAACTCAATTTATTTTCATACTCAGCAGAAGTCTTAAGTAAAAATTTACCAAGTCTAACATTTCAAAAAAATAACAAAAACTTCATAAACAAAAGCAATAATTTAAATATGATAAGTCCTCCTCGTGACCATCACCACCAACACCTCCACGCATCGGCCGGACCATTTTCTTAAAAATGTTAGAATAGTAGGGATGAGTACGACTACTCAGTAGGAGATGTACACATTTACCAAAATTATAAATTACATCGATAAGACATGGAAAATTAGATCATGGAAAGGGATACTCGGCCACACAGACCACTTGAACTTGTAATTTGGTCACACAGACCACATGAACTTGTAATTTGGCCACACAGACCACATGAACTTGTAAAACGGTCCGATTTTGACCGACGGCCTGATTTTGACCGATTTTTCAAAGAGAATCCGATTTCAATTTTAGGGCCCGATTTCGATCCTTCCTTTCATGCCTGTCATAATCACATGAAATATCGAATATAATATATAATAAAGATAAACGTATCATTCCCCACCTTAACCTTGACTTAATGAAAAATAATGAATATAAATGTTTAAGTCCTGCGTGCCGATCCTATACATGTAAATTTATCTTAATTACTCTACATAAAATGTCATGCATGCATCAATAATTTCAACAATTCATAAATAAACATAGACTAAAAATATTGAACCAAAATTTATATTATATATAATCTAATTATTAACATTAAACTTTAATGGTTTCACATAATACTACCTCTCTCCCGCTATTTCTGGCACACTTTTCCGAAATGGACGTCGCGCTATTTCTGGCACACTTCCTAATTTGGAAATAACTATCATCTCTATCATACTTTACCATTTTATCTCTCCTACTTTTTCTTACTTTATCATCTTCTCTCTCTTACTTTACTATCTTCTCTCTCTTATTTTATCATCTACTCTCACTCATCTTCTCTGTCCTACTTTAACATCTATCGATATCTCAAAAATCTAATGTGAAACTAAATTATGGACGACTAAGAGTGTATTTATAGACCTAGAAATCATTATCTAAATATCCCTAATCATGTAAGGTATCAAATATATTTTATCCATAACTATTTTCGTATTTATATATAATTTAGTGTATCACTTACATCATAGATAAATTTGGATATGGATAAATACAACTAGATTTTTTTCCTAAAACATGTATATCACAAATATAATATCTATTTTATTCACAAAATATAATTTCAAATTATCTCCTAATAACTTAATACACTATAAAATATTATATCATTTTTTGAATCCTAGTAGGTTTAAAAAATCCAAAATAAATAAATATTATTCTTGCCTAATAATTCTAACATGATTTCTAAATAAATAAATAATTAATATGATATAAACAAACACATTCGAAATTCAAAATAAATTTACATAACAAAAATGATTTAATGACAAATAAGATAAATGCTTTAATTTTCATTTAAATTTTTAATGCGCGACTTACAGAACTAAAATACTTGATAACATGCATGAATAGATATGCAATGCATTTTATATTAAATATTTCGGGGCGTTAAATGTTACATTCTGTTGGGAATAAATTTTAAGAACTATCATGAAGATACATATTACTCAAGAATTAGATCACATAATCCAACAATCTGACTGAAATTCTACATTCCAATGATTCCATGCAACGCATATTTGCAAGAGAGGCAGACAGATGATAGTATCAATTAAGTTTATGTTACAAGACTCTCCGAGATGGCATCATCCCATACCTGAGTGTCCTCATACACACTTGCATAGGAAGCACTAGCTTGAACCTCTTGTCGCCCTCTTACCGGATTCTGGTACCGATAACACGACGCCACAACCAGAAAAACCAAAAAATTCACACTTGTCAAAGTGGCCAACACCCAGTAGTAGCGGTCCAAACGGCTCCTGTTCAAGGTTTCTTGAAACCAATTCGGCCTCCCTCCCCTCTCACTTATCCTCCCCACGACATAAACACAAAGCGAACTGCTTATGAATCCCAAACCCGACACCCCTCGTGAGAAACTCTCCTAATATCTTAGCATCGATGCAGGAGAATGGTCTCTATAGTACGCGTTCACACTCTTCTTCAATAGAGAGTCGAGCCCTCCAAGTAGAACGAACTGGAAAAGCAACCAGTACATACTCATGGGGACGTTTTCGTCCGCCTTGTCCAACAAGCAGTGGCGTAGGCAATAGGGGGGCAGTGGGGGCCACTGCCCCCACTGGAATTTGAGAATTTTTTAGGGGTAATTTAATAATTTTTTAATTAATTATAAGATTTATTAAAATATTTAATATTCTAAATATATGTCTCACGACATGTTAAAGGAAAAAGAAAATGATTTTTTTATTATATCTAATTTCCAAAAGAAAAGGAAAGGAGATTAGATACGTTAGTCTCTCTCCCGCTTCGTGTTCTTTCAATCAACTCTCGGTCACGAACACTAATTGATTATTCTCTCTCGCCGGCAGCAGAACAGGTAAGTAAGAATCATAAATCCTAATCTTCATTTTGATTTTGTGTACAAGTAATTTACATTTAGTCCGGATCACATGGTGAATGATTTCTCGAATTTACTAGAAATGCGGAATAGTTGCTCCTCCGATAGTTGAATTTCGTAAAGCATTAGCTTTAAGCTCTTAGAATTTGGTGTATTTGCTTGAAGATTTCTACTTTATAAACGATTTTCCACGTTCCACGGATTTGATTATGAGCACATCGGGCGATCTGCGAATTTGGGGATTTACAAATTATAATTATCATTTTTGACTTAATGCTACTCTTGACTCTTTTGTCTTGATTATTGACTATTACTTTTGAATTTTTTTCCTTCTTAATATGTAGCGAGACACGCAGAGGGTAATATGCTAATAGAGCTACTTTGTTCGATTATTTTTAAGAAAAATGAAACGCTACTTTAATGCGGTAGCAAAAACGAAGGATGCTTATTCCTCAACAACTAATAATCCTAAATTATTCCACCTGAGCCATCATCGGAGAAAGTATATACTGAAATTGAACATCAACCTCAAGCATCATTGGAGGAAGTTGATTTAGAAAATCTTCCAAGTGATCCAGGACTACGACTCCAATAAGAAGTTATCCTCCTAACTTAATAGAGCAGGTGCGCAGATTTTACTTATTAAAATGTTCATGTCAACCACGAAATCATGTCTTCCCATAAAAATAGTAGGAACTAGAAAGCACAAATTTGTTATGAAGAACATAAGTGAAATGTTATGAAAATCTTTTGCTTGGTTTTGAATTGGTAGGCTTTGTAATTTGATGTAAATTGTGCTATGATCGTTTATATTAAGATAAATATTTTATTTTTTTATCTTCTCATGTGTTTGTATAATTATAGTAAATTGGCCCCCACTAGCTCGATTTCCTAGCAACGCCATTGCCAACAAGTCGTGCTTTCGACAGCCTTGAGCCTAATTTGTTCCGTTCCCAGAACCGAACAAATTATGCCCAAGGCAATCCTGAAAGACGGTGCCGCATTTTCGCGCGCTTGGTCCAACCATGGGGCTACTCGGTTGCCGACTAGGCTCTGTGTCCACCTTTTTGCTAGGACAAGTATTCGGATGGGGATTTTGAGTTTTCCTATCATGCTGTTGAGTTTGCTGGCTTGTTGGACGAAGTAGGTGTCTCCGGCGGAGGAGACGATTCCGCACACTATGAAAGTTATGCACATCTGCACCATTCGGACGACAATTTTCGCCTCCCCGACTTCTGCTACGGGGCATAGCCTCCACCGGTTGATCTGATTTGTGGTTGTTGCTTCTCTTGGAATTATTGCGGCTTTGTGGAGGGCTCGTAGGAAACTCGTGGTCGAAAATTTAACATCATCGCTCATGCCGTGGTAGTATCGGTTGTCTCTGGGGTAGGTTTGGAAGATATTGAGGGATGCGGCGATGAAGACTCCACGTTGCCAATGGGGCTCCCTTTTGGTGGACGGTCTTTGTATTCGCACGAACCAGAGAGGAACTAGAGGATGCCGAGCACGTTGCATATGGCGGGAATGCCGAACCGGACGGTCCACAGCTTGATGTACCGAAGAGCGACCGCGCCGACTAGGCCGACGATTAGGACGATGCTTAGGCCTAGTACTTGGTACAACTCGGTGTGCGGGGCAGTGGTGGAGTTGGCGGCACTGGTGGAGTTTCCGTGCGGGGCAATGGTGGAGTTTCCACGCGGGGCAGTGGCGGAGTTGACGGCAGTGGCGGAGTTGCCGGGCAGGGCAATGGCGGAGTTGACGGCAGTGGCGGAGTTGCCGGGCAGGGCAGTGGTGGAGTTGGCAGCAGTGGCGGAGTTGCCGTGCGGGGAAGTGGCGGAGTTGGTGTCAGCTTCGTCTCTCTGCTCGTGGAGGAAGGCCTTCACGGAGACGAGGTTGCCGGCGACTCCGACGGCAGTTAGTACTAAGCCGGCGTAGAGGGGCTCGTAGCCACTGCACGTGTGCGTTGACTTGGCGAGGATTGGAGGAGCTGACAAGAAGATCAGCACGATCCCCTTCAAGAACAAATTTCACCAAATTTGACATCATCAAGATTCGATTTTGAACTGCAAATTTGACTTCAAGATTCGATTTTCAACATCAAATTTCACAAAATTGGACGTCAAGATTTGGTTTTTGGGAAGACTATGTGGTATTCTAGTATTCTACGTTTGTACTCACCGTACTCTAGGATATGCTGGTGAAGACCAAAAGCCTGAAATTGCCCAGAAAAGAGTCAACCAAGTAGAGAAAGAAAACCGGTAAAATCCGATGAATGCCGTTCCAGAAATTGAGTATTCCAGCGGCGTGAGTTAGGCTGAGCTTCCAAACATCGGCTAAGTAGGTTTGCATTACGAAGAGGGCATAAGCCACCAATATGTCCGCCCATAGCAGAGCTGCCAAGAGTGATTCAAAATGTGAGACCTTTTGAAGTCTATACATGTATGACGGCATTGGAAAGAGGTAAAATTAAGATCTTGGATCTTACAACTAATTCTGACGAAGCTCACCCTCCTCATTTTTGATTCAGCACAATCTCTTCCAAATAGCTGAAAAGGGAAAATGAAAAATCAGATAAAGAAGCATGCAATCCAAATTGAGAAAAATATATAACGTTATTGATTAATTAGCCGATATTTTAACTCCAAATATGTGAGCTTTATGATATTCAACACTTAAACTCTGAGAGAGAGAGGGAAGGAGGGGGTTTCACTCACATGAGAGAAAGACCAAACATTCTTTAAATAGCTAGCATATTACCCAATAGCTTCCCAGCTAGAAGCTTCCCTAGATTCAAATTAATTACTCCCCCATCTCATTTCACTTATCCACTTTCTTTTCAAAGACTTGTTATTTAATTGAGTTGGTTTTACATAATAAAAGTACGGGATGCATATTTGTAATTATTATTATTTAGAATTGATTTGTATGGTAAATATGTTGGGCACATATAATTATTTAATTAAAACTCTTCCAAACACTATCAAAGACTAATTGGTTGGCGCGCAGTCTGCTTAAGGCTGGAGTCATGTTCATAGAAACACATGAGTCAAGTAAGGTGGGAGGGTCGTTAGAGAAGTAGGTGAATCTTGGTGAACTCTATTTGGGGAGTTTGCAACGATTTATAATTTAAAACTTATCACTTAATTAAAGACAAAAACTTAAAATTAGTGTTTGTAACAACTTATAATTTCTCAAATTCTCATAAATTTAGGTGAATAAGTAGAAGTTGCTTAAAACCCAACTTATTGAGATTATGACATTATTGCTTAAGATGACGACGGCTTCTTTAGTCCCATACTTGTAAGATTAATGGATGAGATTGTTTAGGAATACTCTTGTGGGACAACAAAGTTTGAGCTCAAATTGTATTTTGCACATTTGTTTGGTAAAATATGTAGTTCAAGTTGGAGATTGTTGGAATCTTTTAAGTTTGACTGACATTTGTTAAATTAAATGTGTACGATTCTCTTATGATTAATGTGATCTAATATATTTATTAGGGACTGTAAAGAATATGTCATTGATATCTACCGTGTAAAAACGCTAGAGATATTTTCAATTTGATAATTGACAAAATTGAAGATAAAAATATATATACTTATTATTATATAACGATGGTTATGGTTCATAAACTACATATGCAAAATAAAAATGTAGACCCTAAGGCGTTCTCGTTCGTTTGGAAGATCCATAATCGATTCAATTCCACTCATTGCAAAATTCATGGATATATGAGGTGCGCTTCCACTTTAGATTTCATTCTCGATTTATCAACATAAAGATATTTTACGTTTAGGGTATAATCGAATTTGTATGTGCCCTAATTCTATGATTTAATTCTAAACCAGAACGACCAAATATTCTTAAAAATTTAAATAGCATCACCAATAGCTCCTATCACGAACCTTAATTAGATGGCCAGATTCACAACTTTTCAAATTTTATTTTCATACATGAAATAGATACCAACTTTTAATAGAGTATAATACACTTGACTTGCTTCGACACAAAGCGCGACAACGAACTAAACTAATAATGGAAGAAAGAGAAGAAAAAGTGTAGCGGTTTAGGCGACTATTTAAAAAAGGGAAAAGCTAAATGGATCAAATTTTTGGAATTGGACATAAATAGTGGGACAAACAAATGTGGCAAATGGGACATAAATAATGGGACAGAAGGAATAAAAAATTATAACAAAATGACTTATTGTATAATAATTTTTGGTGTAAGTTCTTAATTTTAATAAGTTGTTTGTGTTTGAATGCACACATTAATAATAACTCATACAATATAAAAGAATAAAAATTATAGTATAAAAAATTATAGTTAAGATTCAATTGGTGGATCTTTGTTTAAGGTTCTTATAAGTTATAATATTAACTTATAAAAATAAGTCAAAAGTAACTTATAGAGAGCAATAAGTTCTCCAAAACGCATACAAAATGACTTATTATTTAGAATAAGTTGAAATAAGTCATTTTTAAGGCTTCCAAACAAGGCCTTATTTTTTGTTGAAGAAAGTTAAAATTAATTTTAAGAGAAAAAATCTTTAAAACTAATTTATTTAATAAGTACAAGAAAAATTAGAAAATAATTTGCAAATAGCAAAATTATGTATCGAATAAATGAATGCATCAAGAAATAAGACTAGTTTATGAAATATTTTAAGAAATAGTGTTTGATATGTTTGTCTTATTATCAAATGTTTAGTTTTTAAATATTAGCGATGTCTCTATTAGTCTTTTTTATTATTAGATGCGTATAATGAAAAAGGCAGGGGCAGATTTAGATAGGGTTGGGAAGTTCGACGGCCCCCGACCACTAGAATTTTCGCATAGAAGTGTATAGGATCAATTCTTAATATAGTACTTAGAATAAATAATATATTTTGTTCAATGATTAGCATCTCTAGAACCTATCTAAAATATTTCGAGTTTAAGTTCTTGTCGCTAAATTGCATTCTTTCTTTTGATTTTTGCAGTTCGCCACAATTTTTTTTTCTTTCATTACTACTATAAAATTTTCCTTTCTAATTAGGGTGGGTGTGGGGGGGGGGGGGGGGGGGTGGGGGTGGGGGGTGGGGATGTGACATACTCCATCACTAAATTGATATGGATAATTGAAAAGATATTCAATATATGATGATTCATTTAGGGTGAAATTAACTATGGTCTAATTCTATTAATACGGTCCATCATGAAACTTGTGATGCATTTAATTTTATTAATGACACATAATTAATGTTAATTTAATATTTGATCAAAATCAAATTACTAAAAAATCAACTGCTCAGAGTGTAAGTATTCGCAGTAACTATCAAAATCTTACCTCAACTTCGCAGCTTCTCACATACCACGACCAAACCAACAGCTCACTTATTCGTCTGCATAATCTACCACAAAATTAGGATATCCGACTAAATAACAAAACCCTAACGCTCGAATGCTTAAGAACTACGCTGTAATAATTTCAGTGCACGATTAAGTCTGAATTCAGATTATCATAAGAGATCGCGTAGAGAGTGCACAGAAATGGAGTTGTCTGTGAAGAATCTAATAATAGCAGCAATTATTATTTTACAGTTATTATTTGTCAATTGTCATTAAAGAAAAGGACCCTGATTTATATACTACTACTATATTTTTTGTTAATTATTCTTGAACGGAATTTAATACTTTTACTACTGTTTTACGATATTTTATTTATATTTATTCATTCATTGCAGGATAATAATTTTTTGATGATGAGGAAAATAATATTCTGAGTGTCCATCAGGTAAATTTTAATTGTGTGAAAAAATTAAACAAAAAATATAGAACATATTAAGTATATCGTGTTAGTGAGATTTAATTTTGTAATTTTCGATAACTAAACAAACTTCTGAACCGCTTTGTCATAATTGGGATTAGGATGATAATCCCTTTTTGGGTGTGCTTTTAATTTTATTAATGACACATAATTTTTTAGTAATACTTGTGGTGAAAATTACAAGTTCATCAAAGAGGGGGAGTATATGCTAAGCGTGAAATATTTTAAAAAGATTTACAGTTTGGAAAAACACATAATTTTCCCTACTAAAAACTACTCCCTTCGTCCCGTTAATATCGTATTGTTTCTCTTCAGTACGTAGACTAAGAAAATTGATTTAGTTGTATATTTTATGTATTCTAATTGTATTTAGAAATTAACACAATTTTCGAAGAATGGTTGGTGGGAAGAAATGAGAATTCACCCAAATTTTATTTAGGCATAATTGATGCAATAGATTTTTTTTTCGATTTTTTTCATGTTGTATTCAAAGAACTAATCTCTGCATTTTGTTTACCTAGATTAGCGAGGATTTGGTACCGTACCACCTTAAAATCATCATTGAGGCCCATTACGAATTCATATAAACGGTCTTTGTCTCTATTCTCTGCATTTTGTTTGCCTGCTCAAATGAACAGACCACCATAGATGAAAAAGAATCCATCTTATCCCATATTCCTTCGATCTTCGTATAGTAGTCTGACACATACATACTTTCTTGCCGAGTAGATGCAATTAATCTCTTTAATTCATAAGCTCTAGGTGTGTTTTATTGAGCAAAACCTACCTTCAGATCCGTCCACATTTGCGCGGATGTAACTCATAACACACACTAGTGCGAATTTCCTTATCCATGGTTGTGGTGAGCCACCCTCAACTCATAGCCTCACAACGCTTAAGGCTCAGGTTTCCTGAGCAGGCACTTATCCACACCACTTAAGGCTCGCAAGGACGAAGGCCACACCAAGTCTAGTAACACCAACTGATCACTCTCACACTCAGATCTCACTTCTCACCGAGAGAATAAGGAAGACATAAGAAAAGAGTAACCCTAGTTGTGCACACACTTCTCTCAACAATACACGCAGTATACATATTTATACATAAATATTTATAGATAAGTCAGAAGTGAGTTAGTGGGCTGGGCTGCCAAAGACTTGTAGGCCGATCTCCTTATGGGCTTGGGCCTATAAGAATTAACAGCCACATATATATAAAAACACGAGAAAACAAACCGGTCCGTGTAAATTTCCAATAAATTAAATTTAAACCCGTCATAACACAAGTGAAAATGAATACTCCCTCCGTCCCAACTATTTTGTCCACTTTTCTATTTTGGGATATCCCAATTATATTGTCCATTTTCTATATGTGGCAAATTATTACACACAACTTTTTTATGGGACCCACAAGTTCATAACTCTACACACAACTAACAACTCTTCTTAAAAATCATACAAAAAGCAAAGTGGATAAGATAATTGGGACGGAGGGAGTACAATTCTAGGCAGCCACATCTAAGTGGGGGAACTCTGCCTGAATTTTTGTAATTTCTTAAATTTCTTAGAGAATTTTCAGATATATCTTATGAAAAAAATTAAAATTTGATACGAAGTATCGAACAACTAAATACATTTTAGAAGAATTAATATAGGTTTTAGTTCTACTTGATCAAGTTTTTATATGTTTTTTTTCTTATATGAAAATAGGTCTATTTATAGTTGAACTCCGACTGAGAATCTTGACTATGCTGTAGCTTCTAGGGTATGTAGATTTTAGAAAGCGAAGCGCAAAAATCTTGCATCTATTTTATTTTGTAGTTTATTGCTTTTTATTATTTTACAAGATCCTTTATTCCTAACATCAATCTCTCAGGAGGAAACTGTTGGGGCAACTCTTCTGGCGTGTTAGAACTTAGATTGATATTTCTAATTTATTTTTCTACAGAACTGTTCAATTTGGTAAAAAGAAAATCGTAAAACAACGTTTCAGTTTTCACTAAAGGATCTATGGACAAAATCACCGAATCAATCAATCGCAAAATGTTGGGTGATAAATATGCTAAAAAAGAGAACTATCAATTTAAAGAAAATAAAATTTTAAAAAGAGAAATCGTTCTCAATGTTTACATATTATATTATTTACTTGCTGTATTCCACTTGACATTATTATATTGATAGTAATTGAATAGAATTCTTCAAGGAAATTAATTAATATCAAAGTAGCAAATGGAAAAGGATAAAATGACGCATTACAATATTATGATAGGGATATATTTAAATTAAGTCATCCGGAAAATCAGGTGATTTGTGTACATATTTTGATAAATATATCCGGTATCCACGCTCTCTCTTACTCATCTAATGTCACGTTCAGTTCACATGCCCCCACCTAATCCAAATAATAAATTTAATACTATTGTCATAGCAGATAAAAAATTAATGTCTTGTATTTATATATTATGTTTTATTTAATAAAAATTACAAAAAGTTTCTTTAGTTCATTGGATTTTGTATGTATCACTTTTCAGAAGTTTGTAGTTTGATCCATGTTGGATGTTCTGGCTACTTCAATCCTGAAAAAATATTTCAATGGATTGAGGTCCTTGATGTTAAAACAACGATCCAAATGCCTTTTAATGTTCCCAGTGTGACCTTCATTATTACCAACGAGAATGACATCGTCCACATAAATCAAAGCTCAAGCGTAGATACCATTACATCGATAAAGAAAAAGAGAGTATATGCATTAGATGCTACTAAATGCATTAGATGCTACTAAACCAATAGCTTCTAAAGCCCGTGTGAACTTGTGGTAAGGAAGCTTGACGATGACTGTATCAAGATTTGCATAATCAACAAACTTTGGAATTGTTACCTTTGTTGAAGCCTTGTGGTCATGTAAAATTCTTCTGGCTAGTCACCATGAAGAAAAACATTATTGACGTCGAGTTGATGTATAACACAATTACGTTTGACGGCAACAGTCAACAAGCTGCGTAGCGTGACAAGCTTGGCTACCGGAGCAAATTTGTCATGGAAGTTGATGATGCCTTCAACTTGTGTATAGCCTTTTGCCACTAAGCGTGCCTTGTGTCGTCCAATATTCCCATCCGATTTATATTTGATTTTATAAACCCATTTGGAATCAATAGCTTGTTTTCCAACAGGTAAGTCCTCTATGGTCTATGTGCCATTTTGTTCTAAGGTTGTAATCTCCTTATGCATAGCTTCACGCCAATGTTTGTCCTTCATAGCTTAATGGAAGAATTTAGGTTCATCATGTGAGGTAAAGCTGCTAGATAAGCCATGTGAGAAGGAGAAAACTTATCATAAGGAACATACATGGATAAGGGATGTACCATCGAGGAATTGGCAGTGGGCGTGGAATGCACATGGTCTAAACTTTGTGGTAGTGTAACTTGATAATCTGAGAGACGTTTTGGTTGAAAATGCGGTCTTTTGCTATGTTGAGATTCATCCTCACTAGAAGTGGCTTCATGCTCATTAGAAGAAATAGTCTCATCGTGGCCCATAGTTGACTCATCTTGATTCTCAATAAGTGACATAATAATGGTATGTGGAGAGGAAAAGGTTTCATCCACAATGCATGGTGTCGGGATGTTGCATGGTGTGGAATCAATATCATCCATGCAAGGAATGGACACGTCAATAAGGGGTGTATCATTATGTGAAGATAACAGTATAGTCTTAAATGGATAGACATCTTCCACAAAACAAACATCACGAGACGTGAATACCTAATAAGCCTAGATTTGTAGTTCATTTATCCATTTGGTTTGTGTGTTTGGTGTCGTGATTATGCAGGTTCTTATCTCGAATTAGGAGAATTATTGTGAAAAGCTGTGCAGCCAAAGAAAAGAACGAATTTTGTGCTTAAGTGAAGAATCTGCCCAGTTGCTAGAAGTGGACCTAAAAGAGGCCAAGATTGGGTTTTTAGTACATTGGGCCGGAAGCAAAGAGTTGATCAAATTAAATTAGGCCCAAAAACTCAGCCCACAAATGTTGACATGATTCTGGCGGGAGTTGATTGCAGAAGGTATACTGTCAGGGCGGCTTTGTCCGACAGTCCATGCTTTTAGATAGCGGGTAGCTAACCTACCATCTTGACGACGGCAACCGAGGCAGATATTTTGGAGAAGCGAAAAAGGGATAAGAATCTAATTCTGAATCATCTTCAACATACAACTTTTAGTTGAATAACACTTTTGTTTGTTACGATTGACATTTTTGGGGAAGTGAAAAACCGAAACTAAAAAATTTTGTTTGTTACGATTGACACTTTTGTATGCAAAGAGTGACACGTCCGTCCTTACAATAAAGGAAAAAAAAA
Source organism: Lavandula angustifolia (assembly GCA_028984105.1). Lineage (NCBI taxonomy): Eukaryota > Viridiplantae > Streptophyta > Magnoliopsida > Lamiales > Lamiaceae > Lavandula > Lavandula angustifolia. The sequence goes on from CM054819.1 coordinate 1,784,882, forward strand.
AGAGAAAAAAATTAAATTAAATTAAAAAGGAATAATGACGTCAGCATGACGTCGGCAAGTCGACGGGTCAAAGACAGGTCAAAGCGGGTCAAAATTGACTAATTGGATCACACAAGTTTTTGCCTATATTCCAACATGATGCACACCAATTTTTGCCTATATTCTTACGTACATATAAAATTGTATTTCTATACCATATATATTTTGGTTCTTAAAAGAATATTGTTACGTATATATTCTTACTCTCACACAAAACCTTGTTAGCTCAACAAATAATGGAGCTATTAAATTTTTTCTAAAGTGGAAATGCAATGTCAAATTTGAATGAGGCTTAAAAGTTATTTCGATTATCAGAATGTATATGATCAAATTAAGCCAAACAATAAATCCATTGATCCAAGCATAGTGCAAATTAACAAAACATGATACAAATTCCACAATAAATTACACAAACGATGCAATATCTGTTGCGAGTACATAAATGAATATAAGAAAGTGCAATGTTTATCCGAAACGTCTTAGATTACTTCAACAAATACAACATTTGGACCGTTTATAGAATAATCATCAGAACAAATTAAAGTGCAGCAGTTATTCAAGCAAGCCGAGCTGCAGCTTTACATCCTGCAAATCTCACGGGTCGTTAGTTTTTATGGAACTCAAAAATTCTTTAGAAGTGACAAAAAAAAACTCAAATCTTTAACTATATGTATAGATGCAGAGACAGCCATATTATATATTTTGCAAGAAGACTTGGGCTTAGCCAAAAATAAATCAATTTCTCTCATGAGGTCAATCTTACGTAAGATTGGGTAGGATTTTGTCTTAACACTTAAAATAAACCCACAAATCTGAATTCATTGACTCATTAATTCATTTCATGCTCAATCCTGATCTCAGAAATATCTAGCCTTAGGTGAGGAGGTAAGGTCGACCACACCCGAGCTTTTGTGAAAATAAAATTAGAATTGGAAATTCAGACACTGCCCCGGTCAGACAGGACATTGTATTATTTTCCTCGAGGCAATCTAATAGTATTTCTCTCCCTCGCCACAGGCATTACATTTACACCATACTAATCGGATATGGAGACATATATAGAAAGATAACCTGCTTTAGGAAGTTTCTTCCTATCAATATAAAGATGATCATCTCAAACTAGCAGTAGAGGCATGTATATCACAATGAGGAGGCTCAAACAATAGTGATCAAGTCAAGGAAGGAAAATAATGCTATAGACAATTAACACCAGGAGTTAACGTTTGAAAGATAACTTACCAGTCAAGATTGATCCGGAGGAAAAACCGATAGTTTGAAGGCAGCCTTTGACTTTCTCTTTGCCTCCTCAATAGTTCTGGCTGAGGCGGCTGCAAATTGACATGTGTTCAACTCAAACGTGTTGAAGGTTGCTATGTCAGCCAGTCCGGCTGGAACATCAGTAAGCTTTGCACAGTTCCGCAGCACAAGTTTTTTAAGTTTAGGATAATGATGGGAAGAAGCAGTCCAAACTCCTAAATCTGTATCATCAATGAGCAAGAACTCAAGAAGGGGAAAACCATCTTTTTTAGCCAGCCAGGTCTTCCCAATAAAAGCATTATCCTTCAGCTTCAGAACCTCGAGATTCGGAAGCAATCCAAGGTTATACGTGTAACTCCAATCGAGGAAAGTGGCACACAGTGTAAGGCTCTTAAGCCTATTTGGGAATTGATAAGGTTGAGGAAAGTCATTCAGTTTTCCGTCCGATTTTGCAGAAGGATATACATCGTTTATTAGCTTCAGATTTTCAAGAAATTTCATGCTTCCCACAGAATCAAACAATCCTTTCTTTCCTTCGAGAAGCAAAGCAAGTTTCCCGCGAATTCCTAATTTCTTCAAATTGCAGGCCTTTTGAAAGAGTTCGGGCGTACAACTCTCTGGTGAAATTGTGCCTAGACTTTGAAGTTCCGTTCCATACTTGCTGTCTTTACTTTTCTTGGACAAGGTAGCAGAAGCATTTGTTTTGAAAAGCCTTAGCTGAATGAGGTTCAATATATCCGCATCAATTTGAAGCTTTCTAAATGGTGTGTTGACTATTAGAGTTTGCAAGTTCCAGAGCTTGCTGAATTTGGAAGGAAGAGTTGGCAAATCGAACGACAGAGAAATGTACCTCACATGAACCAATTGGAATAGTTCTTGGCACAATTTAGGGAATCTAATGGGTTTGGCATCGAAAACTCTGAGCAATGTGAAAGCTTTAGGGATAAATGGAACGTTTTCTGATGACAAGGTGAATTCTTCCTTGGAGATAGAAATGAATGAGCGGACATGGGGACCAAAAAGATCTGAAGATATGAATTTGGAGCAACTGGAATGAACACAAAGACGACGAAACTCTTTTATGTCGTCAAGTGGAGGTGAAAAAACATCATCGATAAGCTTGATTTCTTGTAGGAAATTTTCATGTTCACTTTCAGCTTGTGTTTTGCAGAAATCCCGTAAGGCATCATGAATCCGACATGTTTTAATTTTACCATCAGATCTGAACTTGTCAACTCTGACCAAGTTCCGGTTGATAAGATCCTCCAAATACTTCTCTCCAGTTTCCTCCAAGCTAGATTCAGTATTTTTTTGTATGAATCCTTCCGCAATCCACATGAGGATCAACTTCGACGCTGGAATTTCGTAATCTTCTGGAAACATCCCCAGATAGAGGAAGCAAGCGCGCAAGTGGTAAGGAAGTTTATCATAGCTCAATGATATAAAACTATCCATGCGCGCTTTCTTGTCTTCCCTAAAGTATCTGTTTACCTTTGTGGATACTTTCGTCCATGATTTACTTGTTTTGCTTAGATCTGACTCCCAATACTTTGTAGAAAGAATGCCTCCTATAATTACTACAGCAAGTGGCAGTCCCTGGCACTCTCTTGCAATGACTTTGCCAGTAGCCTCCAACTCAGAAGGGCAGTCCAGCGTGCCCAGTGCCTCCAACCGGAGCAGCTCCCAACTTTCTTTTTCCGTGAAGAATCGCAACTCGTCGTGAGTTCTCGGGTTACAAGCATGCATGCCCACGTCCGTATTACGGCTGGTGATCAAAACTTTCCCCTTATAATTGTTAGTTGGCAGAGCATCTCTAATTGTGTCCCAATCACCAGTATTCCAAACATCGTCGAAGACAATCAGGAAACTTCCCTTTTCAAGATAGGGAGTAACCATTAAGACTATATCTTTGAAATCTTTTCGACGAACCTCATCGGATACAATGGTGAAGTTTTCTAGAATGGATATGAAGATATCCTTTTCTGAGAACTCTTGAGAAACAGGAAGCCATATTCGGACTGGAAACTCATAGAATATTCTTGGATCATTGAAAATCTTCCATGCCAGCGTCGTCTTGCCCAGCCCAAACATACCAATCAGACTAATCACATCAAAATAGTTGGTCTCTTTAGTCAGACGTTTTATCAGATCTTCCGTCACATCTTCAAAGCCCACCACATCTTTCAGTCTTGGCTGCCGAGCCTGTTGGAAAAATGTTCAGGACATAAATTTAAATAGATATGTAGGAAGAACTAACAAAAGCTACTCGTAACTTGTGTTTAGGATTAAAGAAAATTAACAAAATTTAGTTATATAAGCGCATATTATGTCATCTCCAACATTTACCTATAATTCGGTAAACTCTTAACAAATGTAGAAAAATATTACTCCCTCCGTCCCACTTGACTTGTCTTGTTTTTTTGGGCACGGAGATTAAGATAAGTGGTTGGTTGCGTAGAGAATGAAAGTTTGTATAATAATTATTTTCTATTTTAGATAAACAACCCAAAAAAGAAAACAAGACAAGTCAAACGGGATTTGAGTGAGTACTTCATACCTATTCAACTCTATATATCTAAAATAGATGCAATATTTTTGGATTATCTACAAGAGTTTCCTCTAGCATTTTGGATATTTATTTGTCGTAATGTTATACAATAAGTAATGCATATCTAGGGAACGAACATGGTAGTAAGACAGATTTATACATGAAATAGGAAGGATACGAATATGGTATAGAGATAGCAATTTGCAGGTCGGGGTTGGGTAGTATATAGTACCGAGACCCACCCCGCATCTTGTATTCAAAGATCTAGATCTGTCCCCGGCACTGCACGAGTACGAAATTTGAAACCATCCCAAACCCGTACGGGGCGAGTCTACTGGCCCGTTGGTTTTATTTGACTTGCTAAATTTAAATTATCTTAAATTTTAATTATTAATTTTTGTTTGTGGAAGTTTTTTTGTTTGAATTTCTTGTTATGGTTGTCATCTATTATTAACTAGGATTTTGAATTGAAGAATAAGAAAATTAAAACAACATAAAATAAGATTATGTAGTAAAATTAGAATAAAAGATTCATAATACGAGTACGTAATGGGGGTTGGATTAGGGGTGTTACGGTATTCTTAAAAATTGATATACCGCACATACCGTACCGAAAAAATATTGAAAATACCAAAAATTTGGTATACCGTGATTTTCGTGACGGTATGATACCATACCGAAGTTTTTAGGTATGCGTAACGGTATGAGATTTCTCATACCGCATGATACCGTTGCATACCGAAATTTGCATACCAAAAATTCGATATGCAACGGTATACCGAACCTCGGTACATACCGTGTACCGATATACCGCGGTACATACGGTATACCGAAGTAAATCGAATCATACCGAACATCGGTATATACCGTATGCCGAAATATACCGATTCATACCAAATGTCGGTATATACCGATATACCGAACTATATCGATTCGAACCGAACTATACCGATTCATATCGAACTATACCAATTTGTACTGAACTATACCAATGTATACCGAACTATACCAATCTTAATGTTATATTATACATTTATAAATTAATGTTTGTCAAATAAATTAACCGTAGTCCGTGACATAACTTTATTTAACAAAATTCACATTATTTATTTATTAAACCGTGAAATGAATTCAAAAATTTTTAAATTACATAAGAAATACATACCAAATATTTGAATTGCCTAAATAATACTTGAAGTGGACTGAAAAAATAATCTAAGTTTATTTATTGAAAAAAACTTATATTTTTTGTTCTCTATTCTTTTGTATAAATTTTATATCATCTTATGGTTCATATTTTGAATAAATATTTAACTTTTTCTTAGTTTGTCTAATTTTTAAGAATCATAAACTAATTCATTAAATGTTCATATGATGATATGACCATACAACTTAACAATCACTAATCACTATGAATGAAATATATATGATTGAGAGAATATTTTATTGTATTATGTTATCATTGTCCCAAATGAAACACTAATTTAATCAAGAAAAGAAAAATGAAATGAAATACACGTAAAAAGTTTTACTTATATTAATAAGTGTTACTTTATGTCGATTATTATGAAAATTACTTTATGATTGATATTTTCCAAATGAAATACTAATACAATCAATAAAAGAAACATCACGAGACAAATGTAAATCAAATATTCTATTTTGGGAAAAATTATATTCTAAATTTCTTTCTACATTTTCTCGATATATATTCTATTTATTAGTTTTTAAATATTAAATGAAGTAGAATAGAACTTTTCTTTTGTATTAAATATTAAATAAAGCTATTAAATGAAGTATAAAATTAAAATCGTAATAATAAAGAAAGCTTGATGGATCGGTTATCTTAAGTAATTATTAATTAGAATATATATTAAAAAATATTTAAGAAAAAGAAAATATAAATTTACCTCATATTATGATATTATACTCCTAATTATATAATTATGATAATATATTGAAATAATTAAAATATCCTAAAAACCTAAATTCCCAATTTGGCTTGAGAATTCATACGTTTTTATCCAGGTCTCTCCCTCCCGTCAACACCCAACGGTGCACCTCCCATCCCTCCTTCCACGCCACCACCCGCCACCCACCACCCGCCGCCACTTGTCCGCCGCCTATTGCTCGCTGCCACCTAGAAAATGCTTGAAGTTGCATTGATGTATAGGAGGGTGTTCAAGAGGATGCATGAAGAATATGTACCATTTGAGAGATATTTTGGTCAAAGTGATCATAAGGGTAGAAGAGTTGTTGGGCCTCCAACCTCTCAAGATTTGGAGAATACCAGAGGGTTTGTGTACTTTCTCAAGAAATTCCATGATGCAACTTTGGAGCTTAGTGCAACGAAAACTCCAACATCACAATTGATTTATCAATCAATGATTGTTATTCAAATTGAGATTGAGAAAAAGTGTGGTGATTTGTTGGATCCAATTCTAAGTCAAGTTGCAATTGCCATGAAGCAAAAATTTGAGAAGTATTGGGGAGATTGGAGATCAATGAATGCTTTGGTTTTTATTGCTAATGTCTTAGACCCGAGAAACAAGCTTCAGATGATCAAAGTCAGCATTAAGAAATTAGGTGGTAGTAACACTACTCCAAATGTTGAAGAATTTGTTTGTCAAGTTAAAGAGAACTTAATAAGTTTGTGGACAAATTATATGGGAGCTAATGAGTCATTGATTAGTGGAAGACATAATGTGCCTTTGGAGTGTGGTGTGTTAGCGATATGAGTGCATGCATGCCAACCGTCTCATGCATGCCAACCGTCTCGTGTATCCCTTCCTATTCTTCTGTTGTTGCTTCCTATTCTTAATGCCTTCCGTTTGTAATCACTGCTAATTAAGGCTGAGTGGACATTAACTTGTAAGGCCAAGCTAGGGGCTGTTCCTAGCTATAAATCAACACGTAATCGCCACCGAGATCAAGGTGAGCGTTTCACCAAACAAATATGGTATCAGAGCCTTCCCCTTCTATTTCCGTCTAGCAATCAACCAAGCCCATCCATGGCGACCTCCTCAGCCATCATCAGCATCAATCATCAAGTCTCCGAGAAATTAACTCGTGAGAATTTTCTCTTATGGCGTGCCCAAGTTCTTCCAAGACTCAAGGGCGCCCAGCTCTTCGGGTTCCTTGATGGTACCACGACGGCGCCGGCAAGAACCACCACCGTCGAGTCTCAGGTCGTGGCGAATCCAGCGTTTGCTCTATGGGAAGCGCAAGATCAAGAGATACTTGGCTATCTGCTAAACTCCCTGTCCAAGGAAGTCCTCATCCAAGTGGCGGCGCTGACGAGCTCCAAGGCTGTGTGGGATGCAATCGGGAGCATGTTCACCTCAACGTCGTCGCTCGCGGATTAACAACCTTCGCATTGCCCTCGCCAACGGCAGGAAGGAGAACAAGACAGTGGCAGCCTACTTTGCGGAGATGAAGTCGTACGCAGAAGAGCTCGCCACGGCTGGTAAGCCACTTGTAGAAGATGAACTCATCTCCTATATTCTAGCAGGGCTCGACGAGAACTACAATCCTCTTGTGTCGGCCCTGGATGCACGCACGGAGGAGGTCACTCTCGACGAACTGTTCGCGCAAATGTCGAACTTCGACCAGCGCGCTGAACTCCTCGGCGGATCAACCATGGACGGCAATGGTGGCTTCAAGTCCTCCGCAAACTACTCCGCATCACGTGGTCGTGGACGCGGACGTGGAGGTCCACCTCGAGGTTGTGGCAATGGAGGCCGTGGCCGAAACCGTGGTGGTCGACCCCCGTTCTACAACAACAACAGGGGGGTACCGCCATCTCGCAACAACTCACACGGTGGTGGTGGACAAGGCTCGGATCACGCCAAGATCGCCTGCCAAATTTGTGGCAAACCCGGCCATAGCGCACGGAATTTGTTGGTATCGTTTCAATGATGATGATCAAGAAGAGCACACCGCAAACATCGCCTCATATGGAGTCGACACCAACTGGTACATGGACAGCGGAGCAACAGATCATGTCACAAGTGAGCTGGAGAAGGTGACCATTCGGGACAAGTATCGTGGGCAGGAACAAATCCACACCGCAAACGGTGCAGGTATGAAAATTAACCATATTGGTCATTCGGTTATTAAAACCCCCACTCACAAAATCCTCTTGAACAATATCCTACATGTGCCAGATGCCTCCAAAAACCTTCTCTCGGTCAATCGCATTACCCTTGATAATCATGCTTATATTGAATTTTGGCCAACATTCTTTTTTATTAAGGATCGGAGTCACGAGGAGGGAAATTTACCGAGGCGGGTGTAGAGGAGGTCTCTACCCTTTGATTCCGCATGATAAAACTCCCAATAAACAAGCCTTTGGAGTCACCAAAGTCTCCGCTCGAGGTGGCACGATCGTCTTGGTCATCCGTCTTTTCGGTCGTTGAACGAGTGCTTAGGAATAACAAGCTTCCTTTTCATGGAAAGCTAGAGTCGGTGTGTGATTCTTGCCAACGGGCAAAAAGTCACCAACTTCCTTATTCGATTTCCACAAGTGTTTCCACTTCACCTCTTGAACTTGTGTTTTCGGATGTTTGGGGGCCGGCTCACGTGTGCGTTGGTCGACACACTTATTATGTAAGCTTTATTGACGATTTCAGCAAGTTCACATGGATTTATCTCATTAAAAAGAAATCTGATGTCTTCAATGTTTTTCATAATTTCCAAGCACTCGTTGAACGCAAATTTGAAAAAAAAATTCTTACCCTCCAATCTGATTAGGGAGGCGAATATGAAAAGTTAAGTTCATTTTTTCAAAAAAAATTGGCATCTCTCATCGTGTGTCATGCCCCCATGCCCATCAACAAAATGGTTCTGCGGAACGAAAACATCGTCATATCGTAGAAGTAGGCCTAGCACTTCTAGCTAACGCCTCTATGCTATTAAAATTTTAGGATGAAGCTTTTTTTGGCGCCACACATCTCATAAATATGTTGCCCTCAAAAGTCATTGATTTTCATACACCTTTTGAACGTCTCTTTAATAAAACTCCTGATTACACCGCACTTCGTGTTTTTGGGTGCGCGTGTTGGCCAAACCTTAGACCCTACAATGCTCGCAAGCTATCCTTTCGATCTAAACAATGTGTGTTTATTGGATATAGTGCCATGCACAAGGGAGTAAAATGCCTAGATGTTCCAACAGGTCGTGTCTATATTTCTAGAGATGTAGTATTCGATGAAACAATCTTTCCATTTCAACATCTTCATCCCAATGCAGGAGCTCAACTTCGCAAAGAAATTTTGCTTCTTCCTGAGCCATTGTGTCCTTTTGACCATGGGGAGGATAATAACCGTTTTGATCATTTGGTTAATTCTCATACTACTAATCCACGTACCCGGTGGTGAATTTGCTTGCAGAAAATGCGGGGAGAAAACGGTGCAAATTTTGGTCAAAATCGCGAACCGCAACCTCCCCACGATCGTACATGCGCACGAAGAAAATGACGCGCATGGGGAAGATCTGGCGGGCCCAAGCACGCCGGCCCGGACAAATTCGCCTCGGCACGGCGGAGTCTTCGAGTGGGCCGATAGAATCGGCCTCGAGCGACGAGGCATCGAGTGCCTCCGGATCTTACGAAACGAGCAACGCGAGCGATTCGCCTTGTACGGCAACGTCCGTTACAAGACTTCGGCGAGGTATTGTACAACCAAGAAAATTGTACAAAGGTATGATACGATATGCTATGCTATCATCTACGGGTGAACCGAGAAAATATTGAGGATGCACTTCGGGATAAATAATGGAAAGAAGCCATGAGCGAGGAGTATGTGGCCTTGATGAAAAACAAAACGTGGCATTTGGTTCCACAAGAAGAAGGTAAAAACATCATAGATTACAAGTGGGTCTATAGGATCAAGAAAAAGGGCGATGGATCCATAGAGCCGTTACAAAGCAAGACTCGTGGCAAAAGGCTTCAAGCGGGAGATACGGTATAGATTATGAGGACACTTTTAGTCCGGTTGTTAAAGCCTGCTACTATTCGTCTTGTTTTGGCTATTCTTTGTTTCCGGGGGGATGGAGTCTTCGACGGCTAGACGTACGGAACGCGTTTCTTCATGGTGTTCTAGAAGAGGATGTGTACATGAGACAACCCCAGGTTTTGAAGACAAGAAAACACCATTCCATGTTTGCAAACTTGATAAAGCTTTATATGGACTCAAGCAAGCCCCCAGAGCATGGTACTCTCGGTTAAGTTTAAAATTGCAAGAACTTGGTTTTGTGCCCTCTAAGGCTGATACATCCTTGTTCATCTATCACAAGTCTGGTCTTACAATGTTCATGCTTATATATGTTGATGACATAATTGTTACAAGTTCATCTGATGAAGCAATTACAGCATTGCTAAAGGATCTAGGTGCAAACTTTGCCCTTAAGGACTTAGGTGATCTACATTATTTTCTCGGCATTGAGGTGAAGAAAACAAGGAATGGTATTATCTTGACTCAAGAGAAATATGCAACTGATCTTGTGACTAAAGTAGGAATGCAAGCATGTAAAGCTGCACCTACACCTCTCTCTAACACTGAAAAATTATCTGCTTTGGATGGTGACCCATTGGGACAAGAAGCCAGCACAAGGTACAGAAGTATTGTTGGTGCACTTCAGTATTTGACACTTACTAGACCTGACATTGCTTTTTCAGTAAATAAAGTATGTCAATTTCTTCATGCACCTACAATAGTACATTGGACTGCAGCTAAGAGAATACTTAGATACGTTAAGGATCTCGCTAGTCTTGGTCTCACATTCATGAGATCTTCCTCCACCTTGGTGAGTGCCTTTTACGATGCGGATTGGGCGGGATGTCTTGATGACGGGGAGGTCTACGGGTGGATTTCTTTGTCTTTCTTGGACCAAACTTGATATCATGGTGTGCAAAGAAACAAGCAAGCGTATCATGATCAAGCACGGAAGCCGAATATAAAGCTTTGGCAAATGCTCTTTGCGAAATAATATGGGTTCAATCATTGCTTGCGAGAACTTGGAGTTAAACGGGAACAATCTCCTTGTCTTTGGTGTGATAATTTGGGTGCTACTTATCTATCGGCTAATCCGAGTATTTCATGCCGGAACAAAGCATATTGAAATCGACTTCCACTTCGTAAGAGAGAGTTGCAAACAAACAAGCTGCGTATCGATTCATACATTCAAAAGATCAAGTTGCAGATGGCTTTACAAAAGCACTTCCAGTCAAGAACTTGCAAGAATTCAGGCGTAATCTCAACTTGAGCAAGTTGTGATTAAGGGAGGGTGTTAGCGAGATGAGTGCATGCATGCCAACAATCTCATGCATGCCAACCGTCTAGTGTATCCCTTCCTATTCGTCTGTTGTTGCTTCCTATTCTTAGTGCCTTCCATTTGTAATCACTTGCTAATTAAGGCTGAGTGGACATTAACTTGTAAGGCCACGCTAGGGGCTGTTCCTAGCTATAAATCAACACGTAATCGCTACCGAGATCAAGGTGAGCGTTTCACCAAACAAATATGGTGATGTAGATGGTACAAGTTCTGGTGGTCTTTGTGATGAATTGTTCAACGACATGGAAGCACAAAACGAAGAAGAACAACTTCAACAAATATCTAATGAAGTGGATAAGTATCTAGCAGATGAGATTGAGAAGCGGTGTAATCCTAGTTTCAATCTTTTGGAGTGGTGGAAAGGAAGTGAAACGAGATATCCAATTCTTTCATTAATTGCAAAGGATATATTTGCAATTCCAAGTTCAACTGTTGCTAGTGAATCCGCTTTTAGCTTGGGCAAGAGAGTTGTTGATCCGTCTAGAACAAGTTTGAGTCCAAAAATGGTGGAAGCATTGGTGTGCACCAATGATTGGCTCACAGCCGAGGATTTCAACTTTTATAAGGATCCAACTGAAGATGAGCTTGAATTTTACAAACAAATTGAAGATTATGAAAAGAGTAAGAGTTTCTTTATTTATTTATGTTAATCTATAATCAACTAAATTGATGGTATGTGTTTGTTTTGTAGATGTAGAATTTGATAGTTCTCAAGCTATCTCCGCATCACCCACAATCTCGTGAATCTCGTCGATCACAATTCAAGTAAATTATGTTTCTTTTATACATCATTATTATTTTATATATTTACTGATTTGAAATTTAATATTATAACTACACTAATTTTAAAATCTCATATTTGTAGGTTTGTGGTTGGTTTTCAAATGATTTGTGGTCTTAACTCCGAACTTTTATCATCTCGTGGGAGTGTTGGCGAATGAAAATTAGACTTTATTTTTCTTGTTTAAGACTTAAGACAAAGTTTGTTGTTTTACTTGTATTTGACATTTGAATAGTTTTTTGAGATGTTTGATGGAATTTGCTCTTCTTTGTGATTTGTATTTTATTTTCTGTATTAGCATATTCTACTGGTTATCTTAGACACTTTTGTTGGATGCGATTTGCATGTTTTCTGCATCGGCATATTCTATTTCATGGCAGGTTGTTTTTCGGTATATCGTGTGCTTTGGTATAATGTTATATTTTCGGTATACTGTCCGTTTTGGTATATCATTTGCTTCGGTATATCGAAGCTTTTGGTATACCGAAGTACCGAAAGAGCGGTATGGCAACGGTATGCAGATTGCTCATACCGAACTTTCGGTATACCGAACTACGGTATACCAAAGTTATCGGTACGGTAATGATATGTATTTTTCCATACCGAACCTTTTCGGTACGGTAAGCGGTATGGAAAAATATTACGTTATACCGCACCGAACACCCCTAGGCTGGATGGGGCGAGGTGGGTAGATAAATTGGACTTGGACACACCCCGGGAGCCATGCGGATTTGGTCTTGACTCACCCCGTAATTCTATGGGTGCAGGTATTACCCGCCCCATCATGGGGTGGGATGGGTTGGGTCCAGCGGATCCGGTTCCAATTACATACTCTAATATGGTAGTAAGGCAAAATGATATAGGAAATAGTTAGATTTGATAGTCCTTATATTTTTATCCATAAACTTATTAATTTGTACACTTTTCTTTAAGCATAAAACATACTCCCTACGTCCCGCTACTATCGTTCCCTTTAGTTTCTACATGAGATTAAAAAACCTTGTTTAAATGTGTATTTTATAAGTTTTAATAGTATTAAGAAATTGACACAATTTTTAGGAAGTGGTTGGTGGAAAAATGAGAATTCATCAAAAAATTTGCAAGACATAGTTGTGGCAATCGATTTTTATTTCATATTATATTTTAAGAAATAATCTAAAGTTTCAAAAAAGTTAAAAATCATAAGTTTCTTCGTTCGGAGTGGAACGAAAATCGTGAGAGAGATAGATTTTGGGGAGAGAGAGAGAGAGTATGATAACGTGGAATGAGTAGTACGTAGGAGAGACCCACTTCATTTTGTGTTTAAGAATATTTTTTACTATTTTAGGAAAGAGGATAGTAATATCGGGATAACCAGATTAGGAAAATATGACAATAATAGCAGGACGGATGGAGTATAAGATTATGCATAACGGATTTTCCAAAGTATATTCAATCTAAATCATCTAATGCAAGGATAAAGGGTATGGATGACAAAAGTATCTGGACCCGTTGGACCCGACCTGGACCCGCATGCAATGGGGCGGGTATTACCCATCCCCGTATCGGGTCCGTTCCGGGTCCAGTTCCTGCCGCCCCCGCCCGTAGAGATCCATTGGATCATGTAGGATCCGCCCCTCCGGACCCGTTAGACCCAACTTGGACCGCACGCAATGGAGTGGGTATTACCCGTCTCGTACGAGTGCGGAGCGATTCGGACCCGCCCCGTATCGGGTCCGGTCCGGGTCTAGTTCCGCCGCAACCCCGCCCGCCTCGTATAGACCCACCTGGGTCATGTAGGACCCGTACCGTTTGAGCTAATATTCACACTTGTTAATATTCTACATGTATAATTAAAAATGTGACATACTAAAATAAAAAAAAATGAATACATCTCACAAAGAATTAGCTTATAAAATATATATATTAATTTTCTAGATTTTAATATACTATATTCAAATTGTAATTACGGGCTTATATTTCGAAAATGAAATTAATATTTTTATTTCAAAATTTTAAATTTAAAACTATTTTATATTTTTTATTTTTTATTCTTTAATTGAAATGAATTATATGTATAAATACAATTATGATTAATGAACAATTATAATTGAAAACTTTTTATAACAAGTGAAAATACATCTAACGAAAATACAATAAATATTAATTTTCTAGATTTCAATATATTATATTCAAATTTCTAATTTCTAATCATGAAAATGTATTTCGAAAATGAGATTAACATTATCTATATTAAAAATAAGTATTCATGAACTAATGAACTAATAAAAAATTATAAATTCACAATTTAAAATTCTTTATGACTAGTGAAAAATTACAAATTTACAATTGATTTTTTTTTATAACAAACGAAAAACTACACTATTATTATTAATGAACTTCATTCATAAGTTCATAAGAATCATAACATATACATAAGAAATTCATACTTTAATAAGAATCAGAACATATGAAAGTATATCTGAAAAAATTAAAGAAATATGATGAATAAAAGCTACAAAATTTATTTGAAAGATGATTTTTTTTGTGTTTTATTTTTATTTTCACATGATCATTATACTTGATTAAAGTTACTATATTTTCATTTATGTTTTAACTTAAAATTAATAAAATAACACTTTAAAATTATATATATTTTATGTTTATCTTAATTTAACAAATAAGTTGTTGGTCTAGTGGTCAAGAGTGTTTGTAAATTTTCGGATGACTTGGGTTCGAATTCTTATGCAAACATAATTTTAAATTTATTAATACTTAAAATATTTGCGGGTCCGCATTGGTTCAGGAAGGGTCTAGCCGCCCCGCATGGGTCCGGGATCATGTCCTAATTCTAGACTCGTGCAGGTCCACGGGCGGGTCCGGATCTATTTTTTAAGGCGCGGGGCGGGTCCGAATCCAATGATACCCGGTCCTGACCCCCAAAATTATCATCCCTAATAAAGGGTGCAAATTGCTTAAGGAGTCTTCCTACATGATCAATTCTATGTATATCTCTTTCTATATAATAGGAATAAATATGAATCATTGATCTAATAAAATGGACGGTCGAAATTCGTTTCATATTAGTTAAATGCATTACATACATAGTGTGATATATTCTATTTCATGTATGACACTAGACATCTAAAATCTAATGCATTCTTATTAGTTATAGTACTTCGCGTTCTAATTACAAATGCATTGGAAATTAATTCTTTTATTATAAATAAACTAATTAATTGACAACCATAGATCTAGTAGGAAATAAGAATATATTTAAATAATCCATCCGAAAAAATCTTGTCATTTAACTAGTTTTTTACATTATAAAAAAATTGCTAGGCCTTTCTAACTAAATTAGAAATAGTTTTATGTGATAGAGTTGATAACCAAAGGTCTAGATTATCTAATGGGTCTCGACCAGATTCGGATCCATTCGTCAAATATTGGATTTGAGTTTTGCTAGTTAATTTCGGATTCGGCTCCATCCGCCAATTTTATAAATAGCATAGGTTGGGCTTGTAACGTTTGAACCATTTAATTAATAAAGAAAGAATGTAATTTAGAATTTTAGAAATTAGTTACGGATTTGGTGTCCACTTGTGGACTTTTTTTTTTATAAAAAAAAGGAAAGAAAAAGAGTTATTAGGATTTATTTAATATTAAATTAAAAATATGGATTCACGTCTAGATCGAAGGTTTATAAATCCTTTAGATCTGGCTTCATTTTTTTGAAGTCAATGAATCTGGAAGGATCTAGCCAAAGAAATGAATCTTGGATTTGAAACTACATATCGGAAGATTCAATCCAGATCCGATCCGTTGTCATTCATACACTATGACCTTGTAGGCTCTAGCACATTTAGAAGAAAAAATCTAAGGTATATAAACACGAGACAAACTTTTAAAACGTGACTCATGAAAATTTATGAACCACGCAAATATCTAAGTTAATATTTTTATATAGTGAAACATACCATTTAGCATCAAATTGACATGGATTTCAACAAATAAATATTCACTCTATTCCGAATATATATATATATATATATATATATATATATATCTATTTATTTTTCGACACATATTAAGAAAATATTTATTAACATAAAAATTAAATAAACATTTGTATTGAAATATGTGTAAATTAAAATAAATTACTAAAAAATTAATGACATAATTATATAATTATATATGTTAATAGGAAAGTTGGATAAAATAATTTTTTTGTATATTATTACATTAATTAGACATATTAATATATGTGAAAGATTTATAAAAAAAAATATTAATAGACATATAAATTTGGAATGATATATATATTCCGGAAAAAAGAAAAGTGAATAAGTAGACCTTGGGTTTTTCATATTTGTCTTCATTGTTGACGCTGCGGTTGTCGTACTCCTTCCTTGCTCTCTCGACCTTCTCTTTAATCTCCTCGACCTTTTTGCCGATCTCGTGGAGAGTGACGGATGGCTTCCAGAATTTGAGGAAGGACGAGGTTAACTTTTTCTCCAAGGCCTGTGTAACAAAGGCGTCAATCACACCTTCCACCTCATAAACAACATCGCGAATGTTTCTGACCAGAACTTTCGTTTCCTCGTCCTTTCTCCGCTTCTTATGTGACTCCTTCAGATACGCGTTGAAGATTCGGATATCAACATCGAGTTTCTGTATATTACTCTTGGTGTTGGTGATTAGATCTGAGTGGTAGATCAGTAGGTCCTTGAGGCTACTCAGGAGGAACTCAACTGCAGCATCCGCCATCTCTCTCTCTTAGTGTTTCTCTCTCATATGATTTCTTCTATTTCGTATGGGAACCAATAAGTTCACTTATAGGCTTTATTATAGAGATAGATGAAGAGGAATGCTCCTCCGCAGCCCCTCTCGTTGACTCGTATCTAGTCTGGCCGAGGCTTCAAGTCTTTAAATACTCCCTCCGTCCCGTTATTTATGGCTCAATTGGTTTCGGCACGGGAATTAAGAGAGTAAATAATAAAGTATGAGAGAGAGTGTAGATGATAAAGTATGAGAGAGAAGATGAGTAAGATAATGAGAGAGTATGAGAGAAAGATGATAAAGTAGGAGAGAGAATGTAATAAAGTAGGAGAGAGAAGATGATAGAGTAGGAGTAATTTTTTACCAAATTAGGAAAGCGGGCACAAATAATGGGACACCCATTTCGAAAAAGTGAGCCACAAATAGCGGGACGGAGGGAGTAATATTTTTAGGAGCGTGTTTGTTTGAACGATTATGAGCAGAGTTATTATGATGAGTAACGCGTCAGTCGATGACAACTGTAATTCTTATTTTAGTGAAGTAAGGGAGTGGAAAATTAGATACAATAAAAAACTCTCTGTCCTCTGAAAATAATATAAATAAATAAATAAAAAATACTCCTCTTTTGGGTTCAAAATAAAGCAACCGTTATGTGGAGCTTGTCATATGGTTAGTCTAAAGTGGTTGAACTCTTCTATATTATTTATAGGATAGAGCATAGAAGTGGGGTTATCCAGTGCGCACTTCGCTATTATCCTCGTCATCCAAAAAAAATACTCCTTGTGTCCCATAATTTTTTCTTTTTCCATTTTATAAAGCATGACATTTTAGCAGAGTTGTTAGTTGTGTATAAAGATGTGAGACTTTCAAATAAAGTGTGTATAATAATTTTCTATTGTAGAAGATGGAACAATAATTGTAAGACAGTCCGAAGAGGAAAGTAGAATAAGAATTGTGAGACAGAAAGAGTATATACTATAGGAAGGTTATTATTAAATACTCCATCCGTTCCATTATTAGCGTCCATTTTCTTTTCGACACGGAGATTGAGAAACTTATTTAGATATATATTTTATAAGTTATAATTGTATTAAGAAATTAACACAATTTTCGAAGAATAACCTTGGTGTACAGGAATGACAATTCATCCAAATTTTATTAAGATATAGTTGAGGCAATTGATTTTTTTTTCTTTTTTTAACTAGTAATTAAATAAACGATCTAAAGTTTTCAAAAATTAAACATCATAATTTTATGAGTTCGGAGCGGAGCGAAATCGTGTGAGAGAGAAACTTTTTGAAAGAGAGGGTGGGTATATAAGAATGTCGGGTGGTAGTGAGTAATGAAGGCTCCACCTTCATTTTTAATGTAGAGTTAATATTGTTATTTTAGGAAATGAGATATTAATTGTGGGACATCCTAAAAATATAGGCTACGTTAATAATGGGGGAGGGAGTACATGTTTACATATAAAAATTATAATATAGTATAAAAAACTAATATATATTATTTAGCAATTGAAATTTTGTCTAATATAAATTCATGTTTCAAAACATTAAATTGAAAATTATATAAATATCTGAATTTTTACATGACAAATATATGAGACCACATTGTGTGTTCATTAAATTTAGAAGATTACATGTAAGTAATGTAAAATTTATATATTTACATAGACATGTATGCATCTTTTCATATATTAAAAAACATGAATCAAAGGAAGGTGATTATGCTAAAAAATTATTATAAACATAGATTTTAAAGGTTGCACTAATAATCCAAAAAAAAAAGTTATTTTCACAAACAACTCTAGATAAGTATGTTATGTCATCTTAAATTTATATTGCTTTTCTTTTACACGTCTTATATTGCAAAAACTTAAAAGGTGGTAATTTAATTTCAAAGTTTTGAAAGGTGGTGATTTAATTTTTGAAAACTTAAAAAGTAGTGATTTAATTTACAAATACAATTCATATTCAAAACAACGTCGTTTGGGATTGCCACATGGACGTCCAAGTCAGCATTTCGGTGGCCGAAAAAAATTAGGGGTCAGAACGTGTCTTAAATTACAAGAAATTTAAACTTCGTAATTTAATTAACCAAATTTAAAAAGCGTTTTAAAATAACAAATTCAGACAAGTTTGTGTTTTTTTTTTTGCCAAAACCCCTTTTTTATTATTGACTTTAGACATGAAATGGTATGACTTACATATTGTATGAGACCAAATAAATTATACTGCAAACATTGCAAAATGTTTGACACTTAGCATTTGGAAAATCCACCAATAGATGATGTGCATCACTCTTTTAAAGTATTAGGGCACATGGTCAGGAGTATCTTTTAAATTTATTGTTAATAGATATATGTTTATTCATGTCTTGTGGGAGTAGATTGTTTATGCAAATCAACATTAACAACTTGCCATTGAATATTTATTATTTCACATCACCTATTTGCTATGTTTTGGAAACCGGCCTAGACCAGCCTGTTCAATCGGAATTCAGTGCCAAATCCGGGCCAGGCAGCTGGAAACCCATTTTCCGATTTGACTCGGTATGACTTGGGCGAATCAGCAGAGTCAAACAAGACTCAGTGACCTGATTAACCCGTTATGCCTGATTTTTTACCCAAAAAAATACATCTCAAATTGCCTTTCAATATAAATTCCCAATTTCTCCTTCGTTTGGTCTTCGACCCACAAGGTAGATTGTACTTGTATCTTTAAATCAGCTACTCATCTTATTCGGAAGATCGATTTAAGGACGCTCAAGTAGTTACAGTTGTAGCGCTGAAGAGAGATGAAGTGAGGAATCAAACTTTCAATGTTTTCGGTCAACGAAGAAAGAAGAGGAAAATGGACAAGTAGTTACAGTTGTATTTTGTTTGAATTTCTTGTTATGGGTATTTGAAATAGCTTAAGTTTATCATTAAGTGCTGAAAGCTGTTGAAAGATGCTGAAAGTGACTTATTCAATAATCTATAAGTGTTTGCAAAAAAGTGGTGAAAGCTGCTGCAAGTGGATAAAATAGTGTTTGGAAAGATTGCTGAAATATATACTTTTAAAATTAAATGTCCATTTTACCCTTCATATTATTAACCAATATGGATTTTCGACATTTAGAAAATAGAAAATTTCTTTTTCATATTATTATATAATATTAATATAAATGCAAGTTAAAAATATTATATAAAATTTATTTTATTACATTGATACATAATATTATATTAATTATCTAAATATATGCAATATATTATTTTAAATATGTTCTAAAATAATACTCAGCAGTATGATATAAGCATTAGTTTTATTTTAAATATTAGCAGTATATATTATATATAAATACTACTACTACTATATATTAATATAGGATGAATATAATCTAATATCATAATAGTGTATTATATATAGTGATTAATTTTAAAATTAAGGTAATTTGAAATTTATACTAATTATTAGGGATATAATTGTATTAACATTACTAGTAGAGATAAGTTGTTGCTTTCAGTTGGCTTCCAGCAGCTTATGGTAATTCTCTACTTGTTGGCAAAATAGCTTTCAGCTCCTCTGTAAGCTAGATATCCCAAACATTTAGGTCGTTTCCCGAAGCAACTTTCAACCATAAACTAGTTGAGATAAGTTATCTCAAATACCCCTAAGAATCCTAAAACATTAAATAGGGTAGGGTCATCTTTAATAATAATTTATTATTTTCTTCATTTCATTTAAAGGTACGTTTTCCTTTTTGATACATATCATTTGAAGCAATCCATTTCCCAAAAGGGAAATAACTTTCCAGAAAAAAATCAACGATCTTCTACTTTATCATTTATCTCACCCACTTTATCATTTACTCGTATTATATCACTCATTTTATCTCACATATTTTATCATCTACTATCTCACTATCTCACTCATTGTCACGTATTTGTTATTTTGTTGGTCATCTGTTTAGGCCTTGCACGTTCACATTTGGGTCTTGTTGTTCATTTGTGGAAATGTCACTTTTGAGTCTTTCTTTTTGTTGTAAATTTGATAGTCTCATGATATAACACATATTTTCTCTCTTTAACTTTATCATCGACTTTCTTAAAAAATAAATGGGTCGCTTCAAACGAGACGGAGATTTTTTTTTTTCAAATATTAACACTTTTTTCGAAAAAACGAAACAAATACCTCAAAATACATAAAAATGAGGGATGCTTTTTTTATTAGGTAGTACTAAAAATTAGAATTATTTAATTGATCTTGAGATTTTTTGTATTATACTTTAACATACATTAAAAATTCCACTATTTCGACCAAGAAATCCCTAGATCTAAACAAGCTAACATCTCTCCAAAACAAAAATGTCAACCTATTCTGTTTTGACGGAGGAGAAGGATAGAGAGAGAGAGAGAGGAGATTAAGATAATATTCTCGTAAATGGCTTGCAATTGGATAATCAGATCTGAACAATTCAGATTCTCACTTGCTGAAGCAGCTGCTTGAATCGTGATTGAGAAATAAAGGACAGAGAAGGGAGGGAATTTTGTAGGAACGAGAACTCGAGCCAAGCCGAAGATGAATAATTTTGATTAAAAAAGCAATTTCCCAAATTTTAAGTAGAAACGACACAGTTTTGGAGTAGGACAGAATTGAAACATAGTAAATGCATGGGGACAGGTGATCCCATCCCATAAATAAGTGGTTCACAATCATAAGTGAACTCTACCACTTTATACCTTTCAACCATCACTACTTTTTTTTTAAAAATTAAGTAGTAAAATTTTTTAAAGTTAAAAATAGTTTGAGTCTTTGAGATACTTTTGATACTCTAAACAATAGGATTTCTTCAACTGCAAAATTACATTATATTTAATACAAAAATTGCCCATTTTTTGTTTAATTTTTTTTCCAACTTTAAATAAAAAATAAATAAGATGTATTTATAATGAGTTAAGTTATTTTAAAATCAATATCCAAATTTGAAGCAAATAATCATCTTACCTCTTTTCTTTTTAAAGAAAACTATGTCTTAAAAATTAACGTAAATCGTTGTCAATTTTTATATATAATATCCGTGTCTAGCTGTGTTCCACTTGAAATCATTATATTACACTATTTGATAACAAGATAATGGTTGCATCGTACAAGAAATTTAATTAAAACTAGCAGGGAAAAAAGGAATAATGACACATTACTGGAATATGATTGGGATATTCTGTTGATAAGTCGTGCATCGGAAATATTAGGTGACTTTAAGAAATAGAATTATTAGGGAAACAAGCACGAATTATAGTTCATTTGTAATTTTAACATGAATTCATTTTTTGACAGATTAATTCACAAACTTTCAAACTTTTGCAATTGAAGATATGCTCAAATCCCAATTTTTTCCTGTAGAAAAATTGCTGAGTCTGACACCTAGGTGAATGGTATAAAACGGCATCATTTTTTTATATGCTAAAACTTGTCGTTTTAATTTTATGGCGTGGAAAACTTTCCCAAAGACGTTTTAATGTATAGGGTGGTCGGTAAGTAATTGGGATTGGAGCATGCCATTGAAATTTAAAAATTTCGTGAATTAATTCACCAACAGTTGAAGTACGTTAAAATTACAAATGAACTATAATCTATGTTTTATTTGACAATAACAGTAAGAAATAAGAATAAATGCCTATTTAATAATTAATATTGTTTTCGTTTAATATTAAATAATCACGTAATATTTCATAGGTACATACATTAAGTCAACTAATGTCATGTTCAGCTCACCTAACCTAAAATATTATGTTAGTTATTACTATAATCAGCCAAATTAAATTATTTGGGATAATTGTTTATTAAATCAATGTGACTTTAGGTGGTGTAGTATATTACTCTAATCATAGAAAAGTAGTGCAGAATAGTTAGTAGTTGATTTGCATAAATAAATTTCTCTCACATGGAGAAACGGAATATTACTTACAAGCATAAACAACACGCCACCGTAGCATGTGAGCTACTGAGATGATACCATTTCATGTATAAATCTAACACCCAAAAAAAAAATTAAAAAAAAAAACATTAGCAAGCAAGAAATTACTAAATTAAATCCAGCCACTGATGCTTCTCTATGGCATGTAGCCTCCTAGCAGCCTTCTGTGTTTCGGAATCTTTGATTTGGAATCAGAATCATCCCAGCAAGCTTATTCCCAGCATCCATCATAAACCCTGAAAAATAATATATTTATGAATGTGTATTGCCATAAATTCGAGTTGACTGGGTTAATTTGTAGATAGAGAACAGAGTCCGATTTCACCAGTATCTTCCGCTTTTCAAGCTGAAGCAGAACAACAATTTTTTATTCTTGATACTTGTATCTGAAAATTTCGAGTTAGGGGGGCGATAATTTATAAGGGTACGCCCCCCAAGCAAGAACATGTAATATCTTGCTCAGCATAAGGAACAAAATGAAGTGCAAAGTTTATTTCAAGCGACTTACAAAAAGATGTGCAACATTTCGGTAGTTGAGGATAATTAACAGGCTACAACTCGAATCTCATAAAAATCTCGAATGTGCCTTAGAGGTGACAATCAAAAGCATCCGAGTAAAAGATTTGAGATTATTGCAACTGCTCGGCATGAGAACATGCTAACATTTATTGAAGAAAAAGTATAAATAATTTGTTAGCTTCTTTTCGAATGAAAAAGGATGAAAGACTAAAATTCAGAATAAATGAAATGGATAGAAATATGAAACTCACCGATGCAGATAATTGCAGTTACTGATGTGGCTTGACATCCCAATGTACTACGGAGGGAACACGTAACTGGTGAATCCCTTTTGCAATCTTTCTTGTTGTCACCATCTCCAAATACTGCAAATTCCATTCATCAAGACTAATCATCCCTTTCGGTATATTGTCCAGATATGGACAATGGGAAATCCTTAATCGCGCGAGGCAACTTTTAAATGTTGTTTCAAGTTTTATGTTTTTGAGATGGCACAACTCTTGGAGTATCAATACTGTAAGCTTAGAATCTTGTCGCGAGAATACAATTTCTTGACCGGTGTAGGCATTCCGTAATTTGAGGCTGTTTAAGTAGGGTAGCCTCTCCAATTCTGGCATGGGGTCTTCTTCAAGACAGCTATTAACCAACGCCAAGTTAAATATACATGGAGGCAATTTGGGTAATTTGGTTAACCGTCCATCCAATGTGAGTTGAAAGAGACTATGAAAAGCACTAAGATTGTCCAATGGAGGCATGCTTCTGAAACGAAATCCTCTTAAGATAAGACATTTAAGATTAACCAACTTAGCCAATGATGTGAAGAGGTTGCTCACATCAGAGTTTTCATCCAAATCCTCTATCCCCAATTTGCGTAGACCAATCATCTTTTCCAAGTTGGAGAGCTCATACATCCAATTACCAACCGAGATGTAGGTCAATGTTTGAAGACAAAACAACGAGTCTATCTTTAAAGGCGTCCGGCAAATTATATCAGACATGTAGAGATGACGAATGAAATACATGCCCCATATAATATCAGGCACTTCAATCGTAAAGTTTTGTGCCATATCGAGAACCTCCAGGTTTATCAAGTGACCCAATGTGTGTGGGAGTTCTTGTAGATAGTTGTCCCTCAATGCTAAATATCTCATTCCACTCAATGCACCCACCGTTTCTACTAAACTTTTCAAGCCAAAACCTTCAAAGTCAAGTATCCTAAGCAGCTGTAAACTCTCCCAATAAGAAGGAGTAGCATCAAACTTGCCACCTCCTTGGAGGAAAAGAGAGAGAAGATGTTTGTCTTGATCTGTGGAGTAATTGAACTTCTCTCTACTACAATGGATAGCACGATGACGAGGTTTGCAAGCTGGTGGACAAACTTCTTCATGCCCTAGAATCTGAAAACCTATCTCCTCTTTTGCTTTTGTGATGCATATTTTGTGAAGAAAACCATTAATACAAAAACTTTTTGTACGATGATTAAGCTTATAGTCAATCTCCTGAATCATCATTTCCCTTGATAATTCAAGAAAAATCATTCTTGAACTCTCCTCCATTTGTCGAGTGTGGACTGCTCGTGTAACCATTCCAGCAGTATTCCATATATGTTCCGACTTTTGTGTCCTCGTAATTGTACCTTCTTTGAAAAAGCTCATATGGAGGAAATATAACTTTTGTGAGGGAGACAATCTGTGGTAACTCATTTCCATTTTTTCTATGGTTTCACTGAAATCCATTGACTTCATAAACTCTTCCCATGCACTCTCGGAATGTGTCTTCGTTGTCAACTGCCTCCCCACCTCTTTTATTGCTAATGGTACACCGTGACACTTTTCCACGATCTTTCTTCCTATTTGCTCCAAGTGCTTCGGACATTTGTAGTCACTATTGAATACCTCCTTCAAAAACAATTTCCAACTCATTGAAAAAGACCAAGGTTTCAGGAAGAAATAACGGTGCACAAATGATTCCAGAGTTGTAGTTCTAGAACGGCTGATGAGCAGTATTCTACTCGAATTGCCTGTTCCGATAAGAACAGATTTAGCATGAGCATTTGTAAACGAACAAGTAAATTATGCTTTAAACCTCACTTTAAAAATGAATCATTTCTAGAAATACCTAATTGCACTCTAAAATTCAAAGAAATTATTTTGAATTGTATTTGAAAACTTCCTCGAATTGTTTTGAAAATATACGGGCCATGCATGCGCGTTCATAACTAGGTACTCTATATTGGCTGGCTGGAGGATTTTATGCGGATTTGAAGTTGTATTATACATTCTTGTTGTATACAAGTTATACTTTATTAAGTAAATTATAATCTCTTATAATGATGTATTACATGGACCAAAAATAAAACGTATATGACATACCTTCTCTTGGTAAAGCATCTAAGACGAGTTTCAGGAGTTTAACATCCTGCACATCGTCAAAAACTATGAAATACTTCTTGCCCGGCAGCTTTTGGACAAACATTTGCTGGCTTTCCTCAATGCTGCCCATGAAGTCCTCCAGCTTTTGGACAAACATTTTCACGCTTTCGAAATTGTGGTCCCTCAAACCCTTCTTCAGGGTTTGACTCAACATTCGCATGTATTTCGTATTTCGCACCTTCAACTCCTCCTCCAGGCTTTTGCTAAACCTTTGCAGGGCTTCCACATTGTTGTCCATCAAGGCCTTCTGCAGGGTTCCAAACATTTGCCCGATTTCCACATTGGTGCCCATCAACTCCTTCTCCTCCTCTTCGGTATAATCTACCCCCAGTTGTTTAAATGCACTGGGAAGCTTTTCGAAGTGACGGTATTCAAATTGGGCCATGACAGCTGGATGGTTGTATAACTGTCTTGCAAGAGTTGTCTTTCCAGAACCAGGTATACCTACGAGCATTGATATGGTTAAATCATCGTTCCTAGATAAAACAAAACAGTTGATCATCCGTTCCAGTTCTTCCTCCATGATTATCTCGTCGGCCCCAACTTTCCAGGGAGTCTCTTCCTCCTCAAACACATCTTCCTCCTCCTTGTACTCGAGTGGAGATTGAAGAATGAGCTCGTTTACATCTCGGAACCTACTCCGGATGGACTCGATCTCTTTGAGGAAATTGTTGAGCCGGACCGACTCCAACTCCCCCCACCATGAAAAGATGAACGTGTCAATAATGACTCCAACATCGTTAGCCATCTCCCTCACTTGAGATATTAACTGTTGACGGTTCCGGCTGCCGTCGGACTCTCTGAGGAAATTGAGCATCAAAGTGAGATCACTTTTTAGCCCTTGTAAATCCTCCTCAGCGCCTTTGAGCTTTGCGGCCTTTGCACCCACAATACCCTGATACTCCCAGTACCATTGTTGAGGAAGTCCCTTCCCGTATAGTACAAAATCGAGCACACTTATCGCGGATGAGATCACAAACTCTGCCATATTTCTTGTTGCTTTAAATTTTCTTTTTTTATTTTCCCTTCAAACTCTTGGCACTCTCTTTATCGTTGTATGCTCACGTTTTATGATGAACCACTTTGGGGGAATTAAGTCTACAAATCTTATATTATTACATGCGTCACGATTATACCAAGAAGCTCCATGTGATCTCTAAAAGAGTAGTTGATTTTTTAAGAAAGTTATCCTTTGCACGTGATCTCCACGAAGGACTGCTGCCCGACTTGCCTCCTTGATATTACAAATCAGCGGAGAAATTAGTCGTTTCACGCGGTTGCAAACAAAACTATTCGGGATCTCGAGAATTAGACAGTGAAATTGCCGACAGCTTAAGGTTATTGGTAGTCGAGCGTAATGTGTTGGAGCTGCGTTTGATGGTTAGATTCCTCTTCTCTTGTCGAAAGTTAACTAATTTCAATGTAAACTGGCATTATTGAGATCTCGAGATAAGTTGTACGTTTTAAGGTTGATGTGTGTAATTTCGGTCCAACTAGTATTAAGAAATTGTACAAAAACTCAAATTACATTCAACGATTCTTTGACAGGGAATATTCAGTAATCGAAATTCAGACAGGAATAAATAAATGAAGGCCGATTTAGATTTTTTACATGACTTTCAAAATATTCATATAATTACACGTCTTTTCAATTTATTACACTATGTATTACTCCCTCTATCCCATTATTCTTAGCCAACAAATTCACTATGTATAAATACACGTCCTTTCAAAATATTCATATAAATACACGTCATTTTCTACAAGAAATTAATAAAGTGGATGAATGTGTGTTAAAGTGATGATCCACTTATTTAAATTGATTGTGATTCACAAATTATTTTCATTCTCATAAACAAGCCAGCAATATGTGATTGGAATACCACGATAGGGAAAGCAATCCGAGAACAATGGGACAGAGATTACTAGAATTAGATAATTATTTCAAGAGGGATGGAGGAGTAAGCAGTGGCAGTAGTGTTTCTACGTATTTGCTAGATTGCAACTATACGTGACACGAGGCAAGACACGACACAATATTTTCCAAAAAATTAGAACACTTATGTATAACTTACGCCGATGAGACTGTCGTGCCGAAGTTCCGAACACAATACATTACAACTTTCAAGCTGTAATATTTTTTAATGTACATTGACATATAACAAGGGAGCTTTCCAAATGTTTTACAACAGAACACATTTGGTCTCACATAATATGTAAAATGACACAAATTCAAGTCCAAATCAACAGCCAAATTTAAAAAACGAGCAGGGTATACACTAAATAAAATCCAACCATGCAACCTTTTGTCCTTCAAAATCTAGATTTGAAATCAAAATCATCACAGGCAGCTTATACCCACCATCCTTCAAGAACCCTGCAACAAAATAGGCTTATTATCAAAAGGCTAAATAGATTTACAAAGGTATAGTGAGTGCCATGAAGTGGAATAGCAGAATAAGCTAACCTGATAATGCACGCACAGAACTTGGAGGGTGGTGTTACCATATTCCTCTTGTTCCTCTTTGATCTTCTTCACACACTCCAGAAGACCTTCATTTGCGTGATCAACCTCAATCAGCTGAAGCGGCGATATTTCTCCAATCTCATCTGGAATCTCATTCAACAAAGGGCAACGGTACAGAACTAGGCGCTTCAGTTTCGGGAAGTGGCTGCTTTCAATCTCCCACTTGCTCAAATCAGATGCATCAATGTAGAGCTATGTTGCACGGACACTTCGAAAAATGTCGCCGTACTGTGTCGGACACGTGTCGGACACGGACACGCTCGGACACGCGCCCGACACGTGTCGGACACGGCAAAAACGTGTCCAGCAAATAAAAAAAAAAAAAAATTTGGACACTTCCCGGACACGGGAATTGAAGTGTCCGACTCTTCTCGGACACGGGAATTGAAGTGTCCGACTCTTCCCGGACACGGGAATTTAAATTTCTGATTTTTTTTTAATTTTTATTACAAATCGTCCCTAATGGGAATCGAACCCAAGACCTACACAAGATCAACCACTTACGCAGAAGTGAGAATACTAACTACACAAGATCAACCACTTAAGTGTCCGACTCTTCCCGGACACGACCACAGCAAAAAAAAAATTAGACTCTTAACAAACTGACAGTTTTGAGTTGAATAGTGATGTTGGGATTTTAGAGATTGCAAATCTCACCTTTGATGAGCCGGAAGTGGAAAATAATTTGTTGGATTAAGTATTCTACACCGATTCATAAAACTTGAAAAATTACTTTTTATCTATATTATTATGACTTTTAAGACTAATGTTTATTGTTGTTATCTACTTATCTTAGTATTTCACATTTTTATGCTATGATTATAAATTATGAGTTATGACTTATGCGTTTTGAGTTAATAATGTGAACAATGAGTTTGATATTGAAAAGTTTGACTTAATCATTTATATAAATAAATATATATATATATATATATATATATATATTTATATATATTAATAATTTAATATTATTTATATTAGCGCCTGTGTCGTGTCCTAAATTTTTCAAAAAATACCGTATCCCGTGTCCCGTGTCCGTGTCGTACCGTGTCCCGTGTCCGTGTCCATGCAACCTTGATGTAGAGAAACTCAAGATTCGGAAACTGTTCATCACTCGTCTCCCACGTACCGCCTTCACAAGCATAATCTCTGAATTTTAGCACTTGCAGATTTGAAAAGAGCCAGCATTAGTTATATATTCCCAAGACAATCGCCAGCCGCTCAAGGTTAACTTTCTCAACGTATTTGGAAAAACCGGGTTTATACTTAGGAGAAGAACAGAGTCGGATTTCATCACTAACTTCAGCTTTTCAAGCTGAAGCAGAAGGGCAAGATTTTCGAGCTCGTAATCTTCTTCTTTATACTTCTCTCCGAAATATGTTATTCCCAACTTTTCAAATTGGGAAACATCTCCATCATCTCTTTTGTGCATATCAACTTCTTGACAACAGTAAGTGTTTGTAGAGAAGAAGCTTCACCTTCTGGATGAAGTAAAAGATCAAAGAAGGAAATGAGATCAGTTAAGAGAGGCAGAGTCCAAATCTCTAAAGGCCTCATCATTTGAGTATGGCCTAAATCTCCTGCTCGGACGAATAATCAACGTCCGAAGATTCTGAAGACGCGATACAGCCGCCGGAAGCTCCATTGGACAGCCGAAGGAGAGGAACCTTAGATTAGACTAAATTTCTCATGAGTAGATCTTGCAGAAATTCCTCTGCCCCCTTTTGGATAGTTTTGTTGTTTGATGAGTCAATTTCGTACCTAATTATTTCTGTCCGAAAAGGTCTTTTAACTGTGCAGGTGAGACGTATTTGTTGGCAGTTATGCAGAAAATGAGCTGATTTGGCACGACACCAGGAGATGATGTGGCAATGCAATTTACAGCTGGAATGGCGAGATTTTGAGTGGTTATGGCCGAAGAAAGGAAGAAGGAAAGAAAAGGATCTAGAAAGGAAAGAGAGAGGAAGGAAAGAAGAAGATAAGGAAGGATTAGATATTTCCATATCTAACAAGATCCTTTCCTTATCTATCAAGAAACCCTAGATTTGATCTAGGTATTATAAAAGGAGGATTGGAGCACGAAATTCGGGAGAGCCTTTACACACGTATACAACGCCGTGCATACCTTTCCACCTCGGAGACTCATCCTTTCGATCCGATCAACTTACCACCGCCACCGAACTCGCCGAAGCCAAACGCCGCCGCCGAGAAGATCACAACCACCAGCCTTCCGATCAATTCATGCTATCGGTAGTTTTATGTTTAAGAAACAAACACTTCTATGCTTTCGTATTTTAGTTTTCGGTTTGATTCTAGCTAGTTTTATTATCGTTTTAATTTCGTTTCTAGTTTTATGTTCGTTTCGTAAGACCGACTGCTACAGTACTTTCAATCTAGTTTTAAGTTGAGTTTTAATTCAGTTTACTTTTGGTTTAAGATTCTGTTAATATCTGTTTTCAGTTTATAGTTCGTTATCTTTAGTTTAATTTCGTTTACGTACATGCTAGGGTTAGAGTTACAAATGGTGCATGTTCGATTTGCGGGGTGTCTTATACGTGCGATCGGGACGGTACTATGAGTAGCTAAACTTTCGGTGGTCCGGCGAGGATGTAAACGCACACGTGAACAAGTACATGAGGCTTAGGTTCTAATAATTAATCAAAGGGTTTCGGGTTAATTTCGGTTTATTTAATCTGACTAGTAATTTAGGATTGGCCACCTTAAGTTGCGTAGTTTGTAGCTAACTTAGTACTTCCATCGTTTCTCGTGGAACAAGGCTAGGTAAGTAGCAAAGTTATTCATTAGAATAATTGGATTAAACCGGTAGGAGACTATTAGATGCCCAACATACGAGTAGGCTCCTATACTAGGCTCCCTTAGTTCGATAAAGCTGTTTAGCTATTAAATCTATTGATTGCCCAACAACGTAGGTTGTAGCTAAGTTAGGGAAGTAGCCGTTTCGATGTCCAACATGGCGGTTACCGACTAAGTAAGTGGGAGTAAGGATTACGCAGTTTAAGTTACGGTAGTCTATAACTAGTTGATCCATGAGATTAATTCATTTTATGTGCCAAGGATTGGAATTACGTGTGTGTGAATATTCTGCTGGACCCATCTCTTATCTGCCTAGTTAAAACAGTTTATTTTCAGTTTCAGTTTCTGCAATTTGTTTCAGTTTTAATAAGTTCTTAGTTTAGTTAAAAAACCCAAAACTTGCGTGGTTGCTAATCAAACCCAAGATAAGTAGAAAAATGATATGTCTAGTCCTCCGTTCCCTGTGTTCGATACCCTGTAAACTATACTGATATAATTCTCTATTTTTGCAGGATTATTTGGTGCAATACAACGATCACCAAATTGGCGCCGTTACCGGGGAACGGTGTTATCTAGTTTTATTGTTTTCTACTAATCTTTTGTTCTTTTTAGCGTTGCATGAGCAGGTCTTCCAAACCTAACCTCATATTTGATCCAGAGGTCGAGAAAACAGCAAAGAGGATTAGGAAGAGGACAAAGCTGCAAAAGCAACAGATTCTGTCCGAGGCAGAACACGTCTTAACTGCCCAGTCAGAAGACAGAACAAACGCCGGTGATCAGACCAACGACTCCGAACCAGAAGCTGTTAGGTTCGACAAAACACTTCATAATACTCCAGTAACCAGCTCAGAATCAGAATCAGAAGAGATGGAGGACGAAGTGCACAATCCTCAACCCTTGAGGATGAATACCGGATCACTTGACATGGGAGCGGACCTTCCTGGTCCAATTCAAATCACAACTACTGAGCAAATCGATGTCAAGTTGAATATGGTAGCTGCAATGCCGAAGTTCTATGGAAGAACGAACGAGAATCCCAATTCCTTTTTGGCCTCGTTCAACCAAGTCTCGCAATCCGCACGAGCGGGGCAACTGGATGCATTCAAGCTAAAGGCTTTTCCATTCACACTGCAAGATGGAGCACAAGCATGGTTCTCAAGTCTAAAGCCAAATACAATTACAACATGGGCCCAGATGCGTACTGTTTTCTTGAAGAAGTATTTCCCGCAGTCAAAGACAAATGCACTTAAGACGCAGATTTCAGGGATCGCTCAAGAAATAGATGAAACTTTCGGTGCATATTGGGAGAGATTTGGGCGACTTGTTGATAGTTGTCTGAACCATGGCTATTCGGATGTGTAGCTTCTACAGATTTTCTATCAAGGGATGACAGACGAAGCAAAGGCCATGGTTGATATCGGTCTGAGAGGAAATTTCCACACAAGCCTCTACGAAGATGCAAGGAATATAATCGAAGGGCTTGCGGAGTCTACCTCGCAATATAAAGGGCCGAGACCAATAAGGAGAGCTGTAAATTGGTCTCATTCCGATTACATGGATGAGATTGATAATAAAGTGGAGGCAAAATTCAGCTTGTTACAAGATAAGCTCGACTTGTTACTCAAGCAGAGCGCTCCTACCCCAAGTCGATCAAATGCCGATCATGCATGTGGAGCATGCGGAGAAAAGGGACATACGTCGCTGCAATGTTCGGGAGAAGAAGTAAACGCTGCAGGAAATTGGAGCGGACAACAAGGGGTTCATCCGAATCTCCGTTGGAAGCTACCGGAGGAGCATTTTCAGCCTAGGAATCCGCCTCGAACCCAATTTCAGCAACCATATCAGCAGCAACATGGCTATCAGCAGCCATACAATCCTCCTAATCATAACAACTATCAGCAGACGTATAGACCCCCGCACTGAGGCAATTCGGCGAACGCCCGACCGCCCATTTTCAGCGACAGAACGCCCGACCTTACCCATTTTCGGTAGCGTAACGCCCGGCCGCCCGGTCGGACAGCAGAGCCCTTTAGAAAAACTCTTGGCCGAGATGGTTTCTTCGCAGAAAGATACCACCGCATTTCAACAACAAATGCAGCGGGAAATTAATCAGACCAAGAAGGATCAGCAAGCTACGATGGAGAATTTGGCTAAGCAGATGAATAAGCTAAGTTCTGCAATACAAGAAATAAAGACTTCCCAAGGACAGCTTCCAGCTCAAACTCAGCAGAACCCGAATGCCCATAACTGCAATCAAATTACGCTGCGTGGAGGGAAAGAATTACCTGGCCCGACTGTACAGGTAAGACACCCAGAGAAGTCAGCAGAGAAGAAGAAGGCTGCTGAACAGCCTCTACCATCAGAAAGTTCAAAGGAACAATATGCTGAAGATCCAGAACAAGAAAGAGATGAGGAGCACGTCCAAACTGGCCAGTCAGAGCATGAAAATCTGATTCCGCCACCTTTCCCCGAAGCTTTAGAAAGGAAGAGAACGCCAAACAAGGAAAGCATGGATTACATGAAGTTGTTCGAGAAGTTGGAAATAAATATCCCTTTCCTTGAAGCCGTAAAGATTCCCAAGTTCGGGAAATTTGTGAAGGACTTCATAGCTGGAAAAGTTCCCAAGTCTGGTAAGGTTTTGTTCGATCACACAGTATCAGCAATTATACAGAAGATGCTTCCGGCTAAATGTGCCGACCCAGGTATGTTCACACTGCCCTGTCTAATGGGTGATGTCATGATTAAACAAGCCATGTGTGATCTAGGAGCATCTATAAATGTTATGCCTTTATCTGTATATAATCAATTGGTAGGAGCTGAGTTAATATCCACTAAGGTGATTATTCAATTAGCGGATAGGTCATGCATTGCTCCAATTGGTTTACTTGAAAACATTTTGGTCAGAATCAACAACTTTGTCTATCCTGCTGATTTTTATGTGATTGATACAAATGATAAGCAAGTTGAAGGAACTGCAGGAGTGTTATTAGGTAGAACATTTTTAAAGACTGTAAAGGCAATAATTAATGTGGATGAAGGTTCAATAAGTGTGGCATATCATAATGAAACTTATGTTCATAAAATATCTGAAGCACTTAAGAAACCCTACGATCATGAAAATGAGAATGCTTTTTCTACTGACTCCATTGATGAAATTGTCCAAGAATATCTTGAGACGTATGTGGTGCAGGACAAAATGGAAGTTACCTTGACTCAAGGACTGACCGAAGTAGACCTCGAAGGTATGAGAGACGAAGAAATCAGAGAGAGCATCTCAGCTTTGTACGCAACTCCAGAACTACAAACTGTCGGCAGTATGTCTCAACCGCCCATACGGGGACGCTTACGAAAAGCTGCCGTCAATCATCAAGGCACCAAAAGCTGGAGCTTAAGCCACTTCCAACAAATCTGAAATATGCCTATCTCGGAGAGAATGAGACGCTGCCCGTCATCATTAATAAAGAGCTTGATGAAGATCAAGAGAAGGCGTTGTTGGAAATTCTGGAGAAGCACAAGAAGGCCATAGGTTGGACTCTAGCCGACATTACCGGCATTAGTCCCGACATATGTGAACACTCCATCCTCATGGAGCCGGATAGCAAACCTTTCCGAGACCATCAAAGAAAACTCAATGCGAACATGAGAGAGGTCGTGTTGAAGGAAGTATTAAAGCTCTTATCCATGGGTATTATCTATCCCATATCGGATAGCAAGTGGGTAAGTCCTGTACACGTTGTGCCCAAGAAGTCCGGATTCCAAGTTGTCGAGAATGAGAAGAACGAGTTGGTTCCGGTACGCTTAGTGACGGGATGGCG
Source organism: Lavandula angustifolia (assembly GCA_028984105.1). Lineage (NCBI taxonomy): Eukaryota > Viridiplantae > Streptophyta > Magnoliopsida > Lamiales > Lamiaceae > Lavandula > Lavandula angustifolia. The sequence goes on from CM054819.1 coordinate 1,819,662, forward strand.
CATGTGTATCGATTATAGGAAGCTCAATGCCGCGACGCGTAAAGACCATTTCCCGCTTCCATTTATCGACCAGATGCTCGAGAGACTTGCAGGGCAAGCTTATTTTAGCTTCTTGGATGGATACAGTGGCTATTTCCAAATCCAAGTGCGAGAAGAAGATCAAGATAAGACGACGTTCACATGCCCATATGGAACGTTTGCTTACCGAAGAATGCCGTTTGGATTATGCAATGCGCCGGGCACCTTTCAACGATGCATGATGAGCATATTCTCGGACCTCATCGAGATGTGCATAGAGGTCTTCATGGACGACTTCACCGTTTACGGTGACTCTTACACTTCGTGCTTGAAGAACCTCGACAAAGTCCTAGCTCGTTGTGTTGAGAAGAATTTGGTATTGAATTACGAGAAATGTCATTTTATGGTGACGGAAGGAATAGTACTCGGTCACGTCGTTTCTAAAAGAGGAATAGAAGTCGACAAGGCAAAAGTGGAGGCCATCGCAAAATTGCCATATCCGACAAATACGAAGGAAGTTTGTGGTTTCTTAGGACACGCCGGCTTCTATCGGCGTTTCATAAAGGATTTCGCAAAAGTCGCTCAACCACTAACAAACCTACTTCACAAGGATATCGAGTTCGAATTCGATACTAAGTGTAAGGAGGCCTTCACTATCCTTAAGGGCAAGCTTACAACAGCCCCTGTGATGCAAGCCCCGAACTAGAATAAGCAATTCGAGATTATGTGCGATGCTTCTGACTGTGCAGTCGGGGCAGTGCTGGGACAGAAAAATGGAAAGGAGAGTCATGTGATATATTATGCATCCAAGACATTAAATCCAGCCCAAAGCAACTATTCCACCACAGAGGAGCTGTTAGCTATCGTCTTTGCCTTCGACAAGTTTCGTTCTTATTTACTTGGCTAAAAAATCATAGTGTATACCGATCATGCTGCCGTCAAACATCTCCTTGTCAAGAAAGAAACAAAGCCGAGACTCATCCGATGGATTCTTCTCTTACAAGAATTTGATTGGGAAGTTAAGGACAAGAAAGGAGCTGAAAACTATGTGGCAGATCACTTGAGCCGATTAATTCAAAAAGACGATGGAAAGCTGATTAAGGAGATTTTTCCCAAAGAGCATTTATATGTTGTTCGCGAGACGGTGTCCAGCCTTGCCAAGCTTTACGCCAAAGACAGTGTTTTACGGTTGGAGTCCGGAAAGTGTCTCGGCTTCCGCCTACCAAGACAACTCGAAACGAAATTGCTTCGAAAGTCGTGGGTAACTCTTCTAAATTACCTTGGTTTGCTAATATTGTGAATTTCTTGACTTCTAAGCAGCTTCCACCCGAGTTCACTCATGCCCAAAAGGCAAAATTGAAGAGCGAGTGTAAGCAGTACTTTTGGGACTCTCCAATCCTTTGGAAAATGGGAGTTGATCAGGTTATCCGAAGATGCATTCCAGAAGAAGAGCAAGGCGACATCCTTCACCATTGTCATTCATCCGCTTATGGAGGACACTTCGGACCAAAACGAACCGCAAGGAAAGTGTTGGATGCGGGTTTCTTTTGGCCGAGCTTACACCTTGACGCCTTATAAGTGCTGTAAGTCATGTGCACGTTGCCAAATGACCAGGGAATATATCTATGAAGGATGAAATGCCCCAAAAGCCTTTGAGATTTTGTGAGATATTTGATGTATGGGGTATGGATTTCATGGGTCCGTTTCCTAGTTCAAGGGGTAACATGTACATTTTACTTGCCGTTGATTATGTTTCTAAATGGGTTGAGGCAAAGGCTATAAAAATTAACGACTCTAAAGTGGTTGCAGGATTTCTTCGAACTAACATCTTTTGCAGATATGGAGTACCAAAAGCCATCATAAGTGATCGAGGAACACATTTCGCAACCGTACCATAGAGTCGTTGATGAAGAAATATGGAGTAGCCCATCGAGTTTCTACCGCTTACCATCTACAGACGAATGGGCAAGCTGAAGTTTCAAATCGAGAAGTGAAGTCTATCTTGGAGAAAACGATCAATCCTTCAAGGAAAGATTGGAGTACGAGGCTGGACGACGTCTTATGGGCTTATCGAACAGCCTATAAAACCCCCCCTCGGTATGTCTCCTTATAGATTGATTTTCGGTAAATTATGTCACTTGCACGTGCGGTTGGAACACAAAGCTCGGTGGGCGGTACGGAAAATCAATATGGATCGACCGAGAGTGCTAAGGAGCGGAAATATCAGCTTCAAGAGCTTGAAGAAATCCGGTTAGAGTTCTATGATGCTGCTATGAGGTATAAAGATCGCACAAAGGCATGGCATGATAAAACAATCCGGCTGAAGACTTTTGAAGTGGGCCAACTCGTATTACTTTACCAATCGCGCCTACGCATCATGCCCGGAAAGCTCCGCTCAAGGTGGATCGGTCCATTTCGAGTGTGTTCGGTCTGGCCAGACGGAGCAGTTGTGATACAGAAATTGAATTCAAACGAGACTTTTACTGTCAACGGTCATCGTTTGAAAATTTATCATGCTGCCGCAATGATAGAAGCTGTGGACGAGCAGAGCTTGTCCATTCCCTCGTATCTTTGACTTTTTGAAGAGGAGGTCTAGCCGAAGACTCTAAAGAAAGGCGCTTCCGGGAGGCCACCCGTTATATTTTCCGATTTTCTTTGATTTATTTTTCGTGTTTTTAGTTTGATTTTATGCTTGGTGTTGGTTCTTTTATTTTTCAGAAATTTTGCTAAGGAAGGAATTGGGGATAAAAGTGCAAGGAAAGGAGTTGGAGGAGTAAAGATGAAGAAAAGAAGACTTAGAGGTCTACATTGCAATTTTCAAAAACACCAAGGGACCCAATTGTAGTGAGGGAACGAATTTTGGGAACTCAATTGCATAAAAGCCAAACATTTGGAGCCAATTGATGTGAAGAAAAATATGGGGCCGAATTCAAAAGAAGGAGGGACCGAATCTTTTAACTGTACAGTTGGGAGGACCTGATTGCAAAATTCCCTTGTATAAAAGGGGAGAAAATCTCAAACCCTACCATTTTCTACTATTCAAATCTCCCTCCTAAGAAACCGCCGCCCACTACTTCCCTCTATTCTAAAACCGTTTCCTCCTCCACAAGTCCTCCTCCCTGCACAGTCGAGAGACAGCAGCCATGCCTCCGAGAAAGAAGAAAAGTCACTATGCCACGGAGTCTACATCTCCGTCGAAACCGCCACGCCGACGGTTACGAAGACACACCGGCGCTGCTACCTCGCAGAAACCGCCACGTGAACTAACTCCTGATCCTACTCCCGAACCGACGCCTCAACCGACACCAGAGCCAACACCTCAACCGTCACCGGAGCCGACGCCTCAGCCGACGCCCGATCCCACGCCTCCGCCGTCTCCACCGCGTCGTTCGAGAGCCCGAAAACCGAAGGTAAGTAGCGCGGATGGTGCTTCTTCGTCAAATCCGCCGCCCAAATCTCCGCAAACTCTATATGAGTGGTTGCCCTTCCTTGAGTTTCAACATCCACCACCACCACTCAATTACTATGAAGGAATTAATTGGACCGAAAGCTTGCGAGAGGAGTTGCCGAGCCAAGAGGAAGAAGACTTGGACTACAAGTTCGATGATCACGATGGCAACTTTGAAGACGATTTCAACATGAATTATTTGTCTCTTGCCGATTCCGAATCCTCTTCAGCCCTTCCACGAGAGGCGGAGTATGGAAACCGAGTGGTTATCCGTATTGACTCACCGGCAGCCGTCCATGCACTCTCTCAATTTGAGATCGAGTACATGAATTTGCGTCTCCTAGAGCGCGAGGGCAAAGATTTCCGAAGTGGCCGACTCCTTGACCGTACGTTCCTTCGCACGGCAGGTATCATCGCACCTTTCTTTCAATATTTTCGAAATATTGGTTGGACATGGTTGCTTGAGTCGCATCATTATTCGTGCTATAAAGAGGTTGCAAGTGAGTTCTTTAATACTTTTCATTTTGAGGGTGATAAGGACTTGGTTACTCCGTGGATTGAATTTCGTTTGTTTGGTGGAACTTATCATATGAGTGTTGCCGAGTGGAATGCTAGATTAGGTAGTTGCACGTTTGATGATTATTACTTAGGTCATTTTGAGATGGGTTGTCATAGTATACCGAGCAAGGATCCAAGCTATATAGGTTCACGGGCCGCGTGGAGGCTTCTCGCCCCAAGCGACCCGGATGAGTTTGTTACCTCCGGTTCACATGTTAGTTTTATAGAGGATCCCGCCCTTTGCATGTGTCATCAATACTTAGCCCACAATTTGACTGGAAAGAGTACATCTTTTGAAAAGGTGAGTGCAAACGAGTTGTATTTTCTTTGGTGCATGGTTAATAGGAGACTCGTTAGCTTAGGTTGGTGGATTGCGCATAACATGTTTATAATTGCTAGTCATACCGTGCGTCACATGACTCTATGCCATCTTCTTGCCACGTTCATTGAACGTAACTTTATCGTCCAAGATGCCGGTTATTTGACTAGGGTAGAACCACCAACTTTGTTTGATTGGTCTTTGTTGAGACACACTCGCCTTTTGTACCAACTGCCTAACTGGGAGATCCAGTTTTATCCACCGGGACCTCGTGTCTCGAGTGCCTTTACTTCTGCAGGACAGGATACAGTGAAGACGCTAAGGACGGATCTGGATTCCCTTGGACGCAGAGTAGATCGCCTCCCGCCGCACGATTATGAGCGGCTGCCTCGCTTCGCCCGGGCGAGGCGACCGGTGACTTGTCTTCCCCCATTTTATTTTATTTTCGCTTTTTTGTCTTTTTGTTTTGTGTTTTTTTTTTTTTTTTGTGTTTTCTTGTTCTTACACTTGATAGAGATCAAGTGTAAGGAGGGGCATTTCTTTTGTTTTTATTTGTCCTTAGTTTTCGTAGTTTCTTACACTTGGTAGGGACCAAGTGTAAGGAGGGTGTTTGTGTCTTTATTTTGTCATGCCTTCTCCCTTGTTTTGTCTTTTCTCTCTTGCTCGAGGGCAGTGTAAGGAGGGGGGGTATTTTGTGTCGAAGCATGCCAAAATTTTTGATTTTCGAAGTGCCGTTTTCTATGATCAAGCTTGTTTTATTCATGCTTTTATTTTCAATATGCTAGCTTGTAAACTTTGTGAAGAGTAGATCTAGGCACGTATGTGTATGTAACTTGGGATGACGAAAAATAAACCTTGTTGGATCGAAATTTATAACCACTCACTTAAATAAGATTTGAGCCTTAAAGTAGGACACTTCCTACTATTCTTTTGAGAGTGTTTATCCACAAAGTCGCAATATGTTTGAATCACTTGTGATAAATGATAGGAGGCACTAGGGATTCTTAAAGCCACACGGCCGCGACAAAATATTTCCTACCCGAAATTATCCCTTAGTGAACCAATTTGAGCCTTGACCGAATTTCTTTGATTTGAGTTAGTAAAATTTTAGCCAAGGCCATTTTAAACTTTCTCTTGACCCGTGTCATTGCATGTTTTACGAACTCTTTTGTGCGAGATAGTTAAAATCTGAAGTGAATTACATACATCTTCTACCTGCCCAGTATAGACATGCTACGAAAGAATCAGATGGGATAAAAGTCTAAGTATAAAAACTGCTCAATATAAGCAGAATTGAAAGTGTCCTGTTTATACAATTGAAACAGTTTGTGCCCAGTTTACTGAAAGAGAGTTTATGCCACGAATGTTAAAAAAAAAAAAAAAATCCTGAATAAGATACGTGGCAGGAAAGAAAGAAAAAATGGGTACATAGTATTGATTTTGTAGCATGGATGTAAATTTTCTAAGTGGTGGGAGTTTTTGCTTGACTTGACCGCACGGGAGAGAGAGTTTTACATGCATAACACTTAATTTGAATCTTAATGGAGCTTAGTACCCCTAGGGCCCTTACCAACATCAAATTGTCTAAGTCCTAAGCCCCATTACAACCGAATGAGAAAGATATCCTTGATATTGCTATTGTGATAATCTCTTATCGTGATTGCGTGGATTGTTTTCTTTGAGTGGCTTGAACCGGACCTAGATTAGTTGAGTGTAGAGTGAAACTTGAGGAGATCCGCATTGTTTAGATTTTGACCAAGTTGAAATATATGTGTTTAGTTTCGAAATTTGCATCGTTTGCTTGTTGGATGAGATTATGATTGCATGGTTTGATATTGCTTGGCTAGTGAATTGGTGCAGAGAATTTCGAGTTGCTTGGTATGGCTTCTTGTCTTTGTTTTGTGAGTCCGTTGTTATTTTCTTTTTCCGTTCGTGACGAGTCTTGTTTGTTCTTGTTCGAGTCTTGAGTCTTTTATTTTGAGTCTTGGGTCTTAGGGAAGACTAAAAATAATTAGGTACTTATCTTTTGCTCTTCTTATACTCAAGGGCGAGTATAGCTCAAGTGTAAGGAGATTTGATGAGTCAATTTCGTACCTAATTATTTCTGTCCGAAAAGGTCTCTTAACTGTGCAGGTGAGACGTATTTGTTGGCAGTTATGCAGAAAATGAGCTGATTTGGCACGACACCAGGAGATGATGTGGCAATGCAATTTACAGCTGGAATGGCGAGATTTTGAGTGGTTTTGGCCGAAGAAAGGAAGAAGGAAAGAAAATGATCTAGAAAGGAAAGAGAGAGGAAGGAAAGAAGGAGATAAGGAAGGATTAGATATTTCCATATCTAACAAGATCCTTTCCTTATCTATCAAGAAACCCTAGATTTGATCTAGGTATTATAAAAGGAGGATTGGAGCACGAAATTCAGAGAGCCTTTACACACGTATACGGCGCCGTGCATACCTTTCCACCTCGGAGACTCATCCTTTCGATCCGATCAACTTACCACCGCCACCGAACTCACCGAAGCCAAACGCCGCCGCCGAGAAGATCACAACCACCGGCCTTCCGATCAATTCATGCTATCGGTAGTTTTATGTTTAAGAAACAAACACTTCTATGCTTTCGTATTTTAGTTTTCGGTTTCGGATTCTAGCTAGTTTTATTATCGTTTTAATTTCGTTTCTAGTTTTATGTTCGTTTCGTAAGACCGATTGCTACGATACTTTTAATCTAGTTTTAAGTTGAGTTTTAATTCGGTTTACTTTTGGTTTAAGATTACGTTAATATCCGTTTTCGGTTTATAGTTCGTTATCTTTAGTTTAATTTCGTTTACGTGCATGCTAGGGTTAGAGTTACAAATGGTGCATGTTCGATTTGCGGGGTGTCTTATACGTGCGATCGGGACGGTACTATGAGTAGCTAAACTTTCGAGTGGTCCGGGCGAGATGTAAACGCACACGTGAACAGTACATGAGGCTTAGGTTCTAATAATTAATCAAAGGGTTTCGGGTTAATTATGGTTTATTTAATCTGACTAGTAATTTAGGATTGGCCACCTTAAGTTGCGTAGTTTGTAGCTAACTTAGTACTTCCATCGTTTCTCGTGGAACAAGGCTAGGTAAGTAGCAAAGTTATTCATTAGAATAATTGGATTAAACCGGTAGGAGACTATTAGATGCCCAACATACGAGTAGGCTCCTATACTAGGCTCCCTTAGTTCGATAAAGCTGTTTAGCTATTAAATCTATTGATTGCCCAACAACGTAGGTTGTAGCTAAGTTAGGGAAGTAGCCGTTTCGATGCCCAACATGGCGGTTACCGACTAAGTAAGTGGGAGTAAAGATTACACAGTTTAAGTTACGGTAGTCTATAACTAGTTGATCCATGAGATTAATTCATTTTATGTGCCAAGGATTGGAATTACGTGTGTGTGAATATTCTGCTGGACCCATCTCTTATCTGCCTAGTTAAAACAGTTTATTTTCAGTTTCAGTTTCTGCAATTTGTTTCAGTTTTAATAAGTTCTTAGTTTAGTTAAAAAACCCAAAACTTGCGTGGTTGCTAACCAAACCCAAGATAAGTAGAAAAATGATATGTCTAGTCCTCCGTTCCCTGTGTTCGATACCCTGTAAACTATACTGATATAATTCTCTATTTTTGCGGGATTATTTGGTGCAATACGACGATCACCAAATTGGCGCCGTTCTTTGGGAACGGTGTTATCTAGTTTTATTGTTTTCTACTAATCTTTTGTTCTTTTTAGCGTTGCATGAGCGAGGTCTTCCAAACCTAACCTCGTATTTGATCCGAGAGGTCGAGAAAACACAAGAAAGAGGATTAGGAAGAGGACAAAGCTGCAAAAACAACGATTCGTCCGGAGGCGAACACGTCTTAAGCGCCCGGTCGGAAGACGAACGGTACGCCGGTGATCAGTCCGGGTTCGTACACCTATAATGCCCTACTGCACTACTTGACATTCGTCCCTAAACAAGTGGATTTAGTCAAGTCGAAATATAATCTGTACGGGCCAGTTTGGGCACTTCAGGTACCATTGTAGCTTGATTCTTTATATTGAATTTTTTGGTTAAAAATCCTTTTTTTAATTAATATGATTTATGATACAGATTTGGGCATATGGGTGCCGATCTAGTTATATTGAATATGTGGGATTTAAAATAAAAAATATGTTGGATTTATGATACAGCTTGATTCTTTATATTGAATATGTTGGATTTAAAATAAAAAATAAAAATAAATAGATAGTGCCTATGGGTGCCGATCTAGTTATCGGCACCCATAGACACTAAAAGAATTATTCGAAAAACAACTCCCTCTATCAGCCGATCAACTTGAAGGCCGATAGAGGCAATATGTTGGATTTAAAAAAAATAAAAAAATAGATAGTGCCTATGGGTGCCGATATAGTTATCGGCACCCATAGGCACTAAAAGAATTATTCGAAAAACAACTCCCTCTATCGGCCGATCAACTTGTAGGCCGATAGAGGGAATATGTTGGATTTAAAAAAAAAAAAAAAATAGATAGTGCCTATGGGTGCCGATATAGTTATCGGCACCCATAGGCACTAAAAGAATTATTCGAAAAACAACTCCCTCTATCGGCCGATCAACTTGTAGGCCGATAGAGGGAATATGTTGGATTTAAAAAAAAAATAAAAAAAAATACATAGTGCCTATGGGTGCCGATATAGTTATCGGCACCCATAGGTACTAAAAGAATTATTCGAAAAATAACTCCCTCTATCGGCCGATCAACTTGTAGGTCGATAGAGGGAATATGTTGGATTTAAAAAAAAAAATAGATAGTGCCTATGGGTGCCGATATAGTTATCGGCACCCATAGGCACTAAAAGAATTATTCGAAAAACAACTCCCTCTATCGGCCGATCAACTTGTAGGCCGATAGAGGGAATATGTTGGATTTAAAAAAAAAAAAAAATAGATAGTGCCTATGGGTGCCGATATAGTTATCGGCACCCATAGGCACTAAAAGAATTATTCGAAAAACAACTCCCTCTATCGGCCGATCAACGTGTAGGCCGATAGAGGGAATATGTTGGATTTAAAAAAAAAAATAGAGAGTGCCTATGGGTGCCGATATAGTTATCGGCACCCATAGGCACTAAAAGAATTATTCGAAAAACAACTCCCTCTATCGGCCGATCAACTTGTAGGCCGATAGAGGGAATATGTTGGATTTTAAAAAAAAAATAGAGAGTGCCTATGGGTGCCGATATAGTTATCAGCACCCATAGGCACTAAAAGAATTATTCGAAAAACAACTCCCTCTATCGGTCGATCAACTTGTAGGCCGATAGAGGGAATATGTTGGATTTAAAAAAAAAATAGATAGTGCCTATAGGTGCCGATATAGTTATCGGCACCCATAGGCACTAAAAGAATTATTCGAAAAACAACTCCCTCTATCGGCCGATCAACTTGTAGGCCGATAGAGGGAATATGTTGGATTTAAAAAAAAAATAGAGAGTGCCTATGGGTGCCGATATAGTTATCGGCACCCATAGGCACTAAAAGAATTATTCGAAAAACAACTCCCTCTATCGGCCGATCAACGTGTAGGCCGATAGAGGGAATATGTTGGATTTTTAAAAAATAAATAAATAGATAGATAGTGCCTATGGGTGCCGATCTAATTATCGGCACCCATAGGCACTAAAAGAATTATTCGAAAACAACTCCCTCTATCGGCCGATCAACGTGCCTATGGATTTAAAAACAAAAATCGGATAGTGCCTATGGGTGCCTTAGGCGCTAAAAGAATTATTCGAAATATCCATAGTAATACATTTCCCTATAAAATAAACACAAATTGCATACATAGAAATTCATATACTAGTACTAATAAAACAGATTATCCATTATTTGATGTTCCAGAAACAGGGCATGTCGGCCTTGTATGCCCTTGTTGTAACGCCCCAATTTCCAAAACTTAACTAGGAACGCTACTTCATACTTAACATGCATATTTCAACTCTTTCTAAACATTTTCATTTAAATGAATCATCGAAAAAAAAAACTCAATTAATTTTCATGCTCAGCGGAAGTCTTAAATAAAAATAATTATGGCTAATAAATGCACAGAGTTTAATATAATAATGACTTTCGTAAATCCTTCCTCATGTGACCATCACCATCCACCACCTCTACGCATCGGCCGAGCCATTTCCTGAAATATGTTAAAATGATAGGGATGAGTATGACTACTCAGTGGGAGATGTACACATATATCCAAACTATATAAAATGTCAATAAACACGGATATGAAACATGCATAATAAATAATTTTTGATCCTAGGGCCTCCTCTTGACCCTAAGGATCCATTTCATTTCACACGGTCTCCTCTTGACCGTAAAATTTCATAAGGGCCTCCTCTTGACCCCAGTCACAGGCCTCCTCTTGACCTTGACCTATTTTATTTCATAAGGGCCTCCTCTTGACCCCGGTCAAAGGCCTCCTCTTGACCTTGACCTCTTTCATTCTCATGCCTGTCATAAACACATGAATACTATACAAAATATATAATAAGGATAACAGTAACTTCCCCACCTTAACTTTGACTTGATGAAAATAATGGATATCAATGTTTAAGTCCTGCGCGCCGATCCTAATAATGAAAATTTATCTTAATGACTCTACATGAAATGTCATGCATGCATCAATAATACAAATAATTCATAAATACACATAGATCAGAATAATCAAATCAAAATGTTTATTAAACATAATCCACTTAATTACATGCAATTTTAATAGTTTCACATAGTAATAAATTTAAGTATATTAATCATAATCTTACTTCTATTGACAATTCATTCATGCATTGAATAATTTGGCAACTCATGAAATAAATTAACAAATAAATAGTAAACGCATCTTAAAATTTCTATATTTTTAACATGAATGACCTAACATGCATTATATCCTATTAATATTCATCATGGTCGAAAATAACTCAAAGAAAACATGAAAAACAATTTTCCTTTCAAGATCATGAACATGCTGACAGAAACAGGCAGGTTACAAAGAACAATTTTAAACAAATATTTATCATGCTTGAACAATTATACAAAAATAACTTAGTATACTAGATATACCTAGAAAGACGACCCTAAATTTTCACGACGATATGACGACGGGAAGATGGGTAAATAATTCTTGAAATAGTTCGCACGTGTGCTGACAGAATTCGAAAATCTAATATGAAACTAAATTATGTACGACTAAGGGTGTATTTATAGGCCTAGAAATCATTATCTAAAGATCTCTAATCCTATAAGATATCAAATATATTTTATCCATAATTATTTTCGTTCATATCTATTTTATATAGGATTTATTCTATTCACTTACCATATAAGACATTCAATCCTAGATAAATTAGGATAAGGATAAATACAACTATATTTCTTTCCTAAAACATGTATATCTCAAATATAATATCTATTTTATTCATAAAATATAATTTCAAATTATCTTCTAATAACTTAATATAATAATAAATATTATATCCTTTTATGAATCCTAGTTGGTTTAGGAAATCCAAACTATATAAATATTATTCTTACCTCATAATTCTAACATTATTTTTATCTCATCAATAAACAATATAAACATAATATAATATAAATAAACACATTCAAAGTTCAAAATAAATTTCCATAACAAAAATGATTTAACAACAAATAACATAAATGCTTTAATTTCATTTTAATTTCTAAGGCGCGACTTACAGAACTAAAACACTTGATAACATGCATGAATAAATATGCAATGCATTTTATATTAAAAATTTCGGGGCGTTACACTTGTTCGCCACAGTTGCTGCATTTCTTCCGTGCACGACATCTATGACCAGATGTGCTCGCTTCGGCACCAGAAGGAATACGACTAGTCCTAGGGCGTCCTGCTTGGCGGGGAATTGTTGGTGGGAGAACAACAATATCCTCAACCTCCGCCGGAACACCCCACTCGTCTCGCGGAGGTAATGGATTGACGACACCGGCGTATATCTCCTTCCACGTGTTCGTGGTGCAGAAGTAGTGGATATGATCATACAAATTTTCACGCCGACTATAACGAACAGCAACAACGTGACTACAAGGTAACAGGTCCATCTGCCATACACCACACTCACAAACTTCGGTCTCCAACTGAACCCTCCACTGTTGATCACCTTCTTCAACCTTGTACGTGTCAGCAGTGACTTGCGCAACCGTATACTTTCGTGCTGCATCCACCTCCTTTCGCATTCTCATTTCTGAAGCCACTGTCAATCGATTATTTCTCGCATTTGCCTTTCCTCGTCATTCATCGAACCAAACCTCTAGCATGTGCCGAATTGCCTCGAGCATAGCAATAATTGGAAGACGTCTAGCTTGTAGTAATCGAGCATTGATCGACTCAGCAGCGTTCGATGTCAGCAGGGAATAACGCCGGCTTTTGCTATAGAATCTAGACCACTTATCCGGTCCGATTTCCATCAACTTCTCATAAATTGTCGGTTTAGCCTGTCGGATAGCGTTTATATACTGATGGAACTCGGTTGGCCGATATGCGTATGCAGCGTTATAGAACAATCGCACAACCCAATCACCGTGCCGGGAAAGCTTGTTGGGACAGATGGTAGTAGCAAAGGCCATGTTGCGCATCTGGAAAAACGGCTCTTACAGCATTCGCTACACTTTTATGTTGGTCCGACACAATAACTAAACTCTCATCCGGAGGAAATGCAGCTTTCAGACGTATCATAAACTACGTCCACGACACATCATTTTCGATCGGACCAACACCAAAAGCCAGTGGGAATATTTGTTCGTTCGCATCAAAAGTTGCAGCGACGAATAATATTCCCTTATTTCTCCCCTTAAGATGCGTTCCGTCGACAACAATTACCTTCCGTAGATTATACAACCACGGTGCACGAGATACACCTAGTGCAAAAAAGACATGTCAAAACCGGCCATCTTCACCAACATCGAGATCAGTATAAGTGCCAGGATTCGTCATTTCGAGCAAATGAAGATATTTAGGCAGTTTGCTAAATGACTCGGCATGTTCGCCGTAAATCATGGATATAGCTGCATTGCGTGCTCGCAAGGAAACACCATATGTCGTTTGAATTCCAAACTTATCCATCAGATCCGCCCGAATATCCTTGGGTTTCAGTAACTTGCTTAGGCGGCGCATTCTTCGTGCAATATAAGCGGCTACAGCTTTAGCCCGTACATTTCTACAACGAAGGCCGGACAAATCACCTAAACAAGTGTGCACCTGGCGGAATGTAGTCACTTCCCAATCTTGCTCGCCTCTACGATGTGCCCGCAAAGCAAATGGACAATCCGGAGTTCGTCCGCAAACATACTCCAATCGGGCCGCGCACGAACGTTGAACTTTGAAATCAGCTCCGTTTTCCATATGGAATAATGCCACCGCAGCATAAAGTTCTTCTTTCGAAGAAAACAGCAATCCTAGTCGCAAATTCCCGCCCACAACATGATCCAACTCATTCGCCACTGGTGAATCGGATATATCAAGGGGCACAATTGGGAGTAGCCAATTGCTTGCTGCTTCCATATTGCTATATATAATATCGTCATTCCGGCTGGGGCGGTTCACTGGGACGAGCATAGACATAAGTTCGCTAACGCCACCCTCTCGCCGGACCCGTATGCAAAGAAAATCGGCAAGCGAACAATTAATCGAGCATCCGGAATATCTTCATCCTCGTCATCTGATGATGATGAGTCGAGATGAGCCTCGCGATCTTCATCACTCTCGACACGAACATCCCTTTCGGGAACACTTCCAGATGGATTGCTTCCGCTACCGTGCTCCCCAAACCAATTAGAACCTCCGAAATGCGAAATGTCTTCCGGTATTTGGTTTAGGTTGGGGACTGCAAATTGAGGGTGTTGAACTACAGGATAAACAAGATATACCACCGGCTCTACGTCAATAGCGCACAAACGCATCAAATCAATATCGTGGCCGATGAGGGCCTTCATCATCCAACCGGTTTTTCGGGAAGCGGCGGTATAGTAGATGAAGTAGTTGCATGAAAAAGAATAAGCAACGAGCATTCTGTCAATATTCTCCCGGAGATATGCAAGAGAAATATTATTTGAAGGAATGTAAACAATGAATTCATGGCCGCCGACGTAATTCGATTCATGATCGAATTCGCCGTTCACTTTTATGATAATAGATCGAAAATCTTCCATTTTTTGGGAATGAGAACGAAGAGAATGAGAAGTGAGTGAGAGTAAGAGTAATTTTGTGGTAGAGAATGAGTAAGTTTACATATCGAGCTCGTCATACTTATATGCAAAAGAAACTGTATCAACAACATTTTTGCCTCGTTCAGTAGTCCAATCAACATAATTTTGCATGAAAATTCACCATAGGCACTCCTAAGGCACCCGTCGGCTCTCCATAGGCACTGGGCATAATAAATGAGATAGCCTGTCGCCTACAATATTGCGCAGTAACACATGTCCTCTCAATTATGGCACCCCATCGGCACCCATATGCTTTGCATCAGCACTTCAACATAGTCCAAAAAAAGTCAACCATCTTGTGTCTTGTTAGTCTCGAAAATTGAGCCATGCATAATGTGTATCTTTCGAATATGTTGAGCAGTCAACAAAAAAAGTGAACAATCGGCACCGATAGGCACCCTTAGGCACGCATCGGCACTACTACTCATCAATAGGCACTAATAAGCATGCCATTGGCACTGTGTGTATTTTCGAATAGAAGTGCCGAGAATATTCAATAAAATAAACTTCAGGCTTTCAGCGGCACCAATAGGCACTCAATCTAAGACCTTGGATTCATTTTACAAAAATTCTAAATTCGTATCTTGAAAATTAATTGTCGGCACTCATCGGCACTTTGTAGGCACTCTATAGAAACTGTTTTATTTTAAAAATAATTTTAATTTCAAATTCATACTTAAAATAAACCGTAGGTACCCATCGCACCCATAAAGTCTGCATCGGCACTCTAAGATTTTAACAAAAAAAAAGGAACACAAGAAACCCGATGAAATTAACCGTAGGCACCCATATGCACCCATGAGGCACTCCATCGCACTAGAAGATTTTAACAAAAAAAAAAGGAAACAAGAAAACTGACGAAAATCTGAGGGCAAATTGGTAATCTTGGGTATTTAGTGAATATAAGTTTAATGGATGGCTAAATTTGTGTTTTTTTATGTGGGATTGGGTATCTGTCGCCCAGCTCCCTAATACTCCCTCCGTCCCATTGGACTTGTCTAGTTTTCCTTTTTGGGCTGTCCCGCTCGACTTGTCTAGTTTCCAAAAAAGGAAGCCTAATCATTACACAACCTACCACTTTTTCTTTGTGGGGCCTACCTCTTTACACACAATCACACACTCATCTACACACAACCACCCACTCTTTTTAATCTTCGTGCCCAAAAAAAACAAGACAAGTGAAATGGGACGGAGGGAGTAATAATTCGACTTCCATTACTGCAGTCGGGGAAGACTTTTCTCAAGTCGTCCCCAGCCTTCTCGCTCCACATATCGTCGAGTACGATAAGGTACTTCCTTTGGTATAAAATTTTGTAAAATTTATCTTCTGTAGAATCGCTGCTCCTCCCGATTTTATCGCCGACGATCTTCTGCAAGGCTTCAAGGAGGTTAGCGAAGATGTTTTCGGGTTTATAATCTTGCGAGACTATGACCCAAGCGCGGAGATGGAAGCTCTCAACGATTAGCTTATCTTCGTAAGCGTTTCGAGCAAGAGTGGTCTATCCGATTCCGCCCATCCCGGTTATCGGAATGATTTCACGTTTGGTTGAGTCTCCACAAAGTGAATCTTTGATACTCTTCAAATCCTCTTCAATACCGACGGTGATTGTTGCCGTTGACGACGACCAGCTAGGAGGCGTACGCACCACCGGCGCGTGAACGAGAGGCGCGTTTACTTTCGCGATTTCCTCCGCCTCTCCAGCGACTGAGTTGAGTTCCTCCATCGCGATTTCGAGATCGCGAAAATCGTACGGATTTATGGGGTTTAGTGTTGCTCGGCCGACGGCGGCGGATCTGACCGCCTTGTGGTTTGACCGGATGTGCTCGTACATGAAGTGCTCAATGATGTCTTCGGCTTCATTTGCGGCTTCTCTGGTTCGCGTTTCGAAGGGCTCGGCTTGTTCTGGATACTTCTCGATGAATTCTTGCAGGTAAGAGGCTTTTTCCCGGAGGGATTGGAGTCGTTGTTTGCCATTTTCGGAGATGGGGAACTGATTCTGGTTCAGGAAGCGGTCGACTATTTGGGCTAGTGAGAAGAGAACGGCGTACGCCTTGTGTTCGAAGAAAGTTCTAAATAGCAAATTGGGAAAGGGAAAGACGATGAATGATGGTGGACTGAAGAGAGAAAGGATTGAAACAATTTGGAGCAAATATAAAATCTTTTAATTCATGAAAAAGAAGAAAAAACCAGTACCGCCATTAACACTCTCCCAGTTCAGCAAATCTGCAGTTTAATAATTAATTTACAGTATATATTTTGCATTTCGAATTAAATGTTGTTTATATTAGTACGAAATCTTGATTAACTTATATTTGATAAGAAACAATAATGTTATATGAAAAATAGAAAATTTAACGCAAAATCTCGTCGATACGAATCAATTAGCTTATTTGTCTAATTTTTTTGAAATCAGTCCTTAAACTGTTTTATTTTGCTAAATAGGTCCCAAATTATTCTTTATTTGCTATTTTGGTCCATGTAAATAAAAATTCCAAATTTGCCCTTTCAATTTTTTATTTTTTTTAATTTTTTTAAAATTAACGGTTAAATTGACGGAAAATCTAACGATTGGACTAAAATCGCAAAAACAAGGAGTTTAACGACTAAAATCGCAAAAATAAGGAGTTTAGGGTGAAAAAAAAAAAAAAAAAAAAAAGTTTGAGTACAAAATTCGCAAGAACAAGGAGTTGAGGGTCAAAAAAACAAAAAAAAATTGTTTGAGGACAAAATTCGCAAAAACGCGAAGTTTGAGGACTATTTTTGCCAATTTGCCTTAATTTTATCAAGGAGACAAGTTGGGAAGATATTAAGGCCCCGTTTGGTTGACAGAAAAAAATGGAATCGGAATCAGGAATCATTCCTGGAGGTATGAAATGAAGGAATGATTCCTGAAAACAGTTGTTTGGTTGCAGCAGGAATGAAATTGATTCCAAAACCTGTTTGGTTTGACTGAAGGAATGGAATCAACTTAACAAATTTATTAAATAAATTTGTACACAAAATATCATATTCTATTATATATTATAACATTTTGAAACAAATAACACAAAATATCATATTCTCCCACTTTGTGAATCCATCTAAATAATGAAAATGGAAGTGAGTTCAAACTGGAAACAGAATGAAGCATTAACAGAAAGCAGAAAACCCCTTCCTCAAACTTGGGGGAATCGAACAGAATCCATGAAAATGACAAAATCCAAGAAAGAAACAGAATGAAGCAAGCTCACAGAATGCAGAATTACATAATGCAGAAAACCAGCTGAACAATATAACTCCCAATATAACTCCATGTCCCAATATATCCTTCAATAGAATTCAACTGAACAAATCTCGCATTTAACATGGATAAAGATAAAGGGACTAAGCAGTAGATAAAGGCTCTTGATTCAACTACAACTTCTATGAAATTAAGAGGAGAGGAGATGCAAGATCTCACTCCAGTTCAATTAGCATTCTTTCACACAATTGATGTCGATAGCTGACTGGCTAATCTTCATCAGCTTCTTCGATTTCTTCATCCTCAGGGACACCACGAAGATACAGAACGTTATTGCACCTGCAAGAGACAACCCAAAAGGTCTCGTCAATGTTTATCTCCATTTTGTTGTGAATCGAACACAAATTCCTCAAACAAAACAGAGAAGGAAGATCATACATCAGATTTTTAGGCCGATGGCAACGACCACTGTCGGCGAGAAGGCGGCGGCGTCGTAGGCGGCGTGAAGGCGGCGGCGTCGTCGTAGGCGGCGAGAAGGCGGCGGCGTAATAGGCGGCGAAGACGGTGGTGTGGAGTGTGGAGGCGGTGACTGAGTTTCTTGTTTCTTGCCAAGAGAGAAGAAAAAAAATGAGAGAGAGAGAGGAGTGAGTCAACCGAGAGAGAGAGGGGAATGAGAATGAAAGTGTCGAATTGTTAAGGTATGGGAAAGTGTTATTTGAGGGGGATAGATGGAGGAATGAGGAATGATATCGGAGTTGTTTTTTCGATACCAACCACGAGGAATGAAATTATTCTTTTAAAATGATTCCTGATTCCATTCCCCCACTCCAACCAAACGGGTCCTAAAGACTTTTGGAGTCAATGCAGGTCGGTCTACTTCTTCTTTCGTTGTCTTTTCGTGGATAGTCTTTCTTATGTAAGTGTTATACACATGTACCCAAACCTCAACTTAGTAGATAATTTATTTTATTTATACTTCGAATCATTTGAGTATATGCCGAAATAATTTAGATCTTTAGATTATGATATATATATATATATATATATATATATATGTCATTCATAAAGCTGACAATTTTTTATTAGCAACTGTTTAATTTAATTTCTAAATTAAAAGTGATTTAATTTAGATTTGGGCTTGTTTTGATAGCTCATTGAATTGTGTTTTCAGCCGTCCATTAACTTTTGGGCCGAGCCTACCCAAGGCGTGATGGGTCGGTAGGTTGGTCCAGCCCGTTCTAGTCAGGGATATGGCATTAAGTTGACCGTGAGACATGAAGTGAATTACCAAATATACTCTTATTTTTCTATGTTTTTTGAAGACGTCACAATTTATTAACGAGCCAAGCAATATAAAGGAAGTCAATGACGGGAGGTAGCATTGCCCGCCATCTACCTCTAATACATGAATAATTGCTCTCTTCATACATCATCTATTGAAGTATAGTTAATTAATCAGATTATTATAATCTCAATTATTCATACACTTAAAACTTAATAACACATTGAAAAGGAGCAAAGTACTCATGGGCGGCTATGGGGCAAAGCCAGTGAAGTCATCACTTTAACCCCCCTTTTAATTAAGAGCAAGGCCGGCCCCATTGTAGAGCCTCAATTTCTTTTTTATATTTTAATTTCGTATAGAAGATATGAATAAAATATTTTGTTTAGTGTTGTACAGCGTTTGAGACCATCCTCTAATTTATTCCACAATGTAGAACTAATGCAAGACTCGAACCTAAGTAATTTTACAAGAATCCCAAGTGTTTTTCACTAAGCCAAAACTATTTGACATATTATTTACGTAAGTAAAAATATATATATTTTTTAATATCTTGTTTTAGGTCTCTTAAAAGTTTCATTCGTCACTGCTATTGAATTTTAATTCAAAATTAATTAAAATGAAGGATTCAAGTTTTGAAGAAGTTATCCCATGAATGTAGCAGTTACACAAAGTCAATGATTGCTTATCGGATGCATGCCAAGGAGTTTTCTTGGATTAAATTAAGATTTGTTAATTCATCACTCAGACATGAGCATACTTAAACGGAAAGAGTACCAAGAGTTTGAAGAAAAAAAGCAACGGTAATACATAATATCTAACCCCAAATTATTCAATCTTTGTTTCCTTCAGTTTTGAGGAATATGACAGAGTTAGTAATCTCATTGGCGATAGAGCAGCTTGATGGTTTGCTCGGTGAGAAGGTGGCCTTCCTGCAAGGCGCGGAGGAGCAGCTGGAAGGCCTCAAAACCGATCTCACATTGATGCTGGATTTCCTCAAAGAGTCTTCTAGAAGCCGCGGCCGGGCCCACAAACTTCATCATTTGATATCTCAAGTGAGGGAGATGGCTCACGACATCGAAGTCATCATCGATACCTTCATCTTCACAATGAAAGAGGATTTGGAGTCGGAGTCCATCCGGCTCAACAATTTCCTCAGAGAGACCAAGTCCATCCGGGGTAGCTTCCGAGAAGTAAACGAGCTCCTTCTTCAATATCCGGTTGAGGAGGAGGAATATGTTGGATTGTCATGGAAAAGTGAAGTTGCTCCTTGGAAAGAACTCAACGACGACGATATGGTGGGCTTGGCGGGACTCAAGGATAAGCTGGTCGATGAACTAGGTCGTTCAAAGAAACAATTACACATTTCGATGATCATTGGTATGGGTGGTCTCGGAAAGACAACTCTTGCAAGACAAGTATACAATGATGCAGCTTTAGTCGAGGGATTTGATCGTCGTGCTTGGGCTTGTGTTTCCGATGTATCCATACCAGAAGAAGTGCTTAGGGTTCTAATACGACAGGTGGGAGACGTTGATGAAGAGACGCTTAAGGAGGAGATGGATGTGGAAAGGTTACAACGTATGATTTCACAGGAGTTGTTGGCCAAAAGCTATTTCATTGTTCTCGATGATGTGTGGGATGATACATGCATCTACCATGTCTTACACTCATTACCAACAAATGGTACGTTATGTTGAATCCTTCTGTTTGTGTCTCACATCAACTTGGTGTTGATCATCTAATCAGTATATAAGCAGGCCAAAATTACCTTAAATTGTTTTATAAGAGGAGGGGTTATCCAAGCTTATGTAAATTTACAAAATCAATACCAAGGCTACGGGACACAAATACAGCGATTAAACACGTTCATCATTTTGGTAAAATTATTTCAATATGTAATAGAAAATTGTCATTTTCACATCAAACTCAAGTTAATTCTATTCTTTTATGTGAGCAGACAATTCAAGAGGTAGAGTGATGCTCACTGGTCGTTCGTCCAATATTGTAGTAAACCTCGATTTTGTAGTTAACATGAGTCATCTAGATTCTGATGTGAGTTGGCAATTGTTCTTGAAGATAGTATTCGATAGTTATCACAAATGCCCAAAGCACTTGGAAGAAATAGGGAGAAAGATTGTGAAAAAGTGTAACGGTCTTCCATTAGCAATAAAAGAGGCAGGGATGCAATTGAAGAGATTGAGCCAGTCCGACACTGAATGGGAACAGTATCTAGATTCAATGGATTTGAGTATAACCACTGAAGTATTGGAGTCGAGTTACCACAGATTGCCTGCAGAACTAAAATCAAGTTTCGTACAGATGAGCTTTTTCAAAGAAGGTACGACTATCAGGGCAGAGAAGTTTGTGCATATTTGGAATGCTGCAGGAATGGCCAGACGAGGTGAAGTATACGACAATGAAACAATGGAGGAGCCTCCAAGAATGTATTTGGATAAATTGTCCGGTGAAAACATGATTATGGTGGAGGAATATACCATTGGTACCAAAATAAAAAGCTTTCGTATTGATGGTTTTCTTCACAAGATATCCATCACAAAAGCGGAGGACGAAATAAGTTTTGAGATACTAGGAAATATAAAACACCATCAACCGCCTTGCAAACCTCGTCATCGTGCAGTCTATTGCAACAGGGAGAAGTTCAGTTACTCCACAAAGCAAGACAAACATCTTCTCTCTCTATTCTTTCATAGAGGGGGCAATTTTGATCTTACTCCATCTTATTGGGAGAGTTTTGAGCTACTCAGGATACTCGACTTTGAAGATTTTGGTTTGAAAAGTATACCACAAATGATTTGCACATTGGTTAGACTAAGATATTTGGGATTGAGGGACAACTATTTAAAAGAGCTCCCACACACATTTGGTTGCTTGAAAAACCTCGAGGTTCTGGATATAGCACTCAACTTTATGATTGAAGTGCCAGATATTATATGGAAAATGGATAGCATTCGGCACCTTTTTATGTCTGATATAATTTGTCAGACGCCTTTGGTTATAGACTCATTGAAGTGTCTCCAAACATTGACATATATTTCGTTTATTAATTGGACGTATGAGCTAGCCAACTTGGAAAAGATGACTTGTCTTCGCAAATTGGGCATAGAGGAACTGGATGAAAACTCAGATGTTAGCAAGCTATTCACATCATTGGCTAAGTTGACGAGTCTTGAATGTCTCATCTTAAGAGGGTTCCGTTTCAGAAGCATGCCTCCACTGGATGATCTTAGTATTCTTGATGGTCTCACTCAACTCAAACTGGATGGACGCCTAACCACTTTACCTAAATTCCCCCAAAGTATAATATTCTTGACATTGGTTAATAGTTGTCTTCATGAGGATCCGATGCCAGAAGTAGAGAAGCTACCCAACTTATACTACATCAAATTGAAGAATGCTTTCGTTGGTAAAGAAATGGTGGTTTCCGACGACGGGTTTGCAGCTCTCCATATTCTACACATTGGAGAGTTGTGGCACTTGAGGAATTTTCAATTTGAATTTGGTGCAATGCCGATGCTTAAGCGACTTGAAATTAGTAGCTGCCCATATCTCGAGACCTTCGCAGAAGATTCCGAGTACTTCAATCCGGAGGAGTTTAAGATGGTGACGACCAGAAACATAGCAAGAAAGATCCGGGAGTCCGGCTTGTTCTTCGATATAAAGCATGTGGATATCCAACCATACGAGTGAGTTTGTGCAGTCATCTTCATACTTATGTTTGTGTGGCATTAGGATTTGTGTTCTGTCATTTTCCTTGATTCTCTTTAAACGTATTATCAAACAAAACGCATATTTCTTATATGAGAAACTACCATGATTATATATTCCTTGTGTTGATGATATCTTGATTGTAACTAATGATCTCTCCATGTACTTCGAAATGAAAGATACGAATGAGCCAACTTACGTGATAGAAATAGAAATATTCCTGGACAGTTCACAAGGAATTTTTGGATAGTCTATAAAATTCTAAAGAGATTTAGGTGGTGTTTAGGATGGCTGAACTGCCACAACTTATGGATGTAGCTGTATTTTTAGTGTTTAGGGTTTCCAACTTTCAACTCCAATTCTCTAAAATAGTAGGCATGATAGAGATTTTTCTTTAGCTGCTTCAACTCAGTTGAAGGAGGCAGCTTATCTCTACTCCTTTTTATTGGACAATTATATCCTCAAGATAATTTCATATTTTCGAAAAATGTCCATCAACTATTTAGCCCTAAAATTGAATACTTTCACTTTCACATCTCACTGCTGGACATTCTTCACCGCCAGAAATTCATTTTAATAATCTGAAATAGTGTAATTAATTTATTAGTTACCTATATTATTTGTCATAATATTGTGAATTTTGATTGATATTTATCTACATTTATGAAATATTGTTAACTTTACGATCACCTTGCAATATTCTAAACCATCACAAACTTTAATATATAATATTAATATATATAGAATTAATTAATATATTTATATATAAGATTATGATACATTAAATATCTATATAATACTTATGGTAAATACGTTTCTTTAAATATAATATAATAAACATGATACATAAATGTTTATGTCCTAGATTTGGCTTAATTACATTAAGGGTAAAACAATCTTTTAATATAAAAAGTAGATATTTCAGCAGTTTTTTCAAACACTCATTTTCAGCAGCTTTCAACATTGTTTTGCAAACACTTACAAATTATCAAATAAATCTCTTACAACCACTTTCAACACTTATCAATAACTTCCAACTACTCCAAACATTCCTTTAGAAATTTGAGGGTTGGTGGGTACATAAATTGTATTAATAGATACAAGTCAGCAGTTATACAATAGCATCAAATTCCGAGAATGTTGACTTAGTTTTTTGGACATTGCTCACTTCATACATTCATCTATACAAGTATAATTAATTAATTTCTGATTATCAGCTTATTATAATATAAATTATTCATACACTTGAAACTTAATACTTCCTCTGTCCCTATTTTACATGCCCATTTGCCTTTTCACACAGATTAAGAAAAAATTTAATTATATAAAAATTAGATATTTAATGATATAAAAATTAGATAAATATTGGTATTGGAATTTGAGTAAATTAAAGTAAATTACTAAAAAGTTAATGTCATAATTGTGTTTGCTATTATAAAAGTTGGATAAAATAGTATTTTTCTATATTATCATATTAATTAAATCTATTAAAGTTGGTAAAAGATTTAGTTAGATACAAAAAGATTGCTAATAAGCATATAAAATTGGGACAGACAAAAAAGGAAAGTAGACATATATATTTGCAACGGAGGGAGTATAAAACATATATGCGGAAAAAGCAAAACACTAGTTCTCGGAGTTTGTAATTAAAAATCAATTAACATCGATCAAGGAGACAAGTTTCGGAGAGTTGGAAATCACATGGAAATGATGTTAATTAAAGAAAGTTAATGATGGCTTTTGGGACTCCAAGGAGCTTTCTTGGATTATATAAAGATTTGTGCGTTCTAGAAAGTGGTTGTATAATCACGCAAACGCTGATAAAAAGAGTGTATGCCACACATAATATTTAACCTCCAAATTTGTTGAATCTTGGATTGAGTTTGGGAAATATGACAGAGTTAGTAATCTCGTCGGCGATAGAGCAGCTCGAGAGTTTGCTCGATCAGAAGGCGGCGCCGGAGGAGCAATTGGGACGGCTAAAAACTGATCTCACTTTAATGCTTTCATTACTCACAGAGTTTGCCGGTAAACGCAATCGTCATCATTAGATAACACAAGTGAGGGAGATGGCTCACGATGTCGGAGTGATCATCGACACCTTCATCTTCGCAACGAGCGAGGAGTTGGAGTCTCGTCTCAACAATTTCTTCAGAGAGAATGAGTCCATCCGGATTAGGTTCCGAGAAGTCAATCTTCAATCTCCGGTCGGAGTTGAGGAGCCGGACAATGTTGTACCGCAGCATGGGCCGGCTCCTTGGGAAGACCACGACGACGATACTGTGGGCTTGTCGGAACTCATGGATGAGCTGGTTGACAAACTGCTTTTTTCTCTGAAAGAGTTGCACATTTCAATGATCTTATAGGTACGTATGTGCGGTCTAAGAAAGACGACTCTAGCAAGAAAAGTATACAACCATTCTGCCATTGTCGACGGATTTAACCGCCGTGCTTGGGCATATTGTGGTGGATAAAGTACTTAGGGTTCTAATACGACAAGTGGGATACGATGAGGAAGTGGAGCAGCTTAAGGAGAATATGGATGTGGAAAGCCTACAACAATTGCTTCGCCAACACCTACAAGGCAAGAGGTATCTCATAGTTCTCGACAATATGTGGGATGATTGATACATATGTCAGCCATGTCTTACGTTCATTACCAGTCACCAGAAAACAGTACATTCATCTTTATCATATAATTATTTCAACATGTTTTCGAGAAAGTGTTTTCCAAAATAAGTTAATTATAGTTTGGGTATTTTAGATGATAGTTAGGTAATTTTAGGAATAATTAATTTTGATTTATTTTTAAATTTTATTAATTGAGTAAATATGGTGAAGCTTGATACGAGTATGGCCCAGCAAAGAGAAAAGTCATTTTCACAAAATAGTCTAGCGGTTGGGTGAATTTTAAAAATTAAACTGTTTTTACTCGAACTGAATTGTGCTACATGGATATGATATATATGATTTTGAAGCCCATGGAGAACTTTCTAACGATTCACACGAATAGTCTTTTGGAGCATTATTTATGGAGTTATTGTTGTTTGATTGTAAGACTGCCCCTTTAAGAAGAAATATTTCTTTCTCTTTTAACTCTTCTCCTTTTGGTGTATTCCATAAGGTGTCGAGTTAGTCGTAATCTCTTTGGTGGATGCATTTGGTGAGATCAGTCTGTGAGTGTATGGGAAGAGTTCATGGAAACCACGGATTTAAGTGCAACCATGGCAGTATTGGAATCAAGTTACTGCAGATTGTCTTCATAATTGAAGTCATGTTTCGTACACATGAGCTTTTTCAAAGAAGGTACAACTATCACTGCAAAGAGGTTCATACATATTTGGAATGCTGAAAGAATGGCCAGACGAAGTGAACTTGACGACAATCAAATAATGGAGGAGACGACAAGAGTGTATCTGGATGAGGTGTCTCGTGAGTCGATGATTATATTGGTGGAATATACCACTCGTACTAAAATAAAAAGCTTTTGCATTGATGGTTTTCTTCAAAAGATATCTACCGCGAAAGCCGAGGAGGAAATAAGTTTTCAGATCCTACGAGATGAGGAACATCGTCAACTACCTTACAAGCCTCGCCATCGTGCTATCTATTGCAGCAAAGAAAAGTCCAATTACTCCACGAATCAAGACAAACATCTTCTCTCTCTATTCTTCCACGGAGTTGGCAGTTTTGATGATAGTTCATCTTATTGGGAGAGTTTTGAGCAACTTAGGATACTCGATTTTGAAGGTTTTGGCTTGAAAAGTTTACCAGAAATGGTGTGTGCATTGAAAAGATTAAGGTATTTGGGATTGAGGGACAACTACAAAAGAAAACTCCCACTCACATTGTGCCGCTTGAATAATCTCGAGGTTCTGGAGATAGCACTCAATATTATGGTTGAAGTGCCAAATATTATGTGTGAATTGGATAACTTTCATCACCTTTACATGTCTAAAATTATATGCAGGACACCTTTAAAGATAGACTCATCGAACAATCTCCAAACATTGACATACATCTCGGTTGATAATTGGATGTATGAGCTCTCCAACTTGGAAAAGATGACTAGTCTTCGCAAATTGGGAATAGAGTAATTGGATAAAAACTCAGATGTGAAAAAGCTTTTCTCATCGTTGGCTAAGTTGAAGAGTCTCAAAAATCTCATCTTAAGAGGGTTTCGTTTCAGAAGTATACCTCCATTGGACGATCTTAGCATTCTTGATGGTCTCACTCAACTTAAACTGGATGGACATAATAGCTGTAAAATAGTTGTAAATCCTAGTGTATATTTATTTAGATAGTTTCCCAATTTATCTAGGGTTTGGTTATAATTTGCACTATATATTGTAATTCTTGCCAATGTAATACGCGGGGGATTATATTCCAATAGGACACCTAACCAAGTTGCCTAAATTCACTCAAAATATTAGAATTTTGACGTTGGTTAATAGTTGTCTTGATGATGACCCAATACCGGAACTGGAGAAGTTACGCAGCTTATACTACCTCAAACTTAGGCGCGCGCTCATCGGTGAAGAAATGTTTGTCTCCAAAGACGGTTTGAAGCTCTCGAATTCTTTACATTGGAGAATTGTTGCATTTGAGTAATTTCCAAGTTGAATATTGTGCAATGTCCATGCTGAAGCGACTTGAAGCTCATGATTTAATATTGTTGTTTAAACAATTGGATTTTCCAGTAATTATTTGTGTGGCCCAATTGAAATAATCATAATTTCTATAAATATATGTTTGTATAAGCAGGTCTCACTAGGTTTCTTATAACACCCTAAATTTTAAATAATACTTTATCTTGAAAATGTAGAATCAATAATCAAATAAAGACAACTGTGTAGAAAATCTTTATTCAAAATTGAGTGGAACTTCAAAATATGTCCAAAACTTGAGCAGCGGAAATAAGATGAGGTTTTATCAAAAACTAAACTAAGAAGGAATCTTCAAAGGCAAAATACGAGTGCGTCATTCGATCTTCCACACGCCTCCGTGCTCATTTTCCTGAAATGATTAGTGAGGGATGAGTATACATAGTACACTCAATGCGGGACATATGCTATGATTATCCAAACTGATATACCCGCGTGACAAATGTAATAATTCACAATATAAATGACGTTACCACAAAGGCAACCTATGACATCACCACAAAGGCGGAAAATGATAAGTTGTGCACAACCGTGAGGTTAAAATGAAGGATAATTATAAAGTCAATCCAAGAACATATGAAATGTTTAAATGAAGGATGACTAAATAATAAATCCAAGAACACTCACAAGAGGTTAAAATGAAGGATAACTAGATAGCCAATCCAAGAACATATGAAATGTTAAAATGAAGGATGACCACTAGTTAATCCACGAACCATCTTATAATGAATATGAAATAATACATGTCTATAATCACATCAATATGGATAATCATAAATCAACAGCATAAGTAAGAGTCCACACACACTTGATTCCATTGTGTAAATGACTTGAACAAAATAAAATAATTTAGTATCTTAATCGCGCCACCCCTCAAATCCCGAAATAATCGAATACTCTACGCTTAAGGAAGAACGGGTTTCTCTCACATGAAAATCTTGAGATACTTTTTCAGAATAATATGTGGTGTGAGAACGGAAAGCGGTGCTACTAGGTTTTTATATGCAAGAACTCATAAATATATTATTAATTTGGGCAATTATAACGGTAGCTAAATCTATTCAAATCTCCATAATTGAATATTATGAAATCATTAACCGTGGAAGAGGAAATGGCATGATTACAATCAAGAGCAAATCACGTATATAGAATAACATTTTATCTTGAAAAACCATATCTTGGTTTTTATAAAAGAAATATTTGGCCAAACATTAATTGGATGAAACGTTACACATCTACACTTATGTAGAAATTTAAGGGACTTTAATATAAATCTAAGGAACTTTAATATAAATTTAATCAACTTTAATATAAATGACCATTAATAATATTTCTATTATATACATAGTTATAAATAAATACATTTAAAAGAATAAATCATGATTCTAACCAAAAACGATGCAACGCACATATGGTTTAGAAACTAAATACTTATATTTCTCTAATTAACAAATAAAACTTTACTTTAAAATTCTAAGGGCGCAACTTCGACTTACTTAAATCTCTATATTAACACATAAGGGGAATAATTTAAATATTTGAGAGACTCTTCAAAAATGATTTGAGAATTGAGATTTGAGATGTGGATGCTAAGTTTTGCTTTTAAATAAAAACTCTCCATTAATCCTCTTAATTTCTCCATACGTTACAAATCAATACATTAAATATAAATCAATCACCTTAATAAATCAATACATAATCAATACGTTACAAATCAATACATTAAAATGAAAAAAATTATTTAATGCAAAATCAATCACCTTAATGAATAGTATTTATGCACAATTTATTTGATGAAAATAAATCAACATAATTTATGCACAATTTATTTAATGCAAAATAAATCAACATAATTTGTGCACAATTTATTTAATTGCAAAATAAATCACCTTAATAAGTATTTATGCACAATATATATTTCAAAAAATAAAAATATGAAATGCATACTCAACATAATACATTTTTTTTTAAAATAATAATAACAATAGTAAAACCACATAAATTCACTTTATAATATAACCACTTTTGGACGGGTTGTAACAAACCTACCCCCTTATTTTAAATACTTATTAAGGCGATTCTAAGAAGAAACCCGCGTATAGTGAGGAATCAAACTCCACCTAGTAACAATCGAAGAGAGATACCAAATTCCTGCTACCAATAATCAAAGGGAGAGAGCACAAACTATAACAATAAATCAGAGGTCCATGGAAGATTTTTTCGGCACCTTCCAAGATTTGATGATTCAAAGGAACACAGAGATACCGAGAGTTCCTACCAGCTGCGTATTGAGAAGATTAAAGAAAGAATTAAGGTGGCGCAAGATAGACCAAAAGTCATATGTTCACCGAAGACGAAGGGAGTTATCTTTCAAGGTTGGAGATAAAAAATTTCTCAAGGTGACGCCTATGAAAGAAGTGTAAAGATTTGGAAAGAAAGAGAAATTTCGTCCTCGAAATTGAACTTACTTGGTACTAAGTTAGGATAACGAGCTAAAATTTCCTATTCACACTCCCATGTCGCTTCATCAGATCTATGCCTAGTCAATTGCACCTTAATTAAAGGTATTTGTCGACTTCTTAAGATGTGAACTTTTCTATCAAGAATAGAGCTAGGCTCCTCTTCATAACTAAGATCTTTGTCAACTTGAATGTTTTCATGATAGACGACATGACTCGGATCCTGTAGGTATTTCTGTAGCATAGCTACATGAAATACTTCGTGAATAAAAACAACTCCAGAGGTAGTGCCAAACGATATGCTATATCACCAATGCGTTTTATGATCTCAAATGGACCAATAAAATAGGGCCTCAATTTCTCTTTCTTTCCTTTGAATCTTTACCCTTCGTCTTCGGTGAACATACGACTTTTGGTCTATCTTGCGCCACCTTAATTCTTTCTTTAATCTTCTCAATATGCAGCTGGTAGGAACTCTCGGTATCTCTGTGTTCCTTTGAATCATAAAATTTTGGAAGGTGCCGAAAAAATCTTCCATGGACCTCTGATTTATTGTTATAGTTTGTGCTCTCTCCCTTTGATTATTGGTGGCAGGAATTTGGTATCTCTCTTCGATTGTTACTAGGTGGAGTTTGATTCCTCACTATACGCGGGTTTCTTCTTACACTTCCAGTTCGGTTTTCTTCTTCAGTTTTTTTTTTTTTTTTTTTTTGAAAACTATCCCAACCTCTCACTCGTAGACGATGCTCGCATCCAGCCGCCGGTGATCTGCTTTACTAATGACTCGGAACAGTTCACAATTGGCCGCGTCTTTTATCCTTCTAGAATCCCTTTTAAACCCTCGAATTCCAACATCGTGACGACGTCGTTCTCGACTCAGTTTGTCTTTTCAATTCTGCCCGAGATCGCATTCAGCCCCGGCTTCGGGCTCGCTTTCGTCCTCTCCTACACAACTTCTCCACCGGACGCCCTTGCCGGCCAGCATTTCGGGATCTTCTCCGCTGCGCCGCGGACGGTAGCGCTGCTCTTTGTCGTCGAATTCGACACCGATCAGAACGCGGAATTCAACGAGGTGGATGATAGTCACGTTGGTATCGATCTCAATAGCGTTTTATCACAGACGACACAAAGAGCTGGATATTATGATTCGAAAGTCTACATTTGTGACTCTTAATATGAGAAGTGGGCAGAATATTCATGTCTGGATTGCATTCAACGGCCCGGAAAATGAAATCAATGTTACGATTGTCAAAGGCGGAATGCCCCGGCTGGCTAGGACTCTGTTATCGTTCAAGGAGCCATGATCGCAAATTATTTCACCACGGAGATGTTTGTGGGATTTTCAGCTTCAAAGACTCAATGGGTTAAGGTCCAGAGATTGTTGGCTTGGAGTTTTAGTGATGAAGGCGTTGCTAGGGATATCAACACCACGGGATATTGTTCTTTTCGATATATGCAACACTCCTACGAAACCCATCCATACTATATACACATATACATATTAATATAATAATTAACTTGCAGAAATCAGAGCAACAAACACGTGCGTCGAAGGAGATGATTTACAAATCATATTTTACAATATAATATTAATTCCTCTAATATCTAATACCTAAATTAATAAATCAATTACCTAAATTAGCAGAATCAATCATTTGTAAATCATAAATCAAATTCCTAAATTAATAAATCAATTACCTAAATTAGCAGAATCAATCATTTGTAAATCATAAATCAAATACCTAAATTAATAAATCATTCTAATATTGCTCTATAACTCACGGTATAAATCAAAAATTAGGATGATTTACCTTAAATAAGTTTCAATATAAAAACAACAAAGCACAGATAAATGTATCTCTCTTTCGATGACTCTCTCTCACTGCCACTCTCTCCGACTGACAATATATTATCCCTAGCCTTAACCATAAAATCAAGTAAAATATTCAGAGTTACAAATGTAACTAATAACAAGAAATCTAAAACTTACTTTAGAGCTGGAGCGTGTAGCGACCGAATGACTCTTGAAATATTATAAATGGAAAAAAAAATTTAGACATAATAAATAAGATTTTTTTTTTAGTCTACAGGAAGGTAGACCCGCTCTGATACCAACTTATAACACCCTAAATTTTAAATAATACTTTATCTTGAAAATGTAGAATCAATAATCAAATAAAGACAACTGTGTAGAAAATCTTTATTCAAAATTGAGTGGAACTTCAAAATATGTCCAAAACTTGAGCAGCGGAAATAAGATGAGGTTTTATCAAAAACTAAACTAAGAAGGAATCTTCAAAGGCAAAATACGAGTGCGTCATTCGATCTTCCACACGCCTCCGTGCTCATTTTCCTGAAATGATTAGTGAGGGATGAGTATACATAGTACACTCAATGCGGGACATATGCTATGATTATCCAAACTGATATACCCGCGTGACAAATGTAATAATTCACAATATAAATGACGTTACCACAAAGGCAACCTATGACATCACCACAAAGGCGGAAAATGATAAGTTGTGCACAACCGTGAGGTTAAAATGAAGGATAATTATAAAGTCAATCCAAGAACATATGAAATGTTTAAATGAAGGATGACTAAATAATAAATCCAAGAACACTCACAAGAGGTTAAAATGAAGGATAACTAGATAGCCAATCCAAGAACATATGAAATGTTAAAATGAAGGATGACCACTAGTTAATCCACGAACCATCTTATAATGAATATGAAATAATACATGTCTATAATCACATCAATATGGATAATCATAAATCAACAGCATAAGTAAGAGTCCACACACACTTGATTCCATTGTGTAAATGACTTGAACAAAATAAAATAATTTAGTATCTTAATCGCGCCACCCCTCAAATCCCGAAATAATCGAATACTCTACGCTTAAGGAAGAACGGGTTTCTCTCACATGAAAATCTTGAGATACTTTTTCAGAATAATATGTGGTGTGAGAACGGAAAGCGGTGCTACTAGGTTTTTATATGCAAGAAAGAACTCATAAATATATTATTAATTTGGGCAATTATAACGGTAGCTAAATCTATTCAAATCTCCATAATTGAATATTATGAAATCATTAACCGTGGAAGAGGAAATGGCATGATTACAATCAAGAGCAAATCACGTATATAGAATAACATTTTATCTTGAAAAACCATATCTTGGTTTTTATAAAAGAAATATTTGGCCAAACATTAATTGGATGAAACGTTACACATCTACACTTATGTAGAAATTTAAGGGACTTTAATATAAATCTAAGGAACTTTAATATAAATTTAATCAACTTTAATATAAATGACCATTAATAATATTTCTATTATATACATAGTTATAAATAAATACATTTAAAAGAATAAATCATGATTCTAACCAAAAACGATGCAACGCACATATGGTTTAGAAACTAAATACTTATATTTCTCTAATTAACAAATAAAACTTTACTTTAAAATTCTAAGGGCGCAACTTCGACTTACTTAAATCTCTATATTAACACATAAGGGGAATAATTTAAATATTTGAGAGACTCTTCAAAAATGATTTGAGAATTGAGATTTGAGATGTGGATGCTAAGTTTTGCTTTTAAATAAAAACTCTCCATTAATCCTCTTAATTTCTCCATACGTTACAAATCAATACATTAAATATAAATCAATCACCTTAATAAATCAATACATAATCAATACGTTACAAATCAATACATTAAAATGAAAAAAATTATTTAATGCAAAATCAATCACCTTAATGAATAGTATTTATGCACAATTTATTTGATGAAAATAAATCAACATAATTTATGCACAATTTATTTAATGCAAAATAAATCAACATAATTTGTGCACAATTTATTTAATTGCAAAATAAATCACCTTAATAAGTATTTATGCACAATATATATTTCAAAAAATAAAAATATGAAATGCATACTCAACATAATACATTTTTTTTTAAAATAATAATAATAATAGTAAAACCACATAAATTCACTTTATAATATAACCACTTTTGGACGGGTTGTGACATTTCTTAAATCTATTACTCCTTCCGTTCCACAGAAAGTGTCCTCCTTTTCATTTCGGGGCGTCTCACATAAAGTGTCCTCTTTCCAAAAAATGGTAATTTTAACCCTTTAATTAAATCATTAGTACTAATAACTTATCTAATATTCCTACTCACTACTAACTAACTTTACAAAGATATTCCTACTTACTACATAAGACCATCTTTACATCTTCATAACAATTCTCGCTCTAAAACTTCGAACCCTAGATTTCTTCTTCCCTCAACCGTCTGTTCCTCTTCTCACAAACCTAGATCTTGTCAATTGCTTCTCCACCGCCATGAAATCGGAA
The DNA here is from genome assembly GCA_028984105.1 of Lavandula angustifolia. NCBI lineage: Eukaryota > Viridiplantae > Streptophyta > Magnoliopsida > Lamiales > Lamiaceae > Lavandula > Lavandula angustifolia. The sequence continues at coordinate 1,854,053 of CM054819.1, forward strand.
CCGTGGGCATCTCTTACTGCTGCTGATTTCTATCATCCTAAGAAATCTGAGATTCGTTCTCATCCGAAACCATTGGTGGAGGTGAAGGAGGAAATTTCAGATCTACGCCACAGTGTAGTCGGGCTCGCTATTGGTTTCCATCATAAGCCTGCGAAAGCTGTAATTCATCCTCATTCGAAACCATTGGTGGCGGTGAAGAAGGAAATTTTCGATCTGAGCCATGGAGAACTCGGGCCTGACCACTCCGCGATGATTCTCTCTGGTTGTTTACCCTGTACATCAGACGACCAACCCTCGAAAAAGGCGAAGATTGAAACGGGTACTACGTTTGGTGGTCGTTGGCCTTGGGAGAAGGTTAAATCAATTCTGAGAGGGAAGGAGGTCGAGGAACCCGACGAAGGGCAGATCTTTGCAAATGAATCGGGTTTAGGCATGGAGTTCACTAATATTCCATGTCCTCCGATTTGGGAGTCCGACGAGGATTGATTTGTTGGGTGGCACGCTATGACTCCGGGTGAGAGAGTGATTGATCAAATGATGCGAATTTGGATTCCGACAGGTTATACTCCGGTGAGACCATTCCTGACTTTAATCTATCTATCCCATAAATAGCATTCATAAACCGTGTCTAGTTTATACAAGTGCACTTCGTGGTCGATGTTATCTTTAAGTCTAAGATGATAAGAATACGCTCGTACCTTTCGAATGTTTCACATATCTGTAAGCCGAGCAGAGATCCACAACGCAAATTGAACCCAAACATGAGAGAAGTGGTCCTCAAGGAGATTCTTAAACTTTTGTCGATGGGGATCATCTACCCAATCTCAGACAGTAAGTGGGTTAGCCCGGTACACGTGGTGCCCAAGAAAGGAGGAATTCAACTAGTGGAAAATGAGAAGGAGGAACTTGTCCCTATGCGCCCAGTCATTGGATGGCGCATGTGTATAGACTATCGTAAGCTCAACAATACAACTAGGAAAGATCATTTCCCCCTGCCATTCATTGACCAGATGCTCGAGATGTTGTCAGGGCAACCATATATGTGCTTCTTGGACGGCTACAGCGGTTATTTTCAGATGCATGTGAGCCACGACGACCAATAAAAGACAACCTTCACCTGCCCCTTTAGCACCTACGCATACAAAAGAATGCCCTTTGGGCTATGCAATTCACCAGATAAGGTTCTGGCTAGATGCGTTGAGAAGAACCTTGTGCTCAACCACGAGAAGTGCCACTTCATGGTGAAAGAAGGCATCGTGCTGGGCCATATAGACGAGGGGGGGGGGCTCTGCTTCTTGGATGGAGGAGCACTGGATGGAGGAGTGGCTGCCACAGGGTTGCTCTTATCTTCTATAGGGGCCGCTGCCTGATCAGTGCCAGAGGGCACCTGATCTGCTGCTTCACTGGAGCTTTGGTTAGCTACCACAGTGACTGTCTGTTCTGGACGAACAGCAGCTGCCTGCTGGGAAGACTCCTTCTGAGGCTCAACAGTGGACGGGAAGTCGGCCTCAGGCTCAGCATTGGTTGGGTTTTGTAGTTCGGGCTGAGTCTTACTGGGAGAGTTCTCATCCGGTTCAGCGCTAGACACAGAGGTGTCCTTAGGCTGAACTTGTTGCTACGCGTCTTGCTCCACTCCATCATTTGGAGTGTGTTCCTCATGTTCAGGCTGGCTTTCCTGCTCAGCTTTGTCATCTTCAGCGGGGGCATTGGCTTCTGTTTCAACTGGGGTACCGGGTTGGGGTAATCTGACTTCACCAGGTTCAAGTTCACTCTCTTCTGATTCTATTGCAGCAGATACTCTGATTTCCCCTGGCTCTAGGTCACTTTCCTCTAGTGACCCTACTTGTTCATCTCTGACCTCTCCTGGTTCAATTTCTGACTCAGTATGGCCTTCAGAGGCCTGGACCTCAGAGTCAGTGTCTTCCTCGGTTGGAAGATCACTCTCCTGGGGGCTGTCCTCTGGGGTTCCTTCTTCATTGTGCTGATCACTACTTTCGGTAGGTGGTTTCGGGCTGTTCGCTTCGCGGAATTGTCATCTGTGGGGGGTCTCTTCGGATTCTTCTGCCATTTCCTTCCCTTTAGTCAACTCGGTGACCTTTCTTTGTAGTTTATTGAGCTTTGCTTGCAGGCGGCAGACTTGACTTTGCAATTGAATATTTGTCTCTCTTAAGCGTCGCACCTCAGAAGGGCCTGCCTTAGAAGGAGAGACACCTGCAGCTATGGTGTGGCTCGAGAGTTTGACTCTCGGCTCAATAAACTTGTAAGAATTGTTAGCTCTACGAAAGACTACTTTAGCGCAGATATGATGATGAATGCCAAACGGCTTTGGGGGAGGAATGGCTTTCAGCCGACGAGTACTTTGCAGCAAGAAATGCTTGTGGAAAAAATCCCCCAGAAAATGACAAAGAGTGAAATGGCGAGTAGGTGTCAATGAAATCTCAGCCAACCCCTTGGCTATCCGATATCCTAAGTCAATTTTATAACCCTCCCTCATGCACCACATGAAAAATAATTCTTGGTAAGACACTTTAGAGTAAGTAGTGCAACGACCAGAAAGGTTATAAGTGAGGAAGAGATGGCAGACTCTAAGGACTTGGTCTTGGACATGGTATATCTCAGACTGTGAGGACCGAAACTTACCCGCCCCAGGGGCAAACTGCGTCCACACCAATTGGGGTTTCTTATAGCAGGGGATTTCATTAGGGGCACCTCGCAATGCATTCAAGTAAGGTTCATGCAGACTGACAGCAGATGGGATAGTTCCAAGACAGAAATTCCACTCGGCTAGACTCAACTTATACCAAACATTTAAAATACGGAAGGTTATGCATGGATCATTCACAGACTCGAACCTTTCTATTCTAAAGGAAGAGCAGAACTCAGGCACCAATTCTTCGTACATTTCAGCATGCGGAAACACGTTATTAATATTCAACAACCATGACCAGCCTATGGTCTCAAACTTCTCTATGAACTCATCATAAATGCCCAAACCTTGTAAAACAGAAGGGTCAAAGTATCTACCTGAAGAGAAAGCTTTCTGTCGGTTTCCTCCCAGACGCATTTTCTTGTTCGGGAACTGCTTCAACGCCTTCACTTCTGCGCTGGAGTTGAACTCAACTATCCACCGTCCTTCTTCGAGAAGAGTTGCGGATTCTAGAAGTAGAAGGTAGGCTTTGTTCCGTGCTTATGCGAGTTAAACTCCTCTATTCTAGGGTAGGAGCGTAGAGGCTGCGGGTCGGCGGGGGACATCTCCTCTGCTGGAGGAGAGTCTGAGATTTCAACTGGCGACCTAGGAGGCGTACGCATTGAAGACGCAGGGAGTGTAGAGGGTGGTGGTTCAGCAGTTTCAGCGGCGCTGGGCTATGGTGGCTCCAGAATGGCATCGTCTGGTTATTCGAGAGTGGTAACGTCTGGTGCGGCGGTAGGTTCTTCAGCGGTGGCAGGGGTCGACTCGGGAACGGATGAACGTTCCGGAGTGGACGGAAGGATAGTGACAGTAGGCTGCCTACGCGAACGGCGGCGAGCAAGCTTTTCTAAGCGGCGCTTCTTGAGACGGCGTTTCGAGAGCTCGTCGGATTGAGAGCGGCGACGCTTCTTCCCTTTACGGCGGCGCTCGTCTGTGAACGATGGTGACTGTGCGCCGATGTCAGAGGAAGGGTTCTGTTGTTCTGTCGCTGGTTCAGTGACCGCAGCGGATGAAGATTCTCCCTTGGGTAGCCACGACTTCTTTTTGCGCTTCATGGTGTGATCTGTGGCCATGGTGTGATTGTAGCAGAATGTGATTTTTTTTGCTGTGAAATTTGAGAGAAAGGTTGAGGATGGCGAGAGAGATTGAATGAAATGAAAGAAAGGGTTTCTTGGTAGTTGTAATGGAGAAAGAGCGGGATATTAAGGGGTGCGTCTGTGTTGATATGACGTTATGAACAGTAGCAGACGCCTCCCTTCGCTTGGTTAGGTCGAAATAAGATTATCTTAATCTTATTTGATATTTGCAAAATGGCCCCTCCGCCTTTCTACAGTAATCTATTCTCCGGCATTTGCAATCGAGTCCCTCGCATCTTTGTCTTTGCTCCGCTACCCCTCTGCAATATCCACCAAAAAGAAAAACAAAAAAAAAATAGGAAAAATACAGAATTGAAAATAAACAATAAAATAGCGATAAAAATCCCCTACTGGCAGGCAAAATACTTAGAGGTTCAGAAATGAGGGGAATGCCCTCCAGCGCCAGAGTTTATCGTCCTCGGCTGGACATTCTTCTGAGTAATCAGAGGGAAGGTGGGTATTGGAGGACCATGCAGTCCGTCTCCTCCAATTGACTATGATCGTGGTAAGCTTTCAAGTGGTTTCCATTAACGGTGAATGGCTGGACTGTTGACGATCCTGCGATCTCCACGGCTCCACTAGGCCAGACACGAGTGACCTTGAACGGTCCTATCCATCTAGACCTCAACTTCCTAGGCATAAGCCTGAGCTTCGATTGAAATAACAGCACGAGTTGTCCGACTTGAAAACTCTTCCCCCGAATGTTCTTATCATGCCAAATTTTGGGTTTATCTTTGTACCAACTGGCTACATCATAGGCTTCCAGTCTCAGTTCTTCTAATTCCTGCAGTTGATACTTCCTTTATTGCTCGCATTGAGTGTGCTGCATGTTCATCTTCTTGACAGCCCAGAAGGCTTTATGCTCTATCTCCATCGGCAGATGGCACATCTTTCCAAAAATTAACCTGTAGGGAGACATCCCAAGAGGTGTCTTATAAGCAGTTCAGTATGCCCACAAGGCATCATCGAGCCGAAGGCTCCAATCTTTGCGAGTTGGGTTGACTGTTTTCTCCAGAATCTGCTTAACTTCCCTATTAGAAACTTCTGCTTGGCCATTTGATTGTGGGTGATATGGTGTGGACAAGCGGTGCTGGACTCCATAATTCTTCATTAGAGCCTCAAAGGTCCGATTGCAGAAGTGTGTCCCTTGATCGCTGATGACTGCTCTGGTTACTCCGAAACGGCTGAACATGTGAGATCGTAAAAAGCTCAAGACAACCTTGGCGTCATTCATTTTGGTTGCCTTGGCTTCTACACACTTGGAAACGTAGTCCACAACCAGCAGAATGTAGAAATTCCCGAATGAATTGGGGAATGGTCCCATAAAATCCATTCCCCAGACATCAAAAATTTCGCAGAACCGCATGGGCTGCTGAGGCATCTCATCTCTCCTGGAAATGTTACCTGTCATTTGGCATCTGTGGCAACTCTTGCAGAATTCATAGGAGTCTCTCTATAGAGATGGCCAGAAAAAATCCACCGTCTCAGGACTTTCATGGGCTGTTCTTTTCGCTCCGAAATGGCCTCCACATGCAAGGGTGTGACAGTGCTCCAAGCTACTCTTCTGCTCAGACTCAGGGGTACATCTCCGTATAATTTGATCGGCCCCGATCTTCCATACCTGTGGCTCATCCCAAAAGTAGTATTTACTATCACTCTTAAGTTTAAGGCGCTGTGCTCGAGTGAAGTGGGATGGAGTTTGCTTTGAGGTAAGAAAATTGACAATGGAAGCGTACCAGGGGAGTATGCCCATTCGGGCTGACTGCGGCGCAATACGTCACTTCTGGGCAGAAGGACGGACTTGCTATGCTCATGATGTAGACTTCATTGATCTCATATAGGTGTTCTTCTAGAAAGGTCTCTCGAATGGGGACACCATCTGTAGGTTGGATCAGTCTGCTTAGGTGGTCAGCAACTCTATTTTCTGTCCCTTTCCTGTCTTTAACCTCCCAGTCAAATTCCTGAAGTAGCAGTATCCATCGGATTAGGCTTGGCTTGGATTCTGCCTTTGACAATAGATACTTCAAAGCAGAATGGTCCGTGTGGACAATGATTTTAGATCCTAGCAAATAGGATCTGAATTTTTGAAAGGCGAAAACAACCGCCAATAGTTCTTTCTCAGTGATTGTGTAGTTGCATTGGGCAGGATTCAGAGTTTTCGAAGCATAGTATATGACATGATTCTCCTTGCCCAACTTCTGGCCTAAGACTGCACCAACTGCATAATCGCTGGCATCGCACATCAGTTCGAATGGTAGGTCCCAATCAGTAGCTTGCGTGATTGGGGCAGAGGTGAGCTTATTCTTGAGAGTGTTGAAAGCTCTCTTGCAACTATCACTCATCTCAAAAGGCACATCAAGTTGAAGAAGTTTGGTCAGGGGCTGAGCTATTTTAGCAAAATCTTTGATGAATCTGCGATAGAACCCTGCATGGCCAAGGAACCCACGGACTTCCTTGACATTGGTAGGGTATGGCAATTGAGAAATGATGTCTACCTTTGCTTTATCAACAACTTTCCCATTTTCTGATACTATATGGCCCAGCACGATGCCTTCTTTCACCATGAAGTGGCACTTCTCGTGGTTGAGCACAAGGTTCTTCTCAACGCATCTGGCCAGAACCTTATCTGGTGCATTGCATAGCCCAAAGGGCATTCTTCTGTATGCGTAGGTGCCAAAGGGGCAGGTAAAGGTTGTCTTTTCTTGGTCTTCGTGGCTCACATGTATCTGAAAATAACCATTGTAGCCGTCCAAGAAGCACATATATGCTTGCCCTGCCAACCTCTCAAGCATCTGGTCAATGAATGGAAGGGGGAAATGATCTTTCCTAGTTGCATTGTTGAGCTTGCGATAGTCTATACACATGCGTCATCCAATGACTGGGCGCGTAGGGACAAGTTCCTCCTTCTTATTTTCCACTAGTTAAATTCCTCCTTTCTTGGGCACCACGTGTACCGGGCTGACCCACTTACTGTCTGAGATTGGGTAGATGATCCCCATCGACAAAAGTTTAAGAATCTCCTTGAGGACCACTTCTCTCATGTTTGGGTTCAATTTGCGTTGTGGATCTCTGATTGGCTTACTGTTGGGCTCCATCAAAATGTGGTGTATGCAGACGTCTGGGCTGATCCTAGTGATATTTGCCAATGTCCACCCAATTGCAGTTTTGTGCTTCTTCAGAATTGCAACAAGTTTGTCTTCCTCTTCCTGTGTTAGGTTACTGCTGATGATGATTGGCAATGTTTCTTTCTCTCCCAAGTAGGCATACTTGAGGTGTGCGAGGGAGATGTTTGAGTTCCGGTTCGAGTGCCTTGATAATGGATGGTAGTGGCTTTTCTTGAATCTGATTCGGGGGCAGTCCACTCATGCTGTTGGTAACTTCCAATTCTGGTTGAGAATATAAGCTCATAACAGCTTCTTTGACTTCATCATCACTCATCCCTTGAATGTCCAATTCTGTCATACCTTGGGTAACAACTACCTCCATTTTGTCTTTTGCAAATTCTGTTTCCAAATGATGTTGAATCATTGGAACAAAAACATCAACAGTATTCACATTCTCTGCATCGGCAGACTGCTTCATGGCTGCATAAATGTTGTGTGTGTATTGCTCCCTATTCCATGATATGCCTATTGTTCCTTCATGTACATTGATGACTGCCCTTATGGTGTCCAGAAAGGGCCTTCCTAAAAGTACTCCAGCAGTCCCCTTTATCCTTTCATCATTGGTGTTGATGACAAAGAAATCAACTGGGTAAATAAACTCGTTCACCTTAACCAAGACATTCTCTAGCAAATTTTAATAAAAATAAATACTCCCTCCGTCCCATAGAAAGTGTCTCTTTTCTATGGGACACGGAGATTAAGAAGAATTTTTAATTATTTCTCTCTCTACAATTAAGAAAATGTTGACTTTTCTCTAATTTTTTCCTCAAGTTTCCTCTCTCATACTTAAATGTTGTACCCAATCATTATTTGCTGAATTAATACTATCGAAACCATATTACTCGGTCCACTGTAACAAAATTAATCAATATTAGCGATTAAATTAAAGTAATGAAACCGTGAAGTAGTATATCATTAATAGAATGATTCAAAATTAATTAAATAAACTGAAAATTGAACGCTAAGTTAATTAAATAACCGTGTAGTCTAATCAACAAATGTGAAAAACGGGAGGGAACATCAACACAAAATAGCCACCAAAACATTCCTAAATTAGATGACAAAAATTGAATTTCCCACCTACTACTCCTTTAAATACCTAAATGCACGGTTGTCATCTCTTTTCTAACAACATTTCAAAATAGAATGGGAAATTATAGAGGAAGGATCTAACAAATTGTTGGACATGCAGTTCCGTCGCTGTTAGAACCGCGCGCACCAAATAAATTTATAAGTAAGAACACATGCGCATAAACTACACTGGACAACTATAGTGACAAGCAAGAGGTCGATCCTCAGGGAACGAGTGATTAAGCAACAAATTCTACTGACCTAAAGGGTTTGGCTAGCAGCCACCATAAATTTTGGGTGTTCTATAATTAGGCAGAAAGATAACATAAAATAATCAACAATCAAATAACAAGTTATAAAAGCAATCCAGCCAAGGTAATTTCACACCACCCCCTATCCGATCCTAGATTACTATGTGAATCAGTTTAGTTAAGGTTATCTGGCTACGACGCTGTGCTGAGCACAGGGGCGTCCATTCCTTTTATTACGCTGGAATTGCCATGTTGAGCATAGAAACAGCCCCCTACCCAGGTGACTACCCTACCTTGTTTAGCAATGACTAGGGAGGCACTAAGGAGCATTAAGAACAAAGGAACCAAATCAAGGCATCTACCGATGTTTAGCATTCAAAGTAGAAAACCCAGCTAGTCTACGTCTGCCCAGAAAGAAGTGTACCTGCCCAGGTTGATCAGATCTAAGCAGTTCTCAACTATCTCAAACAGAGTTCAACTAAAACCTTTACTCAACCAATTATCAAGCACGTTTTCACATCTCAAGGATTCTTAGAGGTGGTGTCTCATTACCTCGGCCAGATCTGGGAAATTAGCTACACATATTGACTAAGGACATAAAACTAGGCATGTAAAAATAAAGCATGAAGCAGATCTGAAACTTAAGGTTGAAACAGCAAACTTTCGTAAAACAGCAAACAACTAGCATGAACATTTAACTAAAAATAACAAGAGACAACATCGTACGAAAGCAAAGACGTTTATATGTAAAGGCGTGATATGGACCGAAAGTATGCAATAAATTAACTTAGCTGTGAATAGTAGAGGAATTTCACAACGAACATGAAAGAGTAAATGTAAGCATTAAAGACTGAATTTAAGAACTGTAAATAAAGCTGACCGATAACATTCACAAAAATAAGTCTTCTCCTTGGAGAGCTTCAAGCTATTCTAGGCAGAAAAGTAAAGATTTTTTTGGAACTACATTAATGGTGGAAATTTTTGAGAGTTTTCTAGAGAGGAACGAGCTATCTCTTTGGAAATTGTAAGTATCAAAAGTTTTATATTCAGCTCGTTCCCTCCCTTTTTTGTCTTCACAAAATATCTGGATTTGGTAGGTGGGAAGGACTGTAGCAGGTACGGGTTGCTGGTCAGAGTAAGGCCATGTTGTAGCTTCTAGGGCCCTAGTTCCCGCCATAAGCTGCCAGAATGATGTGGGCCGGGTTAGTGGGTTTGCTTCAACATTTTTCTTCTCAAATTTCAATTCCACCGGATTCTCGCATTAATTCCGCTCTGCTGTGCCATTTCTCCGGTCTTCCGGGGCGTTTCATCAATCTCGACCCGAAGACTTCTAGATCCAAAGAACACCATCTTTTCTCCCTATTTTCTCTAAATCCAGGCCACTTATCTGCAATTGCATAACATAAAACACACAAATTAAATGGATAAATGGGCTACAAATCTAGACTCATCAACCTCCTCACACTTAAGCAATACTTGCCCTCAAGTATGAAGAGAATTTCAAAGCTTAGATTGTAGCCCCAAGACAGACTCCCCCGGACACACAAACAGACACTAAAAAGAAACGATAGAAAAGCATTCATCTAGTCAAACTGCCCAAGGTTCGCAATATGCCCAGACTCAAAAACAGATGAAGCACACATAGCGATTCTCGATTTGTAGAGCACAGATCATGGATTCAAAACCAAGGAACATTATTATCAAACGGTCAAAAACCAGGCAGGTAATAAGGTCTTCCTCACGATTCGCTCATCACTCCCCTATACTTGTCTAGGACAGCCGCTCAACTATATTTTGTGTGGATGTTCCCTCCCGTTTTTCACATTTGTTGATTAGACTACACGGTTATTTAATTAACTTAGCGTTCAATTTTCAGTTTATTTAATTAATTTTGAATCATTCTATTAATGATATACTACTACATGGTTTCATTACTTTAATTTAATCGCTAGTATTGATTAATTTTGTTACAGTGGACCGAGTAATATGGTTTTGATAGTATTAATTCAGCAAATAATGATTGGGTACAACATTTAAGTATGAGAGAGGAAACTTGAGGAAAAAATTAGAGAAAAGTCAACATTTTCTAAATTGTAGAGAGAGAAATAATTAACAATTCTTCTTAATCTCCGTGTCCCATAGAAAAGAGACACTTTCTATGGGACGGAGGGAGTATTTATTTTTATTAACGTTAATTAGTTAGTTTTTTGTCCAAATAATACGTTTTGAAATAAATAAAGACAACCATACTTATCTGATTACATCATAATTCTGATTAAACATATTAAACATAGCTCATCCGACGCCATATAAATTACACCGACCCAGATCAGCCCATTATAGGCCCATATATTTGGAAAATGTTCGGCTTCTCCAAAATCATATAGTGGAGAGAAAATCAAGTTTATTTGTTTATTTTTTTCAGATTATATAATCGAAATCTAAGTAATTAATTCTATTATATAAACGAAATGTAAACAATTAATTCATTTTGTTCGCTTTTTTTTTTTTTTTTTTCATTTTAGTTACAACATAATTGTAGTATCCTTTAGTAAATGATGTAACGACTTGAAATCAGCTGTAATCGCTTAAAGCGGATAGATTTTGATTTGATTGCTAGTCTGGATGACTTGAAGACTGTAACACCAAAACATGGCAAAAAAAATCTGGAAGTCGGACTGGATATTGTTCGGATGAGTAGTTTAACATGTTTCGGATCTTTCCGAAGTCACGAGAGAAAGGAAATGCTGCAGACACTATAAACTGCAGAGAAGCTGAAGAAGACGACGGTTATAACTGCAATGCTGAGCTGTTTTAATCGTGGGCGTCGGATACAAGATTGGCTAATCGGATGGCTCATAGTAATAATAATAAAGACGTGTTTTAGTCATACACGTTTCCTTTAGGCAGTTATTCTCGCTTTCTTGTATAAATAAGAGAACAGTTGTACTGATTACATAACGAATTCTGAATGAATAAACCCTGCTTTCTTGTTCCCCAAATCATTTTTCCTGAATATTAGATCTAGATTCAAATCTCATACACTGAATCCATCATGGTATCAGAGCCAGATCTGAAACAATGCCAAAACAAAGAAGAATTCCATGGCAAATTTTAGCTGAAGAGAAAGAAGGTGCTTCGAATCAATCTGTGCGAGAACCATACGCTGGAAGAAAAGGCGTCCGTAACAATACAGCAGATTCACCACCGCAGCAGGATATGGCAGGGCAAGGAGAGAATACGATGAGGAGAACAGATGTATACTACCTAAATCCGCATGATCATGCCGGATTGAAGCTTATAAATGTAGTTCTCACCGGGAAGAACTACTACACATGGAGTAAAGCCATATATCGAGCTTTGGCTGGAAGAAATAAACTGGCGTTTGTTGAAGGTACTTTACCAAAACCATCTCCAACTCATACAACGTATAATGACTGGATGCATTGTGATTATATGGTGTTTACTTGGATCATGAACTGTATCTCGGAGAAATTATGTGAATCGTTTCAACTTAAGGAAAATGCACATCTATTATGGAAGGAACTTAAACAACGTTTTGACCAAAGCAATGGTCCAAAGATATTTCGAATTAAGAAGGAATTATCTGGCTATATGCAAGGGAATCTGTCTGTTACAACCTACTACAGCCAACTTACTACGTATTGGGATGAATTAAGACTACTTTTGCCTACCCCTAATTGTGTCTGTGATGCTGCCGTAAGTACACAAAGCATGTGTGAGAATGAGAAGCTTATGCAATTTTTACTAGGTTTGAATGATATGTATGACACAGTCCGTAGTAGTCTGCTTATGTGTGAGCCTCTTCCCACTGTAAACCGTGCGTATAGTGTTGTGTGTCAAGACGAAGAACAGAGGAATATAACTGCTTCTCAACATGTGGCTTTTGACCAATTAGCCATGAATGTGAGTGGAAATAATGGTCTGGTTGTTAGACATAATTCTGAGCAGAATGCCATGAATGTTAATCAAAAAGGAAGTTTCAACCAAACATACAAAGGGCAAGGAGGTTCTTATAAGCCACGGTTAAGCAAGGAGGAGAGAAGAAGACTAAGATGTACATTCTGTGAAGGAAAAGGGCATGAAAAATCAGAGTGCTTCAAGTTGAACGGGATTCCTGAATGGTACAAAAAATTGAAGGAAGACAAAGGACAGAGACAGCTAAACTGTGTTACACAAAATCCTGGAGACGAACAGAGTGCTTCGGTTGGGATGCCTCCTATGGAATCAACTCAGATCTCTAAATATATTCAGCAAGAGATTGAGAAAGTCATTGGATATATGAAGAGAGGTGGAAATGAAGGTATTGCAGGGAGTGTAAATAATGTAACAAGTGGAACAGATTCAACACCATTGAATGCCTTGGACAGACACTATGCCTTCAGTCTGTTTGGAAATTTAAAGAGTGCAGATGTTTGGATAATGGATTCAGGGACAAGTACGCATATCTGCTGCAATAGAGATTTGTTGTCGAATATAAGGACGTTGGACTCACCTCAGAGTATATTCTTGCCGAATGGAGCAGTTCAAGAAATATTTGAAACTGGTGCAGTGCAAATAGCCCCAGAAGTTGTGTTGACAGATGTGCTTCTTGTACCAAGCTTTACTCACAACCTGGTATCTACATATCAGCTAGCTAGTACCTTGAAAGCTAGATGCACTTTTTTTCCTGCTTATTGCTTGGTTCAACATCTACACAATGATCATATTTTATGCAAAGGAAAGGCTATTGGGAGACTATATGTAGTGGAGAGCTATTCTGAAATGAGCAGAATCAATATGGTGCCACAAGTGTGCAGTTCTAGGTTACTGGATTGGCATGTCAAGCTTGGTCATGCCTCTTTCCCTGCTCTGCAACACATTTCTGAGATTAAAACTCTTTGCAATGCAGCTGAAAAGGCATCTCTTGCCATGTGTGAAATATGTCATAAGGCTAAACAATGCCGCAGCCCATTTCCTGTTTTAAATCATAGAAGCAAGCATAAATTTGAGTTAGTGCACGCAGATGTTTGGGGACCGTATCAGGTTGAGAATATTGCTCATGTTTCATATGTGCTCACATTGGTTGAAGATTTTTCTCGGTGTACTTGGACCTATCTGCTTTCTTCTAAGCAGCAAGTTGGAGGGATTTTGAGGACGTTTATAAAGATGGTTAAGAATCAGTATGGGTGTGATATTCAGAAGTTAAAATCAGATAATGGATCTGAATTTCTTAACCAGAAAGTTAAGGAAATCTTAGAAGATCACGGCATCATTCATCTGTTAAGTTGCCCTTGTAGCCCACAGCAAAATGGAATGGTTGAAAGGAAGCATAGATCTCTTCTAGAGGTTGCTCGGGCACTAATGTTTCACAGCAACTTGCCAAACAAGTTCTGGCCCTACTCCATTCTCACAGCCACTTGGTTATTGAATCGATTGCCTAGTAAAATCCCGAACCGGTCCACCCCATTTCGGACCCTAACCGGTTCGATTCTTTGAAGTGTCTTTTGCAAGACCTTTTGGTTGCCTAGCTCTATCTTTGCAGTTGTGCTTCCTCATAAGCAAAAATTTGATAGCAGGAGCTCCAAGTGCATCATGATAGGTTATGCCTCTAATCATAAAGCTTATTTGCTATAT